>JASEVX010000011.1:14812975-15296541 GCA_031761405.1 Serripes groenlandicus
CAGTCACACGGTCACAGTCACACCCGTGACATTGTCACACTGCCACAGTCACACTGTCACAGACACACTGACAATGTCACACTGCCACAGTCACACTGTCACAATCACACTGTCACAGTCACACTGTCACAGTCACACTGCCACAGTCACACTGTCACAGTCACACTGTCACACTGTCACATTTACACTGTCACAGTCACACATTCACATTCACACTGTCAAATTCACACGGTCACAGTCACACGGTCACAGTCACACCCGTGACAATGTCACACTGTCACAGTCACACTGACAATGTCACACTGCCACAGTCACACTGTCACAGTCACACTGTCACAGTCACACTGTCACAGTCACACTGTCACAGTCACACTGTCACAGTCACACTGTCACAGTCACACTGTCACAGTCACACTGTCACAGTCACACTGTCACAGTCACAGTCACACTGTCACAGTCACACAGTCACACTGTCACAGTCACACTGCCACAGTCACACTGTCACAGTCACACTGTCACAGTCAAACTGTCACAGTCACACTGTCACATTCACACTGTCACAGTCACACTGACACTGTCACATGTGTCAGTCACACTGTCATAGTCACATTGTCACATTCACATTGTCACAGTCACACTGTCACAGTCACACTGTCACAGTCATACTGTCACAGCCACACTGTCACAGTCACACTGTCACAGTCACACTGTCACACTGTCACAGTCACACTGTCACAGTCACACTGTCACAGTCACACTGTCACAGTCACACTGTCACAGTCACACGGTCACAGTCACACTGTCACAGTCACACTGTCACAGTCACATTGTCACAGTCACACTGTCACAGTCACAAATGTTAGGGTAGCAGCACGACGTAATTTTAATTTCGGGAGACTGTCGTAGGTTTATGACAAATACCAAGATAGACGCATGGTATATAAGTGGTATATATACCTGCTTCACGCACGTCGCAGACTGCTACGGGGCCGTACGGGTGGCGTGCGGCAAGCGTACGGGAGCCGTGCGTGGACCTTGCGTTGCCCGCAGGGTGTGTCACATACCGCAAGGCCACCGTACGGTCATTTGGAATTCCTGCGGCCGCCGCAATTTTGTTGGGGTACGCAAAAGTCAATTTTAATTTATAAGACTCTATGGCAGCCGGACGGCAAACGCAAGGCCATCGTACGCCCGACGTATGGTCGCCGTGGAACCACTCTACGGCATGGTCACGGCATGTCTAATTGCTATGGCGAACCTACAAATGAAAAAAGTTATAACCTATCGCCATAATCCCACGGCGACTAAAAGATAGGGATACGCCATATGGTGACCCTGAGGCCACTGCAGATCTTCTGTGGCTGCTGCATGTATGTCTTGATTTCGGGGGCCTACGGCCACCGTATCCTAGCCGTATAGCAAATGTGACTGAGACATTAGTTACCAACACTATCGGTTGATCAGTCCTGGGACCAGCGAGTCAATTGTAGTGCTAACCGCCAAATCCTGAGTGACAATAAGGAAAAACCATTACTTCCATCTTAAAACATATTTTGTAAGACCTGGTCGTGGAACAAACACATAACTTTACGCCACCAAGTTGGTTGAATATAGACATTCAGATAAAGAAGATCTTGGTTTTTAACATTTCATATTTTCTGTAGAATTGATAAGTTCCACAGTCCCTGTATTTCTGATTTTTTAGCACCAGTTCTCGATTCAACATTCTTTCAATGCAAGCAGTTTTCTTGCTGTCTTTATCTCGTTGGTTGAAAGTGAATGGCACTAGAAACAATGATGATTGTCAATCAAAAGAAGGAAGGAATGGTCGAACCGGTATTCGAACTCATGACTTCTGGATCAACTGCTTCAGTCGTTTCTGATTTGGCAATCTCGGCTGCTTACACGCAAGAAACATGGGAGTGAAATGGGGAGGTGCTGTGTGTTTATGAGATAGGGGAACGTTCCATATGTTGCTCTATTACATGTAAACGTAATTTCATTAAAATCCGATCAAAATATTTCGCTTTATGTGTTTCTAAGATCTGACGACACCGCATACAAGGTCGTCTCGAATTTACTCTATACAGCTAGATATTCACGAGCAGGTGTTCGTTTCTTTGGCCAATGAAATTGCACGATGCAACCAACGCTCGGTTTTATACAATCGGAACATTCGACAACCACCGCTTTTCTATCTCGTTTATTTATATGGAATATCTCCCTTGTTTTACACCTAACAATTGTGTAGGCTACAATTCAATTGGCTGACGCAAAGGTCAATTTAAGATGACCTGTATATAGATATATATAGGGGCGAGTGAAGTCTGGATTTAATGGGGTTGGTGTATACAGGGACAAGTTCATATGTATGCGTAATCCCACGAACGATTGTGGACTGAAGACCACAGAAGACGAAAGTTCATATGTATACGTAATCCCACGAATGATTGTGAACTGAAGACCACAGAAGACGAAAGTTCATATGTATGCGTAATCCCACGAACGATTGTAGGCTGAAGACAACAGAAGACGAAAGTTCATATGTATGCGTAATCCCACAAACGAATGTGAACTGAAGACCACAGAAGACGAAAGTTCATATGTATGCGTAATCCCACAAACGAATGTGAACTGAAGACCACAGAAGACAAAAGTTCATATGTATACGTAATCCCACGAACGATTGTAGGCTGAAGACCACAGAAGACGAAAGTTCATATGTATGCGTAATCCCACGAACGATTGTAGGCTGAAGACCACAGAAGACGAAAGTTCATATGTATGCGTAATCCCACAAACGAATGTGAACTGAAGACCACAGAAGACGAAAGTTCATATGTATACGTAATCCCACGAATGATTGTGAACTGAAGACCACAGAAGACGAAAGTTCATATGTATGCGTAATCCCACGAACGATTGTAGGCTGAAGACCACAGAAGACGAAAGTTCATATGTATGCGTAATCCCACGAATGATTGTGAACTGAAGACCACAGAAGACGATAATTCATATGTATACGTATTGTGGACTGAAGCCGCTACGTTAATTTCTCTATAAAGCCTCCTTTTCTGATAGAGAAGGGGGAAAACGGCTGCCTGCAATACTATTGCATCAAAACATTTCCTTAATATACTATTGAATCGTTAAAGCACCACTGCGTGTTCAAATTGCCTCCAGATTTTAATCAATTCACACAGAAACCTGGAAGTTCATTTTAAGGGTTGTTTAGAATTGAATTCAATCTCGCTCTACAAGACATTTCACATTATAAACGCTCTGTCGATTTGATGCTACTTCAAACACAATCTCGAGGGCTTGGCGTGAAACGGTTGTAACTTAAATTGGTATTTTTTTTACCAAGGTTAATCACCTCGCCGTAAAGTCTTTATAAGCGTTAAATCATTTTACTTGGTAAACATTGGAAATGTAGGTGCCATTGCTCGTTCTGTTTACAAAGGGGTCAAAAAATATCTAGGGAAATTTAAGCTACGGACTTTCTCCATAAATTAGCTTCTAATTGTTAAATAGAGTGGAATGCATTGTGGCAAACGGGGAATTTTCGACATGAAGAGCAATATTTTCTTTTGGCAGTGTCATAACAAGTTGCAGGCTGCAGATGCATTAACATGCATTTGAAAATGGGAAGGGTAACGTTCATGATGACCACCATTAGACTGGCGTTCCTCGAGGCGATTATGAGGAAATATGATTTAAATGTCGTTTAACTTTTTATAATCCGCGCAAAGTGAACTGCAGCACACGGAATATATTTCAATACCAGTTTTACAGTTTATTACACAAATACTGTCGATTTTGGAAACGTTTCGGACGAATACGCGCAATATCTAGACACTAACATGTATGTTTTTGATACAAATTTTTAAAACGTTTATGGAAAAAAAATAATCTCTGGGTCTCTTTTTCATGAATAATTTCTTAATCGTTAGAATCTACAAAAAAAGGCGCATTGTGATCAATGTTTTCTCTTAACTCTTTCCACAAGCTTCATGCTCCATTTTGTTTTAATGTAGGTACAAAACACTAAATAAATTCCTTCTTTGTTTCCATGTAAATCGACCAGTTTCAGTCCTCAATTCTCAATGTCATATATTCAATGCATTTTGGTGATGGTATACACTCATTTCTACGCAAACAAAGTTGTTTTAGCGATTATTTGGCTCTATATCAGCATGACAGCGGAAGTATTTGGCGTAATTTGACCTTTAAGTTATATATTTTCTTAATCGCAATACCTGTATAACTAGTATTTCTTTTCTATTCCTTCTAGGATTGTAGTACATGCCCTTTTCATCTTTTTTTGTTTTATGCAAGAAAGAATTCCCCAGGCGAAAATGGTTACCGTCATTTTGGACCAAATCTGGCCCGGACAAAACCGGCATTCTATACTTTCACTTTCAAACAAGGTCAAAATACTAAAAATGATCAAATCAATCATTTCCAGTGCATCCTGTACACATGCCCTTTTCATCTTTCTTTGTTTTATCCGGAGTTTACGCCGCTTTCAGCATGATTCCAGTAAAGTCTAGGCGACAGTTCACTTATGCATGTTCCATGCGTAATAAAACCAGAATCCGGCTTGGAAATGTACCTTGCCACAAACACACTCCACCCATGGCCGTCGTCGCGACTGTGGATGTGGACCACTGGATGATGGTTCAAAATCCCCGACGCTAACTATACTCGGCCACGTCGGATTCCTTGGCTCACTTGAGCACTCATTACTTTATACGTGTCAGCTTATGAATACCCCCGTCAAAACCAACATGGTGGCCCGTGCGTAATGTATCGATCCAGATCAGCCTGCGCAGTCCGCGCAGCCTGATCCGGACCGACACATTTCGTCTCAGGTGGATAGGGCTATAGAGTTATGATTCCTGAATCAGAAAATCCACAGGAGGCGAAAAGTGACTATCCGGGTAAGCCTGCGCGGCATGCTTAGTCTGATCTGGGTCGATACTTTACGCAGAGGCCATAATGTTGGTTTTCTCGCGGGACGGCTCACATATACATGAAGACATATCGAGGGCTTGGTGTGAAACGGTTGTAACTAAAATTGGTATTTTTTTACTAAGGTTTATCACCTCGCCATAAAGTCTTTATAAGCGTTAACTAATTTTTCTTGGTAAACAATGGAAATTTAGGTGCCATTGCTCGTTCTGAGCACATGGCATCTAAATTTGCATTGTTTACAAAGGGGTCAAAATTGCCCCTAAACAAGGGTTTTCAAAATAGGTTTTTAGTTACAACCGTTTCACGCCAAGCCCTCGATATTTTGATGCCGCAGAGTCGTCAGCTGCTAATATGTTGTATGCGGGGAAAGGGTTAAAATGACGCCATCCAAAATAAAATTCAATTAAAACATGTTGTTATGCCTCGGCCAAAAATAAACCAAAAGCGTCCAACAAATAAACAGTTCTAAAATAGTTTAAATAGCAATATTATTTTCCAAATTGGTGAAATTATGTTATTAAAATCGTCTGCTGTAAATGTGTTGTTTGTTGTGGAAGCGTAAATAAATTGGCAAACAAACCCGGAAGCTGATTTTGAAACGTGTTTAGGTAGAATTGAATATTTCACTACATGACATTTTCCATTATAAACTGGGGTGTCGATTTCATGCATCCGTGAACACGATACGATCTGAATAAACAACTTTCCTAGAAACAGTGCGTGCAGTATCATCTTCATTAAGCTCTTCACGCATACTACAATTCAACAGCAGACGAGTTTCAAAACATCTCGATAAATCTAAGGATTATTAATTAAACTCAAGTATGATTTAAAACAAGAAATATCTTTAAAAAAGATAAACGGTGATCAATATGAGAAAACACGTCACATGACTGGCGATTACGCGAAGCTTCCAAGAGGTGTATAAGTTTCAATTGACGATAAATAACTGAAAACTTATCATGTTTCAAAAATAATTAATATTTTGCTCTTAGATATTATATTTCATACGTTTTCACTGATTTCTTTCACTGAACGTTATTTCTTAAAAAAGACAATTAAAGGGTAGTATGCAGAACATTACATTTTAAAACTTCACCTTATTAGTGCCTCTCGTAGGATCGCCAACTTAACTATGAACCAATAATCAAAACGTTTCATTTCCTTTATGTCTTGTAATTAACCACATACTTACCACGATACCACGATACTTATCTCACTAACTAGTTAACTACATACTTATCACGATACTTTATTTGATTGGTCTACGATCTAGATCATTTTTTTAACCTCTAGGTCAAAACTAAGGTTTAACAGCTATCGCCGGAAAAAAAGATGGACATTTATTTGGAAAAGGTCGTCTTCTATAGATGCGCCATATTGCGTTTGCAGGCAGGATTAATTCATATACCCAGGAGCAGTTCTTATTATGTTCTCAAATTGTTTATATGAAGTGAAAAACTATCAGTAGAAGTTTTGAAGTTCAGGTTTACATCGATTGTGAAGCCAGCTTTATGCTTATAATTGAGCCGTCCGGCGAGAAAACCAACATTATGGACTCTGCGTTATATATCGACCCAGATTAACCTGAGCAGTCCGCGTAGGCTAATCCGGGCCGACACAATCCGTCTCAGGGGAATAGAGGTATAGAGTGATGATTCCTGAAACAGAAAATCCACATGAGGCTGAAATGGTCTACCCGTATAAGCCTGCGCGGCCTGCTAAGGCTGATCCACAATGTTGGTAGTCTCGCGGGACGGCTAAATTATTAATCACGCTCGACGACTGCTTCCTGGAGACGTAACCAGTACTCGCGACGTTTGTGTGGGAACATCCCAAAGGTAGAGCCCGTTCATCACGGGATTCGAACTCGGGACCTTTGGTGCGAGAGGGCGACGGTCTATCACTGCACCACTGTCGTATAATACTGATGCAATTTGTGTTAAAAGCTGACTACACTACAGGGTCGTCTATAAATGACCTTATACACATAAATACTTCAATGAGCACGTGCTCGGAAATCGCACGATTTCAAAAACGCCCGTGCTATACAATTTGGGCACTCGACACTCATCGATTGTCTATATCGTTTGTTTATATGGGTTATCTTACCTATTTTATACCGAACGATTTTGGTAAGCGACATTTTGATTGACTGGCACAAAGGTTCAACCTGAGCAGACGTGTTTTGTGAAGTCATTATATCTAAATTAGCCGTCTCGCGAGAAAAGCAACATTATGGCCTCTGCGTAATGTATCGACCCTGATCAGCCTTAGCTCCCGCGCAGGCTTAGCCAGGTCTGGATTGATACATTATGCAGAGGCCATACTGTTGGTTTTCTCGCGAGGCATCTCAAATGCGAGCGAGTGAAGTTAATGTCTGATCTTCATGAGATCGATATTGATGCAGGGTGGTAAATCATCGTACACATGAGAGAGTGTTCATCACAGGAAAATTCTCCTCTTTTAAAACTATTAAAAGGACCTCTGCTATAGGGGAACCAGAGCTGGCCTTTAACAGAGCAAAGATGTAAACCTTTCAAACATGCAGACGTACTTTTCCTTATCTGAAGCAGACGGCTTTTGAAAACATTGCAGCAAAAAGAAAAAAATCTCCTTATTCAATAAGCATACTTTCATTTATAGATATTTTTGATATTTTGGCATAGACAGTTCTCAAAGTCTTCTGCTGCAGAAGTGCGACATGTCTGACTGTCCAATATCCTCCGCAATCTCAAGGTCACGTCTTCTTTCCAGTATCCTCCTCTTTCTCAAGGTCGCGGAGTCTTATTTCAAATTTCCTTTTCTATCTCAAAGTCACGAGGTTTTGTTTCCAATATCCTCCACTATCTCAAGGTCAAGAAGTCTTGTTTCGAATATCCTCCTCTATCTCAAGGTCACGGAATCTTCTTTCGAATATCCTCCTCTATCTCAAGGTCTCGAAGTTTTCTTTCCAATATCCTCCTCTATCTCAAGGTCACGAAGCCTTCTTTCCAATGCCCTCCTCTTTCTCAAGGTCACGAAGTCTTCTTTCTAATATCCTCCTGTTTCTCAAGGTCACGGAGTATTATTTATTTCCAATATCCTCCTCTATCTCAAGGTCACGAAGTTAATTATATTATATGGACCTTCGGTTTTAGCATTACTCTATATATACATACAAAAAGCCAACACAATGGTGATTGGTCAACTATTTTAATATTGAACTATTCTAATTGGTTTCAAGACTGTTTTTTACCCGCTTCCGAAGATATTTTAGTCGTGCCATGACGTTTCCATGATAAAAAGTTCGCCACTAATATGAACCATAATGTTATCCCGTTACCGTTTAATCATATGTAATGTTACTTTCGTATTCTCGACGGGTTCTGGCCGGAAGCCACCACACCCACATGAGCCGCGTATAGCTATGTATGAACTTATATATATTAAACGTCTATTGAGAAAAGATATTTCAGCCTATTATATCAATCACATATATACATACATACACATATATACATACATACACATATATACATATATACATACATACACATATATACATACATACGCATATATACATACATACATACACATAATTACATACATACACATATGTACTAACAGACACATTCATGCGGACGGTGAAGAAACTGCGCTTCTGGCAGAAACACTAAGACTCGAAATCTCAGGCCATGGCTCATCTTTAAAATATTTGATATGACTCGATCTGGGATCACCCTCTAATAATTAGTAATTTCCCATGTTTCCACAATGTTTTCAACTTTATTTAAATATCAACCTTTTTCAAATGCAAAATTTATTGTTTTTTGGCTAAGGGTGAAAGACGTTTTCTGTCACTTATAGATTAATATATCAAAGAAGGTAATAGGTCAGTTTTATGAAATAAATTGTCGAGCGACACTGTCAGATCAACAAATTGGACGAAATTGGGCGACAATCCCTTGGGCATAGCACGGTCACTTTAACATTCATAGCAGCTACAGTACAACTAACACAGGCGAAAAGGGTCTCTTATGACTTCCCCGTTTTGGGCGGCGTAAAAGAGGTTGTAAAGGTGACTCGAATGAAATGTTAACGTGGTATAATTTATAATAATTGAAATAATGTTTAAAAACGGCGTAAAAACCAATATAAAAACATATCTTATAACTGTAGACAGGCAGTGAATTATCTGATGAGAGGTTATCCCTTTCACACATACATCCTAGACGCTTTCTGACGTCTCTACAGCAAACGACATTTAAAAACATAGGGGCAAATGGAGAAATCGTTCATAATGAGCCATTTCTACATTTTCCACAATGATTTAAACTCTATCTAGTATTCAAACTCTCATTTATAGAGATGTATCATTATTTTAGCAAAGCTGTTTTCCAAAATCGTCTTCTGCAGATTTGTTGTTTGTGAGTTCACGAACGGTGTGAATCGTTGGAGTATTTCCATAATGTATGTAGATTTTAGCAGGGTCTTTTGCTGCAGATTTGTTGCATGTGGTAAAGGGTTTAAGGATTCATTGGTTCATCTGAGTCTCCACAATACACAAGTGCAGTGAGGCCACACTTCCCCAAAGATAAAAGTTTATAAAATTATGTTTTTTAATAAGCAATCTTTAACGACAGGAACCGAGTCATATCGGATAAACTCGCAAACTGAATTTTGACAAGAGATAAAAATAAAGATAAGTAGTCCGTTTCTGGTATGTGACAGACTTCCGTAATAGCTCCAAATTCGAAGGTGTAAACAGTTCCTTATGGAATCTTCTTTACATTCTAGGGTTTAAAAATAGCTGATTTGGAAAGGGAGTTGGTAATGAGATTTATCCCGAAGAAAGAGGGTTTTGTCTTAATCCAATTTCGGTTCCACACAGCCTGTATACGCAAATTCTTTGCTTCAAAACCAGACTAGACTATTTGCAATGTACAATATATTCCTATTTTCATCAAGCTTCTATTCTTGCAAATAATTCGGAAACGTTTATCTCTGCCAGCCCGACGATTATGTGTTAATGTTTTCACACTGTAAAAATATATCTTCACAGGTGAACGTGTTTTGACATTAATTAGAACCAATTATCTCCTCGATGAAATCTAGTAGCTGTATAAAACAAATCAGCTTCTTGAACAGAACTATAAATATTATGGAGCAATGTGTTTTGTAATTAGAACTTCTGATGTAATTAAACGGTGTTTTCTGTATTTATATTAACCATAAGAAAATCGAACCCAGGGAGTTCGCGACCAGAGAAGATTAAGATCAGTGCGCACCTCCGTACAGTCCTTGCAGTTTCTTTTCTTTTTACAATCTGGAATTTGGAACCGGGCGTCGCGGGATCGATCCCTAGTGACCGCGGTGGAGTGCCAATGGACAAGGCGCATGTCCTAGCATGGTACTGGTTATGAATAAATGTCCATCGCGCCGTGATATAACTGAACTATTGTTGAAAATGGCGCAAGACCTAAATACAATACACTTTTCGAAATATTGTCGAACAAGTATCAGTCATGAATAAAAGGCGACCAAACAAGTGTGCATATAACCGTTATTGCTATTAAAAACAAATCCGACTAAGTCAGGGTTTTCATCGTTGACTTTTGACGGTGTTGCTATTAAAAAATGGAAATCCTTTATTAGTCGCCCGCCTCTTTAGTTAGTCTATATTTGTATTCGTTGTTCATATTTCACATGGGAGGACGAGTTGTGATTAGGATAATATTATGTTAATGCCTTAAACATATTACGGTTATTAGTTGTGATACATTTGAAAAGAAATTCATGTTTCAAATGTTTTAAGTTTATGTTTGATTAACCAAGTTATGCAGTTTGTTTAATGGTGTTTACGATTTATTTACTCGTCCCCGATTAAACTTGCAACACAGTGTTCAACATATGTTCACGTATTATTTCAAAATCAGAATAAAACAACGTCACTTTCTCTTGTTAATTGTAGTTTTTCATTACTGAGCGTTCACCTACCTACTGACGTCACCCATCATATTACGTTATTGTGTGGGGTTATAATTTGTCCTCAGCGACACAGCTGTTTGATCAGCAAATACAACATTTGCTTGAACAACAGAAACTTTTCTGTCAGATTTTTTTTACTTTTTTTCTTTTTAATATGGTCTTTTAGTCTGTACTACAGTTTGCTGTTGGCGTTCTTGTGGTTTTAGTCTGATTTTGTACAAACTCCGATTCAGCAACTTTTGTCCCAAACTGTGATTTAGAAAATGGGTGAACCCTCGCCAATCTGAAAATGCTTCCTACGGATTTGTGTATTTATTCAGAGCTCTAGATAACGTGCATTTTTCATGTTCTAGAATCTTTGTTTGACATTCAAACCCTATGTTGTGGGTACTCAAAAGAATTGTCTCAGACGATTCTTTTGAGTACCCACAACATAGGATTTGGTTGAGTTATAAGAGAGATATTGTAGGGAAAGACCAGTTTACTCACTCTTATCTAGTATTCTAATTTATCAAGATGTATCCGCTTAGGTTTAAATTAATGGATTGGTATCGAAAAATGTATAGCACGGTAAAGTTACTTGAATATGCAGGCTCAACTTTATCTATGATGTAATATCTGCACATTGCTGTTTTAGGAATTGAGGTTATGACATTTGTTGTACGACAACTGGGATTGGATGACAGTGTTTATCTGACCTTCAAATAACCCCGTCTTACGAAGATAATATTAATTAAGTGGCTGTCTGTAAAAGTGGTGTTTATTCTGTCTATCTGTCTATAAATCGGCTGGAAAGTCCAAACACTCTGTCGTTTATATGGGTATAAAAATATCGTTGAAGTAAAAGTTTTTTTCCCACAAACAAAAGAACTGCAGCAAACATCGGGAATATCTATATATCTTATATGTTGATTTAATTTGAGAATTTGTTCTTCATGAGCTCATGAATCATTTGTATTTGCATTACGCAGAGTCCATAATGTTGGTTTCCTCGTGGAATGGCTCAAATGGGTTTGCACTGTCAGTCTTTTGCAAAACCTTTATCATTGTTTATAGCTTATTATCTCATGTTTAAAAGTTTGACCGCGCTCTTGCTACAAGAACTTGATTTTAATCGTGTGGCATTGTCATGGACGTTTGACTTCCACATCGAAAAATGTGTTGTTGCTACGCATTGGACATTATTACACTTTTAATCAAAGTACTTTTCTAATGGAACGTGATTTTTAGAGTGATGTCGGCCTGGTGTAGATTGGGGGTAATGGTGTTTATGAAAGGTATGAACTGACCATTACATGGCTATGGTGTGTGGATTGGAACAAACGAGAGAAAAAAGGTTCCAAAATAATACAAACAAAATATTTAATTCGTTAAAACTTCTTTATTTTGCTACAGTTTTAGATTACGTAAAACACTGTTTAAAAATAAATAAATAAAACAATTAGATTATGAAATCACACAAGTACGTGTTGTTTAGTTAATACTGTTATAGTATATCATTTCGAAGGTACGCCTTTATCAGTAGAATACAATGAAACAAATATATAAATAAAACCACTTCAAAATGGCTCACACCTTGACATAAAATGTATATGTGCATATTAGTAAGTTGCTGCCCATGGAATATAAGTGCACTTATAGAAAATCGTGTTGATTTCCATTGGACATTATTGTACGTTTAGAAAAGAAAGTGCTACAGGCCTCGGGACATATTAAGTATATCAATTTACTTTAGTACGCTTGGTACCAGATTAGATTGTATCCACTGATGAGTTTCAACGTGGGGCTTCTGGGAAACCATCCTTAGAGTGTTCATGACAACATAGATATTTGTCTGGTAAGCATATGAGCCGTTCCGAGAGAAAACGAACATTGTGGACTCTGCGTGCGTACGGTATCGACCCGGATCAGCCTAGGCATGCTAATCCGGGCAGACACTTCTCGCCTCCTGTGTATTTTTTGTTTCAGGAACCATTACTTTCTACCTCTTCTCCCCTGAGAAGGAATGTGTCGGCCCGGATAAGCCATAATGTTGGTTTTCTCGTGGAACGGCTCATATGAATTCGGGTCCAAATGTCTACCATGGATCAGGTGTTTCTTAGAACAATCTGTAACTAATTTAGAGAACAAATGCGGCGGTGGATCAAACTGCGGATGCCTGACTGTTCGTTTTTTTCCTCAAACAAGACTCGAAGGGATCTTTCTAAATTGAACAATCATCTTTTGTTCTATTAGATAAGATAATCGGCACCATTCAAGTTGAATAACATCATGTCAAAGCTTTCTAATCTATATCGCATATTGATTTGCTAAACAAAGCTTTGTAGTTTTAAAGGTGCTGAATTCCAGAAAATAGATATTATAGTCTAAGTTTTAAAACTGTTCAAAAATTGTCTTGAATTATTATAATCATTATTCTAGGATAAAATAAGAGTATTAATTTCACCATCCAGTACCATAAACATTTTAATATTGATCGTGTATGCTTCATTTTTACGGGGTAGACATACCCAGCAAGTCAAATTGTGCACATTTTCATGACTTTCAACTGACATTCTTTTCAACATTTACTGCCAAAAAAGGTTTGAACTCCTTATAACTTACTTTGTTTTCACTATTAGCAATATTTGCAGAAGGTTCAACATTACAACATTTTGATCTCCATCTGGAGTGCAGCTCCTTTAAGCAATGTCACTGTTTAATTCTGACATAAGATGCAGCTTATAGTTTGATAAAAATACGTTTTGGTAATTTGCACAAGTAGATTTTTGTCAACGCTTTTATTTCAATAAATGAAACCGTTCGTGGGACAAGGTACAAGTTGACTTTTGCAAACAGTGCACAGCTTTAGATTAGACTCTTTATCCGCACAGTCCAACATCTCTACTGTTCACCTATTAGTTGCATAAGCTAGATTTACGGTGTTTTGTCAAGACGTTTTCAAAGATGTCTGCTACATATTTGTTGTATGTGGGAAAGGATCAAATAGAATGCGTTTCTCTATTTCGCGTAGCTCGTTTCAACTCTACAGACAATAACCAAAAATGGAAATCACTTGTCAGTTACAGACATCGATGAAATATACAACTGTTTGTTTAGGCGAATTATTTTTTGTAAAGCAATACACAATGGTCTCCTACTTTGACATCACTGAAATCGAAAAATTCCTCAGTTATTTCGTAAATAATTAATTCTGTCATCTCGAGGATTGGTCAGCACGCACGTGTAGAGTAACAATACAATCACATCATTTGTAAATTTAACAAATAATACTGTCAAGTTCAAAACAGAAAGTATTAATTAGTCGCCGGGCAGAAGCCCGCGACTTCTATTTTTAATAGCTTTTCGAAAATGACATGGGAGAAGAAATTATGATTAGATTTTTTTTTTTTAAATGTCTTGAACATATTACAATTGCGTTTGTTTAAAAACACTAAGTTATGACACATCTAAAATGAAATAAATATTACGATGTTTTAAGTATGTGCAGTTTCTTTATTTTGACTCGCATTTATGTTTTTTTTGTTTTATTTACGAAGACAAAACAGTCCCTATTAGCAAGACTGATATACTTTATTTTCATATACTACACGTAATCAGAACGCAATTACTACAAACCTTTACGTCGCACAGTCTAATTTGTTTACATACGCGCACCTGCTAACAGCAGACTGTTTTGTGTCAATATCTAGATAAAAATTGTGAGGTGGGATTTCAGGCCATATTTTTGTGAGTGATTTTTTTGACCGAATAATATGCATTTCTAATCGTCGATCTTTTACAGGTTTTTTTTTTCTTTGACAAATCGCGGTGATTACACTGAATTTTCGAGATTTACCGAGTGGCTGAAAACTTTCAGTTTTGCAATATGAGCGGAAGTTTAGAATCGAAACATGTCTCGTGTGCATGCGAATTCAACGAACCCAATATTAATGACGTTTACCGCATACATTTGGGCTGTCGTGAAGTCTAAAATTAGTTTAAATTTACATATCGCAAATACGATTGGCTGGAATGGTCACGTGTATATTTTGGGTTTCCCCAAGTTGTATTCACTACAGAGATAGAAGAAATGTTTTTTGCACATAAAGCACACCCTCTACATGATAAAATGGGCTGTGACCTATCCAAAAAAATCATTTATGTGAACATCAGCTTAAATCTCATTTATCGATGCAATCTTCACCAGAACACCATGAACCTGTATTTTTTTGGGATTGGTTCTGTGTGTTATTTGGCTAATGCATCATGTGAGGGAGCTTTTTCCACTATGAACATAATAAAATCTGACTGGAGGTGTATAGGCTTGGAGCTGAAATACTTAATATTTTGAGAGATTAAAGTTGCTAATGTTGCCCTGATTCATGACCAAAAACCTGCTGTGACAAGATGGTGGTTGTCTCCACTAAGCCAGAAAATACCACATACTCTGCCATATGGAGCCAGAAACTGAGACACAGTTTCTAGACTGCTGTATTTCTGATACAGTCTCATCAGCTTCTTTTCGCAGCATAATTATATTTTAATGAAGGACATTCACTTCGTTGACAAAAAAATGCAAGTTATGATACACTTTCACTTGATCCCACCCCTGATGTTCCAATATGCCCCTCAGTTAAATAACTGTTTTCTCAACTACTATAATGAAAGTGTTATGCATCACTGCAGTATGGTTTTTCCGGCGACATTGATGCGTTGCATCAACTTTCTCTTGTACATCTATTTATATATATTTCGAAAGGTTATTATATTCGCGATGACGTAATTGAGCTTGTTGCTGTTCCCTAACCTATTCTTATTGTATACATTTTTAATTTGATATACCAAACACTTCCACTTTAAAAATTGCCATAGACAAATGTTGTTGATATTTGCCAATAAAGGATTGAATTTAACTGAATTATAAGTTATATCATTTACCTCGTCAATAAGCAATTTAAGACATAGATTGTAGATATTTATGTTCTTTCTCCCTGTCTCTTTTTCGTAACCTCTCTCTCACACTTCTTCTGCTTCGTCTCATTGGGGATATAAATTACAGTGTAATGTTAAGTAATAATAGTTGTGTTACAATGTTGCAATGTATAGTTGGTTCTTCTTGAAGGACACGTAACTCAAGCTGCTATAAAACGGGTCTATGTGTTCTCTTTAGAAAGGTGATGATATATCTCATACAAAGTCTATTTTTTCAGTTAAGCATTTCTAGTCAATCTAAAAGTCGTATTATTGTTCTAACATTAGCCATAGCCTTTAACTCTTAGAATTATATCATGTAATGGATATCCGAGTTTTTGTATTATGTGTCTGTATTACTATGATGTAAATACTGTTCTCACTTCTAATGCTATGTAATTATGCTGTATCATGTGTATGGGCCGGTGGCCTAAAATATCACATTAAATAAAACTGTAAAACTGTAAAACATAATTTATTTTTTGAGTAAAAGAAATATACAATGGAGAGAAATCATGGATTTGACTGAAAGTTCATAGTTTATTTTATGGCTTCTTCAATAAAGTATGTTTTGCAGCGGTTCTCGTAGAATGTTATACACATTTGTTAAGACATTTATCATATCTTTAACAATAATCTGTAAACAAAAATAACTTTAACTTTCAAATTTATCAAACAAGAAAAATAATACAAAAAGGTGTAATGTTTGAATATCTGAAAAACAAAAGACACAACAAACACTACACAGACCAAATCTCGTTAACCCTTTTCCTCATATAGACGACTGTATGAGGGAAAGCATTTCAGACCTCTAGATAAGGGGCCTCTGCAGCAGACGGCTTTTTGAAAACATAGTGACAAAAGAAGAAATTGCTCATAACGAGCAATTTCTCCTTTTGACACAATGTTTTCCACTTTAAGTCATAGGTTATCCATTCAATTATAGAGATTTTTCTAATTGTTGACAAAATATGTTCAAAGTCGTCTGCTGCAGAATTGTCATATGTGGGAAAGGTATAAGTCTAAACCGTTATACAGTGTATGCTCGTTATGTCGACATCGGATGTTTCGAGTTTCCCTGTTAAATCGATACAGTGTTTTGTTTATGTCGTTTGTTTTTATATCTCCCCAAGAGTTCGACATAATGGGATATCGACTGTACATAAAAGTGTAAAACATTCCGTGTATTAAAAAAATACTTTTTTTTTTCATATTCAACAAAACATTATACAAATTATGAAAAGGTATTCTGCTACCAGTGAAACTCCAGAACAGACATCGCCTTCAACGGATTTGATAATAGTCTTCCAGGTTCATCTTTAAACCATTTGTATATTATATAGTAGTCAGTTTATAACTGTCATTGTTAAAATTTATGGCACGAAAATGCAATCTTATCTGAAACAGTATTAAAATCCCAAAGGGTACCTTTCTATAACAGAACTAAGATAGCTTTTTGAGAACCTCGGACAGAGAATTAATTTGTTTGTATATTGTTTTACACCGCATTCTACACATTTTATGCGGGGGATTCAGCTATGCTGAATATACCTCCGTATATTGTCATGCCCAGCTTTCAGGAAGTGCAAATTTGTACATTTGTTGTGCTGCCCTCTGTTTTTTCAAAATGGACAATTGTTCTTGATTGTCCAGGGATCAGTTAAATACATTTCACAACAAGCTAAACAGTATGCACATTATACAAAGTAAACGTACACAATGTAAAGTTTTAATCCATGAAGTTGTATACATAATTTAGAAATTTAAGTTAGACATAAGGATCTTAAATGTTTCTTTTAAATATATGGAAAACGAGTAGCTTGAAAGCGGGTAGCTCAAAAACATTTTGAGAAAGTCCTTGCACTGAAAAATACGGAAATACTGCTGTCGTGCATGGTCAACATTTTCCCTTGTTAACACTCTACAGGCTACATTTTGCATCAGATCTTCGTGAAAGTTTATCAGAACATTCATTTCAATCAAATGTTGGACAATTTCGAAACTGGGCCATTTGAGGTAAAAATCTAGGCCACATTTTCAACTTGAGCATGTTGAAACTTTATCAGAATGTTTGTTTTGATGATGTTAGTCAATTTCGATCAAAAAGTAGGTCACTAGGTCAAATTGAAGGAAAGGCTTGTTAACACTTTGGATGCCTTATTTTCAACTTTAGCATGTTGAAACTTTATCAAAATGTTTTTCTTGATGATATGTAGATCAAGTTTGAACATGGGTCATGATGGGTCAAAAAGTAGGTCACTAGGTCAAATTGAAGGGAAAGCTTGTTAACACTTTGGATGCCTTATGTTCAACTTTAGCATGTTGAAACTTTATCAGAATGTGTTTCTTGATGATATGTAGATCAAGTTCGAACATGGATCATGATGGGTCAAAAAATAGGTCACTAGGTCAAATTGAAGGGAAAGCGTGTTAACACTCTAGAGACCGCAATATTTTCGCGTCAGCAGTTTGAAATGTTGTCAGAATGTTTGGCTTAAAGATATCTAGGTCAAGTTCGAATATGGGTCATATTGGGTCAGAAACTAGGTTACTAAGCAAAATTGAAGGACAATCTTGTTAACACTGTAGGGCCACATTCTCTGCTAAGGCAACTTGAAATTTGGTCAAAATGTTTATCTATATGATATCTAGGCCAAGTTCGAATAGGTCACTACATGTAAGCCAAATTGAATGGAAATCTTGTTAACACTCTAGATGCCTTATTTTCAAATTGAGCATGTTGAAACTTTATCAGAATGTTTGTCTTGATGATATGTAGATCAAGTTCGAACATAAGTCATGATGGGTCAAAAAGTAGGTCACGAGGTGAAATTGAAGGAAAATCTTGTTAACACTCTAGAAACCGCAATCTTTGCTTCAGCAGTTTGACATTTTGTCAGAATGTTTGTATTACTGATATCCAGGTCAAGTTTGAATATGGGTCACATTGGGTCAGAAGCTAGGTCACTAGGCAAAATTGAAGGAAAATATTGTTAACTCTGTAGAAGCATTTTTTTTGGCTACAGCAGCTTGAAATTTGGTCAGAATTCTATCTAAATGATATCTAGGTCAAGTTTGAATATGGGTCATAACGGGTTAAAAACTATGTCACTAGACCAAATTGAAGGAAAATCTTCATCATAAACTTTATCAGAATGTTTTTTTTTCATGATATCTAGGTCAAGTTCTAACATGGGTCATGCTGGGTCAAAAAGTAGGTCACTAGGTCAAAGTGAAGGAAAATCTTGTTAACACTCTAGAGTCAACATCCCCCGCATTTAGTACTTTCAGTACTTTGATTTAGTTATATCACGGCGTTTCCTGCGTACTGCTCTCTTTATTTTGACATAAGCCAGTCATTCGTCGTAATGCTTGCCCAGAATCCTGAGCGCATAGGAGAGGAAATCCATTTATAAAACCTTTAAATTATTTGGTATGAACAGAAAAGTATGAAACCATTAGAAACAGTCCGTTCGAAAAATTACAAATTGGCATTTCTGAACAGCGAATGTTCAGATCAGCCTGTACATCTGCTCAGCCTTATCAGAATTTACTCAAGTTGACTGCTGCTTCTAACACAATTGTGTAAGTAATAGTTGAGCAGTGCAAATCCTTATCACAATGTGCTTTTGCGGAGGAAATGTCAAGTTAATCTAACATTAAACAGAAAACAAGTTTTATTTAGATTAACCCTTTCCCAAATACAAACGTTTGGTAACGCTATAGTAGCAAGTGACTTTTGAAAAGTATGGACAAATGATAAATAAAAAAAGTCCTTTTGCCACAATATTTTCAACACATTTCAACAGTTAAACAGTCATTTTTAAAGAATTTCCATCTTTTTGTCCAGATGTGTTTAAAGTCGTTTGTTACAGATCATTTATATTTGGAAAAGGGTTGATGCCATTAAATTCCATTAACTGATTCGACTAACGAAAAGCGCTCGTCACGTGTTGTAGTGCGTCTTATCATAATTAAAAATCTTAAACATAAAATGTAATCTATCACTTTCTCATTTCGATCTCAACTTTGGGATGCAACAGGGAAATATGTTGCTTGATTTTTCCATCAGTTTTAAAAAACAGCCGGGTAATGGGAAAATTCAACTTTCATCTACGCACTGAGAAAGTTTCATTTGCATCAACACCGCCTCCACACCACTTGATCGTTGGATCGTTTATTCATCAGCTACATCTCTATAATTGAGCCGTCCCGCGAGAAAAACAACAATATGGCCTCTGCGTAATGTATCGACCCAGATCACCCTGCGCAGTCCGCGCAGACTGATCCGGGCCGACACATTCCGTCTCAGGCGGATAGAGGTATAGAGTAATGATTCTTGAAACAGAAAATATAAAGGAGGCGAAAATTGTCTGTTCTGGTTAGCCTGCGCGGCATACTTATGCTGATCCGGGACGATGCTTTACGCAGAGTCTACAATGTTGCTTTTCTTGCGGGACGGCTCACACTATCTAACTGTGGACTGAAAGACTCCGGTAAGACTATGTGTTTCCACTGGTTCACCAGGGGCTTAACATATTCAAATATGCATATACGCGGCTCACACATCTGTTCTACGTTTCATATGGGTAACACGCGCGATACTCAAAATCCTCTAGGTTAAAATCCCCTTGGTCATAGATCCCCTTGGTCAAAATCCCCATGGTCAAAATATACATTAAGAGTAGTAAAAATCCCCTTGAACAAAATATAAGAGTAGTAAAAATCCCCTTGGACAAAATATAAGAGTAGTAAACATCGCCTTGGACAAAATATAAGAGTAGTAAAAATCCCCTTGAACAAAATATAAGAGTAGTAAAAATCCCCTTGGACAAAATATAAGAGTAGTCAAAACTCCCCTGGACAAAATATAAGACTAGTCAAAATTCCCTTGGACAAAATATAAGATAAGTCGAAATCCCCTTGGACAAAATATATGAGTATTCAAAACTCCCTTGGACAAAATATAAGACTAGTCAAAATTCCCATTGGACAAAATATAAGACTAGTCAAAATTCCCTTGGACAAAATATAAGAGTAGTCAAAATTCCCTTTCTTGAAAATGTCTTCGGGTTGACCATATCCTGACTTATCCGTTTCTAATACTGTTACCAACATAAGTTTGTATGATTATTTATACATCGATTGAATGTACTTCCCTGTATGCTCCTTGCAGTACTTTGATCTGTTTACTTTACATGACCGTGCCTGCTCTGAATATATTTTAAACATATCACAGACAAAATATATAAACTATTAGAAGTGAACATTTGAAACATAGTTAGGAACCACTTCCCAATCGTCGTATATAAAGGATTAAAGTTGACATTATTTGAAAAAGGGTAAACCCGTATTTTGATTGCAATAAAATAAACATTAAGGACATTGCCATGACATAAAAAACCAATTCACTACAAGGGCAATGAACTTGCAATTTGATTTATTGCTTGTTGAATAAATGAACGCAAATAAAATACACACTTAATAATTTTTATTCTGCTTAAGGCGATTTTAAACAATATTTGAGTATCACACCATTCGCGAAATTGCACGGTATGTTTATTTTCTACAAAGAACTTGCTGCGGCATCATAAAGGGTGAAAGTGCTTGTCTCCAGATTTTAAGATGATTTAACAGAACTGTTTGTTCAGTGACACTCTACATATTTTGAAGTCTTATTTATTGGTTGAAAGTCATAGAAACCAGGCGGCATCTGAAAAGGGGAAAATTGTACTTGAAGCTTCAAATGAGATATCTTCATTATTCACTTGACAAAAAAAAAAACGTCACAGGAATGTCGTTTTGTTGGTTTTTTTTCTTTTATGTTCCAAGATATATGTAGTTTGTGTGGTATTAGAATGGGAGTAAAATGCCCAATATTTAAAATTCTTCTCCTCTAAATTCGCTTGTCCAATTCCAATGTTATTTAGTAGAAATCTTCCTTACTCGACGAAATTTATTCAAGCCATATTAATTGGTTGGGAAAAAAAGGCAGCGAGGCGGGTTCAGAAAAGGGCAAAATGCACAATTTTAAAACTAAATTTTTATAAAACTGCTTGTCTGATTAGCTTCTGCAGTCACCCTCTTTAATTATTTAAGCCATATTGATTGGTTGAAAGACATAGTTACCAGGCGGTATCAGAAAAGGGGTATATTGACCTTTTAGCTTCAAATGGTATCTCATCCTAATACAATGGGCATATTTCAGCAAAACTTCACAGGAATGATGCTTTGGCGGTCATCTTTCAAATGTGTTTAAAGATATAGATTTTAAACGCAACTTGTGTTGGGTGTAAAATGCCTAATCTGTACAATTCATCTTCTCTGGATCCGCTCGTCAGATTCCAGGATAATTTAGTACAAATGTTCCTTGGGTAAGCCTCTTTGATATTTGCTTAAGCTGTATTGATTGATTGAAAAACATGGCAGCCAGACGGCACCAGAAGGGGCATAATGACAAGTTTAATAGTAACATTTCTATTCAAGTGTTTGTCTGATGTCAGGATACATTTGTAATTCAGCGGAAATGTTCCTTTAGTGACCCTCTACTTAATTTGTTCGAGCCATATTGATTCGTTTGAAAAGATAGCTGCAATGAATCATGCGTCAGAAAAGGGGTAACATGAACTTTTATCTTTAAGCAAAATCTCACATTTTCGGAATTGGAGTCAATTAATTCTCACAAGACCAACACGAATTTATTATCTTGAAAATATTTCATTCTTGACTGATGCATCATTACTTGTCTGTCATGGTGGGGATTTATTTAGATGAATATTTCTATATGCACTTCTGCATCTCCTCTTAACCGATCGAATTTCTACCTTCAGCACTTTCAGTACTTTGATTAGTAATATTTTTGTCGTTCCTTGGTAAGTTTCAAGAACTACTGCTCCTTTTATCCTGATACCAGCGAGCCGGACGAGTTGCTAATCCCACATTCCTGAACGTCAAGTATGGAAAGTCGTAACTACAATGTTTAAAGTAATTGGCCTGACCCAGCCATGGATCGAACCCACGACCACCTACATCCGCGGAGAACAACTAACACTACACCATTGAGGCGGCTACCCCTGTTCCATCCCAAATAAATCAAACAAACACACAAGTAAAAGAACAAAATGTATTAACAGTAAACGTCTAATACTTCTATCGGCAGCTAATTGGGAAACACCTCACACGAAAAGGGGTTAGTGCAATCTTCGGTACGTTATCACTAAATTGCGCTTTGACTTTGACAGAAGATATTTGAGTGTTGTGCTCCAGGAAAACCAACCTTAACGTAGCAATTACGCATGTATATGTACAAATAGCTGCCTGCTCATCTATGCCAGCGGATCTAACTGGTCACTGTTTATCAGTAGTGTCAAGAAAGTCGGGAATGAAAGTATCCAAAGTAGCCAAGAAAAAGACTTAGGAGTTGTCATTGATAACAAATTAGACGTTCAAGAGCACGTCACCTCATAAGATAAAAAAGTAAACCAGTCACTTGCTTTCACCAGAAGATCAAGTTCATACATGGATAAGAATATGCTGCTTGTACTTTACAAAAGCCTTGAAAGACCCCGATCAGGAGTAAGGAAGCTCTGTATGGTCTGAAATCAACAAAAAGGAAGCAATTAGTCTGGAGAACGTACAAAGACGTGCCACAAAAATGATTCCTACGCTAAATAATTTAATTTACCAGGAACGACTAGACCAAAACAACTAGGGCTACCGACCCTACAGTACAGACAATCTTTAGGTCAGATGGGAGCAATTCGTTTGTCCTTATATATAGTATTATTGGTGCTATTGCTTCAAAATGGCGTCTGCAAGTTGGAAAGAGTTAACATAGTGTTTGTTCACAGTTCGCAGAGGTAACATGTCACGTTTCTGTCTGACGCGGTTTTCGCATATATTCATGCTTGGCACTTTGTACTCTAGCTGTTAAAATATTCACGTTTTATGTTGGCGTAAACTTGTTTTATCTGATACATTTGATCATCGATAAATCGATCGTGAGAACACTTAACCTCATATTGACGCTTTCTGACGCCTCTAGAGCAGACGGCTTTTTGAAAACATAGTGACAAAAAGAAGAAATTGCTCAAAACGAGCAATTTCTCCTTTTGACACAATGTTTTCCACTTTTAGTCATAGGTTGTCCATTCAATTATAGAGATTTTTCTATTTTTTGACAAAATATGTTCAATGTCGTCTGCTGCAGAATTGTTGTATGAGGGAAAGGGTTAAATGAAGTCGAATTGTTATCTTAAAGCTTACCGGTCAATGGTTATTGAATTGATTGATTTATCTTTTTTAACCGCTTCGGTGGTGTAGTGCTAGAGCGTTCGGCTCCTCGGGTGCGGGAGGTCGCGGGTCGGATGCCCGGCCGGGTCATACCAAATACTTTAGACATGGCTGTCTTCCTTGTATGACTCAAGTTAAAGTACCCAATTGCGTAGGAAAGTATAACTTAAAGTCAAAGCAGCCAATTGTGTATGTATGGAAGGTACTAGTTTATTGTGTTGGAAATAGAAAATCTCTATAATTGAAAGGATAACCTATGACTAAAAGTGGAAAACAATTGTGGCAAAAGGAGAAATTGCTCGTTTTGAGCAATTTCTTCTTTTGTAACTATGTTTTTCAAAATGCTGTCTGCTGCATAGGCGTCAGAAAGCGTTTACAATGAGGGAAAGGGTTAAGTCAACGTAGCCAATTGTGTAAGGAAGTATGACTTCAAGTCAAAGTAGCAGATTATGTATGTATTGATGGTACTAGTGAATTGTGAAGGGATCGTACAAGTTAAACACTTATTTCTAAATTTCGCCGGCTAAATAGCTAAATGAGCCATTACACACACAAAAAAAACACCAGTATGGTCCCTGCGTAATGTATCGACACAGATCAGCCTGCGCATTCCGGGCCGATACATTCCGTCTCAGGGGGATATAGGTATAGAGTAATGATTCCTGAAACAGAAAATCCACAGGAGGCCGAAAGTGTCTGCCTGGGTCAGCCTGCGCGGCACGCTTAGGCTGACCCGGGTCGATACTTTACGCAGAGTCCACAATGATGGTTTCCTCGCGGAATGGCTCAAATGTAGTTATAAATAACGCAATTTGACGGGTTTACGCTGATTAATTATGCTTTTACAGCTCTTTACAAACCGTTAATTGACACAATAGTCGAAGTACCATACTTGTGTCATCGTTAGTTCAATTAACCCTTTCCCTCATATAGACGCTTTCTGACGCCTCTGCAGCAGACGGCCTTTTCAAAAACATAGTGACAAAAGAATAAATTGCTCAAAACGAGCAATTTCTCCTTTTGCCACAATGTTTTGGACTTTTAGTCATAGGTTATCCATTCAAGTATAAAGATTGTCTTCTTTTTGAAAATATATGTTCAAAGTCGTCTGTTGCAGAATTGTCGTATAAGGGAAATGGTTCAGCGTACGAAAGAGTCCACTGTCGTGAACTATTTATCGTTTCACTCTTGTTAAAATATTCATTTCTCTGACTACCAACTTTATTGAAATTTAGATGGTTTCATAACACACCGGGGATTGTAACCTGAGATTTTACAATTCACCCGATTTAATATTTCAGAGCTTTTCTAAACATTTCTAAAGTGCATGTTAACCTGCAGATGTGTTTTCAAAACATTGAGACTAAGGTATAAATTACCCGTAATTAAAATGTTCTCCCTTTGCTTCAATGAGTTTAACTGTATGTAATACTTAAACATTATTCACAGAGTTTTCTACGTGGCACAGAGGTAACATGTGTATGTTTTTATTTATCTCGTGCGCACGACATGCTAACTCGTGTGTACGACATAATAAGTCGTGCGCACGAGATACTATGTCGTGCGCACGAGATAATTAAGTTGTGCGCACGAGATACTAAGTCGTGCGCACGAGATAAATAAAAACATACACATGTCACCTCTGTGCCACCGTAGTTTTTTAAACTTTGGCATATATATTGTTTCAAGATCGTCTGCTTCAGATCGTTGTTTGCGAGAGATGGTTCTTAAGTCGTCTGCTGCAATGTTGTTCATAAGCCGTCTGCTGCAATGTCGTTCATAAATCGTCTGCTGCAATGTTGTTCATAAATCGTCTGCTGCAATGTTGTTCATAAGCCGTCTGCTGCAATGTTGTTCATAAACCGTCTGCTGCAATGTTGTTCATAAATCGTCTGCTGCAATGTTGTTCATAAGCCGTCTGCTGTAATGTTGTTCATAAATCGTCTGCTGCAATGTTGTTCATAAGCCGTCTGCTGCAATGTTGTTCATAAATCGTCTGCTGCAATGTTGTTCATAAACCGTCTGCTGCAATGTTGTTCATAAATCGTCTGCTGCAATGTTGTTCATAAGCCGTCTGCTGCAATGTTGTTCATAAGTCGTCTGCTGCAATGTCATTCATAAGCCGTCTGCTGCAATGTCGTTTATAAGTCGTCTGCTGCAATGTTGTTCATAAAACGTCTGCTGCAATGTTGTTCATAAGCCGTCTGCTGCAATGTTGTTCATAAATCGTCTGCTGCAATGTTGTTCATAAATCGTCTGCTGCAATGTTGTTCATAAGCCGTCTGCTGCAATGTTGTTCATACATCGTCTGCTGCAATGTCGTTCATAAGTCGTCTGCTGCAATGGCGTTCATAAGTCGTCTGCTGCAATGTCGTTCATAAGTCGTCTACAGCAATGTCGTTCATAAGTCGTCTGCTGCAATGTCATTCATAAGTCGTTTGCTGCAATGTCGTTCATAAGTCGCCTGTTACAATATTGTTTAAAAGTTGTCTGCTGCAATGTCGTTCATAAGTCGTCTGCTGCAATGTTATTCATAAGTCGTCTGCTGCAATGTCATTTATAAGCCGTCTGCTGCAATGTCGTTCATAAGTCGTCTGCTGCAATGTCATTCATAAGTCGTTTGCTGCAATGTCGTTCATAAGTCGTCTGCTGCAATGTCGTTTATAAGTCGTCTGCTGCAATGTCATTCATAAGCCGTCTGCTGCAATGTCGTTTATAAGTCGTCTGCTGCAATGTTGTTCATAAGTCGTCTGCTGCAATGTCATTCATAATCCGTCTGCTGCAATGTCGTTTATAAGTCGTCTGCTGCAATGTTGTTCATAAGTCGTCTGCGACAATGTCGTACATAAGCCATCTGCTGCAATGTCGTTCATATGTCGTCTGCGGCAATGTCGTTTATAAGTCGTCTGCGGCAATGTCGTTCAGAAGCCGTCTACTGCAATGTCGTTCATAAGTCATCTTTTGTTCTTTCATTTGTAGAGGTAAGAGATCCTCTACAAAATGTGGTCAAACCATTTTTATTGGTTGAGAAACATAAAAGCTTGGCCGCATCAGAGAAGGGGTTTAACGAAAGGAACTTCATAAGTCATCTTCTCAGGATCTGCTTGCCTGATTTCAAGATTACTTTGGCAGAAATGTTACTTATAGTTACCCTATTCTATAATTGATAGAACTACTAGTATTTGTCTGGGTTTAATGGAATTGGGTTAGACCATGCCAACAGTAAAGAACTTAACGGGGGTGTTGACGCCCCAATAAGGTTTGAAATAAAACATCAACTAAATATTAACTTTAAACTTCCACACTTCCAATTGATACTTGAGAAAAAGTAGATTTATTACAAACAGAAAGTGATGGATCTGATTCGAAGCCTCAACATCATTGCCGCATGTTTTTTTAGAATGGTTGTTCTTCATCAAAGCAGAATGAGTGTGTTTAAGAGGCAGATAGTTTTCAATTTTCTGTAGAATCATTAATCTATATAAAGCTTTCAAATGAAACAAGATCGTGGCTTTATTTTTTTATTCTTAAAACTTATGAACTTATTTAAATATTAGTAAAAGAATTGTTTTATCGGGACTGTTTCGAAATCCAATATATATAGGATCTGACATGAGTTGTCATTTTATATAAAGTTTTATTAAACAAGTTCAATAAATTTTCGCGGTCAGAAAATAGTTCCAACGTGTAATACTTAATGAACTGTTAAACTAATCACAAACACGTTATTTGTATGACCGATAATAGTCCCTTTACCACGTTCATCTATCGTGACATTTGTGTTTACCGGATACACGTTCTCGGCAATGTTGTAAACACTCGCGGGTGAATACAAACATAGTGATTCGGTCATGTTATATTACACACGTTATATATAAAGAAATACGTAATGGGTATATTAGATCGGATACAAGCAATGTCATGTGATACATAGTTATTTGGTGATATTATATTAAAAGATCAAAGCACATTATTTAAACAAACATTGTATGAAGCGAACGCATCAATATACTATTGCATCGCTTACCATTAATAAGCCGTACAACCTATTAGAAAGATATGTAGTAGCAGTAGTAGCAGTAGTGTAGTGTAGTATAGTGTAGATTAGGGTAATGAAGTGACAGCAGCAGCAGTAGTAGTAGCAGTGTAAGGTATTATCATAGTAGGTTTGGTTAAGGTACTAGAACTAGCAGTGGTGTTAGTAGGATCAGTGTAGTATGGTATAGTGTAAGGTAAGGTATGAGTAGAGGCAATAAGCAGTGGTGTGATACATGTTTAAATATTTGAAGTGCTTGCGATTAATTCTATACGTGGCGAATTATAACTTATGTGTTCATAAAAAGCCTTGTACGCAACGCATTTAACTCTATATAGGGTAGAAACGGCATTTTCTTTTTTATTATGTTCGAACCTTACTAGTATATACATGGTGTATACAGATTTATATGCGATGCATTTTTCATTGGGATGATGGTATTTTCCGGCATTCACCGGAATTATTTCCGGGAAATACAGATTAACACCGTCTACGCCAGCGTTGCTGAACAATCTATAAATAGAAGTGTCACATTTTATGAATGCACGGGAAGCAGATTGACTGAAATCCGCTCTAGACGATGCTGAAATTAAACTGTTGTCAATTCAGATGACTCTTGAAATATCTTCTGGCGTAAATATTCACCCTTTGCCACGTAAAATTAAATTTGAAGTTAAATTATGAAAAATGAAAGTACAATTTTAGAATATAGGATTATAAAACGAATGTGACATAAGCAGAAATAACTCATAATGACCAATATCTCCATTTGCCACACTGTTTGCGTATTTAATTCAACTTCTGTAGACAGGCCAGAATGCATATGCGTGTGGGAAAGGGTTTAACTTTCTCTTAGAATTGCCACATTGGCAGATTATATGAGCCATTCCAAAAGGTACAAATCCGTTTTTGCGAATATTGTAGTACAAGACCAGTCTGTTCATTCGCAGTTCATATTAGATAATAATATGATATTATGCGTTTTAGAAGCTTCAGGCAAGTCGTGAAGAATCTGAAAAGAGCAAATATGCAGGCTAATTTGAACCTAAACTATTCAGAATAAACGAAGTTATACCTTTTCCCGAAGATAAAATCAAACATTTAATGTAAATCCCTTTTTCAGTTAATACTCTTATTTCAACAATCTTCAGGGGAATTAAAAATTGTATTTACGAGGGAATATTACCATAATGTAATAACCTAAGCACATTTTTAAATCAATTTTAAATCTTTTCCCAAATACAACAAGTATGCATCAGATGACGTTAAGGCTAACATAACAAAAATCTTTACAAAAGAACGTTTAATTATTGAAGCGAGTTGAATACCTTGTGGCAAATGGCGAAATTTTTCTCAAGATGAACAATTTATCCTTTTGCCACAATGCTTCAGGCCTCAAAGAGCGCCTGCATGGACGACATTCTGCACCTCAGAAAATGTGTGCACTTCTATTTATAGATTGTTCCGTGTTCAACTCTTGTCTACTTCCGCGAAAGTCTAATTTTTAGTGTCATGAACAATAAAATCTTTACTTTTCTTATCTTCAAATTGTCCATCTTGCTTACTTTAGATGGATATACAGGTCAAGAAAGTGTTATATAAAACAATATAAAACACTTGAAACTTGCAAATGTCAAAACTGAATGTACACCCTGCTAACATAAGGTCACAGAGCTGTGTGAACGGGGTATAAGAAATGGAACACGCTTTATTAGAATGAACGCGTTTGAACTATTTGCCTCGAGCTCGAAAACTCATAACAAAGTTATGTCTATGTCTGTGTTAGTATACCGTATAAAGTATACCGTATAAAGTATACAGTATAAAGTATACAGTATAAAGTATAAAGTATACAGTATAAAGTATGCAGTATAAAGTATGCAGTCTACAGTAAGCAGTATAAAGTAAGCAGTATAACGTATGCAATCTACAGTAAACAGTAAGCAGTATGCAGTCTACAGTAAGCAGTATGCAATCTACAGTAAGCAGTATGCAGTTTACGGTATGCAGTAAGCAGTAAGCAGTAAGCAGTATACAGTAAGCAGTCTACAGAAAAAGCAGAAAACCGTATGAAGGATGCAGTTTACAATTTGCAGTTTACAGTATGCAGTATGCAGTCTTCAGTAAGCTGTATACAGTATGCAATAAGCAGCATGAAGTCTACAGAAAGCAGAAAGCAGTATGCAGTATGCAGTTTTTAGTTTTCAGTATGCAGTATGCTTTAAGAAGTTTTCAGTATGCTTTAAGAAGTTTTCAGTATGCAGTATGCAGTATGCAATATACAGTATGCAGTATGCTGTATGCAGTATGCAGTATGCCGTATGCAGTATGCAGTCTACAGTCTACAGTAAGAACAAGGCAGAAGCAGTAAGCAGTATAGAATGTAAAGTATGCAGTATAAAGTGTACAGTAAGCAGTATAAAGTGTACAGTAAGCAGTATAAAGTGTACAGTATGCAGTATGCAGTATGAAGTATGCAGTAAGCAGTATGTACTCTACAGAAAGCAGTATGCATTATGCAGTCTACAGAAAGCAGTATGCAGTATGCAGTCTACAGTAAGGAGTATGCAGTATGCAGTCTACAGTAAGGAGTAAGCAGTATGCAGTCTACAGAAAGCAGTATGCAGTATGCAGTCTACAGAAAGCAGAAAGCAGTATGCAGTATGCAGTTTGCAGTTGGTTCTAGCTATACATGGTTCTTTCTATACATGATTATCTTGTTGTATCTTTTTATGCTTAAGATTGATTCGACGTTTAAACAGTTACATGGAACCCCTCTTGTACGTTTTATCGATTCGTATGGTTGAGAACTTGCCAAACATGCACTTTAGATTTGACACATTTTGTAAACACGGTTTACCAAGAACTCTCGGAATAAATGAGCCACGTCACGCGAAAACCGATCTTCGGGATTAAGCGACCAGTGAAGATCCAGACCACCCTGCTGTTTGGCGCAATCTGACCTCCCCCTTCGCCATCTTGTTGCACAGGTATCCAAGAGTGCCACTGGAGAAATGTTATAAATGGTACATGATTACGCACCAGAGTGTTCAATATACGCTTGCATGTAATGCTAGAAAATCGCTTACCCAGGAAAAACCGTGATAAAACTAAAAAATGTGTTGAAAGCTGCTTAAAACACCAAATAATTAAAGAATCAAAATCTTCACAAGTAGATTTTTGCGTGGCGTAATTGAACTAAAATGCTGTTCAGAATGGAAGTACAGGATGTACAGGATGGTGGTCGGTATACCGGTATATCGGTGTATGCACTGAATAAAGTTGAGCAATACAGTTGCGAGATCATTGCCAACTTTGGGACTTATCAGGCTATCGAGCGATCTCTATCTCCGAGCAATACTGGCGTTTACATAGGTTAGTGTACCAGGTATCTGTCACTGTCCGCTTGGCTTGATAAGCTAGAGTAATTTATGGGGGTCATAAAATGTTTTGTTTTATTATATACGCAGTCTCGATTTATTCTAGAAGAGTGAAAACTTTGATGTTTAATTAGTTAGGGCTATGACGAAAATGAGTACTGCTGTATTGTCTACACGTCCAATGCGCGTCTACAAAAAAAAAAAAATGTTTTGCAGTGATTGAAGATTATTTTTATATCTTTATTCGTAAAATTGTACAAAAATCAATATGGTCAGTACTCTATAGTGAATAGTGTAGAAAACATTATGACCAAAGGGAATATTACTGATAATGAGCATTTACCCCTTTTTTTTTTCAAAATATTTTCAAGAATCGTCTGCTGATGAATGGTTAAACCTTAGATTTAAACATTGTAGTTGATTTCTCAAGTTCTTGTTATTGTTTTTTGTTTTTTGTTTTTTGTTTTTATGGTGTTTAACGCCGTTTTCAACAATGTTTCAGATATACAACGGCGCTTCCTTGGTAAGTACTACTTAGGCCAACATTCTTTTATTTTCTGTTTTACGAGAATGCCTGCCCAATTTTTTCCAAAAATGAAATAAAATGAAACAGTTTTGAGTTCATTTTATTTTTTTATTTTTCGCCGACATCATTATTTGAGTTGAACAGAAATAGAATTGACTATATATTTGAGAGAAAACGCAGATAATCATGGTCTGTTCATCTTGTAAGATGATAAAACTGCATTTTCTATCACTTATTATGTAGTTGTAGTAAAAAAAATATAAAAAATATGTTGCCTTTTTATTGTTTTATTTTTATTTTGTTGATAGAGTGCTTAATAAAGAGACTTTTATTTTTATTTCGCCCTATCGACCCAATTTTTTTACAAAAAATCTCGTAAAACAGATAATAAAAAAATGTTGGCCTTATCCTGACACCATTGAGTCGGTCGTACTGCTAACCCCGTAATACTGGGTGTCAAGAATAGAGAGTTAGAACTTCCATTTCTTTAAAAGTCTTAAAAGTCGTTAAACGTCACTCAGAAACATAAGATACTCACACTATGAATAACACGATACTACAGTGTCTGGAGTATCATTGAAACAAACGTCACATATCATTCAGAAACACATATATAATGTATGACTAACACTTGCATTTTATGCGATACTACAGCTTCTGGAATAATATTGAAACAGATGTCACATATCATTCAAATAATATATAATTTAGAGTTAACACTTGTATTTAAACTGGCTTCGAACGAATGTTGTGTAAGTACTGGTGTGGGAAAGCCAGGAAAACATGGGTAGGTGCACTGACCGCCGTGATATGACCAAAGCTGTTGAAAGCGGCGTTAAACTCCAAACAAACAAACAAACAAATGTATTTAAACGTTGCTTGGGAAGATTGTTGTGTGGAGTACCGGTGTGAGAAAACCAGGAAATGCATGAGTAGGTATACTGGCCGCCGTGATATAACTGAGAAATTGTTGAAAACGGCGTTAAACCCAATCAATGTATTTAAACGATACTACAGTGTCTAGAATATTATTGAAACAGACGTCACATATCATTCAGAAACACATATATTAGTTAGGGTTAACACTTGTATTTTAACGATACCAAAGTGTCCGGAATATCATTGAAAGCCAGGTCAATCATCATTCAGAAACACATATATAATGTATAGCTAATACTTGTATTTTAACGATACTACAGTGTCTAGAATATTATTGAAACAGACGTCACATATCATTCAGAAACACTTATATAATGTATAGCTAATACTTGTATTTAAACGATACTACATTGTCTGGAATAATATTGAAACAGACGTCACATATCATTCAGAAACACATATATAATGTATAGCTAACACTTGTATTTTATACGATACTACAGTTTCTGGAATAATATTGAAACAGACGTCCCATATCATTCAGAAACACTTATATAATGTATGGCTAATACTTGTATTTTAACGATACTACATTGTCTGGAATAATATTGAAACAGACGTCACATATCATTCAGAAACACATATATAATGTATAGCTAACACTTGTATTTTATACGATACTACAGTTTCTGGAATAATATTGAAACAGACTTCACATATCATTCAGAAACACATATATAATGTATGGCTAATACTTGTATTTTAACGATATTACAGTTTCTATAATATTATTAAAACAGACGTCACATATCATTCAGAAACACATATATAATTTAGGGTTAACACTTGCATTTTAACGATACTACAGTGTCTATACTATTAATATATCTATAGGTGCTACCTATTTACGAAAAAAAAGTAAGATGATTGTAAATACAAATTAAAGTGCATACTATGGCAATAAAAAATGATTGATAAGTAATTGACTAGACGATAATAATGTTAATCTCATGTTTTCTGCATGATCACAAAATGTTTGGAATTCGTTTTGCTGTCGTCTATTATTACGAACAGAAAATAATAAAGTAAATCCCTCTTGATTGCAGTTTACCCTTTCCCCACATATAGTCGCTTTATGACGCCTCTGTAGCAGACAACTTTTGAAATCATTGTGGCAAAATGAGAAGTTGCTCATAATGATCTCGATATAGACTGTTCATAAAAGCCAACTAGTTACTTTTTCCCCCAATAACTGGCTTAATTAGAACGGGGTAATTAGTACTGGTACGCCGTTATATAATGTTGAAAGCGGCGTAAAATACCAAACCATCAATCATATGAAGATTGGAGATCAAATGTCTTGAAGCAGTCCCTTAAGACACAAGTGTAACAGAACGCCGTACGATATTTCATTCGTGTTAACGAGTACAGCCGAGGTTATACGACTGGTTTTCAGAACGCCGTACGATATTTCATTCGTGTTAACGAGTACAGCCGAGGTTATACGACTGGTTTTCAGAACGCCGTACGATATTTCATTCGTGTTAACGAGTACGGCCGAGGTTATACGACTGCTTTTCAGAACGCCGTACGATATTTCATTCGTGTTGACGTGTACAGCCGAGGTTATACGACTAGTTTTCAAAACGCCGTACGATATTTCATTCGTGTTAACGAGTACGGCCGAGGTTATACGACTAGTTTTCAGAACGCCGTACGATATTTCATTCGTGTTAACATGTACGGCCGAGGTTATACGACTAGTTTTCAGAACTCCGTACGATATTTCATTCGTGTTAATGAGTACAGCCGAGGTTATACGACTGGTTTTCAGAACGCCGTACGATATTTCATTCGTGTTAACGAGTACGGCCGAGGTCATCCGACTGGTTTTCAGAACGCCGTACGATATTTCATTCGTGTTAACGAATACAGCCGAGGTTATACGACTGGTTTTCAGAACGACGTGCGATATTTCATTCATGTTAACTAGTACAGCCGAGGTTATACGACTGGTTATCAGAACGCCGTACGATATTTCATTCGTGTTAACGAATACAGCCGAGGTTATACGACTGATTTTCAGAACGGCGTACGATATTTCATTCGTGTTAACGAGTACAGCCGAGGTTATACGACTGGTTATCAGACAGTGCAATCTTAAACGTCCGAAAATCTCATAAATCCGCGAAAGCGTAATAAATAGTCCACCACTTAGTACATTGCGGGCTAATATTCAAGATTTCCTACCAACCTTCAGTTTGCCCTTTTGTCAGTCCGCCCTTCTGTCAGTCCGTCCGTCTGTCCGTCTGTCCTTACATGTTTTTTAAATGTCGAATCGCAATAGCTCAGTCAGGAACTACGAGACATTTCAAGCCAAGGGATGAGAGTTCGAACCTCGGATCGGTCATTAATTTTTCCGATAATTGATCAAGTGCTTTGTGAATAACGTCATATAACGTTTCAAATAACTTCATATGCAATACAACATGCAGTCAGTGTCTCGATACATAGGGTAGTTTTGTAATTATATGCAGTAATACTGGTTCGATAAAGCCAGGGAAAAAACTTAAGGTGAACTTGCTGTCGTGATCACCGAAATCGCCAAAACGTCGTTACACTTAAATAAATAAATCAATCAATCAATAAATCAATCAGTCAATCAATCAAACAATCAATCAACCAATCAATCAATCAATCTATAAAGCAATTGTTTTTGCAAAGCATTTCAATTTAATATTTCTACTTCGTATGTTCTTTAACTCTACAATACTTATTGTACAAAATAATTTACTTATGTAAATGTACACAAATATTGCAGTTGTATTGGTCTATTGGATCATGTTTTCGGATACCAGCACTCAACAGTTTACCGTTAACTCCGAATATGGAAGGCCTTTACTGTATTATGATGTTGGTTTGTATTATACGCAGTACAGTTTCATGTATACGAGGTACATAATTCATTTGACATGGTACATTATCCATGATATGAAATGCTCTTTCCGTTATATATGGTGGTAATTCAATTTATATGAAGTGCAAAAGTGTGCAGATACAGAACAGAACAGAACAGAACAGAAATTTTATTTTCAACTTAAGCATAAACAGCTCATGGTTGATATTCACAAATATACATACAGAAATGGTTAAGACAATGAAATAGTTGAGAAATAGTACTTAACTAAGTTTAAATTAAATAAGTTTAAAATCAAGTTTATATGCATATGTATAAATACACACATATACACACGCAATTGTATATATATATGTATATATATATATACACATACATATACACATACCCATACACATACTTACATTATATATATATATATATATATATATATATATATATATATATATATATACACATACCCATACACATACTTACATTATATATATATATACATATACACATACCCATACACATACTTACATTATATATATATATACACATACCCATACATATACTTACATTATATATATATATATATATATATATATACACATACCCATACACATACTTACATTATATATATATACAGTACAATAACCTTTTTATGTTGTGCAAATAACTTCATATGCAATACAACATGCAGTCAGTGTCTCGATACATATGGTAGATTTTTAATTATATGCAGTAGTTTTACCTTTATACGTTTGTATGTACAAAATGCAATTTCCGCTTTTGTCACGATGTTTTCAAATGCCGTCTGCTGCATATGCGTTAACAAGCGTCAGTAACATGGAAATGGTTAAATCGTTTCCATTGTTTAATGACTGCATTATTATCATGCCAATCATTGAATTGTTCTGAGTATTATCGAATTTGAATTTGAATTTGAATTCGTTTGTCTGTAAAGCTGAGAGGCACTTATGGAGCTGGCTGTCTGTCTGTCTGTCTGCTGTCTTTCTTTCATTTTTTCCCTTTCGCTCTCTCTCTCTCTCTCTCTCTCTCTCGCTCTCTCTCTCTCTACACTCAATATGTATCTATGTCTCTCTTTCGCTATCTCTGTCTGTCTGTCTCTATTCTCCCCCTGTGTCTGTTTCGTTCACTTTTAACTGTCTCGTACTCATAAATATTCGTAATGTTTTTTTCTAAATTTAAATTTCGTGAGACACAGTATAATATGTGTACAGCATCCAATTTAAAATAGGTTCTACACATCATTGTTTCGTAGATAGCTCTGTACTTAACACACATAGCTGCAATTGCAATTGTCACGGGTTAGAATATCTAAATCGGAATGTCTTTTACAATTTTGGCCTTTTTATCATGATGCTCATTTTGTTTTATGCGAGCATGATTCTTTTTTTTTTAAATGATTAAAGTACAGGTATGCCAATTAATTATATGTATTTTATATTGTCGAGTTTATCTTATAAAAAAAGATATATGTGCATGTAAGATACGTTGTAACATTTGGGGCAAGATTACACGTACATTGACATTGCACTAGAATTGAAACATTTGAAGATGAAAGGAATCTTATGATCGACTGAATGAAATTGTCTGAAAAGAAAAATAGATGGTCGTATATGTAATATATACAAATCAAATTTAGAAAAAAGAACAGACAGACAAAAATACACGCCTAGCATAAGGATCGAACCAATGAAAAGTGAACGTTAAGGTTTGAAGCGCTTCGTTCGTAGCCACTAGGCTATAACAACAGTGTTATTTTAAGAACCTGAGTTTACGTATTAATAGGTTTCAGACTAAGAATTATGGGTAAACCTGTAACTTATATTTATTTAGTAATAAATTTAAAATGTTTAAAATTACGACACGAATACTTATATAATTATGATGAGATACCACTTTATGTCGATGATAACATAAAACATATTTTTAATAATACTGCGTAGTATTGACCTGGTAATTAACTTTTCATAAATATATATTTTGTAATGGCATCGATTTGTATGAAACTCGGTAGCTCAGTAGGTAGAGCAGCCGTCTGTAAATTCAAAAAACAAGCGTTGTGGGTTCGAGCCCCAGCTAGGTCAACATTGTTTCTGACATTTGTCAAACGTGTACGAGGGTGGCTGTGAGTGGGTGGCTGTGAGAGAGTGATGGGGGTTGTGAGTGTGGCTGTGAGATAGTGATGGTGTATGTGAGTGGGGTGTCTGTGAGATAGTGATGGTGTCTGTAAGTGGGGTGTCTGTGAGATAGTGATGGTGGCTGTAAGTGGGGTATCTGTGAGAGAGTGATGGGGTTTGTGAGTGTGTGGCTGTGAGATAGTGATGGTGTCTGTGAGTGGGGTGTCTGTGATATAGTGATGGTGTCTGTAAGTGGGGTCTCTGTGAGAGAGTGATGGTGTCTGTGAGTGGGGTGTCTGTGAGAGAGTGATGGTGTCTGTGAGTGGGGTGTCTGTGAGATAGTTGGTGGCTGTGAGTGTGTGGCTGTGAGATAGTGATGGTGTCTGTGAGTGGGGTGTCTGTGAGATAGTGATGGTGGTAGTGAGATAGTGATGGTGGCTGTAAGTGGGGTCTCTGTGAGAGAGTGATGGTGTCTGTGAGTGGGGTGTCTGTGAGAGAGTGATGGTGTCTGTGAGTGGGGTGTCTGTGAGAGAGTGATGTGGGGTGTCTGTGAGATAGTGATGGTGGCTGTGAGATAGTGATGGTGGATGTATGTAGGGTGTCTGTGAGATAGTGATGGTGGATGTATGTAGGGTGTCTGTGAGAGAGTGATGGTGTATGTGAGAGAGTGATGGTGGCTGTGAGTGGATGTGAGAGAATTAGGTTAGCTGTGAAAGAGTTATGGTGGATGAGAGATAATTAGGGTAGCTGTGAAAGAGTGACTGTGAGAGAGTGATGATTTGAATGAGACTGAATTTAAAGCGTATTGCTGAATTATATAACATAATGTAATTTTTTATCCATTTATAGATAGAATAGAATTTTTCATTTCCCTAAATATCGTCTGCAGCAGATATATGGGAAACAATGCACCCGATAGGAACAAATAAAGCAGTAATAGGAAAGTTCTGCCATTGTCTCAATACATTTTAAAACTTGTTTATACGGTAACTTATCTCCTGCAGATGTGCAGTGCACACTAACACTCTAGCATGCTGTTTTTGGAGAATGTCTTTATTTTATCTTTCCATGTTCTCACTTATTATATATGACTTTCTCGAATGCAACACATGGAAGGGCTTTTGTTCTTTCACCAAGCTGAGTTTACTTTGTCTGGAGCGACCGACTCTCTTTCCGTCTTTTTGACCATATGTTCGTCACGGTTTGTATTCATTGGTCTAAACGCTGTTTCTGTTTGGCAGATTCATTTCATGGTCACACTTATACACTATTGTGATCAGGAGAACGATCCAATTTTTCGAACATAAATATGATTGTCTGAGTAAATTTTCAATGCATCAATTTCAAACTTGGTTTATAGGAAACCTATGACCTGCAGATGTGAATTGCACAACAAACATAACTCTAGCATGCTTTCGATTGTCTGTCATTTACATTTAACAGCATGATTCAAATATACAGTGTGGATATTTAGTGTCAACTGAACAGGAAATATTATGCTTAATGGTCGCTGCTCGGTTATTGGCAGGCAATTCGTGTTGTTTCAAACATATCTGCTTTGGTTTGTTAACATGTCGATGATACATTGTTGACAACGTGCATCCATATACACTATGCCATATCTTTTCAACTTACAGACACCCCTTTACATCAATCCTTTCAGCACTTTGATTGAAATAGACTGTCATATTCGGTAATTTCCGAAACTATTCCGTAGAATGCCGAAAGCACGATCCTCGTAAAGAAAAATGCACCGCATATAAAGGTAAATCTACTGTATATTAATCAAACTACCACCACATGTTTTGAAAAAAATGACTGCATATAATGTCATTTGAACTGCATATAATGTTGTTTGTATTGCATATGATTTGTTTGTACACATCAAGATTATTCTAGTGTATCTACACTTTTTTGCATTGCATATTATTAAATAACCACCATGTATAACAGAAAAGGCATATCATGTAAACTGTACCATGTCAATGGAAATATGTACCTCGTATACGTGAAAATGTACGGCGTATAATACAATACAACATATTAAGATAGTAAAGACGTTCCATATCCGAATATACACATAAACAAAAGTTCCTAGTTGCGTGTGGTTAGCGATTCAAGTATATCATATGGGCCGTCGCACGAGAAAACCGACATTATGGACTTTGCGTAATGTAAATCTAACCTATGACGACGAGGTTCTACTTTCTCGGTCGCATGACCATTTATGCTTGTTAGAATATGCCAAAATATCGATAACAATATTTCCCACGAAAGAGAGATTTCTACAAATAAAATCAAAAACTTAAACGCTGAAGACGCTCTTTGATGTCTATAGTTTGGCATTGATGTCTTCAAAATTGTCTGCTGCATATGTATTATATGTGGAAAACACACTCAAGGTTAAATTTGAATGAAACATGTTCCGTTATTTTAGTTTAAGTTGATCTTATTTTTATTTTAATTGTTTTTGACGCCGTTTTAAAAATTATTTCAATAATATCACGGCGACAGTTCACGTCTTCATGTTTCCTGAATTAACACACCTGTACAAGGCTAGCAAAAAGTGCACTCCACAGTGAATACATTGATCTAAACAGTTACATCACAGGATCGCCGAACTCAATCTTGACGTAGTGTTTAGGAGGGAAGGATTGCTTTTCAAATTTAATTTACTACGACTTTAGTTTTCCGTAAAAATGCTGCAATGTATATTTCGCCCGGCAGATTGTACTCTTCAAAGAAACATTTGTTTAATTGATGTTTTACACCGTTTTCAACATTATTATCTTATATCACGGCGACAGTTCACTAATTCATGACCCTGGGTAAACAAACCAGTACTAGGCTAGACAATTTGCCTCACTCCACCATGACCGTAGTGCCGCGACATGGGATCGAACCCGGGACGCCCGTCTTCAAATACACGACGCTAACCACTCGAACACGGCGCTTCCAAGAATCCCGAGGTATCTTGCATAGAACCTATAAACAATTTCATATTTGTTGAAAATTGTCAGTGATTGCGATAGCACGAACATTCTATAACTTGGATACACCGTATAACTCGAACCAATTCCTGTGAGGAATCAGTCGTTTGGAAATAGTGTAGCAGCAGTTCTTATTGGTCTGACGTGCAATCAATCAGAACTGCTTATGTGCTGTTTTTCTTGATATGATCTTATGACTGGCTTGTTTTTCATAATAAAAAGTTAAGTATTAGTGAATTATGAAGCTGAAAACACATACATTAATATATAAGAATAGATTGAGGAATCGCTCGAACATGCCGATATCTCGAAGTATTTTATCGGCCTCCTTCGTTTTCGAGGTATAGTGAGACCACTGTACTTGGGTCGTCCATCTAACACGTCGATATCTCGAAGTAATTTATGGATCCCATTCGATTTTGATAGCGACTCCATCGTATTGAGCATACATCGAGTCTTTACTTTTCAGTTATATCACGTAGATCGAATCCATGCTATAACATTCACCTAACCAAGCCTGTCTGTCTTGCACTAGTATTACACACAACAAATCAAGGTCATAAATTGACTTTTATTAATACTCGTCGTGCATGAAATCTAATAATTTTTAATTTTCTTTATTATGTTTACGCCGCTTAAAAAAATAAGTTACTACTGGTAAATTTATCAATATACTTTGAATGAGTGAGTCAATTAAGGAATGGAGAGCTTTTTATTCGTTTTCATGGGGGTATGAACAAAAAAACCTGATCACTCTCTATGAAATCTCGAAGCGGTTTCATAGAATGTGTGATCAGGTTTCTTTGTTCATACCCCCATGAAAACGAAAAAAAACGCTCCATTCCTTATATTTTAGCATTAATATGGCTATTTCAGTGAGTAATAAAACATAATAGTATTTTACAACTTTATTTTCCATAATACAGCACGTCGCCAATGTTAATTTTGTTTATTCATGAGGTTATGAACAAAATATTTCAGCCAATCACAGACAAGCAAAAGTGATGAACACAAAAAAAACTAAAATATTAGCTCATGTATAGGAATTTGGGGTATTTCATGTTGATACCACATTTGTTGCGGGAAACGACGTCGCTCCATTGGCGTTACGCCAAGATGAAGTGTTACGGAAATGACGTCACGTCCTTCTTTGGCTACAATACAGTCAAAATTTAGGTTCGGGCGTAAGGTGACTAATGCTGTCGTTTTTTTGACGAACGGGAAAACATATTTCTTACAGAGTTTCATTTATTTTTAACTTTTCGTACAAATGTTAATTCCCACATAATACAGCACTTTAATGATCTTAAATATCGATTTTAAAGAAAAATGATTAAAAAGACGACAATAATTTTCAATCCGTGTTTTTCGGGTTCATGGGTTATTGAAAAACTAAAAAAAAAACACCTCACACCTGTTACCTATGAACGAAAAAAACATATTTTCGTATTAAAATAGACGTCAAATATCATTCAGAAACACATATAATATGAAAAAGGCAAAGCCTCGTCACGAGCACAGCGCCTGTAATGGGTCTAAGCTGTAGGTATACGACTACCATGATTAAGGAATATGTTACAAGCTGTCGGGACTGGGACCGTTATTGTACACTATCCCTACTTTATCTTTTGGTGCAAAGTCAAATCATCAAACATTTAAACATTCACTTCATCACATAAGCAATCACATATATAATACAGTAAAGTGAAACATATTAATAGTCTTAACAAGATATCCTTCAATTTGGCCTTGTGACATAGTTTCAGACAGGTCTATAGCAATGTTCAAAACAACCATCTTTCAAAGTTTCAACATGCTAACATTAAATGAAAAGCTTTCAGAGTGTTAACAACATTTTCCTTAAATATGGTCTAATGACCTTATGTTTGATCCGAAATGACACATATTTGAACTTGGCCTAGCTATCCTCAGGACAAACATTCTGACAAAGTTTCAAAATACTGAAGCAAACATTGAGGTCAAGAGTCTTTACAAGATTGTTCTCAAATGTTTCCTAGTGACCTTGTTTTTTTTTATCCAACATGATCTTTAATTGAATTTAGCCTAGATTTGACCATAACACCAATTATGACAAAATGTCAACATGCTAAAATTAAAAATGCAGCATTCAAAATGTCTGATTGTTTACAAAATGTGCCTTCAATTTGCTCTTGTGACCTAATTTTTGACCCACCATGACCTTTTTTTTTACTAGGCCTATGTATTGTTAAGACAAACATTCTGACAAAGTTTCAAGCTGCTGAAGTAAAAGTGTGGTTTCTAGACTGTAAACAAGATTTTCCTTCAGATTGGTGAAGTGACCTAGTTTATGACCGGATATGACCCAAAAATTGAACTTAGCCTTTCTCCAAAATGACATCAAGACCATAATTCCTACAAAATTTCAACATGCTAAAGATAAATATGCAGCCTCCAGTGTTAACAAGATTTTCCTTCAATTTGAACTTATGACCCAGTTTTTGACCTCATATGACCAAGTTAAATAAGGCCTCCAGAGTGTTTACAATATATATATTCCATCAAATTGACATTGTGACCTAAATTTTCACCTCACAGGTCCAAGATTTGTTGGAGATGAACTACTGCTAAACTTGCATTCATATTGGATGTTGTAAAATGTTGCCTGTAGAGTGTTCACAAGGCAATTGATGATGCCGTGTGAACGAAGGACATCAGACAAACTGTGATCATGAAAAACACAAACTGTGCAATCAAAGAACAGGACTTTATTTGAATTTGATATATACTTATCTGTTTATAAACATTACCTTGTATTAATCCATTAGTATTATATGTAATCAGCTGAATTTCTTCTCCAGTCATCCTCAAAACAGCTGTAATTCCATCATTGTATGCGTTGCTCTCAATCTATTCCCTTGTTTAATGTTGATGCAGGAAGTTATATTAACCCACAGTTAAAGATGCATGCAATTTTCATTGTTTTGACAGGCACGAATGACCAAAGGGTATATCACTAACTGCCTATTATATATGATCTTCCTCTCCCATTTTCGACATAACAGCTGTGATTCCATGATTGTACAGGTTGCTCTCAATCCATTTACTGTTTTGATGTGTATGCAGGAAAGAATATTACCCCACAGTCAAAGATGCATGCATTTTTCATTGTATTGACAGGTACCAATGACCAAAGGGTATATCACTAACTGCCTATATATAACTGCCTATATAGATATGAATTTCCTCTCCAGTAATCGCCATAAGAGCTGTTATTCCATGATTATATGGGATGTTCTTAATCCATTCTGTGTTTTAAAATAAAACTTGATGCTAATATCAATAATCATTGACTGCTGTTTTAATACATGACAATAACTGCAAATAAGAGTGACTTTTAATAAAATAAGATGATAAATGTCTTTAAATAAAATAAGATGATAAATTAATTAAAAAACAGATCTATGAGAATAAACATGTATATTAGTTATGTCAGAAAGCCAAGCTTTGGGCTCTGAGAATAGTTTTCAAGTTTTGATTTATATCAGGCTGTACCTCTGTGCAGTCTTATCTTATCTGGATTATTCATTTAAACCAATTACTTTAAACTTATCTATTTTAGCTTAAATCTTATTTTAATCACACTCCATGTCCTTGATATACAACCAGTTCTTACGCCATTTGTGTAGAAAATCCCAGTCTTCACCGCTTCGAATTCGGTAAATATGTGGGGGATTTTTTTCAGAATTTGGTAGATTATGAGGATTCCAGTGAATATTTGTATTTCTATGCACCGCATTTGACATTTGTTAGGCCAATATTTGGGCAGAGTTAAATTGCTTCTATGATATTTTTTTTCAAAGGGGCCAACTCCCCACTTATGTTCAGAAAAAAAGGAGCCATAAAGGCAGTTTTCAACATTTTTTCAGTCATATCACGGCGACCAGTTCACCTACTCATGCATTTTCTGGTTTTCCCACTCCAGTACACCGCACAACAGGCTGCTTTTCCACTTACACTATTAAACAGACCATTGGTGAAAGACGAATGACGCAAGTCACAATGACTTTTGTCAAACGTCGGAATTAATGTTGGTCGAGCTGGGATTCAAACTCACAACCCCTGGATTGACAGCCCGCTTCGCTACCGGAGCTCGGCCATTTATATATGATAAAAGGTCAAATTAGTGACAATGTGCAATGCTACTTACATGAATCATATTTTGCCGCAGGGTCGGTTCCTTTAGAGCATCGCAGTGATCCTGATCTGCAATGTGCCTTGTTAAGATTTAATTTCGATAATTGACACATCCTTTTTTACATGTAAAAATAATTTTTAATTTTGTTAAGAGCACACAGGAAAAGTCATGCCCATATAAATCCGTTTCGGCTCTTGAATTCACTGGGGACGTTTCATCTTGGGTTCACTTAGTCTGAAAAGATGTTAGTTTTAACTAAATAGCCATTATTCAGAAATTATCCACATTGCAATGTTTCACCACTAAAAAAATGGAGTGGATGTCATGCAGCAGAAACGTAAGCTATTGCGTCACAAAATGTGTCAACAATCTGCACTTGAGGACCTCCAAGAACACTTCTAAAAATAGATTTACTTTTTCTTCTTATAAATGTGCGGTTTTAGTGGTCGCATTAGTTCTGAATGGGGTATCATGGCCGTAGCGATTCCGAAATTTTAACCAGGTGCTCCTGTGTGATCAAGAACAGAATATTACCCTATGCATAAATTTAGACATACAGGAGCACGTCCCTGTGATTCAACTCTGTGTTGGTGTACTTGGGTAAAGACATAAATATACATGTCTCTGATTTGGGTCACAGGGTGTTTCGTGTAACCGATATGTTCAGCCAATTATTGCATTGATCTTTGACAGTCCGAAGGAGTTTTTGTCAGAAGGGCATACGACTTCAGCGAAGTCTGCGTAGCATTGAGGGTGAAACAAATTTACCCTTAAGAGCATCTTAGTCAGACAGTGAAACCAAAATAGTCCATCGACAGAACATACGTCAATACAACCCATCGCTGATTCTCAGATTCACACTACAGCTTGATTTTATACCAACGCCAAAATTAAATTTATGTTATTCAATGGGAAACGAGAGCGATAAAAATTCTTACCTCACGCAAAGAAACTCGCAGCCGATTACGTTACAGTTGTCAGCCTTTAATCTAAACAGCACAGTTGTTCTAGTTATCTCGGGTACCGGCTGAATATGACGTCACCGGATGTGGATAATTGTCGGTCATGGTTCCCTGCTTTGTTCTATGTAATTTTACTTGGAATTTCACGAGCAGGGCCATGGTAAAATTTTGCACCCAAATCTTTTCCATACTGATTATAGGAAATTTCCTATAATAAAGGTAATACCTAAGAACGAGCTGCGCTCGTTATTAGTTAGGGTTAACACTTGTATTTTAACGATACCAAAGTGTCCGGAATATTATTGAAAGCCAGGTCAATCATCATTCAGAAACACATATATAATGTATAGCTAATACTTGTATTTTAACGATACTACATTGTCTGGAATATTATTGAAACTGACGTCACATATCATTCAAAAACACATATATAAGTCATGACTAACACTTGCATTGTATACGATAATACAGTGCCTGATATATTGTTAAAAGCGACGTCACACATCATTCAGAAACACATATATAAGTTATGACTAACAATTGCATTGTATACGATAATACAGTGCCTGATATATTATTAAAAGCGACGTCACACATCATTAAGAAACACATATATAAATTATGACTAACAGTTGCATTTATACGATACTACAGTGTCTGATATATTATTAAAAGCGACGTCACACATCATTCAGATACACATATATAAGTTTTGACTAACACTTGCATTTATACGATACTACAGTGTCTGGAGTATTATTGAAACAGACGTCACCCATCATTCAGATACACATATATATTTTAGTGTTAACACTTGTATTTTATACAATACTGCAGTGTATTATTGAAATCACTGTCAAACATCAGTCATACACACATATATAATAAATGTTATTTATACGATACTATATTGTCTGGAATACTATTTAAAGCGACGGCAAACATCATTCAGAAACACATATAGTATTGATGGTTTTGATACGATACTATAGTGTCTGGAATATAATTGGTGTGACGTCAAACATCATTCAGAAACACATATAGTATTGATGGTTTTGATACGATACTATAGTGTCTGGAATATAATTGGTGTGACGTCAAACATCATTCAGGAACACATATAGTATTGATGGTTTTGATACGATACTATAGTGTCTGGAATATAATTGGTGTGACGTCAAACATCATTCAGAAACACATATAGTATTGATGGTTTTGATACGATACTATAGTGTCTGGAATATAATTGGTGTGACGTCAAACATCATTCAGGAACACATCTAGTATTGATGGTTTTGATACGATACTATAGTGTCTGGAATATAATTGGTGTGACGTCAAACATCATTCAGAGACACATATAGTATTGATGGTTTTGATACGATACTATAATGTCTGGAATATAATTGATGTGACGTCAAACATCATTTCAAAAACACACATATACTATATGACTAACATTTGAATTTTATACGATACTGCAGTGTCTGTATATTATTGAAAGCGACGTCAAATATCATAAAGGAACATATATAATCTGTGTTTGTTATACGATACTATAGACTACTATGGATGTTTGTTTGACACTGTTGCACTGTATAACATGAACTACGCCAAACGAAAAACGACCTGTTTAGGTCTTGAAATTGGTTATTACGAGCAAAGTACTTAATTTTTAAGCCGGATTCTCTATGAAGCTTGTACCCCTTCTTGCCGAACGGGGAAGATCCGATTTTGCTGTGGGGCAGGTTGGTCTGACTATATACGTATTTCACAGAACTGTAATCAATATCACCCTTGTCGGCCATTTTGATAGGCAAATATGATGAGCATTGTAATGGGTATATTAAAATAAAGTGATGATTAGGATAACACCGAGGAATTTGAGTTTGACAACCATATTTCGTTGATGCCTTTGTATGATCTGATTATATCGACTATTTGATTTAATTATTTTTGCACATGCAATTGATTAATTTAATTATATTTGATATTCCTCTATTCAACAAATAGTAAATTTTGCCTATCAAAAATGGCTGCCAGGGGAGGTCAATATTGTAGTTCGGGGAAATATGTATTCACTGGATGTTATGTCCCGAAGGTAGGTTTTCGTGTGATGTGATGTATATGTGATCAATATGTGATGTGGCCAATATGTGTTGTGATCGATATGTGATGTGATCGATATGTGATCAATATATGTGATGTAATCAATATGTGATGCGATTAATATGTGATGTGATCGATATGATATGCATGGGTTTCGTGTTACGCTCAATGCTCATTGATTTAAATCTTTACATCTAAATTGATCTTTCTCCACTAGGAAAATCCACTTAGCATTACCATCTCAAATGTAACGAAACCTCTATCTATACATTCAGTATAGCGGACCAGGGACGTTATATTGTAATATAGTGTCCCTGAGATCTAGATAGACACCGTTTCTTGAAGGCTGTTATCAGAGCTTTAGATAAGGGACGTTTTGCATGCTTAAAATCCGTATTTGACACTCTAACCATATGTTGTGGCTATTTAAAAGAATCGTCTCAGTAAGACGATTCTTTTAAGTACCTACAACATAGGGTTTTCTTTAAAAAATAGGTGAGAAATCGTTGGAAATAGCTATAGCTGAATACCCCTCCCTATCTGGACCTCTGTTGTACGACTTATTGGCGAATGATATAGAACCTGATCAACCTGCGCAAATGGTCGTAAATGGTCGTAAATGGTCGTAAATGGTCGTAAATGGTCGTAAATGCCATAATGATGGGTTTTCCTGATGCACGAGTAAATGATAAATAATTCATTGAAATGCAAGTCGTTGCATCTCATGTTCCGGAGCTTTTCTTTTATGTACAAAACAACTTATTGATCTTGAAAAGATAAAAGTATAGGCATTTGCATCGTTCAGCTTTTGAAATCCGAGATTATTTATGAGTCTCGCCGGACACTTGCACAATCAGACCCTCTCTCGGTTAGTTATAGAAAGTGGAACCTATAATCAGAGACATATATATATATAGGTCTCTGCTATAACCAACCATTTTTTGTTGCATTTGCAAACTTAATCATAGAAATAAGACTTGGGGGGAAAAAACGTACCTTTTATTTGTTCCATTTGCACAATCATGATTCTCTCGTTTATTTATAGAAATATAACTCGTAAATAATAACACAATTATTTTTGTTCCATTTGCAAAATCGGGCTTATCTAGATTGTTTATAGAAATAGAACTTGGGACTATTGTTTGTGTGCATTTGTACAATCCGACTTCTCTCGGCTATTTATAGAAATACATCTCAGGATTAATAATAAAACTTTTTTTTATTTTTTAATTTGCACAATCAGGATTTTAAAGAAATAGAACTCGGAACTACATGTAATAACAAACTTGTATGTTGCATTTAAACAATAAGGTTCTGCCGGCTATTTATAGAAATAGAACTCGGGAATTAATAAAGAACTTCTTGTTTGCTGAATTTGCACAATCGGATTCCTCTCAGATACTTAAAGAAATAAAATTCGATACTTATAACAAACAAATTATTGTTTTTGTTGTATTTACACAATCCTGTCGTCTTTTTACATAAATATATCTCAGGACCAACAACGAACGATTTGGTATCAGGATAAATGGGTAATTTAAAAAATTGTTAAAAGTGGCGTAAACACCAAACAATCAAACTTAACAAGATTAAGTCTTAATCTTGTTAAGTTTGATTGTTTGGTGTTTACGCCGCTTTTAATCTTGTTAAGTTTGATTGTTTGGTGTTTACGCCGCTTTTAATCTTGTTAAGTTTGATTGTTTGGTGATTACGCCGCTCTTAATCTTGTTAAGTTTGATTGTTTGGTGTTTACGCCGCTCTTAATCTTGTTAAGTTTGATTGTTTGGTGTTTACGCCGCTCTTAATCTTGTTAAGTTTGATTGTTTGGTGTTTACGCCGCTCTTAATCTTGTTAAGTTTGATTGTTTGGTGTTTACGCCGCTCTTAATCTTGTTAAGTTTGATTGTTTGGTGTTTACGCCGCTTTTAATCTTGTTAAGTTTGATTGTTTGGTGTTTACGCCGCTCTTAAACTTGTTAAGTTTGATTGTTTGGTGTTTACGCCACTCTTAATCTTGTTAAGTTTGATTGTTTGGTGTTTACGCCGCTCCTAATCTTGTTAAGTTTGATTGTTTGGTGTTTACGCCGCTCTTAATCTTGTTAAGTTTGATTGTTTGGTGTTTACGCCGCTCCTAATCTTGTTAAGTTTGATTGTTTGGTGTTTACGCCGCTCTTAATCTTGTTAAGTTTGATTGTTTGGTGTTTACGCCGCTTTTAACAATTTTTTTTTGTTCGTGCCCGACTACCCCACCCCACGAAAGAAGTCACGTGAAATATAGAGTGGCGGATTAACCGTGGGCCGTAGGTGCATCGAAATATTTATAGTTGACAAAGAAAAAGCGTGGCAAATGTAGTGGCGGATTAAGCGGGGGCCCATAGGGCGCGTGCCCGACACCACCCCCCCCCCATCCCACGACACCCCGACCCGGTCGGGCATCATAGATATTGAATGTTTATCTTAATGATACCTAGTCCATGTTCGAATAAGGGTCATATCGGGTAAACAAAAATAGGTCACTAGGCCAAATGAAGGAAAATCTTGATAAGACACTGGATGTTGCATTTAACATTTTTGTCAGAATAATTGTCTTGATAGGTTTTGCATATTTCAAACACTTTCTCCCAGTCTAGTACATGGTTTAGAGAACTATTTCAACTTGATGGAATGTGATTTAACATCGAAATATTTCTCAATATAATAATGCAGAAACTTCAAAATATTCTGCCCAAACCTGCTGTCAAATTTCCCTTTGATTCTTCATGTCTTAAATGTGTATACTTGTGAGTGAGCTCTTGCACTCAGGTGAGCGATATAGTGCCAACAAGGTCCTTCTGTTTTTAAATTGGCAGTTTAATAAAATTTACTATTTTTTACATGCTCTTTCAACTTCTTGACAATAAATACATAAACGTAAGCTGCAATTGTTATTTCCTTTCACATTTCCCCTACTTCTCCAACCTTCCAGCAGCCCCCCAGGCCGTCAGCACTGCAATGCTTTGATTAAAGTATTTGGTGTGTCCCGGCCCGGGATTGATAATCTAGTTAAGAACAGACGATCCTAATGTAATGTTATTTACACCAGGGATATCCGAAGGAATTGCTATTCCAATGTAGTCTGTAGCACAGGTTTGCCTGTATATCTATAAACGACTTACCATGTCTTTATCTTGTTAAGTTTGATTGTGTGGTGTTTTACTCCGCTTTCATTAATTGGTCAGTTATATCACGGGGTTTCCTGGTACTAATGGTCCATTTATCCTGACACCAGCCAGTCAGTCGTAGTTCTAAGCAGGCAACCCGGAGCGCCAAGGCAGCCTGCTACCATTTTTGAAGTTTTTTCATGAACAGGCCCAGGATTTATAATCTAGTTTAGACGAGACGATTCTGATGGTTATTGAATGCAAGGAAACTTATACACCAGGGATATCTGATGGTGCATCAACGTACGCTTTTGTAATTGTAGACGGGCAGTGAGGGCCCTTGGGATATGCGTAAAAGTACAGCCGCGATTGAATGTTGATACTTCACATAATGCAACAACATCCCATGCCATGATGTATAACATAAACTATAATGTATTGACGTTGTGTAGTAAATTGAAATACTCATCTTGTATGATGACAACTTAACACTTTTGAAGCATCTGAAGAATTTCGTCCTTTAATTAATAGTAAAAACATCTTCCATAAAAGATATAAAATAAATAAAGGAAGAAAGTATTAATATTTTTTAACATGAACATACAACATATGAAAAAATATGACAACATAAATATTACGCCATAGGCTATATCTGGTTCAGTTACAATGAAACCAGCGAGTAAGTCGTAATGCTAACCACACAATCCTGAGCGCCAACTAGGGAAAGCCATTACTTTCATTTTAAAAGTCTTTGGTATGCACCGGCTGGGGATTGAACCCGTGACCTCTCACACCCGAAGCGGACGCTCTACATCTACACCACCATAAAAAGGATATGTACGCATCAAACGTCGGAAAGAATGTCAGCCGAGCTGGGATTCGGACTCCCTGGAATGACAGCCCGTGTCGCTTCCGACTGAGCTACCGAGGCTCGGCACAAACCGTCTCAATTAGGATCAGCTAGCCTGAAAGTGCAGGACAACCTTAAGCATCAAGACACTCAAGTCAAGCCTTTAACATGGTAGTCCAGGGTTGTGGAGTTATTATTGTTCGTCGGTAGGTGTTTTTGAAATACGTGTAATAACCGTGCTTAGATAGGTTTGCCTGGACCACACGTGTAATAACCGCGCTTACATATGTTTTCCTGGACCACACGTGTGAAAACCGCGCTTAGATAGGTTTTCCTGGAGACCACATGTGCAATAACCGTTCATTTACTTGAAATACATTGACCATACTCTTAGACAAATGTGCCGTCCCGCGAGAAAAACCAACAGTATGGCCTCTGCGTAATGTATCGATCCAGATCAGGCTACGCAGTCTGATCCGGGCAGACACATTCCGTCTCAGGGGGATATAGGTATAGAGTTATGATTCCTGAAACAGAAAAGCTGTTTGAAAATGGTAATTTCACTGTTTGAAAATTGTAATTTCACTGTTTGAAAATTGTAATTTCACTGTTTGAAAAAAAAGTGGATTACCAGTTTCTATTTCACTGAGATATCTCTATAATCCATCGATAGGCATAAAATAAAAGCGCGTGTTACATAACAAGGGCCGAGCCCCGGTAGCTCAGTCGATAGCGCCGCGGGCTGTCAATCCAGGGGTTGTGAGTTCGAATCCCGGCTCGGCCCAACTTTCTTTCCGACGATCGACAAAAGTCAATGCGACATGCGTCATTCGTCTTCCACCAATGGGCTAAGTCTATGTGGAAAAGCAGCCAGTTGCTTGGGAAGATTGTTGTGTGGAGTACTGGTGTGAGAAAAACCAGGAAATGCATGAGTAGGTGAACTGGCCGCCGTGATATAACTGAGAAATTGTTAAAAACGGCGTTAAACCCCAATCAATCAATCAATACATAACAAGGCTACTGGGGATTCTACCGTAACCGAGTGGTTAGCGTCGGGGATTGCATCCCCAGTCGCGGTGCTCATGGTGGAGTGTTCATGGTCAAGGCACAATTCCTATACAGTGTTTGTTTACACAGGGATCAAAACTAAGTGAACGGTTGTCGTGATAAAACTGAAATAATGTTGAAATTGACGTATTCAAATAGTAGAAATAAAAGGTTCCTATTGTATATCGAGGGCTTGGCGTGAAACGGTTGTAACTAAAAACCTATTTTGAAAACCCTGGTTTAGGGGCAATTTTGACACCTTTGTAAACAATACAAATTTAGGTGCCATTGCTCACAACGAGCATGGCACCTGAATTTCCATTGGTTACCCAGAAAAATAAAGACTTAATGGCGAGATGATTAACCTTGGTAAAAAAAATACAAATTTTAGTTACAACCGTTTCACGCCAAGCCCTCGATATGAGGACACTTATCACTAGGATGAGCAAGTGCATACGCCCCCATTAATGAGTGCCCGAATCATATTAATGATAAAGAAATGAAACAGCAACTTATAAGACTTTGATACAAATTTCCATGTACATATACATGTACTTATTACATCATTTACATTAAATCAAGCCTTAACACTTGTGTAAAAACACGTAACATTTTCACTTAAAGATTAAGTACTCGTTTGTTTTTTATTCAAGAATACGACGAACTACATTCTATGTTATTTCACCTACGAATTTCTACGCCAATGCATGCAAACACACGTGCATAGTTTATAATGAAAGATGTCATTTTAATCGCGCGTTCTTATGACGAAAATATTATATTAAGTCGTCACGTGACGCCCGAGTCATTGACAGAGTTGAATGCAGAGAACCGATAGTAGTAGAGAGTTTTATGTTATAACCGAAGATCAAAACCTGGTGCCCTGCTTCGGATGCGGACGCTTTAATCACTAAACCTCGAAGTATACGCCCACTTATAGTCAACACTGTATATTTACAAAACACGAACCGCTTCGGTTGTGAAGTGATAGAGTCCGTCTCGAGTGCGGAAGGTGGCGAGTTTGATCCCCGGTCGGGTCATACGAAAGACTTTAAAAATGGTAGTAATGACTGGCCTCCTTGGCGCTTAGGGTTGCGGGGTTAGACTGACTGGCTGGTGTTAGGATAAATAGACCAGTAGTACTGGTAAATTACCCAGGAAACGCCGTTATATAACTGAACAAATGTTGAAAGCGGCGTAAAACACAAAACAATCGATCAATTTAAAAAACCTGTTTACGTTAAGAAGTAGAAGATGGTCTTTGTGGTTATTTGAGCATGTGCAGTCTATACAGAAATACACATTTCAATATAACATCACAATGGATTTTAATGGTATAAGGGTGCCTTGACCCAATCTCAAAGTGGTTCGTTTCCCGACATGCCTTATCTTAAAGAACATCTTAAAGATTTAAAAGAAACAGGAACAAAAATAAATATGTTTTAAAATGAGTTAACCCTTTCCCACACGCAGCAAATCTGGAGCAGACGACATAGAAAAACAGCTTTACAAAAGCAATTGCCTTTAGAGTGAAGTACAATTATTAAATAGGGCTGACGACATTGTGACAAAAGAAGACATTGCTCATACCGAGCAATTTCAACTTTTGCTACACTGTATTCACGGGTCGTCTGCAGCAGATTTGTTTAAATCAGTGCGTGACTTTTCTTGCGTCTGCCAGTGGGAAAGGGGATATATGACTCTTTCCACGAGAACACCAATATTATGGACTCCGTAAGCTAATCCGGGTCGACACATTCTGTCTCAGGGGGATAAAGGTATAGAGTAATGATTCCTGAAACAGAAAATCTGCAGTAGGCGAAAAGTGTCTATGCGGGTAAGCCTGCGCGGCATGCTTAGGCTGATCCGGTTCGATACTTTACGCAGAGTCCACAATTTTGGTTTTCCCGCGGAACGGCTCACATATATGTATATAATATGCAACATCCCTATGCGTTATTTCTCCTTTATGTTTTCAAAAGACGTCTGCCGCAGATACTTCAAAATGCGTCTGCAAGTTGGAAGGGTTACAACATAGTGAGATGATAATATTTCTTATTTGATGGAGGAACTTCTCATGTGGGTTTAAAAGTCATCCATTAAATCCTAAAAAACGACTCCCCTGTCGTCACTTCGTCTCTGATTGTCTCGTGCAGATATATAATTACATCATAGGATCGCAATATCAGTAGAATAAACATGAACATGTCAATTATTTTTTGAAATGCAAAGTGCATATTTTAATTGGATATTTAGGTCGCGTCCCCAAACGATTGATTGTTTGTTAGTTGTTTCAAGCTTCAATCACTTTTTCAGTTACATCAAGGCGTTTCCTGGGTAAGTTTCCAGTCCTACTGGTCCATTTTAGACAGTCGTTATGCTAACCCCGCAACCCTAAGCGCCAAGGAGGGCAGCCATTGCTACCATTTTCAAAGTTTACCCAAACGAAAAAGAACTACTTTACTTCCATCGAAGCCCCTAAGGATTCATTTAACAAATTCATCTTGTAAGAAAAAGCACCGTTTTAATTCATTCGTTTAAACGTGCCAAGCTCAGGTAGTTCAGTCGATAGCGACACAGGCTGTCTAGGCTGGGTAGAGAGTCCGCGAAACTAAAACGAAATACGACCGAGCTACGTGTGCTTTCAATCCATAGGACTTTGAATTCGTATCCAATTTCTGCCAACATTCTTTGCAAAAGTAAAAGCAACAAGCGTTATGTGTCTTCCGCAAATGGGCTTACAGTCCTATTTAGAAAAGCAGTTAGTTGATTTGAAATAATCTTGTGTGGAGTACTGGTGTGGAGAAACCCATGAAGCACATGGGTAGTGAACTGGCCGTCGTGATATGACAGAAAAACAGTTGAAAACGGCAATAAACGGCAATCAATCAATTAAAGATGTATGCTTTTTGTGGGCGAAGATTAAATTGGGGATTAAATGGCAGCCAAGAAAACAATTGTGGTCGGTGTAATTTAACCTTTCCAACATGCAACAAATCTGCATCAAACGACTTTGACAACATCTAACCAAAGATACAGAAAAATCGCCATACATGAAAATATAGCTACTAAAGAGAGCTAATAATATTAGGAATAACTGAGAAATTGCTTATGATGTTTTCAAACGGCGTCTGCTCCAGATGCATAAGAGAGCATCGGTATGTAGGAAAGGCTTAATATGTGACTTTAATAGAGAATCGATCCCAAAGACTTAATGGAGATTATATACAGTAAACAACTTCTTATTTAAAAATATTGCTGGATATCGCATTTCAATTTGGACAACTTGTCAGATATAAAAGTTCACCGCTTGCTTTTACGGGTCAACTCTTTGACATTTATTAAAAAATAAGGGGGAAACTAAAGAGATCGGTAGCTTTACCAGTCTTTCAATTATGTTCGTTATCTGTCTGCTGCAAATTAATCATATATCATAAACCAGTACTAGGCTAGGAAATGTGCCTTGTATAAGGGCACTTCACAGCGCCGCGATTGGGGATCGAACACGGAACGCTCGATTCCAAATCTCCGACGCTAACAACTGGATACAAAATAATCCGAATGTGATCTGTACCACAATCACTTACTCGGCCTCTGTTAACCCTTTCTCACATACAACAAATCTGCAGGAGACGACTTTGAAAGCTTTTATTTAAAAACTTGGAAAATCTCTATAAATGAATGTATGATTATTGAATAGAGATGAAAACATTGTTGACAAATTGCTCATCATGAGCACTTTCTTCTTTTGCCATAATAATTTCAATATTAACTACCGTAGAGCCTTAATAAATCTTCTGTTTGTGGGAAAGAGTACAATGATTGATTCTTGTAAAATCGCCTGTCAGTGCCTCGCTCTGAAACTAGTGATGAATTGGTCCCCGGCATGTGAAGCCACAATTACAAATTAGAACATAACATGAATCGATGGTACTCAGCATTATATGAATCCTGATGGTCGGATGAAAGCAATTCATTTAAAATAGGCGACCGGGATAGCATAATGGGCTATGTCTCCTTCTTAACAATCCAAGTAACCCAGAAAACTGTATTTAAAGAAAGTTCATTCTAAAAGGCACAACAACTCATATTCCTGACCTTCTTTTCTTTTCTTTTCTTTTTTAGCTATGACGTCAAATGAAAGGTCACCGCTATCCGGCAATGAATCGCACTTTCAATTTCAGAAAAAAACATGTTGTTTTGAAAATAGCTAAAAACTGTTGTTTACAAATCAATCTGAGGGTATAAACAACATAAGTATTGTCCAATGGGAAACAACTTCAGTCGTATATACGTATTCCCTCGACAAAAAAAGTCTGCCCGGAAAACCGATCAAAATTGCTTCCCTTTGACATAAAATTATGTTTCTATGCTGTTCGTTCGTTATATGTGCTTCTGCATGCCGTGCAGGATACCCCGCACAGACACTTTTCGCCTCCTGCGGATTTTCTTTTTCAGGAATCATTACTCTATACCTCCGAGTTTTCATTTTGAGAAATTAAAAAAAAAAAAGACACGATACCTGATTAAACTACTACACAAAGTCTTTATATGGTCCATATGCTATAAAAAAATAACGACCGTAATGTTATCGTATGAAAAAAACTCGGGGGATCCCAAACTAGACCGTATTACTATAAATAAACTCCCTATTGTATTATATATAGTATACTATGGCTAAGTTCATGACGAACTCAAGGAGGGGAGGGTCAGGGGGCACGTGCATCGATGGTTCATGCGCAGACAATCGGTTCTCGTGAACGCACATCTCTACCCTGGAGTCAAAATTCAAAATGGAAGCCTCCATGTTGTATCCGCTTGTTTCATTAACGATACCTGAAAGTACATTTTCCTGTTGTCTAAATTACGGAGCTCAATTATTTGCAAGTGCCCAATTAAACAAATCCTTATGTATACGTCTTACAAATAGATACATCACTGATTACTAAACTCAGAGGTTCGTATTTCGAGATCATTTACACAACAGTATCCAGAATGGTCACCCTTCGCCATTTTGGAACTCTTCTAACTCTCGCTCGAAGCAGGGATGTAAATATTCGGGGCCAGAAGTCATATGACGTCACTATAGTTAAAAGTCTTGCCGTTCATGAGGCACCCGGATAACTCTAGTCGGAACTCGGGTTCGTCGTGAACTTAGCCACTATGGACCGTGCAAAGGGGCTATAACACGAAAAGGATTCCCCAAATTACCATTACGATCATTTTGATCATAGCGTATGGACAATATAGAGAGACTGTTTGAGTATTTTAACGAGGTATTGTGTTTTTCCCTATTTTCTTCTGTAATGGAAATTCGGACGCCAGTGCTCTATCCCCCTGAAACGGAACGTGTCGGCCCGGATTAGCCTGCGCTGATTGCGCAGGCTGATCTGGATCGATACATTACACAGAGTCCATAATGTTGGTTTTCTCGCGGGATTGCTCATATCATTATAATGCGATGAATGGGTCATTAAATGTTCTACGGGAGACCAGCCTAAGTATATTGATGATACAGGTTTTCCTGTACATTCAGGCTAGCTGATTCTTATTGATACTGTTTCTCGGAACATTTCAGCCGTCACGCGAGAAAACCAACATTATGGCCTCTGCGTAATGTATCGACCCAGATCAGTCCGCGCGGACTGATCAAGGCCGACACATTCCGTATCAGGTGAATAGAGGTATAGAGTAGTGCGCGGCATGCTTAGGCTGATCCGGGTCGATACTTTACGCAGAGTCCACAATGTTGGTTTTCTTGAGGGACGGCTCGTTTCTGGAAACAGTTTGCTATTAAGCGGTGAACTGTCCAAACAACCTATAACACTGCTCAGAAAATTTGGTTGCCAATACCCATGGTGGTGTAGTAGTAGAGCGTCGGCCTCGGGTGCGGGAGTAGGCGGGTTTGATCCCTAGCCAGGTCATACCAAATACTTTTAAAATGGAAGTAATTACTTCCCCTCCTTGGCGCTCAGGACGGTAGGGTTAGCAGTGCGGCCGATTGGCTGGTGTCTGGATAAATGGACCAGTAATTTACCCTGGAAACGCCGTGTTATAACTGGAAAAAACGTGTAAAGCAGCGGAAATGACCATGCACACAAAATCACAGAAATATAGGATCCATCATGAGTTTTCTTTGGAGATCAAGATTTCTTAAATGAGTCTAGAAAAAGACGGTTATTAACCGAGCCTCTTGGCGAGGTTAATAACTCTCTTTTTCGAGACGAATTTAAGAAATCTTCTCCAAAGAAAAACGAGTGATGGATTCTTTTTATCACCTAAACAGTGTGTTTTAATGAAAAATATTGACAACATCAAAACAAAGACCGAATAACATATTCTTCATAAGAACTTGTGATTCACCGCATAAAAAAGTAGTCCTCATCATTTTTCAATAAGAAGAAAAAAAAAAAAAATGTTTTAAACAATTAAGACTCGTTATTTATTCAAAATAACGTATTATTGCATTTTTCAATGTGTAAAATTTAACAACTTTTAAACAATAAACATAATAAAGATAAAGGTCAAAATGACGTCATCAGTAGTCGCGTGTATGACGTGTTTTTGTTATCACACATGTTGGATATCGTTGTTCCGTGATTTGTTCTCAACTTGAAAATAAGGGTATTTATGTGATAACATTAACTTATTATCGATCAGCGAACATGTTACACTACCAATTAACCTAGCTGCACACACAGGTTCTTATATATTTGATCCTTTCCCTACTACAACAGATCTGCAGATGACGACTCTGATAACTTCTAGGTTAAATTATAGAGCATTTATATGAATGGAAGTATCATTATTGAAAATAGTTTGAAAAAGTTTGACAAAATCCTTTTGCCACAATGTTTTCAGGAGGCATCTGTTGCTGATGCGTCACAATGCGTCTGCATGTGGGACCGAGTTTAACCCTTTTCCTCATAAGGCAATTCTGCAGCAGACGACTTTGAACATATTTTGACAAAATAGAAAATCTCCATAATTGAATGGATAACCTATAACAAAAAGTGGAAAACATTGTGGCAAAAGGAGAAATTGCACGTTTTGTGAAATTTCTTCTTTTGTCACTATGTTTTCAAAAAGCCGTCTGCTGCAGAGGCGTCAAAAAGCGTCTATATGAGGGAAATGATTAAACATAAAGAAATGGAAAAAATAAACATTGGGCAAATATCACGTCTTCTGACAATGGATTCAATACGTTTTTGCAACGCAAATGCTTCAAAATGCAGTTCCAATTTAAAAGGCTTTGCGCATCATACCGTGTTCCGATGATCGTAAAATTAATCTTTTTCACCCTTTATATAACAAAGGAGCTTGAATCTAAAGGTAACTCGCAGAGGTATTCTGACGTATCCGAGGACAATTTTCAAATAATTGTGACAAAAGAATGCATTGCACATATTGAATCTTTATTTACTTTTTAACAATATTGTTCATAACTTGCAGATACGTTTTCAAAGTTGTCTGCTGTTGATTTTTCGTATGTTTTAAAGGGTTTAAATCAGTACCCCTAGTAAATAATTTCTGCTGATCGACCAACCGGGTCATGCAGTCAATACACCTTCAGCTCACGACATCTGGGGCTGTATTGAGATTGTCGGAATCCTCTGTGGTCGAGTGGTTAGCGTCGGGGATTTGAAACCGGGTGTCCCGGGTTCGAAACCCAGTCGCGGCACTACAGTCAAGGTGAAGTGACCTTGTTGAAATCGGCGTAAAACCGCAATAAAACAAACAAATTGAGATTGTCCCAATCTGATTAAAATCATCTCCTCAAAAACGCTACGCTATGAGGTTTATAGAAAGATCGTGTACTTTAGTCAGATTGAGATTGTCCTAACATACCGAGCACTCGACCGAGTACTGTTATTGTAGTTTCAAGGCTGTAATTTTGTTGTACGATTCGGCTTACACTCTCGGAGCCCTCGGTGTTTTAGCACAATCTGTATACACCATGGGTTTTGATTACAGTACGGATGAAGAATATTATTGCGCCATGCGCCAACGAAATGCTTTCAAGGTCACGTTAAACCAAATTAATACCTGCTTTGTTGCCTTGTAAATCAACCAGTTTCAACCATCAATTGTCACACTATCTAAGCGTTTACAGGTAGAATATCTAAGAAAAGAATAAACTCTAAGCTTGAAAGTAATCCAAAGAAAATGGGTTGTGTCATGTTTTATGCAAGAAAGAATTCACCCCGCGAAGATGGCTACCGTCATTTTGAACGAACTCGGGCTTGGACGAAATTGATTTTTCGCATACTCTACTCTCACTTTCTAGCAAAGTCAAAAACGTTAAAAATGATCAAATAAATCATTTCCAGTGCATCATATTCACATTTACAATGAATTTAAACTCAATTTCATATATTCAATGCATTCTGGGGAAGATATACACGCATGTCTACGCAGCAATTTATTTTAGGGACTATTTGGCATAGCGGCGGATGTATGTGGCGTAATTTGACCTCAATATGAAAGACACTATACATACTGATGCTGCATTTATCATAAGATGTGAAATATGACTCTTTAGACATACAATGATGTAAACTTTATAAAGTAGCTAATTTATTCCCATATAGAGACGCTTTCTGGCGCCTATGCTGCAGACGACTTTTGAAAACAAAGTTGCAAGTTCAATCGTTTAATCTTTCTAAGTCTCAAAATGAGACACATGAAAATAACAATATCATGTACAAAATAATCAAATACATATTATGCAAAAGAATAAATTGCTCATTATGAGCAATTTCTATACTTTCCACAGTGTTTTCAACTCTTTTCAGTAATTACACTTTTCCGAGTGTTTGCCCGAGAGCCGTCTGCTGCAGATGTGTTGTATGTGGGAAATGGTTCATCAATGTCGTGATGATGTAAGTACAGCAGTATAGATCAAGTCATGTTTTGTTTGTTGAATAACACAATCAATTTAGTCCAGACGTTTTACGGCATTTTTATGAGAGATTTTCTTGACAGTTAATCAAGCAACTGAATATGTGTTGGCTGCGCATGACGAAAGAGGGTCTTGTTGCATATGCGATCATGTGCAATGGCACAGCCCCGTGCAAGCACTCACTGGGCACGTGTATGTAAACATGATGTAGACGTATTTTCCGACATCTTATCACATGTAAAGAGAGGAAAACATGCAGTCACGGGGTCGTCGGTTTGAGACCCGGACTGGTTGCATGTTTTTTCTTTCCTTGTGAGACATTGGCGCCATAACTTGGGAGCCAATTGCAAATGGAGTGAAAAACATGCATCCAGTCCGGGGCTCGAACCAGGGACCTCTCGCTTTCAGGGCGAGTACTCTAGAAACTGAGCTAACCGGTCCGCTTACATGTACATGTAATCCCCCCCCCCCCCCCCCCAACTGTGTATAAGTTCTACCCGCGACATGCTATATTCGGTGTATGGTCGTTAGAGATAGGGTTTGATTGTGGACTTGCCTGAAAATCCACGAACCATACAGATCTCTTTCGTTCCGTGACGGAATATGCCGATCCTATTGACCCACAACCCTTGCCCACAAAAAGACTTATTATTAAAGACATCATGGCAAAAGGATAAATTGCTCATAAAGAGCACAATGTTTTCAACTCTTTTGAAAAAAAAAAAAACTTTCATTAGAGATATTATCGATATTTTTAACTACATGTAGAAGTTTTTCGTCCTATGTTGCAAATGTGTTGTATGTGGGAAAGGGTTGATAAAAACCACCAAAATACGGAAATAACCGATCTTATAGAATGCATTTCCGGCTAGATCACGTGATCAACAAACGAAGAGCGGATTGTCGCAAAGTAGCATTAGGTCGGTTTTCGCGTGACTTGATCCAATTAATGCTCCAGTCGGAACGTAATTTATGAATTCTTAAACTCAATCAAGACAGCTGATGTCTAACAGGCAACTGGCTACCTTTTCCTTATGAATAGGGAGCCGCATCCTCGGTACCCCAGGCTAATTAGGTCAAAGGGAAGCCATTCGGATCGGCGAGCCGGGCAGACAATTTCAGATTAATCCGTAAGACTGTCGTTGCCTCCCAGTGGACAATAATGATTTTGATGAAAGTTGAACTTGTTTTTTATATAGTTGAATGTGTAACCAAAACATTGTTTGCTTTTAGCTATATCGACAGCTAAAGAACAATTTTCAGAATAACATGAAAGTAAAATTCACTGCGGGATAAGGGTGACTTTTGATTTGACGTCATAGCTCATAATAAAATAAGGAATTTTGTGAGCTTACTATAAACTTAGCGAGCCTGTTCCAGGCATCTTTTTTTCCAGAAAAGATAACGTTCTCGGCAGTTTTTCTACAATGATCTATTTTGGGGGGGTCTATTTTTTGGTCAAAGGGAAGTAAATCGGATCGGCTTGCCGGGAAGACAATTTTCAGATGAATATGTAAGACTGAAATTGTCACTCATTGGACAATAATGATTTTGCTGTTCTTTTTTTGAAACTATACTATCTTGTGAGTGATTTGTAACCAAACCCTGGTTTGCTTTTGACTGTATTGACACCTTCAGAGTGATTTTTAGAACACCCTGTATTTTCTGAAATTTAAAGTGAAATTCAGTGCGGGATAAGGGTGACCTATCATTTGACGTCATAGCTAAATAAATGGTTGGAAGAGCCCTGATTTTCTGGTGTAGATATCAGAATGGACTTTGATTTAATACAGGTTTGTGGCTTCATTGAGATGTTGGGAAAGAACCAAAACCCATAATGGTCGATATGTAAAATTAATTGCTTCCCTTTGACCTAAATTTAATCTAAGTATGTATGCGGTAAATACACCAAATAAATAGTAGTTTGGACAAAGGGAATCAATTCAATGTCTACAGACGACCAGTATATATGTATGGGGTATGAATCTTTCTAAACAAACCCAACAATTGTTTAAAATTTAAGTTCATATTTAAAACTATTTAAAAAGGTGAGTATAGTCTATGTGTTACTGAATACCGAAAACAATCTTTTACCGAAAACAAAGTATATCAAGTTTTTCAATATATAATCAAAATGTCTATCATATGATATGTTGGTCTCAATTATAAAATCATAGCTTATAGATTAATGGATTTATAAGCGATTTATTTAAGTTTTTACCAATTTCATGGAAATATCATACGAGTAATTCCCCCTTTTGTTTGCCGAGCCCCAGTAGCTCAGTCGGTAGCGACGCGGGCTGTCAATCCAGGGGTTGTGAGTTCGAATCCCGGCTCGGCCAACTTTCTTTCCGACGATTGACAAAAGTCAATGCGACATGCGTCATTCGTCTTCCACCAATAGGCTTAGTCTATGTGGTAAAGCAGCCAGTTGCTTGGGAAGATTGTTGTGTGGAGTACTGGTGTGAGAAAACCAGGAAATGCATGAGTAGGTGAACTGGCCGCCGTGATATAACTGAGAAATTGTTAAAAACGGCGTTAAACCCTAATCAATCAAACCCCCTTTTGTTTACGAATAAGCTTAAATATCACCGCCGTCACCAGTAAATAGTATAATATTTGGGAGGAAAATATTCTTGTAAATATGTTGTCGTTAGTTAAAGTGGCTGGTATTATAAGGGTGTGACTCCTTGGACCATGTAGTGTTACTAGATTAAGATCTGTGCTATTACCAAATGTGATTAATTAAACGCAAATAGTATGTGAAATGTAATGTTTTTATTCATACCCATGTATAGGAAACAACATAAATTATTGTAACAGTGAATGACGCATTAAACGACATAAGAAAATATCGCGTTTATAACGGATTGTAAAAAGTATACAAAATGATATCCATCAATCAAATTGACACCTACACATTAGTAGATATTAACATGGGAGATAACCCACATAATAAACGAGATAGAGATTCTGTGATTGCCGAACGTAACGTGCTGTATCGGGAGATTTCATTGGACAGAAAGACGAGAACCTGCTCATTGATATTAAAGTGTACATGCATCAAGGGCTTTGCGTGAAACGGTTGTAACTAAAAACCCTATTTTGAAAACCCTGGTTTAGGGGCAATTTTGACCCCTTTGTAAACAATGCAAATTTAGGTGCCATTGCTCAGAACGAGCAATGGCATCTAAATTTCCATTATTTACCAAGAAAAATGATTTAACACTTATAAAGACTTTATGGTGAGGTGACTAACCTTGGTAAAAAAAAAATACCAATTTTAGTTACAACCGTTTCACGCCAAGCCCTCGGTATATGGTCAATTCGAGACAACCTTTCATGCGGTGTCGTCAGATCCAATACAAGCTCTCCCTGGGCAGGGTATTTCAAATAGTACTATTTGAAAGACCCTGCCCTGGGCCACTAATTCTTAATACATATTTTAATTACGTATTAGCAGGGACGTAGATACGAGGGATAGGCAACTCCACCTGTACACCTGTTATCTGGTTAAAATATCGCACATAGAAATAAAATTGTCCAAATGTTCACATTTTGTAGCAAATAAAACTTTGAAGTCACACATAGGTATCAAAGGATACATATTCTGAAAGCTTAACATTTCAACTAAAGTTAGAGATACAATGAATAACTGGAATGTCTTTGTATTTTAAAAAATGACTGTTTTAAAAGACACCGATATTGGGATTTCTGAATTATATTATTTTTTTCCAAAAATTAATATACTGACATTTTTCATACGGATAACATATTATCAAAACCTGTAATATATTAAAATATTGTTATCTACTGCAATAGAAGAATGTTTAAACTTCCAGATTTTTTTTTTTATTATTTTCATATCTTGAATAATTTGTGAGTTTTACTTGCTACAAATGTCGGCACGGGTGATATTTTAGTATATAATTTAGTTACTTATCCCTCTTATCTACGTCCCTGATTCAATGCTTCATTTTCATGTATAATGTCTATCAAGCTAAGCTATTACAAAACTTCATTTACCATTTAATTATTATTTGAGCGATCTGTAAAATAAGTATATTACTTTCGATATTGATAAGAGAAATAAATGAGTATCACGTCATTTAGACCTACTTTTGAAGTTCGTAGAGACGCACGTTATAAATCGAGTATGGAGACACAGGAGGAACCCGAAACCGAATGGAAACCCGGGTTACACCGTAACCGGAAACTCCCGGTGTTTAACAGCATAGCTCTTCAAAAAAGAAGACACAGGCGGCAGCTTGGCTTTGCTAATTTTGAGAAATATTGTTGAAAACATTGTTGATTTTGTTTTAAAGATCAAAGAGTAAGTATAGTGTGGCTAACATATGATAGATAAATCGGAATTTAGATAGTTTAAATATGAGAGTAAAAAAGTGACAGTTCACCTCGTCCAAAGTTGAATTCGATAGGAATATTAGGATTGTGATTTGTATCTGTTCCTAAAATGTGCTAATTCATTGATTGATGTTATTTTCTACATTTATAACTTAATCAAAGTTACTTTTTACCCAAAGCTTAAGCTCATTCTTTCCTTTCAACTATGATACTATTCAATTTGCAGCCGTCACATGTATTACACAGTTGACAATTCAGGACCCAGTCAGGGGGAAGCAGGTGGTTTTGCCTCAATGTACAGCAATGAAACAACTTAACAGGGAAGACATTACATGCATATCAGTTATGACATTTACTTTAACCCTTTCCCTCATACGACAATTCTGCAGCAGCCGACTTGGAACGTATTTTGTAAACATTTTGAAAATCTCCATAATTGAATGGATAACCTATGACAAAAAGTGGAAAACATTGTGTGCAATTTCTTCTTTTGTCACTATGTTTTCAAAAAGCTGTCTGCTGCAGAGGCGTCCGAAAGCCTCTATATGAGGAAAGGGTTTAAAAAGAGTGGTTGAGGTCGCTGACTGTCAAAACCAAATTGTGTAGAGAAAACGCACGATCATGAATATTTAGGTATGCAGAGGAACACAGATTGTACTGGCGAATCGAAATCCTGTTATGTAGAATTTTGCATGAGAAAAAGATGAGCAGATGAATATTTATCAAGTTACCAGGGACGTAGATAAGATTTTATCTACGTCCCTGGTTTTACTTATCAATTAAAACCCTACAAATTACCAAGTCAATTGGCCCCAAAAAGTGAAGTCTTCTCACCACATTTATCATGCAGTTGCTATAGCGTTTCTTTATCATTCATGCATCTATCAATATTTTGCCCGGGGAGGGGGGCAGCGGGCAGACCCAGGGGAATAAGACAAGTTTTCCTTTTTGGGGTCTAATTCCCCACCCTAGAGCCAATTATTTTGTCTAAATCCCCATAGTGGGAGATCCTTTGTGTACTCCGGGTACAGGGATGTAAAATCCGGCCAATGCCTATATCCCGTGACCCGGAATCATTCGGCGTGTCAAATTCCCGCATTTGGGGAATCATCTTCTGTCTAAAGTCCTGTGTATGCCCGCCGCCCAAAATATTGACAGGTGCATCATGAAGCGATCATAACCCATGTTTTTTAAGAATTTATAAAACAAACAGGTATATGGACGAAACCAGAGACAAGTAAATACAGGTTTTAACTGTAACTGATCAAGCATCACTGATATCTCGCATTCTATCATGAGTACGGCTAGAATCTCGTTAATAATATTAATAGTACTTGTCCAGCAGAAAAACAAGTGCTTGACGATCCTGATTACCCATTGGAATATCTCAAGTTAACTTTTTGGATAGAGATTATACCATAAGTGAACCGCGTGCTGATTATTATATAAAAGTTATTACTAAAGTCTTATTTGTCCCGTCTGGATTTATGTTTTTGTTTTTGTTTTTTTTGTTTAGCACAAAGTATGATTTTTTTCACGCAAAACTCACATTCGCAGAACCAGAGCTGAAAAAAATTGTTCTTAAGTTTTTGTTGTTCATTGTTGATAAATGTTTTGATAGTAAATTTAATAAAATTGGTAATTTTAGGCATCAAAAGTGTCTTTATGAGGGAAAGGGTTTTAAAAAAAATAAAAAAAAAAATAAATCCCTACCTACCGACCCTGTTCATTTTGAGAGCCGTGACCAGAAACAAGACTATTTTTTTTTAGGCCTTAAGTAATAGAAAAGCGAATAAAATGTTGTTATTTATTTCATAGAAAGATCATCTATTACAATTATATTACACATGTTTACTTATACATGTCGACTGCATTTAATCAGATCTGATTTTACAACATTTTTGACTGAGAAAATTTGATTTTATTCACCTTCTGTAGGTTGTAATAGTGTTGTAATAAAGGTGACTAATTGCCATGACTTGTAAACATTATCTGCTTATAATGAATAATAGATAATGAATGAATATTTATGACTTAAACCATGAATACTTTTATAGAGTAAAACTCAAATCACTGTTAGAAATGTCATTTCGCAGACACGACTAGTTTAAAATTTAGTCATTTCACTAACACATCTCACCATACCTGCGAGAATTAAGTGAGATTTGTTCTTTGCATAATCTGAGTTGCGCATCTCTGTCTTTGACGAAACGAACTGGTGGGAATTGAGGCGAAACAATCCAGATTCAAGTTACAGATCATTTACATTTCATCTTTCTGTCCATCACATTGCTATTTGGTTTTAGTTATTCAATTGATAGGGAACACATCTGACAATGTGCCTTCAAACACTCATCTTATAAAGTTTTGTTCCTGTAGTTTCAGGGCCGTAATTTTGTTTGAAGAAGATGAATACAATTGATTTGGACGTTCTGAAAGATGTACCAGGATATAGGGCCATCATGAAGACTGTTGTAAAGTCCCTGATACAGGTTCTGGTAAGTATTTATAACAGTAAAGACCTGCAGATCTGCAGCAGACAACTTTTAAAAAACATTGTGACCAAAGGAGAACTTGCCCATATTATTGAGCAATTTCTCCTATGGTCACAATGCTTTCAACTTTATTTGATTATTATATTTTCATTTTTAGAGATTTTCCACATTTTTGCCAAAATAATTTGAAAAGTTGTCTGATGTAGATTTGATGCATGTGGGAAGCAGTTTATGACAAAGGGCTCTAAATCCACAAAGGGCTCTAAATCCAGGCAGTGTAAGTCTTTACCATTTATTCTCATGCACCCAAAACACTATGACTGGCATCATTTGACTTTCAAAGATAGCAAGAATGATGGATCAGAGGTTTAGATAAGGAGTAGTAAATAGGTCTTTCGTATATAACCTCTATGCACAAATTAAAACCTATGTTGTGGGTACTCAAAAGAACCGTCTCAGTGAGACGGTTCTTTTGAGTACCCACATCATAGGTTTTGGAGGTCAAATAAGGATTTTAGAGCATGAAAAATGCGCCTTATCTAGAGCTCTGTGGATGGTGTACAGGTGTGTGCAAAAATTATTAGCTATGTGCACTGGCTGCTGTGATATAACTGAGATGTTGTGGAGAATGACTTTAACCATTTTCCAGATACAACAATCTGCAGCAGACAACTTTGAAAATATCTAAGCCAAATTGTTGAAAAGCTTTATGAATAAAAGTATAATTATCAACAGGAATTTCTAATTGTTCCGCAATATTTTCAAAAGTTGTCTGCTGCAGAGGCATAAGAAAGCATCTGTTTGTGGGAAAGGGTTAAACTTAAATCAATCTATCAACCATTTTTTTTCAGTTGGAACAACTGTCTGAACACACTGCAGAAGAATCTCTCATATTAACAGCCAGTGTCAACGACGGTTCCCTGTCCCATTTAGGGTCCAGATTTGGAAAGGGATTTTTAGAAGGAAGGGAGGAAATAAAGTCTCAGTTTCTTGGTTATTGTCTGAAAGGTACTAACTTGTATATATATATAATGATGTATTTATTCATTCCCTTCTTTCAGTTTTAACCCTTTCCCTCATATAGATACTTTATGATGCCTATGCAGCAGACAGCTTTTTGAAAACATAGTGACAAAAGAAGAAATTGCTCAGAACGAGCAATTTCTCCTTTTGACACAATATTTTCCACTTTTAGTCATAGATTAACCGTTCAATTATAGAGATTTTCTATTTTTTGTCAAAAAATGTTAAAGTCGTCTGCTGCAAAATTGTCGTATGAGGGAAAGGGTTAAGTCTCTGCTTTTGAAATCACATTCAATCTGAAAGAACACTTTTGGAGAATTTGTTTGTCACTTTGTCACAATGTGGTACATGGACTAACTGCAAATCCAGACCAAATTGTACATTTGTGTAAAAGTAAGCTGATCTGGATCTAGCCAGGTCTGTAGTGAAATGGTTATCCATTTATCCTAGCCCACATACAGGCACATCTTCAGCTAACGACTCTTAAAAACATGATGAACCATTTCTCCTTTTACCATATTGTTTTCAACTGTGTTTGAAAACTATACTTCAATTTGTAGAGATGTCCATACAGATGGTAAAAAATCATCTACTGTAGATTTGTTGTATGTACATTTAGGAAAGGGTTAAATGTTTCTATAAGCATTGGATGAATGATTAACCCTTTCCCTCATACAACAATTCTGCAGCAGACGACTTCGATTTTGTCAAAAATAGAAAATCTCTATAATTGAATGGATAAACTATGACTAAAAGTGTAAAACATTGTGGTAAAAGGAGAAATTGCTCATTTTGAGCAATTTCTTCTTTTGCCACTATGTTTTCAAAAAGCCGTCTGCTGCAGAGGCGTCTATATGAGGGAAAGGGTTAAGAGCATTATGAATATAATACAATTTATTTCAACCATAAATGTTGAATTTCATTACTTTTGCATAGATCTGTATGAGTATCATTTAACCCTTTCCCATATACAAGCATTTCTGCAGCAGACTATTTTAATTTTAATTAACATCGTTTTTGTTCCAGCTCAACAAAAAAGCCAGGAAAATACCGATACTCTGGAACATGACCTGTCACTTGGGTCTGTCTCGGGATTCAAAGCAGGGAACCAGAAACGTCCAAAGCCGTACGAGAGGCTGTTGACTGGACAACAACACACCTTTCAGGGAAACTCACAAAAACAACAACAACGAAAAAGACAGTCTGACAGGGGAGAGCTTGACTACTTTCCTCATGATGTTTCAAATGACAATTCCCTCCCTGTATCATATTCTATAGGTAACAATAACACATCATCGCCAATTTTTCCTCAACGATCTCTATCCTACGAAGGAGACCATTCTAAGAATGTACTACCTCAAACTCAAAGCAACGTAAAATCAGAAAATGAAACGGAGGCGGATGAAAGTGAAGCCAACCAAGAAAGATCTGTAAAGGTCGAAGTGACCAGTGACAGTGATATAGAACTGACTGGAGTCGAAGAGGGAGACGTTTCACTGGACTACTCCCTGACTGGATTCAACACATCGGGCCATTTACAAAACTTTGGTAAATATTTAATCCGGTTTTCTACAAAAAACAACATTAACCCCAACCCCTTTCCTAAATGTAGACCCATTTTGAAAGCAGACAACTTTTGAAAACATTGTGAGAGAAGGGGAAAATTGCTCATAATGAGTATTTTCTCTTTTCGTCACATTGTCACATTGTTTTTTAGCTCTTTTCGATGAATTAGCTTTCCCTTATGGCTAATTTCTATATATTTGTAGATCCAGACCAGACTGTGCATAGATCTGCACAGTCGTAAATGGTTTGACTGTGTTTTCCAATTACTAGTAACAATAGGTTTCAATAACATTCTGGAAATTAAATGTATTGTCTATTTAAATGAGATTAAATGGATGTGTAGACTGATTCTAAACGTAACGTGTAATAAATATGTTTACCCTTTCCCACCTGCAGACGCATTTTGAGGCAAAAACAGCAGATGACGTTTGAAAACCTTTGGCCACAATGTTTTCAGCTTTATTTAACTATTAAGCTAACTTTTATGGAGATTTATCAGGTTTTTGTCACTATGTTTTCAAAGTCGTCTGCTGTAGATTTTTTGTATGTGGGAAAGGGTTGAGGTTGGTTTAACTGGAGCATTGCTTATTTTCTCTCCTTTTAAAGATTCTCTCTATCTAAAAGTACTTTATATTATAGAGATGAAAACATTGTGGAAAATTTATGAACAATTTCTCCATTTGCCACATTATTTTGAAAAGACACATGTTGCTAATGTGTCAAAAAGGGCCTGCAATTTGGTTGTTTGTTGATGTTGTTTACCCTCGCACTCGGCAATAATAGGGTCTGGAGGTGGGAAAGGGTTATATTTATATCGGTTTTGAAAGTGAAATATATTGCATTTGAAGAGGAAGCAATCAATTGATTTGATTAACTCCTTTACCCATTCTATGTTTTCATAAGTCATCTGCTTTAACCCTTTCTCTCATACGACAATTCTGCAGCAGACAACTTTGAACATATTTTGTCAAAAAATGAAAAATCTCTATAATTGAATGGATATCCTATGACTAAAAGTGGAAAACATTGTAGCAAAAGGAGAAATTGATCGTTTTGAGCAATTTCTTCTTTTGTTGCCATGTTTTCAAAAAGCTGTCTGCTGAAGAGGTGTCAGAAAGCGTCTAGATGAGGGAAAGGGTTAGAACCATTCCAGAAAAAAAGAATAAAGTTCTTATATATACTCTTTTGAGAATTGATAACATTTTTGGAAAAGCTGAAATATAAACTAAAAGAATGCATTAACACTTTTTCCATAATGTCGTTAAAAATAATAAAATGCAAAGAAACCTTCAGTTATCTGAACCAGCAGGTAATAACCGTTTCTTACTTACAGACCTGTTTTGACACACAGCTTATTTTTTAGAAATGTTTTGTAAAACATGACTGCCAGGGGCTGTTTTGTCAAATATGGCTAAAGTGAAAACTTGAAAGATTTTCTCCTACCAAATTGGTTGGCCAATTTTCAGATAATTTCTTATTCTCTGAAAGAGTAAAGCCAAAGTAAAGTTTTGCCCTTAAACTTTTAAAATCTTCTCCTCGGAAATTATCTGGCCAATTGACAAATAATTTTGTAGAAATGTTCCTTGGGTGTCCCCTTACCAGATGCTTTCAAGCCATGTTGAATGGTTGAAATACATTGCTGTAGGGATAGGGTCCTATTGCATAATATGGCAATAGTGTTTTAAATTTTGCCTAATAGCAGAGGAATGATACTGGCCCTCTTGGGCCTCCTGTTTCTAATTATACCCCCAAAAAACAAAGTTTTGGGGGGGTATATAGGAGTCACTGTGTCGGTCGGTCGGAAGCCATATTTTGTCTGGCCCATATCTTAACCATGCATCATAGGATTTGAAAGGAACTTCATAGGATGATACAACACATTGAGAGGAAGTGCGGTGTACAGGAACCATAACTCTATTTAATCTAAATACAGAGTTATTGCCCTTTGTTACTTTTTCTTGTCCGGAGAATTACTTAATAACTAACAGATGGAATCTAATAAAACTACATACAATGGTAGAGCATAATGAGAGGAAGTGCATTGTACAAGAACCATAACTCTAATTTACATAATTACAGAGTTATTGCCCTTTGTTACTTTTTCTTGTTCGTAGAGTCTTGTCCAGAGCATAACTTTAAAACAAATTGTTGGAATTTAATAAAACATCATAGGATGATACAACACAATGAGAGGAAGTGCGGTGTACAGGAACCATAACTCTATTTTACCTAAATACAGAGTTATTGCCCTTTGTTACTTTTTCTTGTCCGGAGAATTACTTAATAACTAACAGATGGAATCTAATAAAACTACATACAATGGTAGAGCATAATGAGAGGAAGTGCAGTATACAAGAACCATAACTCTAATTTACATAATTACAGAGTTATTGCCCTTTGTTACTTTTTCTTATTCGTAGAGTCTTGTCCGGAGCATAACTTTAAAACTGATTGTTGGAATTTAATAAAACTTCATAGGATGATACAACACATTGAGAGGAAGTGTGGTGTACAGGAACCATAACTCTATTTTATCTAAATACAGATTTATTGCCCTTTGTTACTTTTTCTTGTCCGGAGAATTACTTAATAACTAACAGATGGAATCTAATAAAACTGCATACAATGGTAGAGCATAATCAGAGGAAGTGCAGTGTACAAGAACCATAACTCTAATTTACATAATTACATAGTTATTGCCCTTTGTTACTTTTTCATGTTCGTAGAGTCTTGTCCAGAGCATAACTTTAAAACAAATTGTCGGAATTTAATAAAACATCATAGGATGATACAACACATTGAGAGGAAGTGCGGTGTACAGGAACCATAAATCTATTTTACCTAAATACAGATTTATTGCGCTTTGTTACTTTTTCTTGTCCGGAGAATTACTTAATAACTAACAGATGGAATCTAATAACACTACATACAATGGTAGAGCATAATCAGAGGAAGTGCAGTGTACAAGAACCATAACTCTAATTTACATATTTACAGAGTTATTGCTCTTTGTTACTTTTTCTTGTTTGTAGAGTCTTGTCCGGAACATAACTTTAAAACTAATTCTTGGAATTTATTAAAACTTCATAGGATGATACAACACATTGAGAGGAAGTGCGGTGTACAAGAACCATAACTCTATTTTACCTAAATACAGAGTCATTGCCCTTTGTTACTTTTTCTTGTCCGGAGAATTACTTAATAACTAACAGATGGAATCTAATAAAACTACATACAACGGTAGAGCAAAATCAGAGGAAGTGCAGTGTACAAGAACCATAACTCTAATTTACATAATTACAGAGTTATTGCCCTTTGTTATCCAAAAATGAACAAAACAAGAATAACCCGATCCATAACATTGTCCTTTTAAGGTGGGGTTTCTAAATATTTCACAACCTTTCCTATCAGGGCGGCGTTTAGGGGTATTAATCACATTCAGTGATAGTTCTAGTTAAGCATTAGTGCCGAGTTCGAGTCCCATGATAAGTGAGTTCTGACTTTCGGATTTTTCAAAACTAACAGCTTGAGTACTGGTTAAGTCTCCAGGAAGCAGATATCGAGCGTGATTAATATGAGCTGAAATACTGGGCCTTTCGGGCCTCCTGTTTCTAATTAAGCAGTGGTGCTGAGTTGGAGTCCCATGATAAGTGGGTTCTGACATTTTCCACACAAACAGCGCGAGTACTGGTTAAGTCTCCAGGAAGCAGATATCGAGCCTGATTAATATAAGCTGAAAGCTTGTTTCGCAATGAATGTCAAATATAGTTTAAACAAGATGTAAAGTATATTATGCAACTTATCTCAACTTGGAGGAAAGCATCCTATTCAGATATGGAAGGCCTGTCCAAACCTGAGACAAGCATCATTGGTCTTTGACCAATGGGCTTAAATTGCTTGGAAAAACAGATGTGTGGAGAACTAGTTTCAGAAAGGCAGGAAGCACATTGGTAGGTGAACTGATTGCTGTGATATGACTTTTAAATTGTTGAAAACAGCGTTTAATCACTTAATCAACTGTACAAACCTAGCTAATTTCAACATGTGTAGATTTGGATTAGTCTGAGACAATCTACAACTTGTAACTTTACCTTTGGACAGGCTGATATGTCTATAGTACTTAACCCTTTCCCTCATATGGATGGTTTCCGACGCCTCTGCAGCAGACGGCCTTTTGAAAACATGGCAACAAAAGAAAGAAATTGCTCAAGATGAGCAATTTCTCCATTTGACACCATGTTTTCAACTAATATAACACTTTCATTAAAAGGGAGTATCTCCAAAAAATTGCATAAGTTTTCAAAGTCGTCTGCTGCAGATTTGTTGTACATGGGAAATAGTTAACCTATTGTTTTGAGACTCATTGGATATGTTGATCCCCATTTATAATCATTCATGACACATCCCATGAAGTCAAACCCATAGGACTTTCTGACCAGCTTGCAATCTACTCATTCACAGGTAACCTGTTAGCCTTTGATGCACAAACTGACTTTTAAATTTATACAATCGGACAACTTCATTTTATTTAACCCTTTTCCTCATACAGTTGCTTTTTGACACCTCTGCAGCAGACAGTTTTTTGAAACATAGTAACAAAAGAAGAAAGTGCTCAAAACAAGCAATTTCTCCTTTTGCCACACAATGTTTTCCACTTTTAGTCATAGGTTATCAATTATAGAGATTTTATATTTTTTGACAAAATATGTTTGAAGTCGTCTGATGCAGAATTGTCGTATGAGGGAAAGGGTTAATCAACTATAATACTATTTATCTTGGTTTTTCTAATATTTCTTACAAACGCATTTTATTTGGACGAGTTATAAATTTCCCACAAACAACGAAGCTACAGCGGAGGAATTAAAAAACTAAAAAAAAGGTCTAGGCAAAAATGTGGAAAATAAATTTTTTGAATATAGTTCAGTTGTTCAAAGGTTTAAGGCCGTATTACAAGTTTTCTTTTCTGATAGCCATGCCCTGGTAGCTCAGTCGTTAGCGACGCAGGCTGTCAATCCAGAGGTTGTGAGTTTAAATTCCTGCTCGGCCAAATTTCTTTCCGACGATTGACAAAAGTCAATGCGACATGCTTCATTCGTCTTCCACCAATGGGCTAACTATGTGGAAAAGCAGCCAGTTGCTTGGGAAGATTGTTGTGTGGAGTACTGGTGTGAGAAAACCAGGAAATGCATGAGTAGATGAACTGGCCGCCGTGATATAACTGAGAAATTGTTAAAAACGGCGTTAAATCCCAATCAATCAATCAATCTTCTCCGATAAAGTTTCATTGGCCATGTCTATTCTTGATTAAATTTTCCCCGATATAAGCAGTTATACATTTGCTACTGTGCTATCACTCATGTGATCAATTTAAGGCCCTCTAGTAATTCACTGAACATTACGTTTCCCAAAATTATCTTTCACAAAGGGGATGTAGTCTACATCTGGGATAAGTATTTTTTGATCACCTTTGTGTTGGAGTGGTAAGATCTATTAAGGGACTGGAGACCAGGGTTCGATCCCCAAGTATGGTCACACTAAACAGAGCTCTAGATAAGGGGCGTTTTGCATGCTTTTAAAAATGCTTTTTTGACCCTTTAACCCTATGTTGTGGGTACTCAAAAGAATTGTCTCAGTGAGACGATTCTTTTAAGTACCCACAACATAGATTTTGCTTTAAGAATAAGAGAAAAATAGCTGAATACCCCTACTTATGTGGACCTCTGGTCACACTAAAGTCTTGTAAAATGATAGGAATTTTGTCCTTTCTTGGTGCTCAAGGTTTTATTACTGATTTACCAAAGCAAGTGTGTATGCCATAGTAATAAAGATGCATCAGTATCATAACAAATCAAATCAGTAATACTCGTAATTTACGTAGAAATGTTTCGGATATAACTGAAATCAGTAGCAAACATCTAGGCAAATATATGGAACATCTCTATGCTGGAAGGTTTAATCATTGAAAACAGTTGAAAACATTTTGTGGCAATTGCCACAATGATTTCTTATGCATCTGAAAGTTCCTACAAGAGAGACAGGGTTAAACACTACTCAACAAACATGATGGTATATTCACCTTTCTGATATATAAGAGTCTTGTTGAAAAGATAGATAAGTTTGTACATGAAATTTTGAGTCGTGCATGCTCTACAAAACCAGCCAATTTCTCCTTTTACCACATTAATGTTTTCAACTCTATGCAATGATCATACCTTCATTTATAATAATGTTTCCATATTTCTGCCTAGATGTTTTGAAAGCCATCTGCTGCAGATTTGTTGCGTGTGGGAAACGGTTATACAATCTATTAAGCTTATGTATGGTCTACTCAGAAACTTTTAAATAAAAACTGAAGGAAGGCATGAGGAAAGGAGGTGGTAGGTAGCTAGCTGTATAATGCTAAAAATAATCATATGGTGGATCTAAATCCAATATATTTAAATAATTAACCCTTTCCCTCATATAGACGCTTTCGGATGCCTCTGCAGCAGACAGCCTTTTGAAAACATAGTAACAAAAGAAGAAATTGCACAAAACGTTTTCCACTTTTAGTCATAGGTTATCCATTCAATTATGGAGATTTTCTATGTTTTGACAAAATACGCTCAAAGTTGTCTGCTGCAGAATTGTCGTATGAGGGAAAGGGTTAAACCGGCTTATCCAAAGAAAAGGTTGAAAGTTGAAAGTTCCACTCAAGTCCGAGTCAGAGGCGTTCAGGCCAAAAAGATGTCCTACAAAGAAGAAATAAGAAATCATACTATAAGATTTTAAGAATGAATGTTAGAAGACATAATGCAAGACAGTTTTAACTCTATCTTGTAACAGGAAGGAGTTACAGCTGTTTTGCAGTAAAATATATAAAATCATTATGGCATTTTCACTCAATAATGTCTTCTCTTCTTTTTTGTAGGACATCTTTTTGGCCTGAATGCCTCTGACTCGGACTTGAGTGGAACTTTCCAAAGTCACTTGGTTGATAGCATAACGGGGGAACGAGAGTATAAATGTGATGTGTGTTCGAAGGGATTCAGGAGCAAGCAAAATGTCATACGACACAAACGCATACACACTGGAGATAAACCGTTTCCTTGTTTGTACTGCATGAAATCATTCCGGATGAAGCATCACATGCGGGGACACATAGCCTCGACGCATCCCGAATTTATTACAGACTTTATAAATAATGAAGGAAAACTTTAATATTTGTTACTGAATGTGATTACTATTCAGGCAATCAAGATCTTTTTTGCTGATCTGCATTTTGCAGGCTGTCACTCTTGTTGTCTGTGTGATGTTTGTAAAACGACTTGGAAATATCAACTTCAGGACCCTCATGTGTTTAAACTTTATTAATGACTAAGAAAGACAACTCTCATCTAATAACAAATCAAAGTACTAACAATACTTAATTAACCCTATCCAAGAAACAACAAATCTCTAGCAAGTGACTTTGAAAATGTGTCGGCAAAATGTGGAAAATCTCATTAATTTGAATCTGAAATAGCTTACACACATAAAACAATTTTGCAGCAGACAACCTTGAAAATATCTACATAGAAATATGAAAAATGTTTATAAGTCAAAGTTAAATCAATGGGCAAAGTTGAAAAAAGTATGGCAAAAGAAGAAATTGCTCATTTTCAAGTGGTATGCTGCAGAGGCGTCAGAAAGTGTCTGTAAAAACAAGATTGTTTTGACACTGTATTTTTGGCCGGCTTGTTAGGCATAATGTTGTGCTGTTCAGCAATTGTGTCAGCCTTTAACGCTTACCCATATCTAGACACTTTCTGACATCTCTGCAGCAGACATCTTATGAAAATAATGTGGCATAAGGAGTAGATTTGTTGTATGTTGGAAACGGTAATACTGCTATATGCATCATTTCACTCAGAACTGCTATCACCAAAGACATACATGTATATATTATACATCTATGCACATGTTTTCAGTATTATATTACGTCTGCAGTATTGTTTCTTTTCCATAACTGTCCTGTGAAATATTTTTTAACCCATTACTTCACACAGACGACGTTTGACACCTACCATTGAACATGACTTTTAAAAACATTGCAATAAAAGATGAAATTGCTCAAAACGAGCAATTTCACCTTTTATAATTTATTGTAATATTTTCAACTCATTATCAACATAAGTCTTTCAGGTTTCTAGATTGTTCAAACTCTTCGTCTGATGATTGTAAAGCAGACGACCTTGGAAAAGTCATGTGAAGTAATGAGTTAAGTGGATAATAGAGAAGACAGTTACTGTACTGTGTAGAAAGCACAATAGGATTTTATGAAAACTTGGACATTTATAGAGAAATATTAAAAACAAAAGATGAAATGTATCGGACTTGTTGACACAGCTCTAGATAATGTGTATTTTCATGTTCTAAAAACTGTTTTTGAAACCCATTCCTTCATTCAGACGCTTTCTGACATCTCTGCAACAGACCAGCTTTGTAAACATTGTGGCAAAAGAAAAAATTACTCATAATGAGCAATTTCTCCTTCATTCCACAATGTTATCAAATTAATAATGTCTCCCCCCATATAATGGGGAGACATATTGTTTTTGCTCTGAATATCTGTTTAACTTTTGAACCACTTAAAGGATTTTAATAATAAATCACCACAAATATTCACCATACTGAGACAATGTGCAGAGCGCTTGTTACAACCATTTGTTTCAAGGTCATATGACTATATTTCGTGTACGCTCCATAACTTTTGAACGGCTTAAACTTAAAGGAGACGATGTGCAGAGCTCATGTTACAACCACTTTGGTTCAAGGTCAAGGTCGCAATTAGAGGTTAAAGGTCATATGATTATATTTTGTGTACGCTCAATAACTTTTGAACCGCTTGAAGGATTTAGAGATAAATTACCACAAATGTTCACCATAATGGGACAATGTGCATGTAAAAACCACTTTGGTTCAAAGTCAAAGTTGCAATTAGAGATCAAAGGTCATGTTACTATATTTCGTGTGCAATCAATTACTTTAGAACCGATTGAAGGATTCGAAAAAACTCAGACAAATGTTCACCATACTGTGACAATGAACAGAGCGCATGTTACAACCACTTTGGTTCAAGGTTAAGGTCGCAATTACAGGTCAAAGATCATATGAATATAGTTCATGCCTGTTTAATAACTATTGAACCACTTGAAGGATTTTGAAATAAATCACCACAAATGTTTACCATACTGAGAAGATTTGCAGGGCGCATGTTACATCTCTTTTGGTTGAAGGTCAAGGTTGCAATTAGAGCTCAAAGGTCATATGACTATATATTGTGTCTGTTCAATTACTTTTGAACCATTTGAAGGATTTTGAAATAACTCGCTACAAATGTTAACCATAATTAGCGCATGTAACAATCACTTTGGTTCAAGGTCAAAGGTCATATGCCTTTATTTTGTGTCAACTTAATTACTTACCACAAATGTTCACCATACTAAGGCGATGTGCCGAGCGCATGTTACAACCACTTTGGTTCAAGGTCAAGGTTTCAGTCTTACAATCATTGACAACTGCAATGGGGAGACGTATTTTTTTTTGACATAAACAACCATCTACATGTAGTTCAATATCCATACTTCATTTCAAGAAATGCATATTTTTTTTTTTCAAATGATTTCAAAATTGCTGCAGAGGTGTTGTATGATGGAAAGAGCTATCCTCAAAAATGCATAATGTAGGTACTCAAAAGAATTGTCTCGGTGGCTTTCCTTTTTAGATCACCTAGAGCCGAAGGCTCAAGGTGAGCTATTCTGATCACTTTTTGTCCGTCGTCCGTCGTCCGTCCGTCCGGCGTTAACTTTTAGCTTTAAACATCATCTCCTCCTGAACCGCAAGACTAATTTCCACCAAACATCACAGGAATGTTCCTTTGGTGGTCCTCTTTCAAATTTGTTCAAAGATTTAAATTCGATTGAGAACTTTGGTTGCTGCGGCATCAGAAAGGGGACAAAATGTCCAAACTTTAAAAATCTTCTCCTCCGAATCTGCATGTCAGATTCAAATATAATTTGGTAGAAATGTTCCTTGGGTGACCCTCTATAAAAATTGTTCAAGCCATACTGATTGGTCGAAAAACATGGCAGTCAGGCGGCATCAGAAAAGGGGCAAAATGACAAAATTTGAAAATTCCATTATTATGAAAGTGTTTGTCTGATTTTAAGAAAATATAATACGAATCTTACTTTAATGATCCTCTATTTAATTTGTTAAAGCCGTTTTGATTGGTTACACAGTCATAGCAAACAGGCGTCATCACAAAAGGGGTAAATTGAACTTTTAGCTACAAATGACAACCAACTCCTACCATTCCAATAGACCAATTTCCACAAAACATCACAGGAATGTTCCTTTGGTGGTCCTCTTTCAAATTTGTTCAAAGATTTTAATTCCATTGAGAACTTTGGTTGCTGCGGCATCAGAAAGGGGACAAAATGTCCAAACTTTAAAAATCTTCTCCTCCGAATCTGCCTGTCAGATTCAAATATAATTTGGTAGAAATGTTCCTTGGGTGACCCTCTATAAAAATTGTTCAAGCCATACTGATTGGTCGAAAAACATGGCAGTCAGGCGGCATCAGAAAAGGGGCAAAATTACAAAATTTGAAAATTCCATTTTTATGAAAGTGTTTGTCTGATTTTAAGAAAATATAATACGAATCTTACTGTAATGATCCTCTATTTAATTTGTTTAAACCGTTTTGATTGGTTACACAATCATATTAACCAGGCGTCATCACAAAAGGGGTAAATTGAACTTTTAGCTACAAATGACAACCAACTCCTACCATTCCAATAGACCAATTTCCACAAAACATCACAGGAATGTTCCTTTGGTGGTCCTCTTTCAAATTTGTTCAAAGATTTAAATTCCATTGAGAACTTTGGTTGCTGCGGCATCAGAAAGGGGACAAAATGTCCAAACTTTAAAAATCTTCTCCTCCGAATCTGCCTGTCAGATTCAAATATAATTTGGTAGAAATGTTCCTTGGGTGAGCCTCTATAAAAATTGTTCAAGCCATACTGATTGGTTGAAAAACATGGCAGTCAGGCGTCATCAGAAAAGGGGCAAAATGACAAAATTTGAAAATTCCATTTTTATGAAAGTGTTTGTCTGATTTTAAGAAAATATAATACGAATCTTACTGTAATGATCCGCTATTTAATTTGTTTAAACCGTTTTGATTGGTTACACAATCAAGGCGTCATCACAAAAGGGGTAAATTGAACTTTTAGCTACAAATGACAACCAACTCCTACCATTTCAATAGACCAATTTCCACAAAACATCACAGGAATGTTCCTTTGGTGGTCCTCTTTCAAAATTGTTCAAAGATTTAATTCCATTGAGAACTTAGGTTGCTGCGGCATCAGAAAGTGAGAAAAATACCCAAATTTTAAAATCCTTTTCCTCCATAATCTGCTTGTGCGATTGCAAGATAATTTGGTAGAAATGTTCCTTAAGTGACACTCTAAATAAACTGTTGAAGCCATATTGATTTCGTTGAAAAACAGGGCAGCAAGGCGGCATCAGGAAAGGTGCAAAATGACAAAAACTTTATAATTCCATTCTTATTAAAGTTCTTGTTAGATTTCAAGATATAAATGGCCTTTACTGATAAGCTGTTTCTTGAGAACTGTCCACTCCTTGCAGTTTCATTTGCAATCCTTGATCAAATTTTTCCAGATATTTGCAGTTAAATATTTGCTACTAATTTACTATCAATTAGGTGATCGATTTAGGGCCCTCTTGTTTGAGTATCCACAATAGATGATTTAACCTTTTCCCACATACAACAAATCTGCAGCAGACGACTGAAAACTTCCAAGCAAAAATGTGGCAAACCTCTGTCAATAACAGTATTTATAATTATTAAAAAGAGTTTAAAAACATTTTGGCAAAAAGAGAAATTGCTCTTAATGAGCATTTTTTTTTTATTGTTACAATGCTTTCAAAAGTCGCCTGCTGTAGAGGTGTCAGAAAGCATCTATACATGTATTTGGAGAAGGGTTAAATGAGTCACTTTATTTTTGCTGCAGATTTGTTGTATGTGGGAAGATAATTGAGTCACATGAGAGATATTGTGGAGCAAAGAACAGTTTGCTCCTCCTTATCTAGGCCTCTGTGTTACACATTTTGTTACACAGGCAGTGGTCGACGCCCAGACTTTACCAACCAGGCCCTGGGAGGTTTCCGGACAGCCGAGTTGGACGACAACCTTTCAGGGAAAGAAGATGCAATGCTTTACCGCTTCAAGTGTGATTTCTGTGACAAATCGTTTCAACATATATCCTGGTTACAGCGTCACATCAGAATTCACACGGGAACCAGGCCCTTTCAGTGCCATTTGTGTGGTAAAGGTTTCAGTCAGAAGGGGAACTGTCGAAGTCACTATTTTACAGTTCATAGTGTGACCCTTCCAGGGGACAGCATCTCTGACAACACTGACTAGGTCTTTGAGGGTGAGCATGGAAAAAACATCATATTCAGGATTATTCACATTTGTTTTATTATCTGTTCACCTTATATAAACATTATATCCCCCGAGAAAACCAACATTGTTGACTCTGCATACCCCAAGTGTCTGCCCGAATCAGCCTAAGCATTCTACGCAGGCTAACCCAGATAGACACTTTTCTCCTCCAGTGGATTTTCTGTTTCAGGAATTATTACTCTATACCTCTAGCTCCTTGAGACGGAATGTGTCAGCCCAGATAAGCCTGCGCGGACTATGCAGGCTGATCTGGGTTGATACATTACGCAGTGTCCATAATGTTGAGTTTTCTCGTGGAACGGCTCATTTGTTGTGTGTAACAGTAGAAGACTTAAAGATATTGCGGGCAAAGGAGATATATTGTTCTAGATGAGTCTATAGTATAGACTGGTGTGTAGGCTAATACTTGTTATTAAATTTGAACATGTTTATGCAACATTTGATGCATTGGCTCTTTAACCCTTTCCCACTTGCAGACAACTTTTGTTGCAGCTTATGAAAACAATTTAACATGAGAAGAAATTTTGCTCGTAATGAGCAATTTCTCCTTTTGCCATAATGTTTTCAACTGTATTCAATGATTATAATTCCATTTACAGATGTTTCACATATTATTGCTTATATGTTTTTAAAGTCATCTGCAGCACATTTGTTGTAAGTTAGAAAGGATTAAACATTGTGGGAAATGAGAAATAATTCTTATGTTATTATGTCTCCCCCATTACATGGGGGTGACATATTGTTTTTGCCCGTTCCGTCCGTCCTTCCGTCCTTCCGTCTGTCACACTTGTTTCCGCTCAATAACTGAAGAACGCTTGGGCGTAGGAACTTCATACTTGGTATGCAGGTTGGTCATGACCAGTAGCTGACCCCTATTGATTTTGATAACAGAAGGACAAAGGTCATGGTGTCATTGTGAGGTAAAAAATGGTTTCCCCTCAATAACTGAAGAACGCTTTGGCTGAGGAACTCCATACTTGGTATGCAGGTTGGCCATGCCTAGTAGAAGATCCCTATTGATTTTGAGGTCAGTACGTCTAAAGTCAAGGTCACAGTGACCATGCGTTTGAAAGGTCACAGTGACAATGAGCTGATAAATAGTTTTTGCTTGGGCCCAGGAACTTCATACTTGATGTGCAGGTTGGTCACCACCAGCAAATGACCCCTATTCATTTTAAGGTCACTAGGTCAAAGGTCAAGGTCACAGTGGTCAAGGTCACATCCATCACACTTGTTTCCGCTCAATAACTGAAGAACGCTTGGGCATAGGATCTTCATACTTGGTATGCAGGTTGGTCATGACCAGTAGATGACTCCTATTGATTTTGATGTCAGAAGGTCAAAGGTCAAGGTCATGGTGACCTTGTGAGGTAAAACATGGTTTCCGCTCAATAACTGAAGAAAGCTTGGGCCGAGGAACTCCATACTTGTTATGCAGGTTGGCCATGCCCAGTAAAAGACCTATTAATTTTTAGGTCAAAGTCAAGGTCACAGTGACCTTGAGCTGAAAGGTCACAGTGACAATGAGCTGAAATATTGTTTTTGCTTAATAACTGTAGAATGCTTTGGCCATGGAAGTTAATACTTGGTGTGCAGGTTGGTTACCACCAGTAGATAGCCCCTATTGATTTTGAGGTCACTAGCTTAAAGGTCAAGGTCATGGTAACCTTCAGCTGAAAAATGGTTTCCTCTCAATAACTAAAGAATGCTTATGTTGAGGAACTTCATACCTGGTGTGCAGGTTGGTCCTAACCAGTAAATGACCTTTATTGAATTTGTTTGATTTTGAAGTCACAAGGTCAAATGTCGAAGGTCACGGTAACCTTCAGCTGAAAAATGTGTTTTACTCAATAACTCAAGAACGCTTATACCCAGGAACTTCATACTTGGTGTGCAGCTTGGTCCTAACCTGTAGACCCCTATTGATTTTGATGTCAGTAGGTCAAAGGTCAAGGTCGCGGTAACCTTTGGCTGAAAAATGGTTTCCGCTCAATAACTGAAGATTGTCACTGTTGCTTCATCTCAAATGACCCCTATTGATTTTGAGGTCACTAGGTCAAAGACCAAGGTCATGGTAACCCTCAGCTGAAAAATGGTTTCCGCTCAATAACTGAGGATTGTCACTGTTGCTTCATCTCCAGTCCAAAACTAAAAAATTCATCTCCATCATTTCTTTTCCTCCCCTACGACCACACAAATGGGGAGACAAGCGCTTTTTCAAAAAAGCAATCTCTAGTTTTCCTTTACCTCTTATCAACAACATTTGAATTTTAAAAAGTTTTTTGTAAACATTGTTCGGCAAATACAGAAATTAATCATCTACTTTTACCACTATTTCAAATCTACATCAATTATTTATTTTCAAATCACTAGATTTTAGCTCATAAAAAAACTTTTGATCTCTAAGGCGGCCACATTTTTCTTAAAAATAACATAACTAATTAATCATAAAAGTTATCTCCATCAAATCTTGGTCAAATTAGAAATTGCTTCAAAACTATGATCCAAATTCCAATGTGTCATATTGTTCAGATTATTTCCTGACATGTTTTCAAAGCTGACCACGCTCACAGTGTCATAGAACGTTAACCCCCTTCCACATGTAGACGCTTTCTGACGCCTCTTATTGCATCTGCGTAAGTTGACGAGTCGGCCGAGACGACTTTTGAAAACACTGGCAAATGGAGAAATTGCTTATGATGAGCAATTTCACATTTTTGCCATAATGTTTTCAACACTATTTACTAATTATACTTGAATTTATAGAGATATTCCATATTTTGATATTGCCGTTTTCAAAGTCACCTGCTACAGATTTATTGTATGTAGGAAAGGGTTTAAGAGTTAGAATTCAAAAATAAATATTTGACCATACAGCCTTGATGTAGCCGGTATGGTGTAGAAGTGAAATTAATGGCGGGCTGATCTGGGTCGATACATTGCGCAGAGTCCATAATGTTGGTTTTCTCATGGATTGGCTCAAATCTGAACAGTGTAGGTTCAGAATATTCTAACATGTTTAGTGAATAACTAGGTAAAACTAAATGTGTTTGATCTTGTCCAGGAGTAAAATACCCGATTTGAAAAAAAATTAACACACATGTTCCTCCTTTGACTCTCTGCCGAGCACCGGCAGCTCAGTTGGTAGCGACGCGGGCTGTCAATCCATTGGTTGTGAGTTCGAATCCCGGCTCGGCCAACTTTCTTTCCGACGATTGACAAAAGTCAATGCGACATGCGTCATTCGTCTTTCCACCAATGGGCTAAGTCTATGTGGACAATTAGCCAGTTGCTTGGGAAGATTGTTGTGTGGAGTACTGGTGTGAGAAAACCATGAAATGCATGAGTAGGTGAACTGGTCGCCGTGATATAACTGAGAAATTGTTAGAAACGGCGTTAAACCCCAATCAATCAATCAACCTTTGACTCTCTACCAAGATAGTTGAAATTGTTACGATCCAATAAAAAAACATGGCCAATAGGGCACGTTAGTTGTTTAACTTACATGTGTAGAGTAAGAACATTGAACACTATTTAAGTTCTATTACTACGGTGAGATTGTTACGGAGGATGCATCGAAAAACGAGCGTTAATTTCTATTTTCTTTCATTTTATTTCCGATAACCATCGATTTAACATTGACCAGAAGAGCCGGAAGTACTATAAATAGACTAGGTGGCAGGGAATCGTTGTTGGTTGATTCTCTAAAGTGGCAGTTGAAGGCTTTTAAAGTAGCATACCGTTCAGAACAGTGATAATGTCCAACCTGATCCACTTGTTTGGCATGCTCTTTTCAATTTGACGAGCTCTCTGACGTCATCGGGTTTAGCTGTCTCCATTGTAAACTTGTCACTGTCCAAAGGACTAGATAAGAGGGAGTCTTTTCCCAACAATATTTAATTCTCTTAGTACTCAACCAAATCATATGTTGTGAGTACTCAAAATAATCGCCTCACTGAGACGATTCTTTTGAGTTCCCACAACATAGGGTTTGAATGTCAAATAAGGATTTAAGAACATAAAAAAATGCCCCTTATCTAGAGCTCCGACTGGCAATAACTGTTGTAGATGTAGTTCAAATCCGAAAGTACCGCATCTGTAATGAAGTGGTAGAGCGTCCGCCTCGGGTGCGGGCGGTCGAGGGTTCGATCCCAAGCCGGGTCACACCTAAGACTTTACACATGGTAGATATGGATGCCCTCCTTGGCGGCCAGGGTTGCGGGGTTAGCATTACGACTGACTGGCTGGTGTCAGAATAAATGGACCAGTAGTACTGGTAACTTACCCAGGACATGCCGTGATATAACGGATGCATTGTTGAAGCGGCGTGAGAAATAAATCATTCAATCAAATCCGAAAATTCAGACAACATTGGTTTTCTCGCGGGCCGCTCATATGTGAACAGGGGGGACTGATGAGACTGTACATACATGTACGGCGGACTCGTCAACTTACGCAGGTGCAATGAGACTCCATATCACATGTCTTCATAGACGCGGCTACTACATTTGTGTTTCCCGAAAAAGAAAGCCAGTGATTAGAAAGCAGTGTGGAACAGTGTCACAACTGATTCTTCATTCATATGAAGATTTGTCCAAATTAGAAATATAGGCGATAGAAATCATAGGTGCCAGTCTCGTTTAAAATCTAAAAATAGCATTTGACTATATATTAACATTTATCACATGACAATGCTTGTATCCGATGTAATATACCCATTACGTATTTCTTTATATATGACGCGTGTAATATAACACGGCCAAATCACTATTTGTGTATTCATCCGCGAATGATTACAAAATGGCTGAGAACGTGTACCCGGTAAACACAAACGTCACGATAGATGGACGAGGTAACGGAACCATTATCGGTAAAAAAAAAAAATCATTTTGTGTGATTAGTTAACAGTCTATTAAGTATTAAATGTTGGGACTATTTTCTGACAGCGAAAACCCGATTTTCTTTTTGTGTTTCGTCATGTGATAAAAATAATCTGACATTCGTTGTCATTTCATAAAGAAAGAAAGAAAGAAAGAAGAAAAAACAGTATAAAAACAATACGATTCCCAACCAAAGGTTGGGGAATCGTAATAACAAACAATGTACTTTTAGATTGGAGACTAGGAATCAGAAATTGTAATGGAGCAATTAAAAATACACTTTTTTATCTAAATGAATTCAAAGGGATGCAACACGGAAAACTTATTATCTAATGATATGTTTTATTTCATCTCTTTACAAAGATTCCAGTGGTGCTGGTCCGACATCCGAGTCGGCATGGAATACACTAGATGGTACAAACACGGGCCACGCCAGACCGCCGGGATTTGAATGCCAGTTTTGTGGTAAAATGTTCCAGCACATGTCCTGGTTAGAAAGGCACCAACGTATACACACGGGACTGAAGCCTTATTCGTGTAGAATTTGTAATAAATCGTTCAATGTAAAAGGGAACTGTAGAAACCACTATGTAAGCGTACACCACCTGGACATTGTAACTCTGAACACATATTTGAAATGATAAATGTTGGCTGCACGAATGACACCGGTCTGGTAAACTCTCAAAATGATAACAAGGGCAGATAACAAACAGTCAAATTAGTCAATAATTAGTACGGCTTAAACAGTGGAACATTGTCTCCCCTGTTTATGGCATGACGAGCATTGTGACATATGAAACGGAGTAACCCTTTTCCCTCATACGACAATTCTGCAGCAGACGACTTTGAACATATTTTGTCAAACAAATAGAAAATCTCTTTAATTGAATGGGGAACCTATGACTAAAAGTGGAAAACATTGTGGCAAATGGAAACATTGCTCGTTTTGAGCAAGGTCTTCTTTTGTCACTTTGTATTCAAAAAGCCGTCTGCTGCAGAGGCGTCAGAAAGCGTATACCTGTATATGAGGGAAATGGTAATACAGGTATTGGATATTGAGAGTTTTTAACTTTAATTAAAGGAAAAATTTAACTCTTTCAGCGCCTATGGCAATGTTGATGTTTTTGCAAATAATACCGATTCAGTGGAGTCGGCTGGTAACGTGCTGTCTCCCCTTAAATATACACTGTGTGCCTTTTAGTTTTTAGTTATCAAAATAGTTCAAAACTATAATTACATGAACAGATGGAGTCGACCGGTTTTGAACATGGAAGGGTCCACTTCAGGAAATGTGTCCCTGAAAGATTTAACGCTTTACCTCAAACGACAATTATGCAGCAGACGATTTTGAACATATTTTGTCGAAATATAGAAAATATTGACTAAAAGTGGAAAACATTGTGGCAAAAGGAGAAATTGCTCGTTTTGAGCAATTTCTTCTTTTGTCACTATGTTTTCAAAAAGTCGTCTGCTGCAGAGGCGTCAGAGAGCGTCTGAGTTATAAATTGTTTGAGAAGTAAGAAACAAAATTCATATTTCAAGTTAAAATGGAACCGGACTAAAAGAGAATTCGTCTGCTGCAGGGGAGGTAAAGCTGGTTTTGTGACGTTAAACGTTTCCCTCATACAGACACCCACCTAATGCTTCTGCAACAGACGACTTTTGAAAATGATGAGCAATTTCTCTTTTTCACTTTTTTCCCCCAAACTCTATTTCTTCACTTATCTTTTAAATAAAGAGATTTTCAATATTTTTCTCCATATCATTGACGCCGCGTGGAAGCGCGGCGTCAGTATGGGATAGGTTTTAATTTTGAACCATGGGGTTACGTAATCGAAAAGGGAGCAACCAACATTATCATTGTTAAGAAAAACTCTTATTATATGGTTGAAAAAAGCAACCTTTATGAAACAATCAATTGTATTGACTGATTTAAGAAACAAAAAGATGCAAAACATGTATGTCTTCTACCGTTATTTCAAATCTTTAGACACATTTAATTTGTATTTAATAATTTTTCCCCAACTTCCTCAGCTACGCTTTTTTTTAATAGCTTGATTTACGACCCTGACGAGCTCCTCGGCTACGCTTTTTTAATTGTTTGGTTTACGGCCCCGAAATTCGGGTGACGTTTTTGCCTATTTATAAAAATGTGTTGGAAAAAAACGTTCCTCCCCATATAGTTTGTATTCTGTCCATCGTGGAATCCGCTGTGGTCGAGTGGTTAGCGTCGGGGATTTCGAAACCGTCCCGGGTTCGATCCCCAGTCGCGGCACTACGGTCATGGTGGAGCCCTTGGGCAAGGCACATTTTCTAGCCTAGTACTGGTTTGTTTAACCAGGGATCATGAATAATTAAATTTAATTGCGCGCTAAATGACCTTAGCTGTCGATGCGCCATAAAAAAATATACATTCATTCTGTCCATCGTATTCTTGCTATGTGTTGACTATACATGTGAACTTTTTCTTTTAATTTCATAAATGCTCAATTTTGATATTTTCTTGAATTTTCTTATACAATCGACTATTTTAACAATTGAATTTAAGAAGGGAGTTAAGGCTATAGGACATTTCGACCGTTAGTCTCGGTTAGTTAATCAGGAACTCTAAATGTAATTTTATATTCATGTATTAAAATGTTTTATGGGAGCTTTTAACCACTACCATTTTAAGATTTAGAAGATGTAGCGAATTATTAAACTTTTGAAAATAACTTCGATTTTTTTGTTTATATACCCCGTCTTTGCTATCATACTTCTGCTATACTGGAAGTAGAATAGACTTCCCGCTCTCCTTCCAAAGAGTGTGTCATACTTAACTTATAACCACAGGCATTAAACCGTAATATATGTTAATATTTAAGCACATATGTGTTGTTGTTTTTTGGCCTGGGGCTTTAGACCATGGTCATAGTAGTAATACCATTTTTTCGGAGTTGGCAGCATGCACATCTTGGTATTCTTGTTTAAAATAAAGGAACATTTGGCCTTCTTTTTCGAAATATTTACATCCTGTCTGTTTACACGTTATTTACATGTACTGAACTGCATCTGCTTCCTTTAAGTCATGCGCGGCGTCTTTGATGCTTTGCATCCAAATTCGTCTTGTTTCAAAGTCGTATGGTGCAGATTTGTTCGTGTGCTGGGAAGGGTTAAACGTTTATTGCTACAAGGAAATGTGTGATTTTTGTGTCACCTGCGTAGCATGGTAGGCACTTAGGGATTACTTTTTTTTGTCCGGCGTCTGTCTGTCTGTCCGTCCGTCACACTGTTTCGTCTTGTTTTCAAATAACTTTTTTTTCTACTCAAAGGATTACATTGAAACTTCTGACAAATGTATATACCAATGTGTGTGATTGGTTCACAAAAGGGGGATAAACTTAAATATTTTTATATCAGAGTTATTGCCCCTTTTCTGTCAAAAATTAAAATGTTCTGACAAGGCCCCGGCAGGTGACACACGTGTTCCGGGGAGCACTCCATTCTAGTCTATTATACAAAATGACTTGAGGCTGTGAATAAAGCCATGGTCATCCGTCAATACTTCTTACAGATAGATCTTCTTCAACCGGAGATTGAAATTCAAAACGTTGAACAAAAGAAGTCAAGAAGAGAAACAATTCCATTCTCGCCAGCGATTCTCCGACACAATTTCGTTTACCTGGAAAAAATAATAATTTGTGTACTCTCAATAAATGTTCATATTCGAAGAAGTTGTGTTATACTGCTTTCCACATGTCTGGCCATACATTAACCGGCTTCAACCCGCCACTCGAATGAAATGGTAAATAAGTCATCTGCATTGTAAATTCGATAGTCTTGTGGTCAGCAAGAGTACTTGGATAACTGCCATTGGATTTGAGGCATAACGCAAACGTTACTTTAACATGCTAAATCGTTTCTATTTAGCCATAGCATCAACTATTTACCGAGCGTAATTATGTATAGCTTGATTGGACAGTCGTACTGCACAATTCCCAGTAGTCTGGAGTTACCTGTTCCTACCATTGTATGAAAGGATCAGGCTTACACCGATAGTTGCGGCGTCCTTTAGACATAATCTAGGCAAATAAAAGTCTATAGAGACAACCTTTCTGTGGACCAGAGACATATGTGTTATATGTCTCTGTGTGGATTAACCCGTTTAACATTTCAAAACACGAAAGTAGTTTGTTTCACTATTTATGTGTTGATTCCAAACATCGTGTTGTATTGATCAACTGTATAGTTTACGAACATGAAGTCTCGACATTTTGAACGAAAACAAAAAATACTCAGAATTAGTCACCAATATTGGTTTGCCGGTAAGTTTAGATGATTCAAGAAGGCAATAGTTCATACATGTATCAGAAACTTTTGATAGGGAGTAAAAGGCCCACTATTTAAAATTCTTCTTCTCTAAATCCGCTTGTCTGATCCCAGGGTTATTTTGTAGAAATGTTCCTTCAGTGACTCTCTACAAACATTCTTCAATCCATATTAATTGGTTGAAAAAAAAAAAGGCAGTGAGGCGGCGTCAGTAAAGGGCAAATGACAACATTTTAAAACTCGATTCTTATGAAAGTGCTTGTCTGATTTGTTCCCTCGGCTATCCTCTTCATAATTCCGTAAGCCATATTGATTGGTTGAAATACATATTTAACAGACGGCATCAGAAACTTTAGCTTAAAATGACATCAAGTATCAAGTAAATGGCAAATTTCTTGATATACTTAAAAATATGTACTATGGTATAAAGTCATGTGTATCTATAGATGGCATACAGTCGAACTTCTTTCCTTGCTGTAATGGTGTCAGACAAGGTGAAAATTTATCAACTGTTTTGTTTACAGTTTTCTTAAATGACATCGAAAACTAACTGTTAACCCAAAACGACATAATTCTCAATATTACTGACCCCACACTAGCAATTTCTTGAAGCTCGTCATTATACTATATGCTGATGGTGCTGTCCTTTTTGCGAATACGAAAGAAGAATTAGTTTCTCTATTGAACACTTTCGCTGAATATTGTTACAAATGGAAGTTAAATATAAATTACAATAAAACAAAAGTCTTAGTCTTTGGCGATAGAAAAGGTAGAAAAGGAAACATATCAGTGAAGAACAACAAGGTTGATACAGTTGTCGAATTTAAATTTTTAGGAATAATTTTTACTAAGAATACACCATGCCAAAACACATGCTGCTAAACAAGCACGGAAAGCACTTTATATAGGAAAATCAGGAATTTAGACCTAACAATTGAATGTCAGTTAACATTTGCTTCTACAATTTTACCTATATTGACTTACGGGTGTGAAATAGGGGTTTTGGTGATCTTTCAATTTTAGAAAAAGTGCATATAGACTTCTTGAAACATATTTTACATGTCAGAAAAAGCACACCTCATATCATGTTATACAGTGATTTAGGACGACACCCTATCTCTATAAGCGTCAAGAAAAGGATAATTGGCTATTGGCACAATGTTCTATGTTATACTACAAAGCTCTCTGCAAAGCTATATAGACTGGTTTTAAAAGATTATATTAATAGTAACTAGAAAGGTTGTTTTTATGAAAAAACATATGTCTCCCCATTGCAGTTTGTCAATGACTATTAAAATATTGAAAAGGGGGAGATAACTTTGCAACGAAGTAGCCCAGAGTTATAATTCTTGCAAGGTGCACAACTTCACATTGTCATCTATCTAAATTCCAAGTTTCAATAAATTCCTTCAAGTAGTTTCTGAGTTGTGCTCTAGACAAAGTTTACACTATTAAAATATTGAACAAGGGGGAGATAACTCATAATTATTGCAAGGTGCACAACTTCACATTGCCATCTATCTATGTTCCAAGTTTCAATAAATTCCTTCAAGTAGTTTCTGAGTTCTGCTCTGGACAAAGTTTACACTATTAAAATATTGAAGAAGGGGGAGATAACTCATAATTATTGCAAAGTGCACAACTTCACATTTCCATCTATCTATGTTCCAAGTTTCAATAAATTCCTTCAAGTAGTTTCTGAGTTCTGCTCTGGACAAAGTTTACACTATTAAAATATTGAACAAGGGCAGATAACTTTGCAACAAAGTGGCCCAGAGTTATAATTCTTGCAAGGTGCACAACTTCACATTGCCATCTATCTATGTTCCAAGTTTCAATCAATTACTTCAAGTAGTTTCCGAGTTCTGCTCTGGACAAACAAAAGTTAAGAAGAAGAAGAAGAAGAATAACTAGAGATTGTAACTGTAGCAACAGTTACGAACGATTCCCTTGCCATTTTATTTAACAATGGGAGATAACAGAAAAGAGTATTCGGTCATGCGCAAATACACTTGCGAAAGTAGTACCACTTGATTAGGAACACATGTACTAAGTTTCAAGTCTCTATCACTTTTCGTTTTTGAGTTATACAAGTCAGAAAAATCGACCAATCAGAAACAAGTATTCGGTCATGCGCTAATACACTTGAGAAAGTAGTACTACTTGATTAGAATCACATGTACTAAGTTTCAAGTCTCTATCACTAGTCATTCTTTAGTTATACAAGTCCGAAAAATCGACCAATCAGAAACGAGTATTCGGTCATGCGCTAATACACTTGAGAAAGTAGTACTACTTGATTAGAAACACATATACTTAGTTTCAAGTCTCTATCACTTGTCGTTTTTGAGTTATACAAGTCCGAAAAATCGACCAATCAGAAGCGAGTATTCGGTCATGCTCAAATACACATGAGAAAGTAGGTCACTTAATTGGGAACACTTGTACTAAGTTTCAAGTCTCTATCACTTTTCGTTATCGAGTTATACAAGCTTTAATCACCAAATTATTAAAATAATGAAAAAGGGGAGATAACTTTGCAAAAAAAGTGGCTCAGAGTTATCATTCTTCAATCTTGCACACCTTAACAATGCCATCTATCTATGTTCCAAGTTTCAATATTATCTGACCATTCGTTCACAAGATATCACTCGGACAAAACTTGATTTAAATATTGAAAAAGGGGAGATAACTTTGCAAAAAAGGGGCTCAGAGTTATCATTTTTGCCTCTTGCACAACTTCACATTGCCATCTATCTATGTTGCAAGTTTCAATCAATTCCATCAAGCAGTTAATGAGTATTGCTCTGGACAAAAATTTGGATAGAAGAAAGAGAATAAACAATAATAATAATAAAAAGAAAAAACAATAGAAAAACAATACGATGCCCAACTCTGTTGGGGAATCGTAATAATAAGAACAAGTGCTGATTGTGATTGCGAGCAAGTCACATATATATCCCCAACCGGCAAATTGCCAACACAGGATAACATTTCGATACCGGAACTGAACTCGCCACACCTATATCTACTTGAAAGCCAAATTTCATCGAAATTGGAGCATTTTTAGGTTTCGGCAGCCATTTTAAATCTAAAATGGCCACTGTGTCATTAAATTTATATTTGCTTGAAAACCAAATTTCATCGAAATCTGAGTATTTTTTTGTTTTGGCGGCCATATTGAATAAAAAATGGCCGCCGCTAGATAAAATTTCCCGTTGCGGAAAACTAAATTTCATCGAAATTGAGGCATTTTTAGGTTTCGGCAGCCATTTTGAATAAAATATGGCCGCCGCGGGATAACATTTTTGATACCGTAAATGAACTCGCCACACTTATATTTACTTGAAAACCAAATTTCATCAAAATCGGAGCATTTTTAGGTTTCGGCGGCCATTTTGAATAAAATATAGCCGCCACGGGATAAAAATTCGATACCGGAAATGAACTCGCCACACCCATATAGGCATTTTTAGTTTTCGGCAGCCATTTTGAATAAAATATGGCCGCCGCGGGATAACATTTTTGATACCGTAAATGAACTCGCCACACTTATATTTACTTGAAAACCAAATTTCATCAAAATCGGAGCATTTTTAGGTTTCGGAGGCCATTTTGAATAAAATATAGCCGCCACGGGATAAAAATTCGATACCGGAAATGAACTCGCCACACCCATATCAACTTGAAAATCAAATTTCATCGAAATCGGATCATTTTTAGTTTAAGGCAGCCATTTTGAATTTAAAATGGCCGTTGCGGAATAACATTTCGATACTGGGAATGAACTCACCACACTTATATGTACTTGAAAACCAAATTTCATCAAAATCGGAGCATTTTTAGGTTTCGGCGGCCATTTTGAATAAAAAATAGCAACCGCGGGATAAAATTTCAATATCGGAAATGAAATCGCCACACCTATATCTACTTGAAAACCAAATTTCATCAAAATCGGAGGATTTTTAGTTGAAGGCGGCCATTTTGAATAAAAAATGGCAGCCTCGGGATAAAATTTCGATACCGGAAATGATCTCACCACACCTATATGTACTTAAAAACCGAATTTCATAGAAATCGGTGCATTTTTAGTTTTAGGCGGCCATTTTGAATTTAAAATGGCCATCGCGGGATAAAATTTGGATAGCGGGAATGAACTCGCCACACCTATATGTACTTGAAAACCAAATTTCATCAAAATTGGAGCATTTTAAGGTTTTAGGTTTTGGCGGCCATTTTGAATAAAAAATGGCCATAGCGGAATAAAATTTACATTTACTTGAAAACATAAATTTCATTGAAATTTGAGCATTTTTAAGTTTAAACGGCCATTTTTAAACAAAAATGGCCCCCGTGGGATAATATTTGGATGCCGGAAATGAACTCGCCAGACCTATATCTACTTCAAAACCAAATATCATCAAAATCTGAACATTTTTAGTATAAGGCGGCCATTTTGAATATAAAATCGACACCGCTGGATAAAAATTCGATATCGGAAATGAACTCACCACACCTATATCTACTTGAAAACCAAATTTCATCAAAATCGGAGGATTTTTACTTGAAGGCGGCCATTGTGAATAAAAAATGGCAGCGTCGGGATAAAATTTCGATACCGGAAATGATCTCACCACACCTATATGTACTTAAAAACCAAATTTCATAGAAATCGGTGCATTTTTAGATTTAGGCGGGATAAAATTTGGATAGCGGGAATGAACTCGCCACACCTATATGTACTTGAAAACCAAATTTCATCAAAATCGGAGCATTTTAAGGTTTTAGGTTTTGGCGGCCATTTTGAATAAAAAATGGCCATAGCGGAATAAAATTTACATTTACTTGAAAACATAAATTTCATTGAAATTTGAGCATTTTTAAGTTTAAACGGCCATTTTTAAACAAAAATGGCCCCCGGGGGATAAATTTGGATGCCGGAAATGAACTCGCCAGACCTATATCTACTTGAAAACCAAATATCATGAAAATCTGAACATTTTTAGTATAAGGCGGCCATTTTGAATATAAAATCGACACCGCTGGATAAAAAATCTATATCGGAAATGAACTCGCCACACCTATATCTACTTGAAAACCAAATTTCATCAAAATCGGAGGATTTTTAGTTGAACGCGGCCATTTTGAATAAAAAATGGCAGCCTCGGGATAAAATTTCGATACCGGAAATGATCTCACCACACCTATATGTACTTGAAAACCAAATTTCATAGAAATCGGTGCATTTTTAGTTTTAGGCGGCCATTTTGAATTTAAAATGGCCACCGCGGGATAAAATTTGGATAGCGGGAATGAACTCGCCACACCTATATGTACTTGAAAACCAAATTTCATCGAAATCGAAGCATTTTTAGGTTTGGGCTGCCATTTTGAATAAAAAATGACCGCCGCGGGATAAAATTTGGATAGCGGGAATGAACTCGCCACACCTATATGTACTTGAAAACCAAATTTCATAGAAATCGGAGCATTTTAAGGTTTGTTGAGGTTTCGAAGATTTTTTAAGTATAAAAAGGGGCATAACTCCGGGAAATACGAACGGAGTTACCTGTTTTTGGGGCGCACACAATATCATGTGCTGCTGATTATTTCTACCAAGTTTGGCATCAATATCTTATACGGTGTAGGAGAAGTAGGCCGGACAATACGGACGGAAATTTCTTGATGTTCGATGGCGGTTGTGTAAAAATGGGCATAACTCTGGTAAAAACCAACGGAGTTACCTCCTGTTTTGGCACACACAATATCATGTGGTGTCGATTCTTTCTACTAAGTTTGGCATCAATATGTTATACATTGTAGGAGAACTAGGCGGGACAAATGACGGACTGAATTTTTTTGATTTTTGACGGCTTCCCGTTCGAAAATGGCGGCCATCTTGAAAATTCTAAAACCCACCTGCGCAACTTCAGGCCGAAACCTATGTTTGTGCCAATTTTCATAAACATCCCGCCATACATCTCCTAGAAAAACTCCGGACAAATTGGAGGTAAAGAAGAAGAAAAATAATAATAACTAGAGATTGTAACTGTAGCAACAGTTACGAACGATTCCCTTGCCATTTTATTTAACAAGGGGAGATAACAGAAACGAGTATTCGGTCATGCGCTAATACTCTTGCGAAAGTAGTACTACTTGATTGGGAACAGATGTACTAAGTTTCAAGTCTCTATCACTTGTCGTTTTTGAGTTATACAAGTCCGAAAAATTGACCAATCAGAAACGAGTATTCGGTCATGCGCTAATAGACTTGAGAAAGTAGTACCACTTGATTAGAAACACGTGTACTAAGTTTCAAGTCTCTATCACTTGTCGTTTTTTGAGTTATACAAGTTCGAAAAATCGACCAATCAGAAACGAGTATTTGGTCATGCGCTAATACACTTAAGAAAGTAGGTCTACTTGATTAGAAACACATGTACTAAGTTTCAAGTCTCTATCACTAGTCGTTTTTGAGTTATACAAGTCAGAAAAATCGACCAATCAGAAGCGAGTATTCGGTCATGCTCAAATACACATGAGAATGTAGTATCACTTGATTGGGAACACTTGTACTAAGTTTCAAGTCTCTATCACTTGTCGTTTTTGAGTTATACATGTCCGAAAAATCGACCAATCAGAAACGAGTATTCGGTCATGCGCTAATTCACTTGAGAAAGTAGTACTACTTGATTAGAAACACATGCACTAAGTTTCAAGTCTCTATCACTAGTCGTTTTTGAGTTATACAAGTCCGAACAATCGACCAATCAGAAGCGAGTATTCGGTCATGCGCAAATACACATGAGATAGTAGTATCACTTGATTGGAAACATTTGTACTAAATTTCAAGTCTCTATCACTTTTCGTTATCGAGTTATACAAGCTCAAATCACCCAATTTTTAAAATATTGAAAAAGGGGAGATAACTTTGCAAAAAAGTGGCCCAGAGTTATAATTCTTGCATGTTGTACAACTGCACAGTGCCATCTATCTATGTTCCAAGTTTCAATATTATCTGACCATTCGTTCACAAGATATCGCTCTGACAAAAATTGATTAAAATATTGAAAAAGGGGAGATAACTTTGCAAAAAAGTGGCTCAGAGTTATCATTCTTGAAAACTACACAAGTTCACATTGCCATCGATCTATGTTGCAAGTTTCAATTAATTCCATCAAGTAGTTTATGAGTATTGCTCTGGACAAAAATTTGGATAGGAGAAAGAAAATAATAATAATAAGAAGAAGAACTAGAGATTTGTAACTGTAGCAACAGTTACGAACGATTCCCTTGCCATTTTATTTAACAATGGGAGATAACAGAAACGAGTATTTGGTCATGCACTAATACACTTGCGAAAGTAGTACTACTTGATTAGGTACACATGTACTAAGTTTCAAGTCTCTATCACTTCTCGTTTTTGAGTTATACAAGTCCGAAAAATCGACCAATCAGGAACGAGTATTCGGTCATGCGCTAATACACTTGCAAAAGTAGTACCACTTGATTAGGAACACATGTACTAAGTTTCAAGTCACTATCACTTGTCGTTTTTGAGTTATACAATTCCGAAAATTCGACCAATCAGAAACGCGTATTCGGTCATGCTCAAATACACATGAGAAAGTAGTACCACTTGATTAGAAACACATGTACTAAGTTTCAAGTCACTATCACTTGTCGTTTTTAAGTTATACAATTCCGAAAAATCGACCAATCAGAAACGAGTATTCGGTCATGCGCTTATACACTTGAGAAAGTAGTACTACTTGATTAGAAACACATGTACTAAGTTTCAAGTCTTTATCACTTGTCGTTTTTGAGTTATACAAGTCCGAAAAATCGACCAATCAGAAGCGACTATTCGGTCATGCGGAAATACACATGAGAAAGTAGTATCACTTGATTGGGAACACTTGTACTAAATTTCAAGTCTCTATCACTTTTCGTTATCGAGTTATACAAGCTCAAATCACCCAATTATTAAAATATTGAAAAAGGGGAGATAACTTTGCAACAAAGTCGCCCAGAGTTATTATTCTTACATGGTGCAGACCTTCAACTTGCCATCTATCTATGTTCCAAGTTTCAATATTATCTGACCATTCGTTCACAAGATATCGCTCGGACAAAAATTGATTAAAATATTGAAAAAGGGGAGATAACTTTGCAAAAAAGTGGCTCAGAGTTATCATTTTTGCAAACTGCACAACTTCACATTGCCATCTATCTATGTTGCAAGTTTCGATCAATTCCATCAAGTAGTTTATGAGTATTGCTCTGGACAAAAATTTTGGATAGGAGAATAAAGAATAATAATAATAATAAAAAACAATAGAAAAACAATACGATTCCCAACTCTGTTGGGGAATCGTAACTAGAGATTGTAACTGTAGCAACAGTTACGAACGATTCCCTTGCCATTTTATTGAACAAGGGCAGATAACACAATGGCCCAGAGTATTCGGTAATGCGCAAATACACTTGCGAAAGTACTACTACTTGATTAGGAACACATGTACTAAGTTTCAAGTCTCTATCACTTGTCGTTTTTGAGTTATACAAGTCCGAAAAATCGACCAATCAGAAACGAGTATTCGGTCATGCGCTAATACACATGCAAAAGTAGTACTACTTGATAAGAAACACATGTACTAAGTTTCAAGTCTCTATCACTTGTCGTTGTTGAGTTATACAAGTCTGAAAAATCGACCAATCAGAAACGAGTATTCGGTCATGCGCTAATACACTTGAGAAAGTAGTACTACTTGATTAGAATCACATGTACTAAGTTTCAAGCCTCTATCACTAGTCATTTTCGAGTTATACAAGTCCGAAAAATCGACCAATCAGAAACGAGTATTCGGTCAAGCTGCAATACACATGAGAAAGTAGGTCACTTGATTGGGAACATTTGTACTAAGTTTCAAGTCTCTATCTCTTTTCGTTATCGAGTTATACAAGTTCAAATCACCCAATTATTAAAAAAATGAAAAAGGGGAGATAACTTTGCAAAAAAGTGGCCCAGAGTTATAATTCTTGCATGTTGTACAACTGCACAGTGCCATCTACCTATGTTCCAAGTTTCAATAATATCTGACCTTTCGATCACAAGATATCGCTCTGACAAAAAGTGATTAAAATATTGAAAAAGGGGAGATAACTTTGCAAAAAAGTGGCTCAGAGTTATCATTCTTGAAAACTACACAAGTTCACATTGCCATCTATCTATGTTGCAAGTTTCGATCAATTCCATCAAGTACTTTATGAGTATTGCTCTGGACAAAATTTTTGGATAAAATATTGAAAAAGGGGAGATAACTTTGCAAAAAAGTGGCTCAGAGTTATCATTCTTGAAAACTACACAAGTTCACATTGCCATCTATCTATGTTGCAAGTTTCGATTAATTCCATCAAGTAGTTTATGAGTATTGCTCTGGACAAAAATTTTGGATAGGAGAATAAAGAATAATAATAATAACTAGAGATTGTAACTGTAGCAACAGTTACGAACGATTCCCTTGCCATTTTATTGAACAAGGGCAGATAACACAATGGCCCAGAGTATTCGGTAATGCGCTAATACACTTGCAAAAGTACTACTACTTGATTAGGGACACATGTACTAAGTTTCAAGTCTCTATCAATTGTCGTTTTTGAGTTATACAAGTCCGAAAAATCGACCAATCAGAAACGAGTATTCGGTCATGCGCTAATACACATGCAAAAATAGTACTACTTGATAAGAAACACATGTACTAAGTTTCAAGTCTCTATCACTTGTCGTTTTTGAGTTATACAAGTCCGAAAAATCGACCAATCAGAAACGAGTATTCGGTCATGCGCTAATACACATGCAAAAGTAGTACTACTTGATAGGAAACACATGTACAAAGTTTCAAGTCTCTATCACTTGTCGTTTTTGAGTTATACAAGTCCGAAAAATCGACCAATCAGAAACGAGTATTCGGTCATGCGCTAATACACATGCAAAAGTAGAACTACTTGATAAGAAACACATGTACTAAGTTTCAAGTCTCTATCACTTGTCGTTTTTGAGTTATACAAGTCAGAAAAATCGACCAATCAGAAACGAGTATTCGGTCATGCGCTAATACACTTGAGAAAGTAGTACTACTTGATTAGAATCACATGTACTAAGTTTCAAGTCTCTATCACTAGTCATTTTCGAGTTATACAAGTCCGAAAAATCGACCAATCAGAAACGAGTATTCGGTCAAGCTCAAATACACATGAGAAAGTAGGTCACTTGATTGGGAACATTTGTACTAAGTTTCAAGTCTCTATCTCTTTTCGTTATCGAGTTAAACAAGTTCAAATCACCCAATTTTTAAAAAAATGAAAAAGGGGAGATAACTTTGCAAAAAAGTGGCCCAGAGTTATAATTCTTGCATGTTGTACAATTGCACAGTGCCATCTATCTATGTTCCAAGTTTCAATAATATCTGACCATTCGTTCACAAGATATCGCTCTGACAAAAATTGATTAAAATATTGAAAAAGGGGAGATAACTTTGCAAAAAAGTGGCTCAGAGTTATCATTCTTGAAAACTACACAAGTTCACATTGCCATCTATCTATGTTGCAAGTTTCGATCAATTCCATCAAGTAGTTTATGAGTATTGCTCTGGACAAAATTTTTGGATAGGAGAATAAAGAATAATAATAATAATAAGAAGAAGAATAAAAAACAATAGAAAAACAATACGATTCCCAACTCTGTTGGGGAATCGTAATAATAAAAAACAATAGAAAAACAATACGATTCCCAACTCTGTTGGTAGTCAGGGGTGTTAGGGATATTTTGGTTCAGATTCTTCCAAAAGCACCAAATTTGTCTCAGAGGTGGCCCATGCAATACTTTTAACATTTTTGACGGGCGCCAAGACGGGCGACCAATGGGGCCGCCATATTGGCAAAATCCAAAATGGCCGCCATCCGGGCTATATGTCAATCGCAGTTAAAAAACTAAAAGGGCTAGAATCATGAATGATACTTCATTTTAGGGGTTTTCGGGGTCGGGGAATCTGATTGAGATGTTATTTCAATGATCTGAGGTCAAGTTTACCCTTCAAGGTCAATAAAAAATCAATAAAGATTAAAATTAAATTAAATTAAAATAATTCGGAGACATCTGCAGTGACCACATGCTACATGCCGTTGTGGCATTTAAATGTTAAATATACAATACAGGATTACTAATGATTACTATACCTATCTATACGTTCTGGCTTGCACTTTATGATTTCGGCAACACATACCGTTATTAACACACCAGCCTTCTCATTTGCAGAGGGCTGTGCATCAGACACCTGCACGGTTGCATTTGCACATTCATGTCCATGCACATGCCACTGAAGCATTGTTGAGAGTTGTCCATAGTGGTTGCCATGTACTGGTGCCATCTTTTTGCCAGCCCAACTTACTGAAGTCAGGAATTTTCTGTTGGACTGAGATGGCCTGACGACAGTAGAATATCGCCTGTAGTAGCGCTTGCTTTACGTGCTGGAGCAGTGCGGCTTTGGTATGTGGGATGTTTTCCAGCAGTTGCCTTCCAGTAGTGAAGAGTTGATGTCTGGCCGTGTTGACACCAGCTGCACTACATCCCTTGTTAAACATGACTATGACAAAGCGTTCGAGGCGCTGCATATGCACAGACTCATGAATGAAGAGGTAAGGGTCATGCGTGAGAGCAACTAGTGTATCGTTAAGATCCGGTATGCTTGACCATGCTGCCCATGCTGTTTTTTTGCCAAAGCCCACTCGAAGCTCTGAAAGGCTGAGGGACAAACGGATTGTCAAAACTATGACCGCGCTGTCCACAGTGCGAACATAGGCTGTTGTATGACGCTACCTGGTGTCCACCTCGGAATAGTTACACGGCTAAAGTGATGTGAGGGGTCTCGAAGCGGGTACTCAGGAGCAGCTTTCCGCCAATGTCAGCCTTGGTGATCTGTGTTCTGATGAAGGAGAAAGGCTCTTTTTTGTTCGCCTCATTTTTCAGGAATCCGCTGTCCAGTCACGCTTCGGGATTGGACTACTGCCATCGTCAATTCTTGTTCGTGGGTTATCCCCACGCCGTAATTGCGTGAAAGCTTTGAGGATTTTTCCTCTGTGTAATTATCCCATACAATGTCAATGCGTTGGGTACTACTTGTTATTTGGGCCTCCAAATATGGTACAATGCGGGGAGACACATACTCGCTGAATGTCTTTGCTGTTGTGGGTCGCACCATGTGGATAACAGCTGCCATATCCAAAACCACGACGGTGGCTTGTTTGGCAGCAGCTGCGTGGCCAGTGGAGGCATTGAGACACTTTAGAATGTCTGATCCGTGATCGCAGCACCTCGATCCGCCAGGCTTGGTGGCTCTCTCTGATGTTCGAACCGAAAAAAGTATGTCATGTCGGCATCGGGTCGTGACTGGAGTGAGAAGAAAAGTTGTGTAACCAACATCTTATTCTGCCTCTGGACGCCACTGTCGTTTGTACCTTTTTTCTTGGGCTCAGGTCAGTTGGTGAAGGTTAGCATATTATTCCGCTTGATTGTATTAGATACTGGTACTGAAGCCTTTTCCAATATTTCCATGACATATGCTGCATGCAGGGTTTGACCAGCTTCACGAATTTGAGATAGAGAAGTAGCAATGGCATGTTCCATGACATTATGTGTATTGAGCACTATGAGCTCCTGACTTGTAGCCAGGAAAGGATTGCCCAGCTGCTCTACCACCTTGATGAACAATAGAACATCCTTTTGAAACTTTAATTGCAAGCTGTGTCCCTCCTCATAATGAGCGGTGAATAACGATGATGGGTCGTTGACGGTCTCAAACTCCTTACTTACCCACGTGCAGTCAGGTCCGGCCAGCATTAACAGTGTAAGGGCTTTGGGATTCTCATAAAGTCCAACAGCTCAACCATGTGTCTGGAGGCTTTTGTTGGACTGTTCATTGGTTTGGTCCTTGGCCACGAGGCTGAATTTTCTAGCTGATTTCTGCACAACAAAAATGCCCTTCAGGAATTCAGCATTCACTTCAGGGTGTTTCTTGGCTATCTCAATCAATACGCGTACATGTATACGCAGCCAACGCGCATAGTTTGTGTAGTCCCTGGCGTCATACCAGCAGCAAAGTTTGTTACAGGCTTGCACATATAGTCCCCTCCCGCAGTGACCGCCTAAAACGAGACATCAGCAGCTCCAGCTCTATTATGGTTGACCAGAACTTGAACTGGGTAGAGTTTGGGAACGTTTATCCCACATATCGATTGACTCCCATTACATTCTGACATTACTTGTGCAGGTAAACGGACATGCTGGAGACCTGATGCGCGTACCTTGTACGATTGAAGTGATGCTTATTGAGTGTAGACTGTGCGCGACCAGATGTCAGGACCTCGGCCTGAGCAAGCACGGTGTCACACCCAGAGTCGAGCAGCAGCTTCCCTATCATAAGATGCATCTTGTCTTCAATGTGTAGCGCATCGATCATAGCTACCAGCTTGTCTTCTCACAAAGTGTCAGTGTTTTATCATTGGAAGAGTTTGAGGAGAACATAAGTGGCCGATCTGCACCAAGAACGCTTATCTGATCTGGGTTGAGGAACTCAGTCGCCTGCATCGTCAGCTCCATCGCATGCGAGCATCGAGTTATATCCCAACTAGGTGATGGCATCATCCTCTGCCAGCTAGCTTTGCTTCAGCACACTGGTGACGTGTGCCATCCACGCTTCATCCTTGTTATCTCGCACATCATGGGGTGGTCTGACTTCGCTGTTGCCGAGTCGGGGTGAAAAGACATATGTTTAAGTGAGTTTGACTGGGGGCTGGATCACGTAAGCATCTGGTAGCGTTGGAGTTGCTGGTCGGAGGTGTCAAGCTTGATGGGAGCCTGCTTCATTCCAAGATTCCCATGAACGATGGTTGGTCACGCTGAGGACATATCCATCGAACTCATCAAGTGAGAAGTTGTCCTGAGCCCTGCTATCTATATTATCCACATCATGGGTGGTGAAGACTTTGATATGGCTGTTGGTTGGTAACACCACTCCATCTTGAGCATGCCGAGCATACACCGCACGTGCAACACCTCGCTTAACTTTCATGACGCAATTGTACGATCCTGAGATACCCTGTTCGTGGTCAATCTCAATCTGTTTTTTTATCCGTCCGCGTCTATGCAGCTATAGGCCATGATATAGAGGGAATGGGGTTTCTCGCTCCTTGTTGTGGCTTACTGCAGCTGTCTTGACTGCATGGTGCGTACCCTTACTAGTATTGTAGATAGGCAGTTGTGAGATCTTACATGTGATCTTCTCCCTTGCATCAAGATTGACGTCTCCACCGATCTGCTCACGTCCATGAAGAGCTGATGTTCCCCTGAGCACTACTTTGAAGACACTCCTTATTTCTTCATTTACTAAAGCCATGAGGGAGTTAGGGGAAATAACCGCCGAAGGGCTCTAGACTCTGAAGACAAAACTTGTGCATCATTAAGGCAGCCCGCTTGAATATAAGTGCGTCCTCTTGACCATTTTGTGACCTATATTTCATGACAAGCTCATCAGCAACCTTCAATGTGTGAGATATGCAAATATTATTCCTGCCTTTATTCCCCTTTGAAAACTGCGACATACAGCTTATAATGGGAAAGGATTTTGGGGATGACCATGACACATCCAGAACACCAGGTTGATCCCTTAAATGACCTTTATCGTGTCGATGAGGGGTAGACTAGATCTCAGATCATTGAAATAACATCTGAATCCGATTCTTCGACCCCGAAAACCCCTAAAATGAGGTATCATTCATGATTCTAACCCTTTTAGTTTTTTAACTGCGATTGACATATAGCCCGGATGGCGGCCATTTTGGATTTTGCCAATATGGCGGCCCCATTGGTCGCCCGTCTTGGCGCCCGTCAAAAATGTTAAAAGTATTGCATGGGCCACCTCTGAGCCAAATTTGGTGCTTTTGGAAGAATCTGAACCAAACAGCCCCTATAATGCCCTAACACCCCTGACTATGGGGAATCGTAATAAAAAACAATAGAAAAACAATACGATTCCCAACTCTGTTGGGGAATCGTAATAATAAGAAACCGTGCAAAAACAATATATCCCCCAACTTTGTTGTTGGGGATATAATAAGAATAACTACAAATACAGCATGTCCCCCCTTTCGGAGAAGGGGAGACATAATTATGACTATAAATGGCTCAGTAATGTAAAGTCAATTCTCGATGAGTGTGGATTAAGTTATATATGGTATGACCAGTCTTACATTGATAATAAATCTGTGCTATTAACCAAGATAGATTTTTCTCTCAGTTGTCAATACGTCCAAACATGGCACAGTGGTGTGAACTGTATTTCTAAGTGTATAAATTACCGAATGTACAAGACTGAACACTGTCTAGAAAAGTATTTTGATATCATACCTCCGCATTTATTACAACATTTCATAAATTTCCGTATGTGTAATCACTATTTACCAATCGAAAGTGAAAGATGGAGCGGATTAGGCCGTAACGATAAATAAATTCTCGAGTTTCTTGAATACAAAATCCCCGAATGCAATTACCTATAAAAGCATAATGAATGAAAATAACCAGAAAAAAATAACACAAAAACTTCATCAAAATATATTTGTCTTCGAAGAACTTACTATACTATTTATATACTAACCTCAGGATTTGACGCATCTTTGTATTTTTATATTTTTTTATGTCGTTTTTCTTTTCTTTTTTTGTGTATTTTTGTTGTTCTTTTCTTTTTCCTTCTTGAATTTCATATACCGCCAGTAAGGAAAGAACGGCACACAATAAACTAATTAAGGTAACTTTACTATGATTCAAATATCAAACATCACATGGTAAACGGCGGATGATGAGAGAGGGGAGATAACCTAAATAATCTAACTAATACAAAACAACTATAGAATATAGTGGCGTGATCTCTTCCTCTCTGTCTTAGTATAGGAATAGTCGTATGAACATAACGAAAGCCATTAAAAACGTAAACATATAGTCGTTTTAAATTGCGATTGGAAACTACACATCGTTATTATTTTCTGGTGTCTTTATATTGAGTCAACAAGAGAAAGTTGATGCAACGCATCAATGTCGCCGGAAATGCATACTGCAGTTATGCATAACACTAACATTATAGTAGTTGAATAAACAGTTATCAACTGAGGGGCATATTGGAACATCAGGGGCGGGGTCAAGTGAAAATATATCATAACTTTGATTACATTGTTTTGTCAACGAAGTGAATGATAATTGAAGCCTTTCATTGTTTATGATCAATCTCCATTCCAAATTAGGTTGACCATACACACAGCCAACTAATTATTGATCATACACAGTAATGGAAATGAGTAATCTTGACAATCATTAGTCTTAGTATGTATACAGTGCTTTCATTACGGAATAATTATAAGATTTGTGAATTCCACATACACTTTTCAAGATGTTTGTCAGAATATTTGAATTCTATCATTTATCAATAAAACCACAAAACAGACAATTTAAGATTTGCATGCAATAGCACGTCATTTGATGTTTCTCCTATTAAAGTCAACATTGGACACCTTTGCAGCAATTTACTTTTAAAACAATGAGATAAGGGTTAAATCGCTGAAGACATGATTTTTCTCTTTTTCTCAAAATGATATTAGCTTGGCATCCTAATTATATCATACCTTAACAAATGATGAAATGTAATCCAATATTTACAAATAAGACCACCTTTGAAATATAATATCAGCTAAACAGTTAAATCTCATTGTAATTGTTGTATAATTTAAACTTAATTTCGAACATAAACTGAGCCCTACAACATGTTAATTTATTGTAATTCTTTCCTTCCTTTTTTATAATGAAAATAACAAACTACTCATGTTTTAAATTTATATTATGATGAGCGCCCTTGTGTCAATGATGCATAAGCAATGTGCCTTTAGGGAATTTAATGACGCATTTAAAATTGTCAAGGACGAAATAATTTTGTATGAAAGACCCGATTCGTGACCTACATTCTTCCTACATTCTTCTTCGCAGAGGTGTCGTTCTTGAAACTCTCTTTATAGGCAGCGAGTGTTCGTTCAAAGTCATTTTTCTATTAAAACCAGTTTTATCTCTTTTCTTCATTTGTTTCGAACCAAATAAACATTTTAAATCACCTATAATTTACTATTTGTAAGTGAGTGTAAAGAGCGGCTCTCTGCAAAGGAGATTGATCTACGCAGTTGGTATTCGCGAGTCACGCGATCAACAGTTTTAGCTTAGAAACAGTTCATATATATTCTAGATATACATGGATAAACATTATAAAATGAATTCCTCACAAATCAAGACATCTCTTTGAACATGAAAATAACATTCAGTAAGTTAAGATTGCTATTTTAAAGGAGAATTCGACGTGATTTTTACTTGATATTGAGACATAACAGTCTGCTTGCTGCAAGTCTCATGGGGACGGTTTTGTCTTCGTAAATAAAACCCATAAAAAGAGATGCGAGTCAAAATAAAGAAACTACTAATACTTAAAACATCGTAATATTTATTTCATTTTAAATGTGTCATAACTTAGTGTTTTTAAACAAACGCAATTGTAATATGTTCAAGACATTTAAATTTGGTTTTTTCTAATAATAACTCCTCCTCCCATGTGATTTCCGAAAACCTATTAAAAATAGAAGTCGCGGGCTTCTGCCCGGCGACTAATAAGTACTATGTTGAAAACGATCATGAAAATGCTAGCACAAAATGTGCTTGTGAAAAATAAAAATAAAAACATCTAAAATAAAATCGTATATCTAACTATAACTTCTTGTTAAAGTTTCTCGTAACGTTATGACCACACTACACGACATAATCTTCCAAATACTTTGGGGTCGTCTATTCCGGTTTGGTCTGCTTGGTCCAAGAATTTCCTCAGGGGTATGTGGAATGTCGTTTATATTCGTTTCTGCTTAAATATCGTCTGGAGTATATGTCTCATTGTTGGGCGTTTCACTCTCTTGACCGATTACTAAAGGATAAGTGAGTTTGTCATGTTGGTTAGTGCTAAGCACAGGTTTTAGTTGTTCCATTTCTGTAGGATTATTCATTGGTTCACAACATTCATTCACTTCATTTTCATTAATAAAATCATATCCTTTAGGAAGTTGGCTCGAGATGCAAGGGACCTGATAACAGTCACTTAGCTTAACCTTGTAAGATGAGGCTCGCCAACAAATTTCTTTATTAAACACCATTCACCATCAATCGAAGTTACAATGTACCTACTCCTGGCCTGAGTTTTATCGCGATCAGAATACAAGTAAACCAGATCGCCGACAGATAGTTGAGGTGTTGGACGAATTGAAACACCTTTAAACTTAGACTTCTCACTGAACGGGTGATTGGCTATGCGAATATCATGTTGTTTCGAAATGTTGTCTCTGTCTAAGAGGGGTGATTGCTCATTCGTGAACTGACTTCTTTGGGTCCACATTTCTCTTGCTGATAAGCCACTGTATCTTATTCGAGAATTAAGACGAGCTATAGTAACGGTTAGATCTACTTTGGATATAGAACCACCTCCAGGTGTTTGACGAAGGATTTCGTCTTCAAGTTCGGCAATAGCTTTTTTTTCAGCCACCGGGTTTTTATTTGGATTCTTCACGCGGCCTATTTCAATTGATAAGCGAAATCGTTTAAGAGTTTCATCTTCTTTTAACGCTACGAAACCTGGTGCAGGATCTACACGAATAACGGCTGGTGGTCCATCAAGAGGATGGAGACCGAGAACTAAGTGTATGAGGTTGTCGCGAAGAGTAACGTGTCTTTCATATTCTATGATACACGCTGAGGTAAGTGATGTCACCGATTCTCTTACAACGAGGACAAGCTGCCGGTTTTGCTTTAACACATCAGCGGCAAAACAAAACCCAACAGCCTCAGGTGCACTCTCTGTTGTTTGGTATATAATCGTTTTAGGGATCTTCATAAGGGACGCGCAAGTATGACATGTATCGCATGCTCTTTCGATGGACTTTTTAATGTCGCGTGCATAGAAGTGTCGTTTCATGACCAGTTACAATTGATGTTTCGTTGGGTGGTCTAACTTAATGTGCAGTGCCGTTACGAGGCCATCTAAGACTTCACGTGGAATAATTATTAACTCAGTTGGTGGTGAAAGTGGATCGTGGTGTTTCACTACAAGGAGTCCATCTTTAGCAATAGACGCGACATTTAGATAGCTTTTAACATCCTTAATATTTGTTAACTTTTTAGAAGGACGAGTACCCTGACGAAGGTGCGCATGTGTACGGCATAAATCAGGACATTTTGACTGTATGTTGATCCAGGCCGATCTTGTTGTAAACGGCAGTTTCTGAATGCTGTCTGTAATATAAGAGGCACATAAAGAACGAACTACAGAGTCTTCAGTTAGTCGGATGAATTAGCATATTTGACAACGTGGCTCTTGACACTGGTGCATTGCGCCTAGCAAAATCTGACACCAAGTTCTCTGATCCGGCTAAATGTCTAACTTGGACTTGGTACCTGCTGATGGTTGATAATAATGAAAACTCTCGGGCTGGCAGAAAATTCTCCACGACATAGCTTTTCAATAGCCTGTACGCATGGCTGACTGTCAGTTAGTACACAAATGTTAGTTTTTGACTGAATTATATAAAGACTGTAATGTTTCACAGCCGCTGCGATACACAGAGCTTCAATCTCGCAAGGTAGCCGTGTTACCTGTTGCTTGCGTAGTTTAGCGCTAAAAAAAACGGCTAAACGTAATTTTTCGTTTCTGGAGATGTATAGAGTGGCACCTATCCCGCGTTTACTCACTGATCCGTCAGTAACAATCCAAAGTTGGTCTGATGGGTTGGGGAGAGTGATGGACCTTGCTGAAGCCTACAGCTTTTGTGCATTATTAAAGTGTTCTATAAGCTCGTCCGACCAGTCGATTTTTTTCAGGAGACTGTTGACCGGCAATCGCGTCATCTAGAGGAGAGACTATTTGAGAACAATTTGGCAAAACACGTCTTAAGACTTTGTATGCACCGATGAAGGAACGTAGACCACGAACGTTTTCAGGTTTTTGACAACTGGATAAAACAGCAATTCTGTGTGGGCTTGCAGAGATCTTGCCTTCATTCCATATCCAACCGAGAATAGTTGTTCTTTGTGGGAATATTATAGTTTTACTTGCTGAGAGTCGAATACCTGATCGTTGGAGACTAACTAAAACCGTTAGTAGCTCAGATGGGGAATTACCACCGCAATAGAGGTCGTCAGCAAGTTTGGCTACAGTAGCGTCCTGCAATTGGTCTCCGAGCATTCGACACATTATTTCTTCAAGGGTAGTTTCCGATCCTGGCATACCCATTGTACACCTTGTATATACGCGCGTACCCTTAAATGGCGTTGCAACTCCTCAACAGTATTTTATCGAGGATTTAGATAAAGGGATCTGGTAGAAAGCACTTGTTAGATCGGTAACGATAATGTACTTCCATTGTGCAATCTTGTGAAGTGTTGAATCAACATCGGGCATCATTACTATATCTTCCAACGTCAGAGAAGGCTGTAACGAGTTGATGGCCACCATTTGGTTTCTTTACAAGGAAAGAGGGGTTCAAATACTCTACATTTACACCAATATCTTCTGGCCTTTTGAATACACCGTTTGCTTCCAGTTCATCGAATTTGGATTGTAGCTCGACAAGTTTATCATGAGAGTACTGTGGCATTCATTCTTCCTTTCCGTTGAGGAGGTTGTACTGGCCCCATATTTACACATGCTTGAAAGGGTCCTAGTGACCCGTTATAACCTTTATAATTTGGGTCAAATACTTCATCATATTGACATAATGTGTCGTGAAAGGCCTTGCGTTCCTGTCCTGAAAGGATATTGTCGGGATCTAACTTAACAGTTTCAATGTGGCTAACATATTTACTCTTGTGTTGGATAGGTGTATTTTTAATCATCTGTTAGTCATGTTGTAGATTGGAAGTGGTCAACCTGACCTGGCAAAAATGATCGTTCTTTCCAACTTGCTGGGGTTCTAGTGTGTTCATGATACGTATATGTCCACCGACAGACTCGGATATGTGTGGTGAAAGTCAAGAATCTGCAGACTTGCAGTTATCTGTGCGGGGCTCTATTGCTAATATGCAATATGGGTCTAAATCAATAGGTGTGTCAACCTCAATATAGTTTCCAGGCCAAACGACGGTTGAAGTTGAATTTCCTCTTAAGACGAAGGCTGCGGGTTGCGGACGCGATTTTCGGCTTTACGCGATGGTTTAAACCCATACTGTATTGTGTTCGAGCCTTGTATAATTATTTGATGCTTTGCTGGTCGAACAGCAATATCGTTGTAGTCCATGAATGGTATTCCAGCAAGTATATCCACATTCAGGTCACTTACAACTAGGGCTTCTAAGTGAAGGTCATGACTTCCACGAGATAAGGTCAGATGCGTTTCGCCGAGAATATCAAGGGGTGTAACTCCGTCTGCCTGAAGAGCGTTCTGATTCGTTTTCTTTATTTTCGCACCAATATAGTTCGCTACTGACGACTTTATCATGCTTATTTCAGCACCAGTGTCCAATGTAAGTTGTAATGGGTACTGATTAAAAAAATCATCTTCAGGTAAATGAGTGCACGTACTGAGATAGTGTTGAAATTGGCGACACGCTTGCTTACACAGTATGCATACTCTATTGTTTTTCTTCCCAACTGTTTTCCTACGTAAACCTTTAAATTGTGACTGTGTACGTAGTATCCTAGCTTCCGACGAATTGTTAATTTCGTCCAATAAGCTGTCTAGAGCTTGGGATATTTCTGGTTTAATTGATGCAATTAAGGGTTTGAGATTGCAACTCTGTGCAATATCTTTGTTTGACAAGTGAAGGTAAGTCTGCGCGAACAAGTCTTAGCCAAGTTAGCACGATGACATTATCTAAAGAGGGAGTTAACTCTTCGTCAATTTGAGGCAAATCGCCTTGATGGCGAATATTTCAATTTGTTTTCAACAGATTATCTTCTACGAAACTGTTTAATCTTTGGAAGAGATCTTCAGGACGCTCTCCTGGTTCCAGATGGATGTTGTTGAAATCTAAGAAATGTGCCCCTGATGACTGAAATCCGTAATGTAAACGTATGGCTTGCCATATCTGATTAATGGACGTAGAATTTTTAACGACGGTATTTCGGGAAATGACCGGACAGAACTTGACAATTTGACCCAACATTAAGTCTAAATGAGCGACTTTTTGTGCTGCCGTGCGTCGATTTGCGGCATACTCGGCGTCATCGGCCAGTCCTCGTAAGGGGGTTGCGTTAGTCTTCTTACCCCCATGTAAAACCGTCTAAGAGAAAGGGGGCAACATTTTGATCCAGGGATAAAGTGTAATGTAGGTTCTGTCTCCATCCCTCAAACGATATGATTGTTTCATTTTTAGTTAAGGGCCACTGTTTCGGCGCCCTTATACCCGCCATTGTATGAGTATTACAGTTATGGAATTAACTGTCCGATCCTTACCAGTCAATAGTTTTACGGTAGGTGAGTTAGCAATTACCTGCGTGACTCGAGATATTCTGTGTAGGTTAATCTTGACCGCTGCCACCACGCCAATAAGTAAAGAACGGCACACAATAAACTAATTAAGGTAACTTTATTATGATTCAAACATCAAACATCACATGGTAAACGGCGGATGATTAGAGAGGGGAGATAACCTAAATAATCTAACTAATACAAAACAACTATAGAATATAGTGGCGTACTACTTTGATTTAATACCTCATAGTATGGTCTTTTCCTTTATTACAATAGGTATATATGTTGTTAGTATTACCTCATATTACAGTGTTAAAATGTACCGAGGTAACAAATAAACGTTGAAACTTTGAAACGTCTCATCCTGTTCCACAGGGCAAATGTCAACAAAACTTCACAGGAATGTTTTTTTTGTTGACCTTTTTCAAATTTGTTCAAACATATAAATTATAAATAACAACTTCATTTGCTGCGGTTGAAGAAACGGAATAAAATGACTAAACTGTAGAATTCTTCTTCTCTCAATCCGCTTGTCAGATTCCAAGATAATTTTATACAAATGACCTTGAAATCAGTTTTATTTGTCCTTAAGTTATGAATATACCCCCAAACTCTTATTTCATGAAACATTAAGTCGCCGGATTTTGATCATGAACGCGTCTACTTTAATGTGTTCGAAACGGTAAAAGTAAATACCATTAGTTCATCCAATCTTTATAATCCAATCATACCAGAATTATTCAGGAAATATCAGTCTCATTTCTGTCGCCTCTGCCTTTTCAAAGTTATTTTAGTTTAGTCTTCTCAACTAAAATACTAGTTTAAATGTATTCCTAATGATTTCATGTTGGAAGATAAAATATAAAATGAGTCCAGTGGAGAAGCCCAACTCATAGAGTCGGTTTAACGTCACGGGCACAAAATTAGCAGCTTCTGTTGATTTGAAGGCCGTGTTACCTCTCCCCATTGGCCAATGGAGGTCAACAACCAACCACCAATAATGAAGTGCATATTTGTAAACGTGATACTCGATCAATTCTCCAACATTCCGCGCATAGACATTATGATCAGATACAAGCGAGTTCTACTGTTGGAAAAGAAGAGGAAGAGAACGGTCAATCGCCATTAACAAAAACACATATAGTTGTAACAATATATATATACACCCGAATGATCACGAGAAACATTTATTTTAAATTAGACATTTCACATCATAAGCAGTTTTTATGTTCTACTGTCTTAAAAAGATAAACATTGATATAGCCGTGTCGTCCTAATGAAACATTAGCTAAATTTAAATCAAAATAAATCTTTTGGTCTTTCACATCCACCAGTCCAATCGAATATTTTGCCATACGTTCGCCTATTATCGTCAATATTATTCACCTTTTCACACAAATCACATAGACCATCACAATAAGTTTCACGTCGCCAAAACACTTCGTATTTGTTTATTTCCTTTAAGTATCTTATATATTCAGTTTCGTCATTTGAAAGTTTTACCAAATATTGTCCTAGTGTTTCTATTGACGGAAAGTTCGCTGTATTTATGAAAGTATTATTAGGTAAAAGGTTGTTGTAATCAGTTAAACCCCGTACTACAACGACTAAGTCATACTTGAAATAATCGAAGAATTTTTCTGTAATGTAATCTTTACAAAATGCATTTTCAAAACCAAGATAAAATTTGTACTTAGGAAGTAGTTCTTTTATGGAACTGTCATTTAATCCGGTTCCTGAACATTTTCCGTATATATCTACTTGGATGTATTTCTGTAATTGTTTTATGTACTCTTCTCTTTTACCGTCCGTACTACAGTGACTAACAATCCAAGCGACTTGTTTTGTTTTCCTACGAAGTACTTCCGAGTAATCTTTGTCTGAATGACTTTCCCGCTGTCTAGCCAGCCGTATGGTATAAATACATCAGCATCTCTACGGTAAGTCATAGACCAATTGAACACGTTGTGCCATTTTGGTTCCTTGAACGCCTGATTCCAAAAGCTCATTGGTGATTCAAGCGAAAAGAACACTAAACCTTGATCATGATATTTTCTAAGACCGGATACCTTTTTAGGGCTGCCTCCATCCACTATAGAAATAATGATTGCACTACTGATATTTGCGTCTCTCTTGTCGGCAGTTAGTTTGCAGTTCGAGTATTCACAAAGGGATACATTACAATGTGTGTTCCATTGGTCTTCTATCATCCACTTAGGTTCATTCCACCAAAGGATTTTATGATATCCATTCAATGATTTCGTTACGTAGGTTTGATTAAATTTAAGGCGGCGATTCACGTACGGAGATGACAATATCTTTCCTTGCAAAGTTAGAGCACCATATTCTGAGCTGATGGTATTCTGGAAGCTATTGTGTTTTTCGGGGTTAATGATTAGACTGGAAGCGACTAATTGGTGCGTTGATATATCGTCCTTAAGGTATTTTCCGAACAAGTAAAGCACAGCTTGGCCGGAAAGAAACAGCACAACCAAGATTGGACAGAAATATTTAGCGCAGAATTCGTGAATAGCCATGCTCAATCACGCCTTTTACCCGAAAAACTGGGTTCTTCTGGGTTAGGTATTTTGATTGCTTGAAGAACCGTATTGTCTTATATAAAAAGGCGAATAGATTTTTTATAGTTGATCGTTGTAAATATGAGATACTTTGAATAAGTCTGATATATTGATATGTCGGTCTGATCAATGACACTAGTGACAATCAAAGAAGAACTTTAACTTTAAATGTTCACTTCACATATTATCCTTAAAGTGCAATAATAACATCAATGGTTGTCGTTCCTGCGTTGTTTCTGGTTGTTAAGGAAAAGTGATTTAGTGAAACCCTTGCTTGACCTAAAAAAAAATCGAAAACAGAAAAGAAGAACAAATATATATATAGCTAATTAAAATCAATTATACACAAGACTTCTAACTTGGCTTGCATAATTAGAAAACAAACCTATTTTGTTTCATATAAAGAAAAATCCATATATTTCCATGAACAATTACAGAGGCTTGGCATGCTATTGAAATAAAAGAAAACATGTATGTTATATCATATATTGACAAACGATGAAACTTTCTCGTCAGCCGGATTTGAACAATGTTTTCATTTTGGTCCGATACTAAATAAATCAAAGCGCTGAAAGTAATGATAGTATAGGGGCATATGTAAGGTGAAAAGATATGGCATAGTTTATATGGACAAACATTGTTAAAACAATGTATAATCGAACTTTAAACAAACCAAACCAAAACTGTTTGAAACCACACAGATTGCCTGCCAATTACCAATACATAATGTATCAATGTTTGACGCTTTTCTTGTATAAACAAAATAAATCACGAAGGACAAAATATTGACAATATTTCCAGTTCAGTTAACACTGTAATCAGGCTGATAAATGACAGAAAATCGAAAGCATGCTAGAGTTATGTTTCGTGTACACTGCACATTGCAGGTTATAAGTTTCCTATTCACCAACTCTGAAATTTATACATTGAAACTTTATTGAGACAATGGCCAAAGAAAACATATGAAAAAGGGAGTTTACACTTATAAAACAAGATCAGATTTGTGTTCGAAATATTGTATCGATCTCCTCATCCCAATGTATAAGTTGGAATGAATATGCCAAACAGAAACAACCTATTGACCCATTAATATAATCTTTATTTCTTCCAATATATGAAGATCATACAAAGATGAACACTATGATAAACAAACAAAAAGGAACAAAAAGGAAAGGTTATACACAAAAGTAAAATATCTCTTTAAATTACCATACTTATATCAGAGCCAGTGCCTATCATCTGATAGAAAAGGTTGAAAACATCTGGAACAAAATAAGTGCACGGAACAAGAATGTCCACTGTTTAAAAAGAAACCCCATAAAGAAAACTTTCACGAAACGAAATCGAATGCGCTCTGCGAAGTTTTCATAGCTAGCGTATATACATAGGAATGGCACTATATATACATGGAGAAACTTGCAATAACACAGGTACACGATACATAGTACAACACAAAATATTAAATAAATATACAAAAAAATGGGACATAATGTACAGAATTGACAAAGTTACTTATGGTACCTGTAACAATTCCATTAAAAAACATGTAATTTTTTCCCCGAAGAAGACGTTCTAAATGTGGGTCTAAACCAGGCAATGCTCGAACATACTCGATTGGGGAAGCACTCATTAACGAACAAGAGCATTTCACGGAACACATGTGATGCATGCGAAAGTCTCATGATAAGGGCGAACATGGAAGGACAAACAAATACACACTCAAAAGACAGCATGGTTATTGTGCACTGCACATATGTAGGTCATAAATTACCTACAAACCAAGTTTAACATGGATACAATGGAAATTAATTGGCAATGGCTGAACTAAATAAGGAAAAATGTAGATAACTAAAATAAGCAGACCAGAGTGATGTACCTGGTATTTTGCCGTTCTCCTGATCACAAGGTATTTATGTGAACACTTTGAAATGAATTTGCTAAACAGAAAGAACGTTTGGACCAATTAATGCAAACCGTGACGGACGGACGAATGCACAAGTTCAGACAGACAGACGGGCGTCCGGATAATGCCTCCAAGCTTTACAGACAGACAACACATAAAGTATTGATTACAAAGACTTGTTTCTTTCGATGCGTCAACACACGTCTGTGTTTAAGAAAGGGTTAAAATGTTATGGTATTTGTAATTGTATTTTATCGCATATAAGCCGCATTCTAGCGATTTGCGGTTATAACTCGTATGTATGCTGAAATTAACTAATCTCTATTTTGAAGATATACTTTACATTTCCTACTCGGGTCTACATACTGACAGACAGACAAACGTAATCATGAAAAAAATCTTTTATGAGAATATTCAACACAAAACGCGCCCTGTTTTACCCACAATTCTCTAGTAGCTGCGAGACCGTTAGAATCATTATATCATGGCACGTATAAACAGTAGGACACTCTCTCTCTCTCTATCTCTTTGGACGACTACATCGATAGTGCTTATGTAATAACAAGTTAACATGGTATGATATGTTTACAGTCTTCTTAACCCTTGACTTCATAAGACTAAATCTACAGCAAACTACATTGAACATGGCTAGGCTAAACTATAGATCTTAATTCATAAAAGTATACATTTTGAATAGTGATGAAAACATTGTGGATACAAAAAACTTGCTGATTATCATTCATTTATTAAGGTTAGTCAAATTGTGTCTAAAAGGGAAAGGGTAAACAAAATAAGTGTAGGCAAATGTTTTTATTATCTATAGTTTATAGAGAGAAACATGAAAACGTGAGTCATGTTTCAAAGCATTGTTTGAAAAGGAGGAGTTTCTTACTGTCAGCAATTGCTCCGTTTCAAAAAATATTATCAATATTCGTATGTAACTAAGTAGCTATAACGGGAACGATTCAATCCTTTCCCGTTTACAGTCGCTTTTTGACGCAGGTGCAGCATACGGCGTTTGAATACATCGTGACAATAGGAAAAATTGCTAATCGTGACACATTTCCTCTTTTTCACCAAAGGTTTCAACTATAATCAATGATTACTGTCTATATGTTCTCTCAGATATAAGGCAAATTGCTCGTTATCATTTATCTGTGGCAGTTTATTCAAAATGTGTCTGAAAGGGGGAAGGGTAAAAGAATGTATGTAGTAAAAGGTTTGTATATCTTAAGTATGAAAATAATTAATTTGAAACGGGTTTGAAAGCATTGTGTGAAGGGAGGAATTGCTCATTGTCAGCAATGGTTCCATTTCCCACAAGATTTTCAATGTTCGACTTTTAAAGTATCACGTAAAGGGTTCAGCTGTCATGGATATGATGTAAGTTCAAAGGATGGGAACGAGTATCGATAGTAGTACTCGGATACTCGTATACTCTTCCGATCGAGTACTCGGGTACTCGCAAGAAATCACAATATGTTCACTTGTTCATCGCTCGTAATACTCTTGCCATCATTCACTCACTTTCAATTGTCTGTTGTGGTTGTGTTGGCCTCTTTATTTAATATTTGATATTTGAATGTCCCGGTAAGTAGCATACCTCCGATTTGTTTTACTTTAAACGAAAACACTATCGCACGGCGATCACTAGCACACATCTCCGATATGTGTATCCGTATATATGCTAAGACAAACGTTCTCCTCTATACTGCGTACCGCGAAGAACTTAAAATTGAACGGACACGGTGACGATTAAATCAATGAGTCGGTATCATTAATGAAACAATGTCATGCACTTGCTTGTTTTGTTTGTATATCGAGGGCTTGGCGTGAAACGGTTGTAACTAAAAACCGAGTTTGAAAACCCTGGTTTAGGGGCAATTTTGACCCCTTTGTAAACAATGCAAATTTAGGTGCCATTGCTCAGAACGAGCAATGGCACCTAAATTTCCATTGTTTACCAAGTAAAATGATTTAACGCTTATAAAGACTTTATGGCGAGGTGATTAACCTTGGTAAAAAAATACCAATTTAAGTTACAACCGTTTCACGCCAAGCCCTCGATATGGTGTTCAACGCCGCTTTCAACATTGTATCAGTTATATTCCAGCGTTTCCTAAGTAAGTCTTTCGTTGACCCCGCCGGGGATCGAACCCTTGACCCCGCCGGGGATCGAACCCTTAAATACGGGCGACACGGCGTTAAACTTTCATAACTCAAATAAATCAAATCATCTTCTAGGAAATGGAATTCGAAGTTGCATGCACTAGATTCGGACGCTAACGATTATATCAACGAGTCAGCATCAACAATGAATAATTGCCATGCACTTGTTTGTTTGCTTTTTGTTTTATTTGTATGGTGTTTTTACACCGTTTTCAACATGTTTCAGTCATATTTCAGTGTTTCCTAAGTAGGTCTTTCGTATGACCCCGCCATGGAAAGAACCCCCCGCAACCGAGAAAAACGATATACCACTACACCACCGAGGCGGTGTGTCATACACTTGTAGCTTACACATTAATGATTGGGTACACACATTAAATAAATGATCTAAACAAGACAACGGAAAATATCAAATACTTACATCCCAACATTTACACACGAATTGTAACTAAAAGCATTGTATTCTCTTATAAATTGTCCAACAATTTAAATTGAATTTTGAAATGATTTTAACCGTCCATGCAAATTGGAAATACGTTGTATATATTGAATATTATGTGAGGTTTAAACTACTCAACTCACCGGTAAAGGCATATCCCCCTCACTCAACAAGAATATAAATTTTATAAAGAGAGGTCAACTACCATTGTTATCATCCTCGGTACCCAGGCTATTCATAACACATATGATACCCTTGGCAAATTGGCTAGCGAAACTTCGTAGTCATGAATAATTCATGAGGTGAAATCCAGCCGCTTGATTGGTTGCATGCTACAAATTTCAGGCGATGTACAGTAATAACAGTGTACGAGGGGTGTTCGGAAATTATCGGGACAAGTGCCTTAACATTCTTATTTTTTTATAATTGAACACAATTCTTTAAACATACATAGCTTTATATACCATTTATTCATTTTCAAAAGCAAAATTACAAAATTAAAAATAAGACGCTAGTTATATAGAGCTATGTATGTTGAAAGAATTGTGTACGCATATTTAAAAAAAAATGTTACGGCACTTGTCCCGAAACTTTCCGAACACCCCTCGTAGTTACGGAGAAAATCGAGGGGCACGCTTTACGAAGTTTCGCTAGCCAATTTGTCCAGGGTATCATATATGTTATGAATAGCCTGGGTTCCGAGGATGCATTGTTATAAAACACTACTGAATTCGATAGGACTCTAGTAACGCAGATAATAAAACATGTATATATTTTTTGTTCTGCAATACGCCCATTCAATACAGTTCAGTATTGTACTAATTCGTGTTAAATAACCCCATTTATTAGCGTACTCTAGTCCGTGCCAATTTAGAATGTAATGGAATCAGACCGTATAAAGTCCGAGCGTTTAAAATAACTTGATTGAGTCGAATGTGATATATATGATCTTCTACGACAAGATGTGCGGACTGATCTTGGTCTCTTCTCTGGTGTATAATTCTCGAATGTCCGTGACCGTATGACGTGACTCCTAGCATGTGTATTTGTGTCAATGTTATGGGTATGTTTAATGATATATATTACAACCATTTGTTTATATGAAAAATTATTGAAAACTTTTTTGTTGTTTTTGTTACATTTTTCAAATTAATGAAATTATTTCATTTTTTTTTTATGTCTTTAATCTAAAATAATTTTAGCATTTAACACTTCAAATTTATATCAACGAGTCAGTATCAACAATGAATAATTGTCATGCACTTGTTTGTTTGTATGGTGTTTTACACCGTTTTCAACAAATTTCAGTCATATTCCAGTGTTTCCTAAGTAGATACTTCGTATGACCCCGCCGGTGATCGAACCTCCAGCACCGAGAAAAACGCTCTACCACTACACCACCGAGGTATTAATGATTGGGTACACACATTAAATAAATGATCTAAACAATACAAAGGAAAATATCAAATATTGATGTCCAATCATGTACACACGAATTGTAACTAAAAGCATTGTATTATTTTATTAAATGTCCAACCAACGATATGAATTAGATTTGGAATAACCGTCCATGCAAATTGGAAATACGTTGTATATATTGAATATTATGTGAGGTTTAAACTAATCTACTCACCAGTAAAGTAATGTCCCCCACTCAACAAGAATATAAAACTTATAAAAAGAGGTAAACTACCAATGTTATTAACCCCTATTGAATTCGATAGGACTCGTATTACGCAGATAACAAAACATGTATACATAGCGCCCTTTCAATACAGTTCAGGATTGTACTAGTTCGTGTTAAATAACCGCTTAATTAGAGCACTCTAGACCGTGCCAATTAGTAGTCGGACCGTGTAAAGTCGGAGCGTTTAAGATAACTTACGAATTGATTGAGTGGAATGTGATCTATGCGATCTTCTACGACAAGATGTGCGGACTGATCTTGATCTCTTCTCTGGTTTATAATGATCGAATGTCCGTTATCGTGTGACGTGGCTCCTAGCATGTGTATTTGTGTCAACGGTATAGGTATGTTAATGATATATATTACAATCATCTGTTTAAATATAACAAAAGATTGAAATTATTTCATTTTTTTTAATTTGACTTTGGACTAATACTTCTAGCATTTGACACGATGTGTTCCCGATACGTCGACTCGTACAGATTAACACCTATCACGTATCCGGGTTTACGGGTTACCTAAAGTGGTATATAATTTATTTTATTTTAAGGATAGACCCTGGAAGACAGAGACGACGCCCATCTAACCGTAAGCGGAACTCACAGAACCGTTCAGAGACTACGTTACCGGACAATGGGTAAAGGGCGACAGACCGATGTGGAACAACTTTGGCACACAAAGGCCACACACTACAAACAACATCGAAGGCTGGCACAGCAAACCTACAAAAATGACCAAGGACTCCCACCCGAACTTATTTAAAACCATCCAGATGTTCAAATACATTCAAAACGCAAATGATATTGAGATAATACAGAGAACTGTCGGTGGAACAACTCGCCCACGTGCAAAGCGGTACCAGACTAAGTATATTGAAAGAGAGGTATGTTCTGGAGTTGATGGCTTATGCTGACTTTGCATCTCAGCTCATTTACTTGGGTTGAAACTAATAGTGACGTTTTATGTGCAGATATAAAGCGTGAATAAGTGTTCAGTTACTATTGCGGTGTTACCCGGCCGGGTAGCTCAATTGGTAGCGTATCTGACTCGTGATCTGGAGGTCACGGGTTCGATACCCGGTTGCGGCGACATTCTTTCGGGCGATTTTTCATTGCCTCTCACCTCTGATATATGTGAGAAAGTAGTCAGTGGCTTCGAAAGAATGTTGTGTTAGTACTGGTGTGGGAAAGCCAGGAAAACATGGGTAGGTGCACTGACCGCCGTGATATGACCAAAGCTGTTGAAAGCGGCGTTAAACTCCAAACAAACAAACTATTGCGGTGTTCGTGTGATTATATGCTGTTTTCTAATAGTTTACTTAATAGTTCTGACAAAGATCAGACTGCATATTTCGTATTCACAACAAATGCGATAAATGCAGCAAAAGATCAAATTGCACGTATGTGCAGGCTAATCCTAGATTACGCTTTTCTAAGATGTTTTTAATTTCGTATTCTCAGGGAAATTTTGCATGTATATATTTTCTTGATCATAAATGTTTATGCATAAAGAAAATTTAAATTATAATTGAGTTTGTCTCATGCGATTTCCATGTAGATCTAGTCGATCAATACAGACTTCTGGATTGTACAATTAACCGTTACATTTTCTTCGACTGCACTGGGAACGATTCACTAGAGTTAGCAGAAAACATTGAGGGAAATAAAGAAATCAACTTTTTGGGATAATTTACGATTTGCTACCGGTCATATAGTGCAAACGCATAAAAAAAAATCGTATATTTATAAACTATTCATGTCTACACAAAACAATGGGTAAACACATCTTAAAGACATTAAAGAACACACCCGTCTTAATAAATCATGAGTCTAAAGCAATAGGTATACATACTTACCTGTCACACCCTCTAATGGGTCATCCGATCCGCTCGACCGACCAGCTAGGGATTAAAATCGAGTCGACGTTACGAACCTTTGACACTTCAAATCCAGTCACACTTTATTCCCCTTTCTTAACACATTGGATGTCTCCTAATAACAAAGACCAACGTGACGACATACAGTAACTGAGTAAGGTTTCCCAATCGAGCGGATTATGAGTACCCACGGAGGGCTTTATTAATACCTTATCTAATCAATTGAGGAGATTTTGAGCACTATGCCATTTTTGGACCGAGGGGATTTTGAGCACTATGCCATTTTTGGACCGAGCGGATTATGAGCGAGGTGATTTTGAGTGTATCCCGTTTACATTCGCGTGCGTTGAACAGTACACGGTTAGGCTAGTGATCTAGCCTGAGCCTGTGTCTGATATGAGCCATATATTTTCTTTTGAAATTAGCCTAAATATCATGAAGAAAAACATTCGGAAAAAGTTTCAACCAGCTCAATTATTAAATACAGTCTCTAGAGAGAACATAATATTTTATTTAATTTAGCTTCGCTGTTGACCCGACGCCACCCATATTTGAGGTTAACCTAGATATCATACTAGTGCTTTATACGGAGAATTGGGGAGGTTCCTAATTAATATAAAAGCAAGAATTATCAAATATTTTCTCAACCTCCATAGTGTAAAAAGCAATAACTGTATCCTCTATACGGTTATACGAACAATGAGAAATAACGTCGACCCGAATAATAGAACACCTAGCAGGGCTAATGAAGTTAAAACATTACTAGACAACTGTGGCTTTCACGATGTTTGGTTATTCCCTGCATCTGTAAATATTAAGATATTTATACCACTGCTTAGGAATAGACGTATTCATCTCTTTATTAATGATTGGATTCAAGATATGAAGTATAAACTATCATTATCATTGTACATATCATTAAAATATAGCTTTGAAATATCTCCGTACCTACTCACAATGTATAACACTAGACGCAGAAACACTTTAGCCAAAACCAGATTAGCCTCACATCAACTTAATATTGTAACTGGAACACAAGAGGATAGAAAGAAATAATAGAAAATGTACACTTTGCGAATTAAACGAAATTGAAGATGAATATCATGTTATACTAATTTGCCATTGCTTCAAGATATCACGACTCAACAATAAATTATAACGAGCAATACTCGAGGAAAAACAATGTAAAAATTATGGACGTGAAGCAAGAACAAAACGAAACTATAGAAATGTTAACAGGTAACGTTTGTGAAATCTTAAAAACCCGAGGCGTATGCCTACATGGACAAGACATCCTGGCCATACATCGACTACCTTCGAAAATAATATTGGCCTAACCTGTTATAATAAAGACGATGAACAATAACATTCAGTCGAACATCATGAGACAAAGACAGTCATTGAAAACGGCCAGATTTCGACTAGCAACTTAACACTGGCCTGATTAGTAGAAATAAAAAGAGCCTGGTTTTTCAATGGCTCGGTATACGGAGAGACACACCAGGATGAACGTGTTAAATTTGATATTTATGATGACATTTCAAGGGTTATACAGGACTCTAGATAACAACATAAAAAATGGTAATTTTGTATCGTTTTTACATATTTTCTGAAATGATGGGATTGGAATAGGGATTATACGACTCTAAAGTCTTCATCCTACCCAATCACGATATCTAAGATACTTTAAATGCAACGTATTCTGACAAATTAGCACTGAACTAGCATATATAATGACAAATACTTTTTCTCATTGATTGTGGGTAAAACATGAATGAGTACGCCTGATACTCGAATCCTTCAATATACATATCAGTAGTGATATAACACTCTTACTCATATGCAATTTTAAGTTGTCTAGTTCAAAAAATTACAAAAGGTTTTTAATTAGGATATATTGGACTAGAATTTTGATCTAGCATTGACAGCAATGTGAGAGAGGGTATAGATACTCATTGATGGCAATTCCTCCTTTCCTCACATTTTTCTCAAAAATAATTGGCTGCATGATACGTCAACAGTCGTATGCATTGGGTTATTATATAATTGATTTTAACATAACAAAAACTCATTGCAATTAATGTAGTATTTAGTGAATAAACGAGTTTTTAAAAAAACAGTTGATTGAACAGTAGTAATAAGCAAATTATTCCTTTTTGTAGAAGTTTAACCCTTTCACTGATAGGCATTATCCACGGTTAACTAAACAAATAATCATCAAAGTAAAGTCAATTTGCTGATGACACCACTTTGCTCTTAGACGTGACAGAAAACTCATTGAAAAGTGTTTCAAAATTACTGCATACATTCTCTATTATATCAGGATCAAAATGTAATTTCGATAAAACAAAGCTCATCTGGATTGGGTCGCGTAAATATAGTATACACTCAATATAAACAAAGACGCAGTTTAAGTTACTTGGCTTGGCATTCTTTTTGATGTGAACCTTAACAAAATGAATGATATAAATTCTGAGCCAAAACTTAGAAGCATTTCTAAATGTATAAATTATTGGAAAAGAAGAAAATTAGCACCTATTGGTATAATAACAGTCGTAAAAAACACTTCTTATTCCAATTTTAACACATTTATGTATTAACGTTTCGTCTCCAAAAGCAGATATTATAAAACATTTAAATGTTCAACACTGTATATACTCGTTTGGGATGAAAGAGCTAAAATAAAACAAACACTTTTTGGTAGACTTGCGCATGCGCAGAGGCTGCCATAGTCATAGTGAGTTTGAAGTCACGTGATGTATATGCCCTTCACCACCAACAATTAAGTGCAATTTTTGGTTTGACTAATTTACGAATGCTCACAAAAGCAAACATAGAGTAAAGAAAAAAAATCCGATTATTCAAGCTTATAATAGAAAATAACAAGTCGTGTAAGTGTAAATATCATATTTAAAGTGTACACAAGTATTTAGATATCACTACGCCAATATAGCACTGCACCGCGCAATTACCCTTTGTAAATTGTAACCCTTTTTTCCCTCTCGGCAGAGATGTAAACATCCACTCGCCCGCTAGCATAAGCGAGTGAATGAAGGATCGGCTAGTACGAAATTATAGGCGCTAGTCCATACATATTCGTTCATGTCCTTATTCATAAAGATAGTATGCATTGCTAAGCCTTTTCTTTCTCTTTCTCTCAGTCCATATATTCCTTCGACAACGATTAACTTTGCATTTTGGATAGGTGCTTTCGACAAGGTCCGCGTCTAAAGAAACAAATTTCATCAAATGATTTGAGCGCTTTAAATCACTTGTTTATAAAGCGTTTAGAATACTTTGATTTCGTTATGATTTTGACGCGATTCAAGATTTTGACGCGATTATTTCGTTCATAGAGTTGATTACTAACAGATGACTAAGTTGATGATGGAAAGAACATTAACAAGTTAAGTTAAGCTAAAACATGCACAGGCAGGCGAATGTTTCATTAGGATAAGTGCAACACTCAATTCCCAATCTTGCTTGCCCTTTAACAAATCACAACCCACCCCACAATATAAAAACTCTGCAGCAGACGAATTAAAAAAAATCTGAGCAAAGATACAGAAAATCACATTTATTGGAAGTGTAATCATTGAATATAGTTGAAAACATTGTTGCAAAAGGAGAACGCTTGTTATGAGCAATTTCTTCTTCTGCATCAATGTTTTCAAAAGTCGTCGGCTGCAATTACAGTACAGCTCACGCGGAAAACGCATCGTCCGCGAGCCACCGTAGACAAATCTCAACGCGGACAAATATTTTTGTCCGCGAAGGTGGGTGGAATTCCACCCATCACCGCGATTTTTTTTTATGTCCATCGCGGACGCAACAAGATAACCCCAGGGGGTTGATAAAACCGATCATCGTGGAGTTGCGGTGGAACCATCGCGGAATCGCGGTGATATTTTTTTGAATAGATAAGCTTTTTCTCGCCGTTTTGCAGGGAGTTTTTTTTTAATTTTTAATTTTTATTTCATTACAGTACTAATAAATGTTGTTGAAGAGGATAATGATTATAAATCAGTACTAACTATAAAGCAGCATATATGCGTAACAACTTAATTCATTAAAATTCATCAATACAATTCCCCTAAACTTGATGTATTCTGTAAACGATACAACTACGTGATAATAAAACTGTTAATTCTGCCTGAAAGATGTGTAGCTTACTTCAAATCTCACTAATAAATGCCGTAATTCCATTGTCAATCACCACAATTACCAATGCATTGTTCATTCTTAATCGCCTATAAATTATTTCTTTAAAACCTGTTTCAAAATCGGCTGAATAACAAAAACAAACTTTGCAAACAAAGAAGTGTGAAGCGCCCATGTTAGTCCCGGATTTAATTAAACAACCAAAAACTTTTGATATGGGAAAGGGTAAACGTCTATACGTGGGAAAGGACTAACGACTTTATTCTCCAAAATGTAACATACAATTTTTGAACTTTTATCAATATTTACACTTTTATTTGTAGATATTGTAAATACCTTTTCAATATATGTTTTCAAAAGTCGCAAATATATTTCATCATGGGAAATTTCACATTTGCCACAATATTTTCAAAAGTCGTGTAGTGCAGAGACGTCTGAAAGCGTCTATTTATATGGGAAAGGGATAACGACAATACTCTCCAAAGTGTAACATACAACTTTTGTACTTTAATCAATACATACATTTGAAACACAAAACATAAAGACTGTACATAGATGATTAATCACTGGTGTGAAAAGTTTATATGATAGAAAAAACAGACACAGACACATTTCATTTGCTTATTTAGATCATCCTTAATCAGAAGTACAATGTACAGTTTTCAACAATATTACAATTGGATAATTCATTTATTAAGTTGATAAGAAAAGCTTAAAAATCAACAATCTGTCTTTATTAAGAGATTCAAGTACATGTACTGTATATACAAAATTCAAAGATATATATACAATGTACATGTACATGTATTGTAATTTAACAATATTTCTCTCTTACTAAAAAATGTGAGATAATCATATGTACGATAAACGTATATCCGATGTCCGCCATTTTCTATTACGAAACTTGACCTTATCGTAAACAAACACAATCTTCCACTGTTTTTCGAATAATTTGCTGAAATGGAATGAATTTAAGCAAGTTGTGTCATAAATTAATCGCAATTCGTCAATAAACGTGTACATGTACATAATCGGAAAAAAACAACTTTTTAATAAAAGTATAACATTTTTACAGGTAAATATTGCGGTGGAATCGCGGTGATTTCAAAATAGATAAGAATAGATAAGAAGCTCGAATCGACGACATGTCAATCGCGGTGATATAATTAGCCCGTAGGCGGTATTGCGGTGATCATATAGGTTGAATTGCGGTGATTATCCGCGATGCAAAATATTTGTCCATCGTGGGATCGCGGAAAACGCGTTTTCCGCGTGAGCTGTACTGTACGTATGCAAGTGGGAAAGGTTTAAATAAGAAACACTTTTTCAAATGATAGTCAGTTGGCTATTCTAGTATATAATGTCCGTCTTAAATAATAATGACAAAACTTTCAAAAAACAAGAAATTTTTTACAATTTAATTGAAAACATATTTAATCAAAGTTGGGAAAGTTGTCCCTTTCCGTGCTTTTTTTATGAGAGTTCAAATTACAAGCAAAACTTATGGGACAGAGTTGACAAATAACACATTGACACAATTTCAGATTTAGGCTTTGTTTCTGTCAAACTGCTGAAGAAGACAACACTGAGACACACATTTTGATTAAAAGTTTATTTAAAAAAAGGAATAATTTTATTTATGATAAACAACATTACAATGATGGTGTAGAAAATACATGTCAACAATACATTTTTCAATTTGTACATTCATTGCACAGACCAAATCTTAGCAAGTTTGAAATTATGGACCTCTCAGCACATTTTTTTCTCAATTCATTACTTCTTGGCAGGATTTTACTGCTAAAATGGATGATTTTTTTTTATTTTTGGCCGGATTGCTCTAGCAATTCCGGTCTATAGATTGGCGATGTCTGTCTGTTCGTCAACATTTTGGTTAAAGTTTCAGGTTGAGGCAAAATCTCAGCACTGGAAAGGGTTACACACTTGAAACTTTGCCTGAAGGTAACCGGTAAAATAAATATTCATATATGCACTTCTGTATCTCTTCTTAAACGATCGCAATTCTACCTTCAGTACTTTGTACTTTGATTATTAATGGTTATGAGGAAAGGGGTTTAAAAGTGATAGATATCAAAAGTTTTATCTCTAGCATGAAATTAAAATGGCTAAAGAACTTAATAACTTGTAAAAATAACATCTATTGTTACAGTTATGTACCCACTTATCTTAAAAATGGGGCGATTTTAACTTTGTATAAGGGAGGTGTAAACCGAAACATGATTCCAATAGCTACAGGCCTATAACCCTTTCCTCGTCTATTTTAAAGCTGTATGAAAAGGTTTTATTACGACGTTTGCAGACGACAATTAATAAACCGTTACACTCACTGCAGGGTGGGGATGGGGGGGGGGGGGGGGGGGGGGGGGGGGTCAACCAGGTATGGGCAGCCTTATGACATCGTTTGTTTTAACTGTAAAGAAAATGGTAGTAAATTGCCCGTCAAGCGTTTGACCGTGTGTGGTATGATGGTCCTATTTAAAATTCTTCTTCTCTTAATCCGCTTGTCTGATCCCAGGGTTATTTTGTAGAAATGTTCCTTCAGCGACTCTCTACAAAAACTGTTAAATCCATTTTAATTGGTTGAACAAAAAAAAAGGGCAGTGAGGCGGCGTCAGTAAAGGGCGAAATGACAACATTTTAAAACTCGATTCTTATGAAAGTGCTTGTCTGATGGCAGATCTGCTTTTTGCCAGAATAAACCGGGTATGAAAACGTTTATAAAATGGAAAAGTGTAAATGAAGAACATCTGAAGAAGTATGAAACTAGTCTTCATTGTCGACTCCGTAACAGTGTAGATTATTTATTAGTCAGTAGCATACATCGTTTTGTTGACAGTCTATACCAATTTATTGTATTTGATATAGGTCTGACCTCTGACGAACATCTCCCGCATTCAACGTTTCGATCTTATCTTAAGCCATATTGGTCTGCCAGTCTCAAGCAGCACCATGCGTTAATGAGAAGTAAACGCATGGCGTGGATTGATGCTGATAGACCAAGAGGGGATGTTCATGCAGCATTTAACGAATACAAGTCAGCTAAATGCAACTTTCGCAAACTACATAGAAATATCTCCGTGAAATGCGTCTGGTATACACAGTCCTCTAATTTGGAAACTTTTCAATTCAAACAAGAGAACATCGCAGAAAAATGTTTCTAATGAAATAATGTTTAAGAATGTTGTTTTTCGTGACTCTGAAAATATTTGCCATGAGTGGGGTGATCCTTTTGCATCCCTCTACTCAGATACTGATTGTCCATCATATGACAGTAAGCATTATGAGTTTATCACCAGTTGTGTAAGCTGTTTAAAGAAATAGTCGAGTATTGAGGATGGCTATCATATATACCGAGATGAAGTTATAATTGCATTATCAGCTTTGAAAACAGGTAAAATGTGCGGAGTGGATCAAATTTGTAATGAACATCTTATTCATGGCGGTTTGATGTTAAAACATTACTTAACTCTTTTGTTTGATTTGATGTACAGTCATGGCTATGTACCTACACCCTTAAACAGGGTATGATTATAACCTTATATAAAGGTGGGGGTAAACCAAAAAAAAACAATAGTTACCGAGCGATTACCCTTTCTTCATCAATTCTTAAATTGTATGAAAAGGTATTACTGCGACGTTTACAGATAATTCATTAATTGGTAATTAATACACCGTTACACTCACTCCAGGGGGGATTTCAACCGGGAATGGGTATCACTATGACGTCATTCGTCTTGAAAGAGAGTATTATTTACTGCAAGGAGAATAACAGTAAATTATTCGTCTGTTTTTTAGATGCCCGACAGGCATTTGACCGGGTGTGGCATGATGGGTTATTTTATAAATTACATGAGCTTGGTGTTAATCCAAAACTTTGGAAATCTGTTGTGTCTATGCAGTCTGAAATGTACAGCTGTGTTATGTATCATGGCTTCTTTTTGGGCATATCCTTTTTAGTAGAGTGGAGTCGTGGAGTGGAGTGGAGTGGAGTCTTGGAGTGGAGTCATGGAGTCTAGTTTTGGAGTGGAATCGTGGATTGGAGTTTTGGAGTGGAAATCAAATTTATTATTTGATACTTACTTTTGCAAACTGGAAATTTAAATGAGGAGTAGATACCACTTACTTTAAGTTTCATACATTTTACATTTTCTTGTACCTGTCGGCTGAAGCCTAGTCATCTTTATGTTACTTTAAGGAGATAATGAATCCCATTGGGAGTTAAACTGGATGGCTGATCTAACATGTCATCAATGCCTCATTATTTTAGGACATTAAATACTCTCTTGGAGGGTTAAATTAGAACAGTTATTTCACCGGGCACAGTGAGTTTTAACATGTCATATCTCTGTGGTTTACCTTTTTGAACTTTTAATTACAAACAAAATATAAGGTAGTCAGACCTTTTATTACAATATTGCTTTATTGCACCAACATAAGTACATGTATATATTGTTTATTCTGTAAAGTATTGTTCGCTAGCAAAAATATCCATGGTAAAATTATCAATTATTTTTAACTAGGCCTACAACTGTTATATTATATAAGTGGAGAAATTATTAAAATAAATAAAACAAGCAAATTCAGAGAATTATGGTTCCCCGCTTTGGGGGTCTTATTGGTTGGGTTGCAACGCTTCCTGGCATATTGTAGGCAAAGGTCATGGTGAAGGTCAAATATTTGGTACTGATGGAAAGGGCTTGTTGTAAGGAATACACATGTAAAATATGAAAGCAATACTTGTTATGGTTCAGAAGTTATGCTCAAAGTTAACATTTTTGAAATGTAGGTCAAAGGTCATGATGAAGGTCACAAGGTCAAAAATATGGGTACTGATGGAAAGGGCTTGTCACAAGGAATACATATGTGAAATATGAGAGCACTACCTCTTATGGTTCAGAAGTTATGATAAAGATTAAAATTGTGGAAATGTAGGTCAAAGGTCATGGTGAAGGTCAATAGGTCAAATAGTTGGTACTGATGGAAAGGGCTTGTTGTAAGGAATACACATGTAAAATATGAAAGCAATACTTGTTATGGTTCAGAAGTTATGCTCAAAGTTAACATTTTGGAAATGTAGGTCAAAGGTCATGATGAACGTCACAAGGTCAAACATATGGGTACTGAGTGAAAGGGCTTGTCACAAGGAATACACATGTGAAATATAAAAGCCCTACCTGTAATGGTTCAAAAGTTATGATCAAGGTTAAAGTTTTCAAAATGTAGGTCAAAGGTCACGGTCAAAGGTCAGAAGGTCCAAAAATATGATACTGACGAAAAGGTCTTGTCACAATGAATACACATGTGAAATAAAAAAGCCCTACCGGTTATGGTTCAAAAGTTATGATGAAGGTTAATATTTTTAAAATGTAGGTCAAAGGTCAGGGTCAAGGTCACAAGGTCAACACAATTGGTATTGATGGAAAGGGGTTGTCACAAGGAATACACATGTGAAATATGAAAGCAGTACCTATTACGGTTCAGAAGTTATGACCAAGGTTAAAGTTTTTGTGACAGCGTGACGGACTGACGGACTGACGGACTGACGGACTGACTGACGGACTGACGGACTGACGGACGGACTGACGGACGGACTGACTGACGAATGAGAAATAATAGTCCCCGCGCTTTCGCTAAAGTGGGGGACAAAAAAAAGAAGAAAAAATGTGAATGGTCACTTTATATTTTATACTTCAAAAATCCATTCCACTCCACGATTCCACTCCAAAACTAGACTCCATGACTCCACTCCACTCCAGCCCATGACTCCACTCTACTAAATAGGATATGCCTTCTTTTTGGACTGGTTTCAAGTTTTGCAGGGAACCAGGCAAGGGGCTGGGGGTGTGGTCACCATTTGTATACCTCATTTACATTAGTTATCTAATTGATCAGCTAGTAAAGAGCAAGCTAGGTCTTCAGATAGAAGGGTCTAGTTTTTGTGCCCCGTCCTTTGCAGATGATATGTCACTTTTATCGTTGTCTAGTAAATCCTTACAAGATATGATCAACAAGTGCCATCAGTATTCTTGTATATGGAGATTCCAATATAATCCAACTAAGTGCGCCATCGACACTTTTAACAAATCTAAGCGAGCATTTGCACGCAGGTCACGGTCCTGGTTTGTTGGTAACGAAGACATTAAAGAGAAAGACGAGTTCGTCCACTTAGGCATTCGTTGTAATAAATACAGCAGTTCAACCTCGATAATGAAACATGTTGATTGAAAAATAAGTGGTAACTTTTTCGGTATGATTAATGAGGGATTACATAGAAATGGTTTAAATCCTATAACTAGTCTAAACATATATAACGCTGTAGTTCTCCCCAGGGTCCATTTTGGCTGTGAGCTGTTACAGGATCTTTCTGACCGGGATCGTCTGACCCTGGAAAGGTCACATGGACTCTGCCTTAAACACATTCAGTGACTACATATTAGATCAAGAACAGACATTATTCTTGGTCTAATTGGGACTCTTCCAATTGAAGCGGAGATAGAAAAGAACAAGCTTATGTTCCTGGGTCAGCTGTGCCGGTTAGAAAGGGACTGCTCATCAAAAGATATGTTTTTACTACGCCTTTGTTCTTTTCAAATTACGTTCATTAACACAGGATTTATATCGGATGTATCGACCCTGTTACACACATATGATCTGTATTATGTTTTGCAAGACTATGTTTCTTATGGAACTTTCCCAAGCAAATTCATATGGAAAAAGTATATTCACAGAAAATTGACTAATTACTACATAAATGAATGAACTACGAGAACTTCTTCTGAACAATTTGTACTGTATAGGCAAATACAAAATACATCCTCTGATAGTCCTGTTTGGTCTTTTGCAAGACATAATCCGAGTATGCTACTATTGATAGCATTGTGAGAAAAGGATAACTAGGTCACAGTTAGGAATTTAAGCAGACGACTCAATATCGTATCATGTTTGATCAGTTAATCAGTTAACCTGATGCATTTGTAATTTTATAATTACTTTATATATGTCTATGTCCTTCTCATTTCGTTTCGGTGAAGTTTTCTATTAGAGGTCTCATAGTCATTGGCAGAGAATAATCCACCATACCCCTTCGGTTTGAAGAGGTTGCATGCGCAAAGCAATATATGGGTTTGTTAATCGTATGATCACAGACACCACAAGACATGTTGATATGACAGCTTGAGGGGACAGTGGTATTCTCATATTCATACATGAACAGCTGTATTATATTCGTATTTCTATGCATTTTTTTTGTTTTTCACATTGTCTTTATACATTTGTGAATCTTCATTATATGGAGGAAATAAATATTTAAATAAATAAAACTCCATTCTAGTCTATTATACAAAATGACACAAGGCTGTGAATAAAGCCATGGTCACCGTCAATACTTCTTACAGATAGATCTTCTCCAACCGGAGATTGAAATTCAAAACGTTGAATAAAAGAAGTCAGGAAGAGAAATAATTCCATTCTCGCCAGCGATTCTCCGACACAATTTGGTTTACCTGGAAAATATAATAATTTGTGTACTCTCAATACATGTTTATATTCGAAGAAGTTGTGTTATACTGCTTTCCACATGTCTGGCCATACATTAACCGGCTTCAACCCCCCCCCCCCCCCCAAAAAAAAAAAAAAAAAAAGCCCCTGCAGCAGACGCATTTTGGCGCCCCTGCAGCAGACATATTTTGGCGCCCCTGCAGCAGACGTATTTTGGCGCCCCTGCAGCAGACGAATGTTGGTGCACCTGCAGCAGACGAATGTTGACAAAAGGAACACTTGTTGACACTGAGCATTTCTCTTTTCGTCACAAAGTGTTCAACTATATGCAGTAATTATACGTTTTTCTTTATTGGCATTTTTACTCAGAGGTTTCAAGTCGTCTGCAGCAGATATTGCGTAAGTATGAACTGTAATTATAGAGACCAAAATCATCTGATAGTGTACACTAAAGCATGAACAAGCATCTGACAGGTGTAGGTATGTCCAAGAAACGGAGTTAAGAGTCTGGGTGTGATACCCTTGCTCTTTCCGAAATACCGCTTGGTTCTTTAACGTGCTATAGCACCGATACACGCGATGGTTCTTTCCCAGACCTCTGGATTGATCGACAGTCGAGCATGTTAACCACCTCCACCCGAATGAAATGGTAAATAAGTCATCTGCATTGGAAATTCGATAGTCTTGTGGTCAGCAAGAGTACTTGTATAAATGCCATTGCATTTGAGGCATAATGCCAAGGTTACTTTAACATGCTAAATCGTTTCCATTCAGCCATAGCATCAACTATTTACCGAGCGTAATTCTGTATAGCTTGAATTAGTCACCAATATTGGTTTGCCGGTAAATTTAGATGATTCGAGAAGGCAATAGTTCATACATGTATCAGAAACTTTTGATAGGGAGTAAACGGCCCAATATTTAAAATTCTTCTTCTCTAAATCCGCTTGTCTGATCCGGGGGTTATTTTGTAGAAATGTTCCTTCAGTGACTCGATACGAAAATTGTTCAATCCATATTAATTGGTTGAAATAAAAAGGCAGTGAGGCGGCGTCAGTAAAGGGCAAAATGACAACATTTTAAAACTCGATTCTTATGAAAGTGCTAGTCTGATTTGTTCCCTCGGCTATCCTCTTTATAATTTCTCAAGCCATATATTGATTGGTTGAAAGACATATTTACCAGACGGCATCAGAAAGGGGGTAAATTGAACCTTTAGCTTAAAATGACATCAAGTAAATGGCAAATTTCTTGATATACTTAAAAATATGTACAATGGTATACAGTCATGTGTATCCATGAATGGCATACAGTCGAACTTCTTTCCTTGCTGTAATGGTGTCAGACAAGGTGAGAATTGATCACCTGTTTTGTTTACAATTTTCTTAAATGACATCGAAAACTACCTGTTAACCCAAAACGACATAAGTCTCAATATTACTGACCCCACACTAGAAATTGTCTTGAAGCTCGTCATTATACTATATGCTGATGATGCTGTCATTTTTGCGAATAGGGAAGAATAATTAGTTTCTCTATTGAACACTTTCGCTGAATATTGTTACGATTGGAAGTTAGATATCAATTACAATAAAACAAAAGTCTTAGTCTTTGGCGATAGAAAAGGTAGAAAAAGAAACATATCAGTGAAGAACAACAAGGTTGAGACAGTTGACGAATTTAAATTTTTAGAAATAATTTTTACTAAGAATAGACATTTTGCTATCGCCTAAAAACATGCTGCTGAACAAGCACGGAAAGCACTTTTCGGATTATATAGAAACATCAGGAATTTAGACCTAACAATTGAATGTCAGTTAAAATTATTTGATTCTACAATTTTACCTATATTGACTGATGGGTTTGAAATATGGGGTTTTGGTGATCTTTCAATTTTAGAAAAAGTGCATACAGACTTCTTGAAACATATTTTACATGTCAGAAAAAGCACACCTCATATCATGTTATGCGGTGATTTAGGACGACATCCTATGTCTATAAGCATCAAGAAAAGGATAATTGGCTATTGGCACAATGTTCTATGTAATACTACAAAGCTCTCTGCAAATTAAGCTATATAGACTTGTTTTAAAAGATTATATTAATAGTAATTATGACTATAAATGGCTCAGTAATGTAAAGTAATCTCTCGATGAGTGTGGATTAAGTTATATATGGTATGACCAGTCTAACATTGATAATAAATCTGTGCTATTAACCAAGATAGATTTTTCTCTCAGTTGTAAATACGTTCAAACATGGCAAAGTGGTGTGAACTGTATTTCTAAGTGTATAAATTACCGAATGTACAAGACTCAACACTGTCTAGAAAAGTATTTTTATATCATACCTCCGCATTTATTACAACATTTCATAAATTTCCGTATATGTAATCACTATTTACCGATCGAAAGTGAAAGATGGAGCGGTTTATACCGTAACTATAGACTCTGTAATAAATGTAATCTACAGGAAATTGCAGATGAATTGCATTATCTATTTAACTGTACGCATCTCTTAGCAGAGAGAAATAAATTCTTGAGTTTCTTGGATACAAAAACCCCGAATGCAATTACCTATAAAAGCATAATGAATGAAAATAACCAGAAAAAAAAAATAAAAACCGGTAACTTCATCAAAATCATTTAGTCTTCGAAGAACTAACGTGCCACCTGGCTTATTATATTTATGTACTAACCTCAAGATTTGACGCATCTTTGTATTTTTGTATTTTTTTTTATGTCGTCTTTCTTTTCTTTTTTGTTGTATTTTTGTTGTTCTTTTCTTTTTCCTTCTTGAATTTCATATACTACTTTGATTTAATACCCCATAGTCTGGTCTTTTCCTTTACTACACTAGGTATATATGTTGTTAGTATTACCTCATATTAAATTGTTAAAATGTACCGAGAGTAACAAATAAACTTTAAAACTTTGAAACATGTCATCCTAATCCACAGGGTAAATGTCAACAAAACTTCACAGGAATGTTCATTTGGTTGACCTTTTTCAAATTTGTTCAAACGTATAAATTATAAATAACAACTTTTGTTGCTGCGGTTGCAGAATCGGAATAAAATGACTTAACTGCAGAATTCTTCTTCTCTCAATCCGCTTGTCAGATTCCAAGATAATTTTATACAAATGACCTTGAAATCAGTTTTATTTGTCCTTTAGTTATGAAGATACCCCCAAATTCTTATTTCATGAAACATTGAGTCGCCGGATTTTGATCATAAATGCGTCTTCTTTAATGTGTTCGAAAAGGTAAGAGTAAACACCATTGGTACATCCAATCTTTACTATCCAATCATACCAGAATTATTCAGGAAATATGAGTCTCATTTTAGTCCCCTCTGCCTTTTCAAAGTTATTTTAGTTTGCTCATCTTAACTAAAATACTATTTTCAATGTATTCCTAATGATTTCATGTTGGAAGATAAAATATAAAATGAGTCCCGTGGAGAAGCCCAACTCATAGAGTCGGTTCAAGTTCACGGGCACAAAATGAGCAGCTTCTGTTGATTTGAAGGCCGTGTTGCCTTTCCCCTAAAATCCCCCCCCCCCCCCCCCCCCCCCCCCCCCCCCCCTCCCATTAACAAAAACACATATATGTGTAACAATAGATATATTACACACGAATGATCACGCGAAACATTTATTTTAAAATTAGAAATTTCACATCATTAGCAGTTTTTGGGATAGGGGCGTTTCGCCACTATACCATACCCAGGCTGCTTTCGAAAAGTCGGATAACGGCTGCAACCACAGTCAACACAAATTGAATTCCTACGCCAAAATCGAGTTTGATTGGTTATAATCTGCCTTTTCACCGATTTCATTGGTTCGACCGAATCACGAAAAACACTCCGCTTGCATTAATTAATGAGACAAAATAGTTCCAACGCGTGAAACGCACTTTGAACTATGATTGACCTCAATGTCAGTGGTGTTAGGTAACGTCGATCGTGCTCTGACCCCATTAGTTTACAACAGTCGACTTATATAGAGAAATGTGCAAATCGCTGTAAATAAAATTATTGAAAGGAATTGAAACCATTGTGGTAAAAGTAGAAATTGCCTACGATAAGAAATTTCTTCTTTTGTCACAATGTTTTCGATTGTCGTCTGCTGCACATGTGTGAGCGGAAAATGGTTACATCCTCCCCGAACCCTTTCCGTGATACCATAACAGTTCGAATATTGAAAATATTGTTGAAAATGGAGCTACTGCTGACAATGAGCAATTCCTCCTTTTCACGCAATGCTTTCAAACACGTTTCAAATTAATTCTTTTCATATTTGAACGTTTTACTATGGACATTCTTTTACTCGACACATTTTGAATAACATGCTAGAGATGAATGATAACGAGCAATGTTGCCTTACATCAAGGGGAAAAAATATATAGTGGAAAAAGAGGAAATGAGTCACGATAAACAATTTTTCAGCCGTCTGCTCCACATGCGTCAACACGCGACTGTAAGTGGGAAAGCATTGAATCGTTTCCGTTATAGCTACTTAGTTACATACGAATGTTGAAAATGTATTTGCAAACGGAGCAATTGCTGACAATGAGTAATTCCTCCTTTCCAAACAATGATTTGAAACATGAATCAATTTTTTTCTATAACCTAGATAACGAAAATATTTTTCTACAGTTATTGTTTAACCGTTGCCTCTTTTAGACACATGTGACTCACCTTAACAGATGAATAATAATCAGCAAGTTTGTCTTTTTCCACAATGTTTTCATCACTATTCAAAATAGGAAATAGAAATTAAATCTATAAATTAGAGATAAGTTAATTTCAACATTGATTGATTGGGGTTAACGCCTTTTTTTAACATTCCTCAGTAATACCACGGCGGCCAGTTCACCTACAAATGTATTTCCTGGTTTTCTCATTTTCTCACACCAGTACTCCACACAACAATCTTCCCAAGCAACTGGCTGCTTTTCCACATAGACTTAGCCCATTGGTGAAAGACGAATGACGCATGTCGCATTGACTTTTGTCAAACGACGGAAAGAAATTTAGCCGAAAATGTCAACATACACACGAGTTATAATCTCAAGGTCATTATTTATTTTATAATTGAGGCGCTTCTAGCGATTTTGGGACAAAATTTATAATGTATATGATTTGCGTAAATTGAAGACTCAACGTCTGTAAAGCTTGGAGGTATAATCCGGCGTCCGGCCGGCTGTCTGCCTGAATGTGCATTCGTCCGTCCGTCATGGATTGCATGTATTGGTCAACACGTTGTTACTGTATGGCAGATTTATTTCAAAGTGGTCACACTTATACCGTGTGATCAGGAGAACGGCAAAGTACTAGGTACATAACTCTGGTCTGTTTATTTTAGTTATCTCCATTTTTCCTTATTTAGTTCAGCGATTGTCTCAATCAATTTCCATTGTATCCATTTCAAACTTGGTTTGTAGGTAACGTATGACCTACAGATTTGCAGTGGTGCAACATTACCATAACTTTAGCATGCTGCGTTTGGAGTGTGTATATTTTTGTCTTTCCATGTTCTCACTTATCATATGACTTTCGCATGCAACACATGCGATCCGTGAAATGCCCTTGTTAGTTAATGAGTGCTTCCCCCAAGCTGTGTACTTTGTCCGAAGCGACTGACTGTCTGTCCGTCTTTGTGTTCATCCATTCGTCTGTCTGTCCGTTACGGTTTGCATTAATGGGTCAAAACTTTGTTTCTGTTTCGCGGATCCATTTCAAAGTCGTCACACGTATACATTGGGATTAGGAGATCGATACAATATTTTGAATACAAATCCGATCTGTTTTTTAGGTGTAAACTTATTTTTTCATTTCTTCGGTTATTGTCTCAATAGATGTCCAATGTATCAATTTAAGACTTGGTGTATAGGGAACTCAGAGCTACAGATGTGCAGTGCAAAAAGAAACATAACTCTAGCATGCTTTCGATTGTCTTTCATTTATCAGCATGATTACAATATACATTTTGGATCTTTAGTGATTTCTAAACTGGAAATATTTTAATACGGGTCGCTGCTCGGTTTTCTGTCAATCTTTTGTCCTTTCTGTTATATTTTCTTTATACAAGAAAAGGGTGAAACTTTGAAAAATAAGGTATATGTTATTGGCAGGCAGTATGTATTGCTTCACACAATTTTGGTTTGGTTTGTTTTAAAGGTCATTATTTATTGTTTCAACTATGTTTGTCCATATTATCTATGCCATATAGTTTCAACTTACATATGCCCCTATACCATTAGCGCTTTCAGCGCTTTGATTATATTCTACTATCTTTAAAAGATAAACATTGATATAACCGTGTCGTCCTAGTGAAAACTTAGCTCAATTTAAATCAAAATAAATCTTTTGGTCTTTCACATCCACCAGTCCAATCGAATATATTGCCATACGTTCGCCTATTATCGTCAATATTATTCACCTTTTCACACAAATCGCATAGACCATCGCAATAAGTCTCACGTCGCCAAAACACTTCATATTTGTTAATTTCCTTTAAGTATCTAATATATTCAGTTTCGTCATTTGAAAGTTTTACCAAATATTGTCCCAGTGTTTCTATTGACGGAAAGTTCGCTGTATTTATGAAAGTATTATTAGGTAAAAGGTTGTTGTAATCAGTTAAACCCCGTACTACAACGACTAAGTCATACTTGAAATAATAGAAGAATTTTTCTGTAATGTAATCTTTGCAAAATGCATTTTCAAAACCAAGATAGAATTTGTACTTAGGAAGAAGTTCTTTTATGGAACTGTCATTTAATCCGGTTCCTGAACATTTTCCGTATATATCTACTTGGATGTATTTCTGTAGTTGTTTTATGTACTCTTCTCTTTTACCGTCCGTACTACAGTGACTAACAATCCAAGCGACTTGTTTTGTTTTCCTACGAAATACTTCCGAGTAATTTTTGTCTGAATGACTTTCCCGCTGTCCAAGCCAGCCGTATGGTATAAATATATCAGCATCTCTACGGTAAGTCATAGACCAATTGAACACATTGTGCCATTTTGATTCCTTAAACGCTCGATTCCAAAAGCTCATTGGTGATTCAAGCGTAAAGAACACTAAACCTTGATCATGATATTTTCTAAGCCCGGATACCTTTTTAGGGCTGCCTCCATCCACTATAGAAATAATGATTGCACTACTGATGTTTGCGTCTCTCTTGTCGGCAGTTAGTTTGCAGTTCGAGTATTCACAAAGGGATACATTACAATATGTGTTCCATTGTGATTCTATCATCCAATTAGGTTCATTCCACCAAAGGATTTTATGATATCCATTCAATGATTTCGTTACGTAGGTTTGATTAAATTTAAGGCGGCGATTCATGTACTGAGATGACAATATCTTTCTCTGCAAAGTCAGATCACCATATTCTGAGCTACTGGTATTCTGGATGCTATTGTGTTTTTCGGAGTTAAAGATTAGACTGGAAGCGACCAATTGGTGTGTTGATATATCGTCCTTTAGGTATCTTCCGAACAAGTAAAGCACAGCTTGGCCGGAAAGAAACAACACAACCAAGATTGGACAGAAATATTGCCTCATTTCGTTAGCTCTGAATTATTGAGAAACCGTATTGTCTTATATAAAAAGGTGACTTTTTATAGTTGATCGTTGTAAATATTAGATACTTTGAACAAGTTTTGATATATTGATATGTCGGTCTGATCAATGATACTCGTGACAATGAAAGAAGAACTTTAATTTTAAATGTTCACATATTATCCTTAAAGTGCAACATTAACACCAATGAATGTCGTTCCTGCCTTGTTTCTGGTTGTTAAGGAAATGTGATTTAGTGAAAACCTTGCTTGACCTGAAAAAATAAATCGAAAAAAGAAAATATGAAAATATATATATATAGCTAATTAAAAGCAATTATACACAAAACTTCTTCTTACTTGGCCTGCATCATTAGAAAACAAACCTGATATTTTGTTTGATATAAATAAAAATCCATATATTTCCATGAACAATTATTCTGATTGAATAACAGAGGCTTGGCACGCTATTTAAATAAAAGAAAATATGTATGTTATATTATACATTGACAAACGATGTAACTTTCTCGTCAGCCGGATTTGAACAATGAATTCATTTTGGTCCGATACTATATAAATCAAAGCGCTGAAAGTAATATTGGTATAGAGGCATATATGTAAGGTGAAAAGATATGGCATAGTTTATATGGACAAACATTGTTAAAACAATGTATCATCGACCTTTAAACAAACAAAACCGAAAATGTTTGAAACCACATGCATTGGCTGCCAATTAGCAATACATAATGTATCAACGTTTGACCCTTTTCTTGTATAAACCAAATAAATCACGAAGGACAAAAGATTGACAAACAACTGAGCAGCGACCCTTGAATATGGAACGCCTTTACTGTCTTACTATGTTGTATTGTAGTATACGCAGTACATTTTCATGTATACGAGGTACATATTTCATTTGACGTGGTACATTTTGCATGATATGCAGTGCATTTTGTATAATATATCGTGGTTATTTAATAATATGAAGTCCACAAGGATGAAGATACAGTAGAATAACCATTATATAGTGTGCAAACAACGTCATATGCAATACAAACAACATTATATGCAGTCTATTCTTCAATACGTGTGGTGGTACTTTGATTATATGCGGTGGTTTAAACTTTATACGCGGTGCATTTACCTTGGGGATGATCATACTTTCCGGCATTTTCCGGAATTATTTCCGGAAATTACCGAGCATAACATTTACACCGTCTATGCCTTGTGGAACAATCTTTATGAGAGTGTACACATTTTCTAAAATAGACGAGATGCAGAATGTTGTCTATGCAGACGATCTCTGATTCCTGAAGCAGACAACTCTTGAAATCATTATGGCAAAAGGATAAATTGCTTCAACCAACCCCCTCTTCAATAATTATACTTTCATTTATTAAGATTTTCTATAGTTTTGCCTTAACGTCATCTGCTGCATACTTGTTGTATTACGGAAATGATTTAAAAATGTGTTCAGGTTACCACTTTATGGTAATGTTCCCTCATAAAAACAACTTTAAATTCCTCAGCAGCTTCTGGAAATAAGAGAAATAACTTGAAAAGTGATTTGCATGATATATTTTATTTTGTCTTTGGGAAAAGGCATAACTTCTGAACAGTGTAGGTTCAAATCATCCTCTTATCATAATCCTCACAAGTTGACTGAAGCTTCTAATAAGCATATGTAAGTACATGTAATATTCTAGTCCTATAACATAAGACTCCGTTGACAAGCACTCGAGCTTGTAAGAGGTCATATATTATTGGACTAGTAATATTCAGACTTTAGATTGTAGATTTTGATCAGACTGCAAATTATGCCGAATGAACAGTCACCAATCTCGTCTAGAGCGGATTTCAGTGCAGACGACGACATTCTGGCCCTCGTGTATTCAGAACATGTGTACACATCTATTTATAAATTATTCAAGCGCTTTTTTTAAATTGAGTAAACGGTCTGACTCGGTATTATCCGGATAAATAATTACGGAGAATGCCGGAAAGTATGATCATCCTAATGAAAAATGCACCACATATAAAGTTGTTTACACCATGTATAACTTAGTATGGACCGAACATATTGCCAAATGCATTGCGTACTATGACTGTTTATGAACACATACATAGTAATTCACCAGGTATAAAGATACGTGCAGGCACTTCATATATTAAAACATACACCGCATCTATTGACCAACATACAACGTATACATGTAAAACTACTGCATACAAAAACAAATACACCACATATAATGTCATTTGTACTGCATAGTATATATTTTGTATTGCACATGACGTTGTTTGTACAACGTATAATGGTTACTCTACTGTTTAAACACTATTTTGGGCTGCATATTATTCAATAATCACCACACATAATAGAAAAGGCACTGCATATCATGAATAATGTACCACGTCAAATAAAATATGTACCTCATATACGTGAAAATGTACAGCGTATAATACAATACAACATACTAAGACAGTAAAGGCGTTCCATACTTGAGTATAATATTTACATTTCAGTGAACACTATAGATCAACACTGTATATTGTAATCAGGCTGATAAATGACAGACAATCGAAAGCATGCTGGAGTTATGTTTCGTGTACACTGTACATCTGTAGGTTATAAGTTTCCTATACACCAACTCTGAGATTGATACATTGCAACTGTATTGAGACATTGGCCAAAGAAAACATATGAAAAGGGGAGTTTACACTTATAAAATAAGATCAGATTTGTGTTCGAAATATTGTATCGGTCTCCTCATCCCAATGTATAAGTTGGAATGAATATGCGTAACAGAAACAACGTATTGACCCATTAATGCAAACCGTAACGGACAGGATGGACGGATGGATGAACACAAAGATGGACAGACAGTCGCTCCGGACAAAGTAGAACGATTGGGGATGCACTCATTAACGAACAAGAGCAGTTCACGGAACACTTGTGATGCATGCGAAAGTCTTATGATAAGTGCGAACATGGAAGGAAAAACAAATACACACTCCAAAGACAGCATGCTATAGTTATGGTTATTGTGTACTGCACATATGTAGGTTATAAATTACCTACAAACCAACTTTAAAATGGATACAATGGAAATTAATTGGCAATGGCTGAACTAAATAAGGAAAAATGTAGATAACTAAAATAAGCAGACCAGAGTGATGTATCGGTATAAGGTACCGTTCTCCTGATCACACGGTATAAGTGTGACCACTTTGAAATGAATTTGCTAAACAGAAATAACGTTTTGACCAATTAATGCAAACCGTGACGGACGTACTGATGCACATTCAGACAGACACAACGGAGGCCGGGTAATGCCTCCAAGCTTTACAGACAGACAGCACGTAAAGTATTGATTATGAAAGACTGGGTTCAATGCGTCAACACACGTCTGTGTTTAGGAAAGGGTTAACATGATATGATATTTGTTATCGCATATAAGCCGCATCTACCGATTTGCAGTTTAATTGAATCTCCGAAACGGGAACGTACAAGGTATATGACATAAACCTATTTAGACTACATTTCTAGTTTATTTGTCAACAAATAAATCTAGGACTAGATTACATGTCAACGGGCATTGAGTCGTCAATTTACGCAAATGCAAATACATTAAATTTAATTCCAAAAATCGCTAGAAGAGCCTCACATGTAAAATAAATATTGACCTTGCGGTTATAACTCGTATGTATGGTGAAATTAACTAACTCTAATTTGAAGATATACTTTACATTTTTTTCTCGGGTCTACAAACTGACAGACAGACACACGGAATCACGAGAACATAATCTAGCCTAGTACTGGTTTCTTCACCCAGTGATCATGAATAAGTGAACTGTTGCCATAATATATCTGAAATAATGTTGAAAATGTCGTAAAAGCCCATTAAAAAAGCTAAAGAAGCTTAAGTGGGAGGCAGATGCTCAGGTGTAGAGCGTTGGTCTCCTGATCCGAAGGTTCCGAGTTCGAATATCCTACAATCCGGATGTGAACATACACTCGAAGCAAGTAACGGTTGATTTACATCAATGAAGAAGACATCGTAAGTTGCAAGAACTAGCTTCACTTTGAAATGACTATGTTTAACCCTTTGACTGATGGAACCGATTGTTTGAAACCTGTGAAGAGCATGGCCAGCCGTCTACATTTTCGGTTGACCAACTCAAAATATTTATCTTTATATTCATAAAACAGGCTATGAACTCTTCCAGATGCAGAGTTGGGCAAGTCAATTTTAAACATTCACTTAAGTCCGTGTTATTATCCTGTCGGAGGAATCCGCTTTGACTGGGTGTTAACCGAACACAACCATTCACCGCCAGCTAGTCACCCAGGAACTAGTGTGCCCTTTTGCCGTGATATAACTTTAATTCGGGCGAAACGGCGTAAAACTTACATAAATCAAATAAATTAAATCAACTTGTCCGAAACTGAATTCAGAATTTCATGCGCTGTAAGTCTTAACCCTAGTTAAAACAAACAAACGCCTATTTCATGAGCAAGACTGCGATTTATTCACAGGAGAAGATAAGCAAATATGTGCTTACTATATAAGCACCCGATGTTGTATATAACAAATGTACTGTTGTCTGATAAGAACTTTAAACATATTTTCTACGATTTAACTAAACCCGGATGAAAACAGAGATAAACACATTTTAGGAAAATATTCTGGAAACCTGTGCAGTCAAATCGCACATTAACCATAATCCATACAATTCATCCAAGCTCATAATACAAGTGAAATACATAAATATCCATTAAACCCACATATTAATCTTGACTGATGCTGAATTAGGAAAGTGAGAAGTTAACTGCTCGAAGTCTTGCGTAGAACTGACCAAAACCAGTCAAACCACTCGTATATACCCAGCCATCGCACAGCGATAACGTGAACACATCTCCGATATGTGTATCCGTATATGCTAAGACAAACGTTCTCTTCTATTTCATATACGGACACAGTAACGAGTTAAATCAACGAGTCGGTATCATCAATAGAAGATTGTCATACACTTGCTTGTTTGCTTTTTGTTTTGTTTGTATATGGTGTTCTACGCCGCTTTCTTACATTTTATCAGTTCTATTCTAGCGGTTCCTAAGTAAATATTTCGTATGACCCCGCCGGGCATCGAACCTTTAAATACGGTCGACAGGGCGTAAAACTTACAAAACTCAAATAAATCAAATCATCTCGTCGGAAATGGAATTCAGAATTGCATGCACTAGATTCGGACACTAATAATTATATCTACAGTCAGTATAATATCAACAATGAATAATTACCATGCACTTTTTTGTTTGCTTTTTGTTTTGTTTGTATGGTGTTTTACAACGTTTTCAACATGCTTCAGTGATATTCCAGTGTTTCCTAAGTAGGTCTTTCGTATGACCCCGCCGGGGATCGAACCTCCCGCACCCGAGAAAAACGCTCTACAACTACACCACCGAGGCGGTGTGTCATACACTTGTAGCTTACATAGTAATGATTGGGTACACACATTAAATAAATGATCTAATCAAGACAACGAAAAATATCAAATACTTACATCCCATCATTACATATGAATTGTGACTAAAAGCATTGTATTTTGTTATTAATTGTCCAACAATATAAATAAAATTTTGAAATGGTTTTAACCGTCCATGCACATTGGAAATACGTTGTATATATTGAATATTATGTGAGGTCTAAACTAATCAACTCACCGGTAAAGGCATATCCCCCCACTCAACAAGAATATAATTTTTTTTAAAGAGATGTCAACTACCATTGTAATAAAACACTTCTGAATTCGATAGGACTCGAGTAACGCAGATAACAAAACATGTATACATACATGGCGCCCATTCAATAGAGTTCAGTATTGTACTAACTCGTGTTAAATAACAGCTTAATTAGAGTACTCTAGACCGTGCCAATTTGTAGTCGGACCGTATAAAGTCGGAGCTTTTAAAATAACTTGTAAATAACAGCTTAATTAGAGTACTGTAGACCGTGCCAATGTGTAGTCGGATCGTATAAAGTCGGAGCGTTTAAAATAACTTACGAATTGATTGAGTCGAATGTGATCTATATGATCTTCTACGACAATATGTGTGGACTGATCTTGGTCTCTTCTCTGGTGTATAATTATCGAATGTCCTTTATCGTGTGACGTGGCTCCTAGCATGTGTATTTGTGTCAACGGTATAGGTATGTTTAGTGATATCTATTACAACCATTTGTTTAAATAAAACAAAAGATTGAAATTATTTCATTTTTTTTATTTGACTTTGGACTAATACTTCTAGCATTTGACACGATGTGTTCCCGATACGTCGACTCGTACAGATTAACACCTATCACGTATCCGGGTTTACGGGTTACCTAAAGGGGTATATAATTTATTTTATTTTAAGGATAGACCCTAGAAGACAGAGACGACGCCCATCTAACCGTAAGCGGAACTCACAGAACCGTTCACAGACTACGTTACCGAACAATGGGTAGAGGGCGACAGACCGTTGTGGAACAACTTTGGCACACAAAGGCCACACACTACAAACAGCATCGAAGGCTGGCACAGCAAACCTACGAAAATGACCCAGGACTCCCACCCGAACTTATTTAAAACCATCAGATGTTCAAATACATTCAAAACGCAAATGATATTGAGATAATACAGAGAGCTGTCGGTGGAACAATTCGCCCACGTGCAAAGCGGTACCAGACTAAGTATATTGAAAGAGAGGTATGAAACTGGTGTTCTGGAGTTGATGGCTTATGCTGACTGCATCTCAGCTCATTTAATTGGGTTGAAACTAATAGTTATGTTTTTTGTGCAGATATAAAGCGTGAATTAATGTTCAGTTACTATTGCGGTCTTCGTGTGATTATATGCTGTTTTCTAATAGTTTACTTAATAGTGCTGACAAAGATCAGACTGCATTGTTCGTATTCACAAAGAAAATGCGATAAATGCAGCAAAAGATCAACTTGCACGTATGTGCAGGCTAATCCTAGATTAAGCTTTCTAAAATGTTTTTAATTTCGTATTCTCAGAGAAATTTTGCATGTATATATTTTCTTGATCATAAATGTTTATGCATAAAGAAAATTTAAATTATAATTGAGTTTGTCTCATGCGATTTCCATGTATATCTAGTCGATCAATACAGACTTCTGGATTGTACAATTAACCGTTACATTTTCTTCGACTGCACTGGGAACGATTCACTAGAGTTAGCAGAAAACATTGAGGGAAATAAAGAAATCAACTTTTTGGGGTAATTTACGATTTGCTACCGGTCATATAGTGCAAACGCATACAAAAATCGTATATTTATAAACTATTCATGTCTACACAAAACAATGGGTAAACACATCTTAAAGACATTAAAGAACACACCCGTCTTAATAAATCATGAGTCTAAAGCAATAGGTATACATACTTACCTGTCTCGCCCTCTAATGGGTCCCCCCGATCCGCTCGACCGACCAGCTAGGGGTTGAAATCGAGTCGACGTTACGGGAACAAACCTTTGACTCTTCAAATTTATGCACACTTTATTCCCCTTTCTTAACACCTTGGATGTCTCCTAATAACAAAGACCAACGTGATGACATACATTAACTGGGTACGGATTCACAATCGAGGGGATTATGAGTACCCACGGAGGGCTTTATGAATACCTTATCCAATCCATCATTTTCATTGTACATATCAATAAAAGACAGCTTTGAAATACCTCCGTACCTACTCACAATGGTTAACACTAGACGCAGAAAGACTTCAGCCAAAACCAGATTAGCCTCACATCAACTTAATATTGTAACTGGAAGACACAAGAAGATAGAAAGAAATAATAGAAATTGTACACTTTGCGAATTAAACGAAATTAAAGATGAATATGATTTTATACTAATTTGCCCTTGCTTCAAGATATCACGACTCAACAATAATTATAACGAGCAATACTCGAGGAAAAACAATGTAAAAAGTATGGACGTGAAGCAAGAACAAAACGAAACTATAGAAGTGTTAACAGGTAACGTTTGTAAAATCTTAAAAACCCGAGGCGTATGCCTACATGGACAAGACATCCTGGCCATACATCGACTACCTTCGAAAATAATATTGGCCTAACCTGTTATAATAAAGACGATGAACAATAACATTCAGTCGAACATCATGAGACAAAGACAGTCATTGAAAACGGCCAGATTTCGACTAGCAACTTAACACTGGCCTGATTAGTAGATCATTTCTTCATGCAGAAATAAAAAGAGCCTGGTTTTTCAATGGCTCGGTAGACGGAGATACCCACCAGGATGAACGTTTTAAATTTGATATTTATGATGACATTTCAAGGGTTATACAGGACTCTAGATAAAAACATAAAAAAATGGTGATTTTGTATCGTTTTTACATACTTTCTGAAATGACGGGAGTGGAATAGGGATTATACGACTGTAAAGTCTTCACCCTACCCAATCACGATATCTAAGATACTTTAAATGCAACGCATTCTGACATTATAAATTAGCACTGAACTAGCATATATTATGACAAATACTTTTTCTCATTGATTGTGGGTAAAACATGAATGAGTACGCCTGATACTCGAAGTCTTCAATATACATATCAGTAGTGATATAACACTCTCACTCATATGCAATTTTAAGTTGTCTTGTTCAAAAAATTACAAAAGGTTTTTAATTAGGATATATTGGACTAGAATTTTGATCTAGCATTGACAGCAATGTGAGAGAGTGTAAAGATACTCATTGGTGGCAATTCCTCCTTTCCTCACATTGTTCTAAAAAATAATTGATATACAGTCGTATGCATTGGGTTATTATAGAATTGATTTTAACATAACAAAAACTCATGCAATTAATGTAGTATTTAGTGAATAAAATGTTTTTGTTTTTTTTTAAAACCAGTTAATTGAACAGTAGTAATAAGGAAATTATTCCTTTTTGTAGAAGTTTAACCCTTTCACTGATAGGCATTATCCACGGTTAACTAAACAAATAATCATCAAAGTAAAGTCAATTTGCGGATGACACCACTTTGCTCTTAGACGTGACAGAAAACTCATTGAAAAGTGTTTCAAAATTACTGCATAGATTCTCTATTATATCAGGATTAAAATGTAATTTCGATAAAACAAAGCTCATCTGGATTGGGTCGCGTAAATATAGTATACACTCAATATAAACAAAGACGCAGTTTAAGTTACTTGGCATTCTTTTTGATGTGAACCTTAACAAAATGAATGATATAAATTCTGAGCCAAAACTTAGAAGCATTTCTAAATGTATAAATTATTGGAAAAGAAGAAAATTATCACCTATTGGTAGAATAACAGTCGTAAAAAACACTTCTTATTCCAATTTTAACACATTTATGTATTAACGTTTCGTCTCCAAAAGCAGATATTATAAAACATTTAAATGTTCAACACTGTATATATTCGTTTGGGATGAAAGAGCTAAAATAAAACAAACAATTTTCATTAAAGGTTATGAGGAAGGGGGTTTAAAAGTGATAGATATCAAAAGTTTTATCTCTAGCATGAAATTAAAATGGCTGAAGAACTTAATAACTTGTAAAAATAACATATATTGTTACAGTTATGTACCCACTGATCTTAAAAAGGGGTGATTTTAACTTTGTATAAGGGAGGTGTAAACTGAAACATGATGCTGCCCTCGGCCTTATATGTGCGTAACCGATTCAAGCTGAAATTGAAACGAGAAAACTTACCTTGTTCGGTCAACTGTGTCGCCTTGAAAGGGACTGTGCGACAAAACAAATTTCCCTTTTGCGTCTATGTTTATCTTATAATGGTTATTTAGATAGTGGTTTTATTTCAGACGTTATTAATCTGTTACGCAAATATGACTTGTTTTATGTTTTGCTAAATGATGTTTTACATGGCAGATCATTTGGAAAAGATATCTAAACACTAGAATATCAAGTTATTTTGGTCACGAATGGAATGAGTGCTCCTGAATTTGAGATATATAGACAAATACAGCAGCAGTTCTCTGTGAGTCCTGTATGGCATTTAGCTAAACACAATCAAAGTATGCTTTCTTTCTGCTTTTCTGTGGCTCAGATGATAGCCTTTCTATCTACCACAGACTCGACTTGTTCTAGTTGTGGAATAACTGACATAACATGTTGTATAACAGAGCATATTTTAGTTAATTGTACCTGTGTGCAGACTTGTAAGCTCCTTTTCGAAGAATATATTAATCGAGAATTCGATTTTACTGTGTCTGAGTTTATTAACTCTTTATATGGAGAGGAGTATGTTCGAGCATTGTTTGGTTTGGACACAAATTTGGAACGTCTTCTTCAGGGAAAAAAATGACATGTTCTTTAATGTGGTTGCATCGTTTCTCCATGACGCATGGAATTGTTACAAGTACTTTATGTAACTTTGTCAATTCTGTACATTATGGAACTTATATTGTCAATTTGAATATGCAAACTCCTATTTTGTGTACATTTATGCAGGGACGTATAGATAAGATCTTTTATTTTTGTTTATAACCTTTCCTTTTTGTTCTTTTTGTTTGTTTGTTTGTCAATGTGTTCATGTTTGTATGATCTTCATATATTGGAGGAAATAAGATTATATACGAAAAATAATTAATTTAGGAAAAATCGATTTTTGGTTTGACGGATTAAAATCGTACATAGAACAGATAATTTATTTATTTATTTATTGGGGTTTTACGCCGCTTTCAACATTATTTCAGTTATATCACGGCGACAGTTCACTTATTCATGATCCCTGGGTAAACAAACAAAAAATCCTTCCTGTCGGATAAATAGGATACTCTCGTAACCAAAAAGGTATTGATATACTTCAAAACAACATGAAAAAGGTAAAACAAGCCAGTATCAATCTAAAAGAAGATGTTATCGACTTAAAATGCTGCTCTATGAGAGATATTTTAATAGATGTTGGCATAGAGGAAAATAAGGGTTACAATGCGCTAGTTTCTGACCAGTTCGGCAACGACGAACACGTTCTACGATCTTCTGGTCGCAGGTTGAATTCCCCCATGGAAACTAAGGATTGTGATCAAAAAGTGAGTGATAGGCATAGATAGTTGTAAAGTTTAAGGACACAAAGTCGAAAAAGAGTATGAAAAATTCTCTAAAATCAGTTGATCTCCGAAAAACAGTTTACAATGTCACAGATAAATATCCTCAGGAAGTAATAGATCGACGTCGTGAACTTTTTTCCCGATTATGAAAGCTGAAGGCGGCAAAGGAAAATAGGTAGTTCTAGTGCGAGATCTATACTTGCCAGCTAATGCCACACACACGAGCAATACAGAATAGGGGTCTGGAGGGAAGTGTGGAATTTCCATTCTATCATGGAATGTGGAGGGCCTTAAAAACTGTGTCACTGATGAAGATTTTGTATCGAAATATGAAGTTTTATTCTCTTAGAAACTTGGGAAAAGCAGAATGATATCCATAAAATACCTGGGTATGAATCGCTAAATTTTCCTCGTAAAAGACTTCTTAACGAAAGAGCAAAACATGGACACAAGGGGATCATCTTATTTTATAAATTTCAATGCCCATTGTAGTCAGAAAAATAATAAACTTTACTGTTTTAAGAAAACAATACTTTAAAAGCTATTATTGCAAATGGCCGAATATTAATAAATTCATTTCTTTAATGCCCTCTACATAGGAAAATATTTACATAATGCATTTGAATCGAGAGGGTAAACAAAAAGTTTATATATTATTAAAATAAATATATAATTCGTATCCATTACAGGAATATACATTGTACGATTATTAACGCAATTATGCTAGTAGTTAACATAATATTATGCTCTTCTTGAAAATTGTATACATGTATGTGTGTAACCTGTCTTCACAATGTCTTTAAATTCGTATTTGTTTATGGCTATAAATTTTGTAAATTTAATGCTAATAAACTGTATGTTATGTTGTGTTATATACTGTATGTTAATCAAGGCTTCTTTTATACAAAATGTGAAATTCACCGCTACTTAATTAGTAACAGCTTGCTTATCCAAAGACCTAATAACACATGTGTCTTTGGCTTATCAAAACAATTTACGAAATCGAATAATAACACCGCCAATATTGTATCATTGATGCCTCATTCTAACAAGAGCTGTCGGAGGACAGCGCGCTCGACTATATGCCGCTTATTCACATAAAGCACTATTTCATTATATTGCACTTAAGTACTATTAACCCTTTCCCTCATACGGCAATTCTGCAGCAGACGACTTTGAACTTATTTTGTCAAAACATAGAAAATCTCCATAATTGAATGGATTTTTTAACCTATGACAAAAAGTGGAAAACATTGTGGCCAAATTTTCTAAGTAATTCAAGGGCCATTACTCCATATTTAGGATGCAATGGAGTTATTTAACCTAATTGTACGATGGTCCTTAACAAATGTGTGAAGTATGAAGTGATTTGAATTATGAAACTTTAACGCAAATGTTAAAACTGACCGAGTTTAAAAATAGCAAAACCTAAAAAAAAGGTTTACCAAATGTTTGACATCATGCAAAACCAGTTTGATATGTTGAAGAATTATATTTGATAAATGAATGATCACAATTAGAAAGGAACCAAATATTATGAATTTATCTAGAATTCTCAAAATCAAACAAAAATCATGTTATTTATTCCCCAAAAGTCACACTCAGCATCTTCAACATACAATGTGAAGAAAGGTATTATATGTAATTATATTCCAAATATGAAAGCCCTTAACACAAGTTCTTATTGAGAAAAGTTAAAAAATTAAATGAAAATGCCAACTTGCCCTAAAACTTTAACCACCCAAAATCATGTCTTTTGCCGCAAAAAGAAGGTCACACTCAGCATCTTCAGCATACAATATGAAGAAATGTATTAGATGTAATTATATTCCAAATATAAAAGCCCTAGCATAAATACTTATTGAGAAAAATTAAAAAATTCAAACAAAAATTCCAACTTGCCTTAAAACTTTAACCACCCAAAATCATGTTTTTTACCCCAAAAAGAAGGTCACACTCAGCATCTTCAGCATTCAATGTGGAGAAAGGTATAAAATGTAACTACATTCCAAATATTAAAGCCGTAGCACAAATACTTATTGAGAAAAATTAAAAAATTAAATGAAAATGCCAACTTGCCCTAAAACTTTAACCACCCAAAATCACATCTTTTACCCCAAAAAGAAGGTCACACTCAGAAACTTCAGCATACAATATGAAGACAGGTATTAGATGTAATTATATTCCAAATATAAAAGCCCTAGCATAAGTAACTATTGAGAAAAAAAAAAAAAAAAAATTCCAACTTGCCCTAAAACTTTAACCACAGAAAATCATTTTTTTTACCCCAAAAAGAAGGTCACACTCAGTACCTTTAACATTCAATGTGAAGAAAGGTATAAGATGTAACTATATTCCAAATATTAAAGCCCTAGCACAAATACTTATGAATGAAAATCCCAACTTGCCCTAAAACTTTAACCGGACGCCGACGCCGACGCTGGGGCGAGTAGTAAAGCTCTCATATTCTTCGAATAGTCGAGCTAAAAAGCGATATCTACATATAATACACAATGAAGTAACGGTGTTTTAGAACGATATCATCGATATTGTATCGATCACACTTATAGCCAAAAGCAGGGATTATCAGTTTGACATGTTATTAGTCGCCGGGCAGAAGCCTATACAAACTTACAAATAGTAAATTATAGGTTATTTAAAATGTTTATTTTGGTTCGAAACAAATGAAGTAAAGAACAAACCGAGATAAAACTGGTTTTAATAGAAAAAATGACTTTGAACGAATACTCTCTGCCTATAAAGAGAGTTTCAATAACGACACGTCTGCATCATCACATATATTGAAATGTTAGATTGTGATTTTACTATTGATGAAGTGAAACGAGCGATTAATACACTGAAACGTGGGAAAAGCGGAGGCGAAGATCCTATATTTATTTGAGTTATCTTAACTGTTTAATACCGAACGATCGTTTATTTATATAGGTTATCTTAGCTGTTTAATACCGAATGACCATTTATTATGTCTCCCCCATTCATGGCATATTGATTTTGCCCGTTCCGTCCTTCCGTCCTTCCGTCCGTCATCCGTCACACTTGTTTCCGCTCAATAACTGAAGAACACTTGAGCGTAGGAACTTCATACGTTGTATGCAGGTTGGTCCTGACCAGTAGATCACTCCTATTGATTTTGATGTCAGAAGGTCAAAGGTCAAGGTCATGGTGACCGTGTGAAATAAAAAACGGTTTCTGCTCAATAACTGAATAACGCTTGGGCCGAGGAGCGTCATACTTAATATGCAGGTTGGCCATGCCAAGTAAATGACCCTTATTGATTTTGAGGTCAGTACGTCTAAAGGCAAGGTCACAGTGACCTTGAGCTGAAAGGTCACTTGCCAATGAGCTGACAAATTGTTTATGCTTGGGCCCAAGAACTTCATACTTAGTGTGCAGGTTGGTCACCACCAGCATATGACTCTTATTGATTTTGATGTCACTAGGTCAAAGGCCAAGGTCACAGTGGTCAAGATCACGTCCGTCACACTTGTTTCCGCTCAATAACTGAAGAACGCTTGGGCGTAGGAACCCCATACCTGGTATGCAGGTTGGCCATGCACAGTAGAAGAACCCTATTGATTTTGAGATCAGTACGTCTAAAGTCAAGGTCACAATGACCTTGAGCTCTAGAAAGGTCACAGAGACAATGAGCTTGGTGTGCAGGTTGGTCACTATCAGCAGATGACCCCTATTGATTTTGAAGTCACTAGGTCAAGTGTCAACGTAACCTTCAGCTGAAAAATGGTTTACGCTCATCAGCATGCTTATGTCGAGGAACTTCATACCTTGTGTGCAGGTTGGTCCTAACCAGTAGATGACCGCTATTGATTGTGAGGTCACAAGGTCAAAGGTCAAGGTCACGGTAACAATGAGCTGAAAAATATTTTTGCTTAATAAATGTAGAATGCTTTGGCCATGGAAGTTAATACTTGGTGTGCAGGTTGGTCACCACCAGCAAATAACTCCCCATTGGTTTTTAGGTCACTACGTCAAAGGTCAAGGTCATGGTTACCTTCTGCTGAAAATGGTTTCCGCTCAATAACTGAATGCTTGGGCCCAGGAAGTTCATACTTTGTGTGCAGGTTGGTCACCACCAGTAAATGACCCCTATTGAGTTTGAGGTCAAAGGTCAAGGTCATGGTAACCTTCAGTTGAAAATTGGTTTCCGCTTAATAACTAAAGAATACTTATGTCGAGGAACTTCATACCTGGTGTGCATGTTGGTCCTAAGCAGTAGATGACCCTTATTGATTTTGTTTGATTCTGAGGTCACAGGGTCAAAGGTCAAGGTCACAGTAACAATGAGCTGAAAATTGTTTTTGCTTAATAACTAGAGAATGCTTTGGCCATGGAAGTTAATACTTGGTTTGCAGATTGGTCACACGAGCAGATGACCCCTATTGATTTTGAGGTCACTAGGTCAAAGGTCAAGGTCATGGTAACCTTCAGCTGAAAAATGGTTTCAGCTCAATAACTGAATGCTTGGGCCCTGGAACTTCATACTTGGTGTGCAGATTGGTCACCACCAGCAACTGACCGCTATTGATTTTGAGGTCTCTAGGTTTGTTTTCCGCTTAATAACTAAAGCATGCTTATGTCGAGGAACTTCATACGTGGTGTGCATGTTGGTCTTAACCGGTAGCTGACCCCTATTGATTTTGATGTCATTAGGTCAAAGGTCAAAGTCACGGTGATCTAGGGCTAACAAAGGGTTTCAGCTCAATAACTGAAGAATGCTTGGGCCCAGGAACTTCATACTTGGTTACCTTCTGCTGAAAATGGTTTCCGCTCAATAACTGAATGCTTGGCCCCAGGAAGTTCATACTTTGTGTGCAGGTTGGTCACCACCAGAAAATGACCCCTATTGATTTTGAGGTCACTAGGTCAAAGACCAAGGTCATGGTAACCTTCAGCTGAAAAATGGTTTCTGCTCAATAACTGAGCAATCGAGGAACTTCATACTTGGTTTCGCAGGTTGGTCCTAACCAGTAGATGACCACACAAATGGGGAGACAAGCGCTTTTTAAAAAAGAAATCTCTGGTTTATATGGGTAACTTAACTGTTTAAAACCGAACGATAATTTATTTATATGGGTAATTTAACTGTTTAATACTGAACGATCATTTATTTATATGGTTTAACTTAACTGTTTAATACCGAACGATCATTTATTTATATGTGTTATCTTAACTGTTTAATACAGAAAGATGGTTTATTTATATGGGTTATCTTAACTGTTTAATACCGAACGATCATTTATTTATATATACAAATTACAATGAAAAACAAGAAGAAGAAATTGTTGAAATATCACACGGAAAACCGAAATTGTCAAAACAACCCAACCTGTATTATACCGAATGAGTAAGTAAGTGAAGTAAGTAAAACATTTATTATAGTGACATGTGCATACAATATGTTACAAACAAGTAATTATGTACAGAATACAAGCACCCGGCCCAGTGGACCTATAAGTCACCTAAATTGAATAAATAATAAATATACGTGAAATATCTGAAGTAATGATTCGTTGTTAAATGGCAAGTTATATACCCTGATAATTGCAATAACTTTAAATAAATTTTGCAGATTTCCTTGGGAAAACATTTATTAAATGACACATTTTGAGTTCTGTATTTAAAAGAAAGAAATCGTGTTGTCGTAAAATATCATCAAACACATAAGTCCTGATATCGTTGTATAGATCACAAGTCAGTCACAAATGTTTGTCATCTAGAAAATTAAAAAATTAAACAATGTAAATAAATTGGAGAAATTAAATCATAAATCGCTTGGCTTAGATAGGTTAATATGAAGGCGATAGAAATATCTTCCAAACTCTGTTCATCAGTCAACCTAACGCCTCAGTGTATTTGTTCGCCTCGGTAGCGGGAGGTCGCGGGTTCGATCTGCGGCCGGGTCATAATAAATACTTTAAAATGGAAGTAGGGCCTAACGGCTGCCCTCCTTGGTGCCCAGGGTTGGTGGATTAAGTATTACGTCTGACTGGCATGTGTCGAGATAAATGGTCCGGTAGTACTGGTAATTTACCCAGGAAACGCCGTGTTATAACTGAAACATGTAAAGCGCATAAACCCCAAACAATCAATCAATCACTCATCGGTCAACTTTAAACAGAGGCGCCATATGCGTATTCATTATTGCAACGTGTATGGGTCAATGGGGCGCAATACTATATATAACAATAGTGAAAAATTATCGTTTGGACCGCTGCTGCTTATAAATTTGTTTGCAAAATGATTGGCTCAACAGCCGTTACCGCTATGAATCAGCTTGATTATAAACAATTTACGATCATCTTAAACTAAAGGACCCCAGTCTAAACAGGCCTACACTATAACCACTCACTCACTCTTAATAGCAATCAAGCACAGCTATAGCTCTACAGCACAGACAGTGGATTATTCTCAGTGGATCAGGAATGTGCTACTCGTACTCATACTTACTCGAGTACCAACTTTCAAGTACTGAGCAGTACTTTGTATTTGTCTTAAATTATGAGTCAAAGTACTCGTGACAAAGCAAAATGGCCGGTAATTATGAGTACTTTACGAGTACTCTAAGAAATGCTGAATTGATTCTACATACAATTTGAATAGCATATCATGTTTTTATTTGTGACCTATCATTGTCTACATTTACACAGATTTATAGAACCATATATATATAATATTTATTAAAATAATCTGTCGTCGGAAAGTACTCGTGAGAACTTTAAATTTAAGTAGTATATTCAGAACTTACTCGAGTACACAGGGGAAATTGAGAACTCAGTACTTACTCGAGTATTCCTTAAGCATCCAGTTCTCAGTTCTTACTCGGAGTACTAAGCCCCAGTACTCGACCCATCCCTGCAGTGGATCGTGGTCATTTGCTACCTTTTCAAGCTGAGGATAGGTTACTAAGATGAACACAATCACTGTTCGCATTACCACAATACTCTATGATGTCAATTACGCCAAATACATCCGCGGTCATGCTGATCTAGGGCCAGATAACCCCTAAACAACTTTGTTTGCGTAGAAATTATAATTAGTGTTTATCATCACGAGAATATTTGAATATATATGATTTATATATGACATTGAGTTTAAATTAATTGTAAATGTGTATAGGATGCATTGGAAGTGATTTGATCACTTTTAGTATTTTGACCTTGTTTGAAAGTGAAATTAAGTAGAGAATGTGAAACCCCGGTTTTGTCCGAGTCAGCTTTGTTTCAAACTGACTAAACAATTTCGCCGGGTGAGTGCTTTCTTGCCCCGGAAGCTCAGTCGGTAGCGACGCGGGCTGTCAATCCAGGGGTTGTGAGTTCGAATCCCAGCTCGGCCAACATTATATCCGACGTTTGACAAGAGTCATTGTGACAAGCGTCATTCGTCTTTCACAAATGGGCTAACAGTTTACGTGGAACAGCAGCCAGTTGCTTGGAAAGTATGTTGTGTGGATTATTGGTGCGAGAAAAAACACATGAGTAGGTGAACGGGGCGCCGTGATATGACTGAAAAATGGTTGAAAAACGAAGTTAACCCCCAATTAATCAATCAAGCATATTGCATGACCCCCACCCCCTCCGTTTTCTGTAACTGATCCATTTACATGAAAATAAAGGAGTAATGTATTTGGTGTATCGGGACCAATTACGATAGAAATTAACAGAAGAAACCACTCATGTCGACATAATCGAATTTTAAAATAACCTGCTGTTAGAATCATTGAGATGCCTCTTAATCGACAGATTGATTGATTGATTGATTGATTGGGGTTTAACGCCGTTTTTAACAATTTCTCAGTCGTATCACGGCGGCCAGTTCACCTACTCATGTGTTTCCTGGTTTTCTCACACCAGTACTCCACAAAACAATCTTCCAAAGCAACTGTTTGCTTTTCCACATAGACTTAGCCCATTGGTGGAAGACAATGACTTTTGTCAAACGTCGGAAAGAAAGTTGGCCAAGATAACTGTTATTTTTGTATTTGGGGCATTAAAATATGATAACTGATATATTACATACCCCTATAATCGGTAAGATTTTCTTGTTTTCGATACTATTTCCATCGCAAATTCTACACTGTCAGTAACGACAGAGACATATAAACATGTTTATATGTCTCTGGTAACGGGGTAAGTATTTTTAAATAGGAAACCCCTTCATCGGGACAATTGAAAACGACTCAAGTTCACTTTATTGATAAAAAACGATACATTTTCTACCCTGGTTTTACTTGGATAACATAAAGAATAACATTTAGGGCGAATTCGAGATTTTTTTTTATTTTTTTTCGTGCCATCTTGATTTCAGTCGCTTTAATTACCGAAGTTTATTGGCACCCCGTGATTAATTAGCGCAAACATATTGTACGTTCGTACCACACTAAGTTCGCCGCAGTATGTCTCTGATTAGAACTAAAATATCATATAAATTTAATTATTGAAAATCATCAATATAAATAAATAACGTTTACAGAAAAGTAGATCTATTAAAAACTTATTTGTAATAAAGAAGATATGCTTACTTTACAACACTCGTCATCTATTTCCCTGTTGATCTAGATTTATAGAACCCAACATACAGAAGAATTTCACCAGATCTTATCAGCCTACATGATATAATATTATACAAACACACTTACAGTCTGTCACACTTTCCCCAAAAACGACGAATTAACAGCAAACGACTTTGAAAACATATCGGCAAATTTACGTAAATTATCTTTGATGGGAAAAGGGTTGAACACATTGGAGCAAACATAGAAATTGCTGCTCATTTTGAGTAATTTCTCCTTTCGTCACAATGTTTTCAAAAGTCGCCTGCTACAGAGTCGTCAGGTATTTTCTGTATGTGGGAAAGGGTTATCTTAAAAGACAAGACTAAAGAGATAAGGATTATGGATTATGTAGGTGACTTAGATTTTTAAAAGAGAACATTTGACATACATAGTGAATATAGATGATTTTTATACATCCCCTAAAGGAGTAACGGTTCCAAGCCGGGACCCAGTTTCGCGGTTGGCTGAGATGTTCCCTATGTCTGATTTGTGAACTTAAAATCGGTATTACTGTTTTGGTGATCTTATAGGAAACAGGAAGTGTCATGAAATCTGACAAGTCTAGTTCATGACATGAACACATTTATCGTTATATTGTATTTCAGTAATAACCTTTAACATATCTATTCGCTAGGATTTTGCCAGTCTTGCAAACTCATAATAGGAATTAAGTGGGTGGGGTAATCGAGTTACAGTGAATTCGTAACCTGGTGAACTCGTAACCTGTATATGTTGGTGAGTTCGTAACCCGGCCCAAGTGAATTTGTAACCTATTGAACATTATTCCATATTTGATATATAATTTTTATTATATTGTAGAATTATTTTATAAAAGAGATGCGTTTGTTGGAAAAAAATATTTTGTAACTTGTAATAAATATCGTTGGACATTCTATTTTCGTGAGCCTCCCTTTTTCGTAACGTCACTATTTTCGGGCTTATATCACGTGACTTTGTCCAGGGACACTATATTACAGGGATATGAAACGCATCGATAAGCTCCGTTATCTTCGACTCGCTGTAAGAAAAGCGGTCATTAGCCGCTCTGGTCATTATCCACTTCGTACATTCATTTCCGCGATGGCTATCGATGTAGATAGACGGATGTTTTATTAAAATTAATAAGTTTAAAAAGGAATAACCGAGAATGTAAGTACATAACATAATTTCTATCTTTTTTTCTTACATTTACGTTAACTTTGAGCTTGTATTTAAACAAAAAATGATAGTTATTGCAATGAGTTTTTGAAGTCGATATTTTCCACAAAATTGTGGTCAAAAAATTCAAAACGAAGAATATAGGCTATGTGGGGGACCGTCATGTGTTCTATATTGCCGTTATAAACACATTTCAATGTTATATTATAAAAGATCATTGGCCAAACTGTGGCCCTGTTATTTTAATATAGCTGATGTTTGCCGGAAATTTTCTAGAATTGTTTGTGAAAACTTGTGAAAAAATGCGATGAATTTTAAAAAAGATGACGACCATTTTGTCAAAATAACGAATCGGGGCTATGCAAAACACCATTTACTGTTCAATGTGGCCTTTGTAAATACATTGAAAGGTCAGATTGTAAAAGTTAAATGATCAATCTTGGTTTAAATTATTTTTACAAATCTGTTGTATGCAATGAAGAATCTAATATTGTCAGAGAAAAAATGATAAAAAATGCGATGAAATTTAACAAAATTGTGGTCAAAAAATTCAAAACGAAGAATATAGGCTATGCGGGGGACCGCCATGTGTTCTATATTGCCGTTATAAACACATTTCAATGTTATATTATAAAAGATCATTGGCCAAACTGTGGCCCTGTTATTTTAATATAGCTGATGTTTGCCGGAAATTTTCTAGAATTGTTTGTGAAAACTTGTGAAAAAATGCGATGAATTTTAAAAAAGATGACGACCATTTTGTCAAAATAACGAATCGGGGCTATGCAAAACACCATTTACTGTTCAATGTGGCCTTTGTAAATACATTGAAAGGTCAGATTGTAAAAGTTAAATGATCAATCTTGGTTTAAATTATTTTTACAAATCTGTTGTATGCAATGAAGAATCTAATATTGTCAGAGAAAAAATGATAAAAAATGCGATGAAATTTAACAAAATTGTGGTCAAAAAATTCAAAACGAAGAATATAGGCTATGCGGGGGACCGCCATGTGTTCTATATTGCCGTTATAAACACATTTCAATGTTATATTATAAAAGATCATTGGCCAAACTGTGGCCCTGTTATTTTAATATAGCTGATGTTTGCCGGAAATTTTCTAGAATTGTTTGTGAAAACTTGTGAAAAAATGCGATGAATTTTAAAAAAGATGACGGCCATTTTGTCAAAATAACAAATAGGGGCTATGCAAAACATCAATTACTGTTAAATATTGCTGTTATAAACACATTCAAAGGTCAGATTGTAAATGTTAAATGATCAATCTTGGTTTAAATTATTTTACAAACCTGTATGTATTCAATGGAGAATCTAATATTGTCTGAGAAAAAATGCGATGAAATTTTAAAAAAATGGCGGACATTTAGAAAAATAACGAATCGGGTTTATACAAAACATTATTTGCGGTTCTATATTGCCAATATATATACATTTAAAGGTCAGATTGATAATGTTGAATGATCAATGTTGGTTTAAATTATTTTCACAAACCTGTTGTATGCCGAGATTCACCTAGAATTGTTTGAGAAAAACTGAGAAAAACGCGGATAAATTTTAACAAAGGGCGACCAATTAATGAAATTTATGGGTACCTAGATTTGTGTGTAACTTTCCAACAATTTATTCATGATATAAGGTTTTTAATCAATGAAATATATCCCTGTTTTAACAACGAAGGCAAAGTGTATAATCATTATTCAATGTTAATTTATTTCAGAATGGGCAAACTTCATGGCAGCAGAAGGGGACGAATTGGCAGGAGGCCAAAGAAAACGAAAAACAAATGCACTCCTTTAGCAAAGAAAGCTAGGAAATCAATAATTATATGATATGTATACAGTATAATATTAAAACATTGGTACATGTACATGAATGAATGTATATACGTAACATGTATTAAAATATTGGTATATGAATGAAAGTGAAAGTTAACCCTTTCTCACATAAAACAAATCTGCAGTAGACGACCTAGAACATCATAGACAAAATATCAAAGAACAAGTGTTGAATAAAGTTAAAAACATTGTGACAAAAGGAGCCATTATGAACAATTTCTCCTTTTGTTGTACTGTTTTCAAAAGTCGTGTGCTGCATCCAAAAATGATTGTCAAGATTCTTGAGCATTTTTTTTCCTTTAAAAAAATGGTTTGCCCTTTTTTATTAAATCATAATTACATTTACAATCTTAGATATATTTGCAAAATGAATGGCCAAGTATGAATTCGAATTTGTCTGCTGCAGATGTTTGAATGTCGAGAAGGGTTATTAATAAGAGTTTAATTACCAATTAGCCCATTTCCCTGTATGAACAATGAAAGGGTTATAAAACCAATTAATTAGTATGTAACCAACACATATGGAACACGACAGGAACACGACAGGAAATGATTGCATAATGTTACATAACATAAGTCACCCTGCCATCTGGTCAGTGTGATATTATAGACCTCTTTAGAATTGCATATATTTTATTGTTTTGGGCCACCTCAATCAAGAGATAATCTCATGTTTTCAATAACAATCTGTTTTTCCATCAAACGATTTTTTAATAAAAAAATAATGTATTGTAATAACCAGTTATTGTTTTTATTTTGAAAAGATTAAAATACCACTTGACTAAGACTTCTTGATAAAGAATAAATTATTTTACACAAATTTGAATCTTTTGTCTATATTTTGTGTCCCTGGTTACTGTAAAGAGCGCTAGCAAATCAACGAAAACAGCCGTATTTGCACGCAAGTTACCGTTATCATACGCAAGTGAAGGTCTAATTATCACCAGCTTGCATTGAAATCATTTAAAAAACAAAAGGACGGAGAATATCAAAGCAGACCTCTAAATTTATCTTTTAATATGATAATTATAAGGTCATATTTGGACAGCTTTTTTAACCCATTAGTAAATATCTCTCTTTCGACGTTCTCAAATATCAGGGAGGTACACGCAGTGTCATGAACCCCTAAAACAGCAATTTTTTTTTACTTCGCTTGGAACTTTTTAAAGAATTCGAAGAATCGTGGCAGGTATGAAATAAATATGCTGGGAGTCTATATTTTGTGTCCCTGGTTACTGTTACTGTAAAGAGCGCTAGAAAATCAACGAAAACAGCCGTATTTACACGCAAGTAACCGTTATCATACGCAAGTGAAGGTCGTTATCTATCGGAATGGGTAAATCAAAATGGCCGATACCTGTACGAAGTGAGGCCAACATATTACTGATAAGGCTGATGAAACCGCACGCGTTGCATATCCCTGTAATATAGTGTCCCTGCTTTGTCCTTGCAGCCGATTTGGAACTGTAAAATTATTTCCCGATGGCCAAAGTATTTGCTGACATATTTCAACAATAAAATGCATCTTAAACAGTTGTGTTACTTGTTGTCATGGGAGGAATAGCCAAAATACCCTTATTTTTTATATACCAAATTTAGAACAGTTTAAACCCCCAAAAAGTGGAAAAATCGGACATGAAAATTTACTGTAAAAAGGGTCTTTTGTTGTTTACAAAATGGCGGCTAGGGTCATGTGATTTGTTTGACCTAGTTAGGTCAATGCAATTTTTCATTGGATTTGACATTCCTAAAGGTTCTTACGCATAGAGATGTAAAATAACTAAAATATTTTAAATAATATCCCATTAGAAATATGGCAATTTTGAAATCTGTATTGATCTTTGTGATGATTAAATATAGGATCTTACAGGGTACCAACTATCCATGCAAACCCTTTAGGTTGACACAGTGGGATAACGAATGAGAAAGGAAAATAAGCTTAACGTAGATCTATTCAAAGTTGAGTAATTAAAAAAAAAAAAGGTTCATATTAAAATCAAGGATAATTTCAAATTAATTGGTTTAAACTATATTAAATGTTTAATTGCTTCAGTTTTTTAGTTTTCAATATGTTACGACCTATTGCCCCTTTTATTTTTGTTTGTTTTTGTTTGTGTGTTGCCTTTATGGAAACTGCAAAGTGCCAAAATAATGACGTCACGAAAATAGGATATCAATTTCGGCTTTGGACTTGTTGAACATGTGTGTATTCAAGATTATTTTTTTTGTGAATTATTAGTTTTCAAAGGATTTTTTGCTCGAAACTTGGAGGAAATAAATAAATCTTTCAGATATGACATGAAATTTCGTATCATTCACTAAGCCTTCTGCATATTTTGTCTTTGAAGCCTTACACTCACGAATTACGGATGCTCGAGGATAATAATAATAATAATAACTTTATTAGCACTGTCTAACACATTAACAATAAATGGTTATGGCAACAAAATACAGACAAATTACAATTAAATATGTACAATGTAGGAGTGACAGTGGATAAGTATGAGATAACTGAAGTATTATTTGACAATGAATTTCTAACCAACAACCATTCATTCAAGTAATTCACTACAATTTTTAATACAGTTGGAGAATTACTATTGAGAATTGAGAATTAATGAATTAATTCATCTTGTATTAGTACAAGTTTAACAAATGTGTGATAAATAACGATATATTTATTAATCTTACACATTGTTCTTATTGCAACTAATGATATCCTTATAATTTGATGCGTGAGGTGAGATAATTCTAGATAATTAAGATGACGATCGCCTTTTATCAATTAAAGTTGCAGAATTATATACTAACAGTTTGTGAAAAACAAGAATATTTAATCGGAATATCTGGCTATCTGTTTAAAATTGCATTCATCAATTTATTTGATTAGCCCCGTTATTATTTTAATCACTTATATATTAATTAGAGTGATTCCTAAGTATTTTGATGAGGAGAAAGATAATATTTTCATCAGGGCAATCTTAATCAATAATGATTGAGTTCACAATATCTGTTTATAAACATTTTATACATGTATGTATCTTTTTTTGTATGCAACGAAACACACAAACCCAATCTAGATAATCTGTCACATGTCAAGTAATTATCTTCGATATATTCACACCTAATTAACAACTGACACTTCGTTAATTATCACAAAACCGCCAACTATATGGCCGTAATCTTTAACTTTTTACTTATTTATTAATAATATTACATCAAAATGTAATAACAAATATTTTGTAAACATAAATTCTGTAATATAAATGTAAAAATTACAAAGGTTTCATAAACATTTACAATAGGTTACGAATTCACTTATACCAGGGTACGAATTCACAGAAATATACAGGTTACGAGTTCACCAGGTTACAAATTCACTGGCACCCGGGTAATCTAGTAGGTTCTCAATAAGCTTGATTATTCGAAGAATATGAGAGCTATACTACTCACGCTGGCCTCGGCGTCGGCGTCCACGTCACACTTTGGTTAAGGTTTTGCATGCAAGTACTTAAATACTACATATATTGCATTGAAACTTTCTACAACCCTACCAAATTATCACACCTATATGTAGCTTATCAAGTTAGATAACTATTATCATGCATTTTATGCAAGTTATAGCCCTTTTTTTACTTAGAAATTCTGGTTAAAGTTTTGCGTGCAACTAAATTAACAGTCCATATCTCAGTATTAACTTATTGCATTGCATTGAAACTTATACAACCCTACCCAACTATCACACCTATGTAGATTATCAAGTTAAATAACTCTATCCGGCATTTTATGCAAGTTATGGCCCTTTTTTAACTTAGAAATTCTGGTTAAAGTTTAGCGTGCAACTAAATTAAGAGTCCATATCTCTGTATTTACCTGATGCATTGCATTTTAACTTTCTACAACCCAACCCAACTATCATACCTGTGTAGATTATCAAGTTAGATAACTCTATCTGGCATTTTATGCAAGTTATGGCCCTTTTTTTTACTTAGACATTCTGGTTAAAGATTTGCGTGCAACTTAATTAACAGTCCATATCTCAGTATTTACTTGATGCATTGCATTGAAACGTTATATAACCTTACCCAACTATCACACCTGTGTAGATTATTAATTTAGATAACTCTATTCTGCATTATATGCAAGTTATGGCATATTTTTACTTAGGAATTCTGGTTAAAGTTCTGCGTGCAACTAAATTAATAGTCCATATCTCAGTGTTTACTTTATGCATTACATTGAAACTTCTACAACCCTACCCAACTATCACACCTTTGTAGATTATCAAGTTAGATAACTCTTGCATTTTATGCAAGTTATGGCCCTTTTTTAACTAGAAATTTGGTTAAAGTTTTGCGTGCAACTTCATTAAGAGTCGATATCCTAGTATTTACTTTATGCATTGCTTTGAAACTTTATACAACCCTTCCCAACTATCATACCTATGTTGACTTTCAATTTAAATAACTCTATCCTGCATTTTATGCAAGTAATGGGCCATTTTGGACTTATAGATTCTGGTTAAAGTTTTGCAACTACATTTAGAGTGTAATCTCAGTAACAACTTGAAGCGTTGTATTGAAACTTTATACAACCTTTCACAACTAGATACACAACCAATTAAGATAACTCTATCCTGCATATGGTGCAAATTGTTGCCCTTTTTTTTACTTAGAAATTATGGTTAAAGGTTTGCATGCAACTACATTAAGAGTCAATATCTTAGTAACTACTTGATGCATTCCATTGAAACGTTATATAACCCTTCCCAACCATTACACCTATCAAAATAATCAAGTTAAATAACTCTATCCTGCATATAATGCAAATTATCACCCTTTAAGAAATTGTGGTTAATGGTTTGCATGCAACTACATTAGAGTCCATTATCTCAGTAACTTAAATAAGCGCTGAAATAGTCGAGCGCGCTGTCCTCCGACAGCTTTTGTTTATATCATATTGATTCATTGGGCAATATTTCATATATATATATATTAATATTGTCAATGACTTTAAATGAATAATTATATTTTTAGAAGAAATAATGTAGGAAATGTTTAAATTGCAGATAATCTCTCCATTTCTTACAACATTTCTATTTCAAATCGCCCATTTAGTTTTAGTTGACAAAACAGTACAAACGAATAGGACGGCATATATGCTTTTAGATTACCTAGAGCCAAAGGCTCAAGGTGAGCTATTCTAATCACTTTTTATCTGTCCGTCGTCGTCCGTCGTCTGTCGTCTGTCGTCCGTCGTCTGTCGTCCATCGTTAACATTTAGATCATCTCCTCCTTAACCACTTGACCAATTTCAACCAAACTTCACAGGAATGTTCCTTTGGTGGACCTCTTTCAAAATTGTTCAAAGATTTAAATTCCATCGAGAACTTTGATTGCTGCGGCAACAGAAAAGGGGAAAATTGCCAAATCTTAAAAAATCTTCTTGTCCAAAAGTACTGGCCCGATTTGAAAATTATTTTGCACAAATGTTCCTTGGGGTACCCTCTACCAAGATTGTTCAAATATTTCTGATCCGTTGAAAAACATGGCTGCCAGGGGGCGGAGCTTGTTTTCCTTATATGTGCATTGTTAAAACTTAAAAAATCTTCTTGTCCAAAAGTACTGGCCCGATTTGAAAATTATTTTCCACAAATGTTCATTAGGGCACCTTTTACCAAGATTGTTCAAATATTTCCGATCCGTTGAAAAACATGGCCGCCAGGGGGCGGAGCCTGTTTTCCTTATATGTGCATTGTTAAAATTTTAAAAATCTTCTTGTCCAAAAGTACTGGCCCAATTTGAAAATTATTTTGCACAAATGTTCCTTGGGGCACCCTTTACCAAGATTGTTCAAATATTTCCGATCCGTTGAAAAACATGGCCCCCAGGGGACGAAGCTTGTTTTCCATATATATGTGCATTGTTAAAACTTTAAAAATCTTCTTGTCCAAAAGTACTGGCCCTATTTGAAAATTATTTTCCACAAATGTTCATTGGGGCACCCTTTACCAAGATTGTTCAAATATTTCCGATCTGTTGAAAAACATGGCCGCCAGTGTTTTTCTTTTGTTAAAATTTTAAAAATCTTCTTGTCCAAATTGTCCAAAAATACTGGCCCGATTTGAAAATTATTTTGCACAAATGTTCCTTTGGGCACCCTTTACCAAGATTGTTCAAATATTTCCGATCCGTTGAAAAAACATGGCCGCCAGAGGGCGGATCTTGTTTTCCTTATACACGTATATGCATTGTTAAAACTTAAAAAATCTTCTTGTCAAAAAGTACTGGCCTGATTTGACAATTATTTTCCACAAATATTCCTTGGGGCGCTCCAAGATTGTTCAAATATTTCTGATCGGTTGAAAAATATAGCCGCCAGGGGGCGGAGCTTGTTCTCTTTATATGTGCATTGTTAAAACTTTGAAAATCTTCTTGTCCAAAAGAATAAGCCGAATTTGAAAATTATTTTGCACAAATGTTCATTTGGGCACCCTTTACCAAGATTGTGCAAATATTTCCGATCCGTTGAAAAACATGGCTGCCAGGGGGTGGAGCCTGTTTTCCTTATATGTGCATTGTTAAAACTTTAAAAATCCGTAAAAATCCGTAAACAATTTCTTGTTAACACGATACAGTCTTCACTTTTGATTGTATCTCAACCAAACTTATACAGTAGTTAGATATCCATAAGAGCTCAGTTCCTTTCGAAAACCAGCCAGATCCGCCCATGCATATAAAAGAGCTTGTTAACAGGATACAGTCTTTATTTTTTATATTATTTCAAGCAAACTTATACAGTAGTTAGATATCCATGAGAGCTTGATTCCTTTCGAAAAAAAGCTAGATCCGCCACATGCATGACTGAATTATGGCCCTTGAAATTGTCAAAATTGCTATAATAGGGCTTGTTAACATGATACAGTCCTTATTTTTGATTGTATCCAATACAGTAGTTAGATATCCATGAGAGTTTGGTTCATTTCTAAAAGACGGCCAGATCTACCCATGCATGGCTGGATTATGGCCCTTGAAATTGTCAAAATTGCTATAATATAGCTTGTGAACACAATAGAGCTTCCATTTACTATCTGATCTTCACCAAACTTAGATGGTATTTGAATATTGATGACATATTGGTTCCTTTTGAAACAAGCTAGATCAATGCCAGTAGAGCATAGGCCATCATGGGCCTCTTGTTTTAAGTTCTTGTCTGATATTAAGGAAATTGAATATAAATCCTACCTCAGTGATCCTCTACATTTAATTTGTTCAAGCTGTTTTGATTAGTTACAAAATCATAGCAACCTCGCGTCATCACATAAGGGGTAAATTGAACTTTTAGCTACAAATGACAACTCCTACCATTCCACTTGACCAATTTCAACCTTACTTCACAGGAATGTTCCTTTGATGGTCCTCTTTCAAAATTGTTCAAATACTTGCATTCTGTGTAGAACCTTTGTTGCTGCAGCATCAGAAATTTATGAAAGCTCTTGTTAGATTTTAAGATAAAAATGGCTTTTACTGTCAGATAAACTATTCCTTTAACTGAGTGTCCACTCCTTGCAGTTTCATTTGAACTCCTGATCAAATTTTCACAGATATTTGCAGTTCAATATTTGCTTCTAATTAACTAACAGGTGATCGATTTAGGGCCATCTTGGCCCTCTTGTTGTAAGTAGCAGACCAGTATTGAACATGTTGTTTAAACAATTAAAAGATATAGCATATTTACTTAAAGTCTAAAACAATAAATTCATTACAACCGAAAAAATACCGCCGCAGTGGTAAACTACAAATACAACAATGAGGTAACAATGCGATATGATTTTATTGTACGAATCAATTATTTCAGATCAACGTCATTCATAATCATAATTTTAGTAATAGCCAATCATAAACCAATATTGTGAGTCAACTTCAAAAAAAAATAAAAAAAAAATAGACGGAATAAGACCAGGTCGATAAAGTAACTGGGCTGAAAAAGACATGTATACATGCAGCAGAAAACTTTTGTCACAATGTTTTCAACTCTATTCATTAATTATGCTTACATTTTAACCCTTTCCCTCATACGACAATTCTGCAGCAGACGACTTTGAACATATTTTGTCAAAAAATGGAAAATCTCTATAATTGAATGGATAACCTATGGCAAAAAGTGGAAAACGTTTTGTGCAATTTCTTCTTTTGTCAATATGTTTTCAAAAATCCGTCTGATGCAGAGGCGTCAGAAAGCGTCTATATGAGGGAAAGGGTTAATCAATGTATATATAAAGAAAAACACTCAATGAATTTATTAGAACTTATTTAAGGACTTGGGCTATGTAACTATTATAACCTGGCCAGATAAGCCTTAATCTTAAATGTATCTGAATGAAAGAAATAATTGAAATTGGGAATTTATATATAATAGGCAAATGAAGTGCACAATTTGCGGCTCAGCTTTGCACATTGTTTAGTAATCTAATATAAATATCAAATACCTGTAACAGTGAGGTAAAATATCCTTGTAGATGCAACGAGAATTCAATTTTCATACGTAACTATGTGAACACAACTATATTAGAATTTAGACCGATTTAACCCATTACTTCACATGGACGACATTTGATGAATGCTGTAAAAGATGTCTTTTGAAAACATTGTAATAAAAGGTGAAATTGATCATAACAAGCAATTTCACCTTTTATTGCAATATTTTCAACTCGATCTTTATCAATATAATTCTTTCAGTTTTCTAGATAGGTTAAATTGTTTGTTTGATAATTGTAAAGCAGTCTACCATTGAAAAGCCATGTGAAGGAATGGGTTAAAGAGTGTCGTCCAATACAAACATTAGAGAGGTAAATGTACACAAGTGAAGATCCTGATCAAGCTGTATCTGTGCAGTTTGGTCAGGGTTTTCAATATTAGGAAATAAGTGCATTTTAGTTTTCTGTGACATACCTGAAATCATCTATTTTCCTTAAACAGCATATTTTGATATTGCTTTAGCACTTGATTTATTAACATACTTAGTGTGTATCTATGTTTATCTATGCCCTCAGGAATGAACTGGGTGTGTTTGACTTGTGTACATTTTACTTCCGCAATGTTTGTATTAAAAACACACCATTGGACATTTATTATTTGATGAACACCATGTTTTTAAGTGATTTGCACATGATGTGTGCATGTACTTGAACATTGAATGCTCACTGCATCTACAAGGGTAGTTTACCTCACTGTTACAGGTATTTGACATTTATATTAGATAACTTAACAATACAAAAAGCTGAGCTAAAAAATGTGCACTTTATTTCCCTATTAATTTCCAACGTATTATTTTCAATTATTTTCATGAGCCATGATTTTCACCAGAGCTCTAGATAAGGGGCATTTTTCATGTCACAAAATCCTTATTTGACATTCAAACCCTATGTTGTGGGCACTAAAAAGAATCGTCTCAGTGAGACGATTCTTTTGAGTATCCACAACATAGGATTTGGTTGAGTAATAAGAGAAATATTATTAAAGATCTGTTAACCCTTCCCCTCATACGACAATTCTGCAGCAGACGACTTTGAACATATTTTGTCAAAAAATAGAAAATCTCTATAATTGAATGGATAACCTATGACAACAAGTGGAAAACATTGTGGCAAAAGGAGAAATTGCACGTTTTGTGCAATTTCTTCTTTTGTCACTATGTTTTCAAAAAGCCGTCTGCTGCAGAGGCGTCAGAAAGCGTCTATATGAGGGAAAGGGTTAACTCCCTCGTATCTAGTCCTCTGTTCACCATCTATATTTTCTCTTCAACAGACCACTTGAAAACCCTGAAGGGACTCGAGGAGTAATCGGGACAATGAACACATATTTGTGAATATAAAACCAGTAACAAAGTTCATGTACAAACGATGCAAGTTTCACAACTTCGGGAGTTTGCTCTTGGTGGGGTGGCAGCTTGTGGGGCCGGATTCTTTACAAACCCTCTTGAGGTATATATAATCTTAATTAACCCTTTCCCACATGTAGAGGCTTTCTGATGCATCTTGAACAGCATACAACTTTTGAAAACATTGCGACAAAAGGAGAAAGTACTCAAAACGAGCAATTTCTCCTATTGCTACAGAGTTTTCTACTCTTTTTAGTAATCAAACCTTCATTTTCAGAGATTTTCCATAATATTTTCTAGATGTTTTCAAAGTAGTCTGCTGCAGATATGTCGTATGTGGGGAAAGGGTTAATCTGTACTATGCAGTAATTAACCTACCTTTCCAACATACTTGTTTGGACTCATCTGAAGCAGACGACTCTTGTAAATAGAGTGACAAAAGAAGAAATTGTTCATTTCAACTCTATTCAATAATTGAACTTCCATTTATGGTCATATCCAGGGGTTATGAGTTTGAATCCCGACTTGGCCAACTTTCTTTCCGACGATTGACAAAAGACAATGCGACATGCGTCATTCTTCTTCCACCAATGGGCTACGTCTATGTGGAAAAACAGCCAGTTGCTTGGGAAGATTGTTGTGAGGAGTACTGGTGTGAATAAACCAGGAAATGCATGAGTAGGTGAACTGGCCGCAGTGATATAACTGAGAAATTGTTAAAAATGGCATTAAACCCCAATCAATCATTTATGGTGATGCTTCATATATTTGCCCATATCATTTCCAATTCATCTGCTGCAGATTAATTGTTAACTATTTAAGTTGACTATATATGGATGTTATAATAACTGCGCTTTTAAACCTGTCAACTTTAACCATTTCCTTTTGGCGATGCCTTTTGATACCACTTCAGAAGTTGACATTTGAAAATATTGTGTTAAATTAAAGATTGCTCATGATAAGTAATTTCTACGGCATATCAAACATTATTCTACCAGATTTCTTTATGTCACATTACTTTCCTTGTATGATTTCAAAACAGAAGTCTCTCAATAATGGTAATATATAAACAGTTAATGTCACTTGAATGTCATAGAAACAAATTTTAACCATTGCAAGCTGATACTTTACCATGATGAGGTCTAAGGTAATTGATCCTGTCAGTATGTATGGTTGATTGATTGATTGATTTAGGTTTAATGCCGTTTACAACAATTTCTCAGTCATATCACGGCGGCCAGTTCACATCATGTGTTGCCTGGCTTTTTCTAACCAGTATTCCATACAACAATCTTTCCAAGCAGCTGCCTGCTTTTCCACAAAGACTGTTAGCCCATTGTTGTCGCAATCACTTTTGTCAAACGACGGAAAGGATGTTAGCCAAACTGGGGTTCGAACTCACAACCCCTGGATTGACAGCCCGCGTCGACTACCGACTGAACTACCGGGGCTCTGCTAAGCCTCAGTGTGTATAGAGGGACAACCAGGAGAATTGTAGAGTTGATCTTTCAATCTATAATGTTTGCTTTAACCCTTTCCCTCATATAGACGCTTTCTGACGCCTCTGCAGCAGACAGCTTTTTGAAAGCATAGTGACAAAAGAAGAAATTGCACAAAACGTGCAATATCTCCTTTTGCCACAATGTTTTCCACTTTTTGTCATCTATAGGTTATCCATTCAATTATGGAGATTTTCTATGTTTTGACAAAATACGTCCAAAGTCGTCTGCTGCAGAATTGTTGTATGAGGGAAAGGGTTAAGTCTCTCCCTCATACAGATTCATTTTGATGCCACTGCAGCAGACGACTTTTGAAATCGTGAGAAAAGGAGAAATAACTTAGAATGAGCACTTTCTCCTTTTGCCACAAAGTTTTCAACTTTTTTTTTATTAACAAGAGATTTTTCATATTTTTGCCAAGATATAACCTAAATGGTTGTATTCATACTACTGGATGGTGGCTTGGTGGTGTAGTGGTAGACATCAGCATAGGGCACAAGAGGTCGGGGATTCGATTCCCTGCCGGGTCATACCAAAAATTGTAAAAATGGTAGTAATTGCTTTTCCCGCATTTGCTCTCATAATTGTAGGGTGAGCTAACAGGTGTCAGGATAACGGTTGATTTGAATGTTGGCCGACCTGTAATTCAAACTCACAACCCTTGGATCGACAGCCCGCTTCGTTTCTGACTAACCTATGCTGTTGGTACTCAAAATAGTTGTCTCAGCACGCACAACATGCAGTTTTGTTTGAAAATAAGAAAAATATTGTGGGGAAAAGATCACTTTACTACTCCTTCTCTAGACCTTGGATAACTCGATCCATCTGATACCCCAATCTCATTAAAATCATCTCCTATTAACGCTACGCATAGGATCTGAGGACAACCGATAGAGGGTCACGTTCAGACGACCTTTCCGCCAGCCAATCAGAACCTTGCTTTCACGTTTTTGAAAGTGAAAGTAAAAGTCTATATTTACCAAAAAATCTATATTTAGCATGGGATCCCAAGTTTTGCATAGTGATTTACAAGCGTGTATAGTTCTTATGAAGACCGCATCATGGCTACAAATGCGGAAATGAGGCAAAACACCGATACAGTCTTTCCCTGACCATACAGCATCGAAAAGTGTTCTTTGCTCTGGTTTTAAAATGGTCTATTTTAAATTTGCTCAATTTCGTCAATTGATCCCGTTTTGGAGGTTAAGCCAAACCATTGTTGAAACGAGTCCTCTGATTAGTTCAAATAAAACCATAGCATGGTGGATCTAAAAATAGCGATATTGGAAATCAGATAAAACAAGAAGATGAATTGGAATGGATCGCCATCAGATCTTACATTTGGTCAGATCGTGTACTTTAGTCAGATTGTCTGATACCCCTATTTTACAGGTTGTGAAGACTCGCATGCAGTTGCAAGGTGAATTGCAGATGAAAGGTGCCTATACTGTCCATTACAGGTAAAATGATAAGGATGACACAAAAGTAAAAATTAGTCTGATTTTTGTATTTATTTTTTATGACCTACATTGTATTTTCAACCAATTTGCAATTTGGGTAAATGAAAACTGAAAATGCCGAGATCAAACAGTTTTCGAAATTCTATGAAGATTCATGTTACAGTATGTAACAGTATGTCATAATGATAAGTTATAGAGTCGTACCTGTGCTAAAGAACATCTTGGAAAAGCAATTGCCTGTCTTAAGCAACCACACTTTTAGTTTCTCAGTTACTCATTTTCTGCATAAATGGCCTTGCAATGAAAGACCACCTGTGAACAAAGACCACATGTTGCCTAATTCCCAGGGTGGTCTTTATACACAAGATCCATATCATATATACATGCATATTGCATTATGGTCTGGATCAGTTTAAATTGATCAAGTAATGCATACAAATTGACCGTTGAAAGTTTTATATTAGAATTAATGATAATTTATACGAAAAAAACCCATCAATGGGTTTTTTGCTTATAGGTAACAGGTGTGAGATATTTTTTTTTTTTTTTTTTTTTTTCAATAACCCATGAAGCTTTCTGAAATGAAACTGGAAAAATACAAGGGGGCCACCATTTTGGATATGTATAAAAGCAGACGTAAAACACAGATTGAAAATTATTGTCAGCTTTTTTTTTTTTTTTTTTAAATCGGTATTTTGGGTACGTATGTATAAAATGAGCAGAAAAACATGGATTGAAATTGATTGTCGTCTTTTTAATCATTTTTTTTAAATCAATATTTAAGATCATTTAAGTGCTGTGTTATGTGGGAATTAACATTTGTACGAAAAGTTAAAAATAAATGGAAATCTGTAAGAAATATGTTTTCCCGTTCGTCAAAAAAACGACAGCATTAGCCTTCTACGCCCGAAACTAAATTTTGACTGTATCGTAGCCAAAGAAGGACGTGACGTCATTTCCGTTACACTTCATCTTGGCGTAACGTCAATGGAGCGACGACGTTTCCCGCAAAAAAGTGGTATCAACATGAAAGACCCCAAATTCCTATACATGAGCTAACTCACTCATTCAAAGTATAATTATTTATCAAACATTGTGGCAAAAGGATAACTTTCTCATAAGAAGCAATTGTTCTTGTGGCAACAATCTTTTCCTAAATAGTCTGTTGCATAGGCCTCAGAAACCGTCTCTAATAGGGAAAGGTTTTAGCAGAAATGTGACCCCTTACATAATTTGTTCCAGTCATATTGACTGGTTAAAAAATGCAGTCGCCAGGTGGCATCAGAAAAGGGCTGATCTATTTGCTTCTTCGCCATAATGCAGGTGATCGATTAAGGATCATCTTGGCTTCATGTTTTAATCTCGTTCATTATAAATGTATTCCTTGATTGTCTGAAAGTCTTTACTTTATTATTTTCTGTTCAAATAATAGACAACAGCAATACGAATTCCAAATATGTTTTAATAATGCAAGAAACATGACATTAACATTAGTATTGTCTAGTCAATTACTTATAAATCCCTTTTTATGGCCAAAGTATGCTCTTTAATTTTTGTTTATAATTATCTTGCGTTTTTTTTTTTCGTAAATAGGTAGCACCTATAGATATATTATGAGAATATATTATATACAAAGTAATTCATACTTGCACCATTTAAATCCCACCAATCCATCAACTGTAATATCTTTCCAATAATTCAATATTATAAATCCCACCAATCCATCAACTGTAATATCTTTCCAATAATTCAATATTATAAATCCCACCAATCCATCAACTGTAATATTTTTCCAATAATTCAATATTAATACAGTTAATTCATTTTCAAGTAGAAAATACTTAACCCTTTCCCTCATACGTCAATTCTGCAGCAGTTGACTTTGAACATAATTTGTCAAACAATGGAAAATCTCTGTAATTGAAAGAATAACCAATGATTAAAAATGGAAAACATGGTGACAAAAGAAAAAATTGCTCAGAAAGCATTTATATGAGGGAAAGGGTTTAGTCATTTTATGTGTTAACCATTTCAGATAAATTTACAATAAATCTGCAGCAAACCACTTTGCAAACATCAAGGGTCCATATCTCAGTGACAACCATCACACCTATGTAAATGATCTAGGAAGATAACTCTATCTTTCATATAATGCAAAGTATAATTATCACCCTTTTTATTAAGCAAAAATGTGGGTACATTAGCTTTCGGCAGATATATGTACATCTAAAGATGTCTGCTTGTGGTTAAGGGTTGATTTTATCTTGATAATTTGTCAAGTCTTTAGTATGCCTTGATCCAGGATCAAACGCTGGCTTTTGATTGGTTCATATGGGATAATATATATAGAGGATATTACATGAGTGGTCATTCAATATGACGTTTTATAAAACGAGTTTAATGAAATTTTGTATTGAATGACCACGATTGTTATATTCTATTTATATCATAAATTCCAATTCGACGATAAGTAGCGCAAAATATATATAACGTCGCTATATAGCGCGGTCATTTTCAATGCTTTTCATTATGACGTTACGTAGCATTGTTATTACACTAGTTATATAACGTAGCATTGTTATTACACTAGTTATATAACATAGCATTGTTATTACACTAGTTATATACCGAAAAATATAGAATGACGTTATTTCATGCTGGCGACGTCATTTATGATTTAAGCTAGAGATAAAGAAATAATATGCATAGAATAATGTCATTGTAATATGAAACTGAAACATAAGATCAATTGATTGTATTTCAGAAACTCTTTACATGCCTTTTACACCATTGGCAAAACAGATGGAATATTTGCCCTGCAGAAAGGGCTGGTACCTGCACTTTGGTACCAGTTGTGTATGAATGGTGCCCGGCTAGGAACCTATCAAGTCCTCACTAATTTGGGGTTTACAAAAGATAAGAATGGAAATGTGTGCTGGTTCTGCAGTGTTTTGGCTGGTGCCTTTGCCGGTTGTATAGGAGCAGCTGTAGGGAGTCCTTTCTACATGGTGAGTAACAAAAGATTACAATAAATGTATGATTCGTCCCGCGAGGAAAACCAACGTCGTGGACTCTGCGTAAAGTATCGACCCGGCTCAGCCCAAGCATGTCGCGCAGCCTTACCTGCATAGACTGTGGATTTTATTTTTCAGGAATCATTACTCTTTACCTCTATCCCCCGAGATAGAATGTGTCAGGATCAGTCTGAGGGGACTGCGCAGGCTGATCTGGATCGATACATTACGCAGATGCCATAATGTTGGTTTGCTTGCGGGACGGCTCATATTTGTTTAACGCTTCCCCACATACAGACGCTTTCTGATACCTCTGTATTTTTGAAAACATTGCGACAAAAGGAGATTAATTATACTGCTCAAAATGAGCACTTTCTCCTTCTGCAGCAATTTCTTTCAGTAATTATACCTTCATTTATAGAGATTTTCCTTGATATAACATAGATGTTTTCAAAGTCAGCTGCTGCAGATTTGTTGTAAGTGGACAAGGGTTGAGTAACTAGTTTTTATGCCCCGGCATACGAAGTATGAGGGGCATATAGTTTTCCGGTCTGTTAGTCCGTCCGTCCGTCTGTCCGTCCGTCCGTCCGTCCGTTCGTCCGTCCCGCTCAGGTTAAAGTTTTTGGTCAAGTTAGATTTTAGTGAACCTGATGTCCTATCATTATGAAACTTCACACAAATGACAATCAACATATCATTGTTTAAAAAATTGTATCAATTTGAGGTTGGACCAACTGTTCGTCCGTCCGTCCGTTCGTCTGTCTGTTCGTCCATTCCATTCTCAGGTTAAAGTTTTTGGTCAAGTTAGATTTTAGTGAACCTGATGTCCTATCATTATGAAACTTCACACAAATGCCAATCAACATATCATTGTTTAAATTTTTTTATCAATTTGAGGTTGGACCAACTGTTCATCCGTCTGTTCGTCTGTCTGTTCGTCCATTCCATTCTTAGGTTAAAGTTTTTGGTCAAGTTAGATTTTAGTGAAGCTGATGTCCGATCATGATGAAACTTCACACAAATGACTATTAACATATCATTCTTTAAAAAATTGTGCCGATTTGACGTTGTGACCCTCTGTCCGTCCGTCTGTTCGTCTGTTTGTTCGTCCATTCCATTCTCAGGTTAAAGTTTTTGGTCAAGTTAGATTTTAGTGAAGCTGATGTCCGATCATGATGAAACTTCACACAAATGACAATCAACATATCATTGTTTAAAAAATTGTATCAATTTGAGGTTGGACCAACTGTTCATCCGTCTGTTCGTCTGTCTGTTCGTCCATTCCATTCTCAGGTTAAAGTTTTTGGTCAAGTTAGATTTTAGTGAAGCTGATGTCCGATCATGATGAAACTTCACACAAATGACTATTAACATATCATTCTTTAAAAAATTGTGCCGATTTGACGTTGTGAACCTCTGTCCGTCCGTCTGTTTGTCTGTTTGTTCGTCCATTCCATTCTCAGGTTAAAGTTTTTGGTCAAGTTAGATTTTAGTGAAGCTGATGTCCGATCATGATGAAACTTCACACAAATGACTATTAACATATCATTCTTTAAAAAATTGTGCCGATTTGACGTTGTGACTCTCTGTCCGTCCGTCTGTTCGTCTGTTTGTTCGTCCATTCCATTCTCAGGTTAAAGTTTTTGGTCAAGTTAGATTTTAGTGAAGCTGATGTCCGATCATGATGAAACTTCACACAAATGACTATTAACATATCATTCTTTAAAATGTGTTTTTTATTTAGATAAAAGTTTTGTTTTAAAATATAGTTAACAACCGGGGCATCCGTGTTCCATGGACACATTTTCTTGTTGTTTCAAGTTTCAAGTTGTTGTACATGACAATATCAGAAATATAAAAAGAGTAATTAGCATATATATATAATAGAGGCTTACAAAACACAAAATGAAGTATCATTGTTATCTCGCCGCGACGAAGCAACGAAAGTGAGAGTAAGGTGTTGCATTTCTGGCGATGGTGGCGGCGTCAAACATTAACGTTAAAGTTTCTTTTTTGAGCTTTTTCCCAATAAGAATCTTGACTTAATATCTTGCTGCATATGGCTCTTGTTTACAACTAGACAAATACAGACATTTTCATTTTGTCTTTTACTGCAAAAAGTTATCTTTAATTGGCAAGCACTAAAAGAAGTTAAGCGTGCTATCTTCCAACTTGTTCTGAAAGGTATGCTTTGTTTAAGGGAAATTGGACATCTTTAATGTAGATTTTTGATAGCATTTTGATGAAAGGAGACATTTTAAAAAAAAAATAAAAAAATATTTGGAATTAAGAGAAATTTAATTTTATGATAGCATAGTATTTATAATACACTTCGCACACCACACATTTTTAAGAAGCTTTTTTTTTTTTTAAAAGAAAATTATGTGGTCCCGAATTGTGTGCTCCTCTAATACCTAGTAACCACTTCTCTATCACAAAGAACTAGACAAGGGGAAGTAAACAGGTCCTTTCTCCGTAATATCTCTTACTACTCAACCAAGCCTTATGCTGTTGGTACTCAAAAGATTCCAATATTTTGAGTACCCACAAGATAGGGTTTGAGTGTCAAAAATGGATTTTAGGACATGGAAAAAGGCCCCTTATCTAGATCTCTGTCAAGCTTATCCCTTTCCTACAAAGAACAAATCTGCAGTGTCATTTGGAGCAATTTGATCAAATTGTGGGAAAAGGGGAAATGACTTATTAGAGCAATTTATACTTTAGCGACAAGTCTACTGTAGAGGCATCAAAAAGCGCCTCAGAGGTCAAAATAAGTAAGAATAACATGATATTACCACACAGTATCTACCTTATTACTAAATCAAACCCTATGTTGTGGGTTCTCTAAACGAATTATCTCAGTGAAGAATGACATGATATGACCACACAGTATATCCCTTATTACTATATAAAACCCTATGTTGTGGGTTTTCAAATGAATTGTCTCAGTAAAGGTATAACATGATATCAACAGATAGTATTTACCTTATTACTAAATCAAACCCTATGTTGTGGCTTCTCAAATGAATTATCTCAGTTAAGAATAACATGATATGACCACACAATATATCCCTTATTACTATATCAAACCCTATGTTGTGGGTTCTCAATCAAATTCTCTCTGTGAAGAATGACATGATATTACCACACAGTTTATCTCTTATTACTATATCAAACCCTATGTTGTGGGTTCTCAATCAAATTCTCTCAGTGAAGAATTGCATGATATTACCACACTGTATATCTCTTATTACTATATCAAACCCTATGTTGTGGGTTCTCAATCAAATTATCTCAATGAAGAATAACATGATATTACCACACAGTATTTCCATTATTACTATATAAAACCCAATGTTGTGGGTTCTCAATCAAATTCTTTTTGTGAAGAATAACATATCAACACATAGTTTCAGGGCTGTACAAATCCCATAGCCCGACGTCCGGGACAAGTCGTAAATCGATCGGGCAAGTCGCTAATTGCAAATTCTCAGTCCCAGATGATATCAATGTTATCTGCTGCAGATTTGTTGTTTGCGGGAAAGGGTTAAATGGTTATTTGTAGCATTACTTCAAACATTCTTGTGTATTTCAAGGTAAAGACAAATCTACAAGCCAGATCAAACCAGGCCATTGCTGTGGGTACTCAGCATCCCCACGATAGCATGATGCGTACATTCTCTAGTATCTTTAAAGAACATGGAATTGTAGGTAAGTTACAAAGGAGGAGTAGACTGGTCTTTTACCAACAATATCTCTCAAATTACACAACTAAACTCTATGTTGTGGGTTTTCATAATTATCTTCTTACTGAGGTTATTCCTTTGAGTACCAACAAAATAGGGTTTGAGTGTCAAATAAGTATTTTATAACGTGAACAAAATGTCCCCTATCTACAGCTCTGACAAAATATTACAAAATACAAACTCATCTGCAATTAAACAAATTTTAGAACTTGATGAATGCTTCTTATCTAGAGGGTATCTGTCGTGGCTGAGTAGTTAGTGTCGAGGCTTTGGAACCGGGCAACCCGGGTTTTATCCCAATTTCCTCTGTTGCTAGTCGAGTGCCTTTGGGTGAGGCAAATTTCTTAGCCTATTAGTCTATTTTAGCAAAACACGTTATGTTCTGGATGTTAATTATTTTCCTCATTTGTTGTCAAAGCAGAACTATCTATATCTTAGCGGGTAAAGGATTATGCTGTCCACATATTTCCAGTCATTCCTTTTTGTGTCGGTAGGCACTTAGGGATTACTTTTTTTTTGTCCGGCGTCCGTCCGTCTGAGCCCACGGATGGATACTTGTTGGGTACGGTCTATAACCTAAAGCCCACCCACCGCCCTTATAAGACACTTTGATAAGTGTTTTTTTAGCTCACCTATGCACGAAGTGCAAGGTGAGCTATTGTGATCACATTTTGTCCGGCGTCCGTCCGTCGTGCGTCGTGCGTCGTCAACATTTCAGCTTGTTAACACTCTACAGGCTACATTTTGCATCCAATCTTCATGAAAGTGTATCAGAACATTCATCTCCATCAAATCTTGGACAAGTTCGAAACTGGGCCATATGAGGTCAAAAACGAGGTCACTAGGTCAAATTGAAGCGAAATCTTGTTAACACTCTGGAGGCCACATTTTCAACTTGAGCATGTTGAAACTTTATCAGAATGTTTGTCTTGATGATATGTAGGTCAAGTTCGAACATGGGTCATGTCGGGTCAAAAAATAGGTCACTAGGTCAAATTGAAGTAAAATCTTGTTAACACTCTAGAGGCCGCAATTTTTGCTTCAGCAGTTTGAAATTTTGTCAGAATGTTTGTCTTAAAAATATCTAGGTCAAGTTCGAATATGGGTCATATCAGGTCAGAAACTAGGTCACTAGGCCAAATTGAAGGGTAATCTTGTTAACACTGTAGAGGCCACATTTTCAACTTGAGCATGTTGAAATATTGTCAGAATGTTTGTCTTAAATATATCTAGGTCAAGTTTAAATATGGGTCATATTGGGTCAGAAACTAGGTCACTAGGCCAAATTGAAGGAAAATCTTGTTAACTCTGTAGAAGCCGCATGTTTTGCTTCAGCAGCTTGAAATTCGGTCAGAATGTTGAGCTAAATGATATCTAGGTCAAGTTCGAATATGGGTCATGCAGGGTCAAAAACTAGGTCACTAGGCCAAATTGAAGGAAAATCTTGTTAACACTTTGGATGCCGCATTTTTTGCTTAAGCAGCTTGAAATTTGGTCAGACTGTTTGTCTAAATGATATCTAGGCCAAGTTCGAATATGCTGGGTTAAAAACTAGGTCACTAGGCCAAATTGAAGGGTAATCTTGTTAACACTCTGGATACTGCATTTTTAACTTTAGCATGATGAAACTTTATCAGAATGTTTTTCTTGATGATATGTAAGTCAAGTTCGATCAAGGGTCATGTTGGGTCAAAAAATAGGTCACTAGGTCAAATTGAAGGAAAATCTTGTTAACACTCTAGAGGCCGCAATTTTTGCTTCAGCAGTTTGAAATTTTGTCAGAATGTTGTCTTAAAGATATCTAGGTAGTTCGAATATGGGTCATATTGGGTCAGAAACTAGGTCACTAGGCTAAATTGAAGGAACATCTTGTTAACTCTGTAGAAGACGCATTTTTCGCTACAGCAGCTTGACATTTTATGAGAATGTTTATCTAAATGATATCTAAGCCAAGTTCGAATATGGATCATGTAGGGTCAAAAACTAGGTCACTAGGCCAAATTGAAGGAAAATCTTGTTAACACTTTGGATGCCACATTTTTTGCTTCAGTAGCTTGAAATTTGGTCAGAATGTTTGTCTGAATTATATCTAGGTCAAGTTCGAATATGGGTCATATTGGGTCAGAAACTAGGTCACTAGGCCAAATTGAAGGAACATCTTGTTAACTCTGTAGAAGACACATTTTTTGCTACAGCAGCTTGACATTTTATGAGAATGTTTATCTAAATGATATCTAAGTCAAGATCGAATATGGATCATGTAGGGTCAGAAACAAGGTCAATAAAGGAAAATATTGTTCAAACTCCGGAGGCCGCATTTTTACTTTGAGCAAGTTGAAAATTTGTCAGAATGTTGTCTTGATAATATCTAGTCCATGTTGGAATATGGGTCATATCAGGTAAAAAAATATAGATCACTAGGCCAAATGAAGGAAAATCTTGTTAACACTGTGGAGGTTGCATTCAGAATAATTGTCCTGATGTATTTTGCATTATAGTACATTGTATAATTAAGGTGAGCGATCCAGGGCCATCATGGCCCTCTTGTTTTTATAATTTTCTAAGGGTACCTAATTAGCATATTAATGCTATTTATTCCGTAAAAGGGTGATAATTACGGAATAAGCTGTAAAACTAAAACATCAAAGGAAAATACCCAACAAGTGTCCATTCGTAGGCATGTCTGTTTGTCTGTCCGTCACACTTTTTCGTCACAATTTAAATGAGCAGGTGCAGGTGACACATGTGCTCCGCGGAGCACTTCAGTTCATCCTTTAGTCTTCTGCTACAGATTTGTTGACGTGGGAAAGGGTTAAAACCCAAGATGGCAACTTTTTTTTGAAACCCTTTTATTGTGTCACCTGCGTAGCATGGTAGGCACTTAGGGATTACTTTTTTTTTTTGTCCTGTCTGTCTGTCTGTCTGTCGTCACACTTTTTCGTCACGTTTTCAAATAACTTTTTTTCTACTCAAAGGATTACATTGAAACTTCTGACAAATGTTTATATCAATGTGTGTGATTGGTTCACAAAAGGGGGATAATCCAAATATTTTTATGTCAGAGTAATTGCCCCTTTTCTGTCAAAATTTTTAATTTTCAAATTACTTTTGCAAATTGCTTTTTTTCTACTCAAAGGATTGGATTGAAACTTCTGACAAATGTTTATATCAATCTTTGTGATGGGTTCACAAAAGGGGGATAATCCAAATATTTTTATATCAGAGTTATTGCCCCTTTTCTGTCAAAAATTAAAATTTTCTGCCAAGGCCCCACGTGCTCCGGGGAGCACTCCATTTTAATTTTTATAATGCCCCCTTCGAAGAAGAGGGGTATATTGCTTTGCACATGTCGGTCGGTCCGTCTGTAGACCAAAGCTTGTCCGAGTGATAACCTATGGTCCTCAAACTTGACTTGGGAGGTTGGGCCTGACCTCAGGTCAAGGTCACAGTGACCTTGAACACAAAAAACTTTTTTTAGCTTGTCTGAGTGATAACTTAACAATGCCTGGACCTATGGTCCTCAAACTTGACTTGAAGGTTGGGCCTGACCAGTAGATGAACCCTATTTATTTTGATGTCATTGGGTCAAAGGTCAAGGTCACAGAGACCTTGAGCACAAAAACCTTTTTTAAGCTTGTCCAAGTGATAACTTAACAATGTCTGGACCTAGGGTCTGCAAACTTGACTTGGAGGTTGGGCCTGACCAGTAGATGAACCCTATTTATTTTGAGATCACCCGGTCATGGTCACAGTCACTTGTTATTTTTTGTACAAAAAAGTTAAAAAGTAAATGGAACTTTGAACTTCATTTGGCGTTATGTCAAATGGAGCGAAGTCGTTTCCCCCAAACAAAGTGGTATGAACATTAAATACCTCAAATTCCTATGCATGAGCTATAGATTCACTCATACAAAGTATAATTATTTATCAAATATATTGTTGAAACAGGATAACTTTCACATATTGAGCAATTGTACCTTTGGCGACAATCTTTTCCTAATTCGTCTGCTGCAAAGGAGCCAGAAACCGTCTCTATTAGGGAAAGGGTTAAGCAGAAATGTGACCCCTTACATAATTTATTCCAGTCATATTGACTAGTTGAAAAAGGTAGTTGCCAGATGGCATCAGAAAAGGGCATTTGCTTCTTTCCCATAATATAAGTAATTGATTAAGGACCTTAAGCATCTTGTCCCTCATGTTTAAACCTCATACATTATAAAAGTTCTTCATTGATTTTCTGTAGGTCTTTACTTTATTATTTTCTGTTCATCATTTTTTATTGCCAAAGTATGCTCTTTAATTTTAATTATGTCTGCCCCTGTATACAGGGGAGATATATTGATTTTGTCCTTGGGGTCTGTCTGTCCGTCTGTCTGTCTGTCTGTCTGTCTGTCTGTCTGTTTGTCTGTCTCTCCGAAATTGTGTCCGCTCAATTTGTCTGTCTCTCCGAAATCGTGTCCGCTCAATATCTCCAAGACGGCTTGAAGGATTTTCATGAAACTTGGGTCACATGTTCACCTCATCAAGGCAATGTGCAGAACCCATGTCTCGACTGTGTCTGTCTGTCCCAAATCGTGTCCGCTCCATATCTCCAAGACGGCTTGAAGGATTTTCATGAAACTTGGGTCACATGTACACCTCATCAAGGCGATGTGCAGAACCCATGTCTCGACTGTCTGTCTGTCCGTCTGTCCGTCCCAAATCGTATCCGCTCCATATCTCCAAGATGGCTTGAAGGATTTTCATGAAACTTGGGTCACATGTTAACCTCATCAAGACGATGTGCAGAACCCATTGTCTGCTTTATAGATTGGAATGTTTTGAGAGATTTTGACAGATATTTGAGGGGGAGACATCTGTTTTTTGCAAAAATAATTCTAGTTTATAATCATCTTACTGTTTTTTCGTAAATAGGTAGCACCTATAGATATATTATTGTATGTTTAAAGTTGCGCAATAGGTGTTTTTTTCCTATGGTGACATGCACTTGTGAGTTTGTTTCTTTTGTTCAAAGAAGACAAGTTCTGGTCTGTGGATAATAAAGTCTTTTTCTTCGAGACAAAGGTATATTTTGTTAGATGGTGAATAAGGCTTAGCTCTGCTTAAGATTTTCCATGTTATTGAGTACATCACATTGTTCTCTTTTAGGCACCAAATATGCTCACTTAATGTTGTAGCATTCCTCTTTTCTTTGTTCATTAATCTCGAGCTATGACCAGAATAGCGTGATTTAAAACTATTACATGTATGGCCTATATACGTATCCAGGTCCATGTTATCGTGACGGGTAACTGTGGCCTAGTATATCATGCTAGTAGTGAGGCATTTTCTGTCTAAGGGGCTCTTTCGGATCTGCAGTTACAGTTGTTGTCTTGGTTATCTTCTAGCTTGGGCTCGAGTTTTGATAGCGCAGATTTCTTGTGAGTAGTTATGATCCTTTGAATGTTAGGCATACAACCTAAGCTGAGTTTTATGGTGTTTCTGTTCAGTAGTTTATGAAGTTGGTGGCCCTGTTAGAAGCAATGGTCCAAGAGGTTTAAGAACTTCTTTCCTATGTTAGAAGAGACACTTTCACTGTAGGGGGGATTGAACCACGTTAAGTTTCTGCTACGTTTTCGCTTACTATCATTGGCCAGTTGTTTATGTGGGTGCGTATTTGATTTATAGAAAGTTTCCATACTTTTGCGAAGATGTTTTCAAAATCGTCTTGCAGATTTGCTGTTAGTGGGAAAGGGTTAATATTTTACTTGCATTGTCCTTTCTTTGATTGATAAGTTAATTGGTTATTTATATGTTAACCTTGCAATACTTGTTTTTCCATATATGTATACAGGGGCATCGATTTTTTTTACGACTGACAAGGTTATTCCCATTTAAATGCAGCCCTCTCTAATTTAGGGCCCACTAGTTATTTTCACTCCCTACAATGCCACGGTTGTATTATCTACTTTCAAAGACACTGGATATTTATAACCATAGCAGGCTTAACTTGAAATTGATAGCAAAACAAATAATGAGCATATACAAATCAGTGAAAAGGACACTACTAGAGAACACGCTAGGTCTCCTTTCCCAAAGGCTGGAACGCCTAATCATGAAGGCAAATATATGGAACATCTCTATAAATAAAAGTACAGTTATTGAATATATAATTTTGAAAACATCAAGGCAAAAGGATAAATTGCTTGTTATGAGCAATTTCTCATTTTGCAACAATGTTTTCAAAAGTCAAAAGGACATGCAATCTTGGAACAACCATTGGTCTTTACCAACTAATCATGCATGTCTGAGCCAATATTGGTTGCCAAAATGTTTAACCTTTTCCAACATGCAGATGCATTTGAGAAATTTACATCACACAAAATGTGAAAACCCTCTGGCAAAAGAAGAAATTGCACATAGTGAGCAATTTCTCATTATGCCACAATGTTTTCATTTCCATTGAATATTTGACTTTCATTTATAGCGATTTTCCACATTTTCCTCAGATGTTTTTAAAATCTTTTACTGCAGATTTGTTGTATATAGGAAAGGGTAAGGAATTATTGAGCAAAGGATAGGAAAAAAATGACAAAACAGATATTTCAATTAATTTATTTTAAGTATTCACCAGTAATTTTCTACCAATTATAGTTTAAAACATGTTTGTTTGATATCAGCAATCTTTAAAAACACGTTGCTTTCTATACAAATGTTGATCTTTGAGTGGGTCTTCTTTTGTCAGTCAAGCTGAAAACGTTGTATACAATATCGGAGAAATTGTCAATCCATTTTTAGCTCCACTGGCTGAAAGCCAGTCGAGCTTATGTCATGGCGAATCGTCCGTCGTGCGTGCGTGCGTGCGTGCGTTAACTTTTTCCTTTAAACGACTTCTTCTCACTAACCACTTGGCTAATTTGGTTGAAACTTCATAGGAAGCATCCTCTCAATGTCCTCTCTTAAATTCCTTCAAATTTTTTTGATCCATCCATAATTCTGGTTTCCATGGCAACCAAAAGAAAAAAATAGTGAAAACTTAAAAAATCTTCTTCTCTGAAAGTGTCAGGCAGATTTTCAAATAATTTTGTAGAAATGTTCCTTGGGTGACCCTTTATTAGATTCCTTCAAGAAATGTTGATTGGTCGAAAAACATGGTCGCCAGAGGGCGGGGCTATTTTGCCTTATATAGCTATAGTGTAAACTTAAAAAATCTTCTTCTCCGAAAGTGTTCAGCCGATTTTCAAATAATTTTGTAGAAATGTTCATTGGGTGACCCTCTATCAGATTCCTTCAAGCCATGTTGATTGGTCGAAAAATATGGCCGCCAGAGGGCGGGGCTATTTTGCTCTATATGACCATAGTGAAAATTTAAAAAATCTTCTTCTCCGAAAGTGTTGAGCAGATTTTCAAATAATTTTGTAGAAATGTTCTTTAGGTGACCCTCTATCAGATTTCTTCAAGCCATGTTAATTGGTCGAAAAATATGGCCACCAAAGGGCGTGGCTATTTTGCTCTATATGACCATAGTGAAAATTTAAAAAATCTTCTTCTCCGAAAGTGTTGAGCAGATTTTCAAATAATTTTGTAGAAATGTTCTTTGGGTGACCCTCTATCAGATTCCTTCAAGCCATGTTGATTGGTCGAAAAATATGGCCGCCAGAGGGCAGGGCTATTTTGCTCTATATGACCATAGTGAAAATTTAAAAAATCTTCTTCTCCGAAAGTGTTGAGCAGATTTTCAAATAATTTTGTAGAAATGTTCTTTGGGTGACCCTCTATCAGATTCCTTCAAGCCATGTTGATTGGTCGAAAAATATGGCCGCCATGTGGTGGGGCTATTTTGCCTTATATGGCTATTGTGAAAACTTAAAATATCCTCTCCTCCGAAAGTGTCAGGCCGATTTTCAAATAATTTTGCAGAAACATTCCTTGGGTGACACTCTACAAGATTCCTTTAAGCCATGGTGGTTGGTAAAAAATATGGCCACTAGGGGGCAGGGCTGTTTGGAGATTTGATTTTTGCCTTATGGCCGTGGAGCGATACTGGCCCTCTTGGGCCTCTTGTTTAAATAATGAGTTACTGTAAATAAAGAAGAGTCAAGTCTGCTGTGAAAGGTTTCTAAATCTTGCATCTGTGAAAATCCAAGACTCAGGATAGAGAACTAGTTATTAACCCTTTCCATCTTGACGAACAAGCCGACGACTTTGAACATATTTTGTCAAAAGTTAGGAAATCTCTCTAATTGAATGGATAACCTATGACTAAAAGTAGAAAACATTGTGGCAAAAGGAGAAATTACTTGTTTTGAGCAATTTTGTCAGTTTACTATTAACCTAATGTATGCAGAAGACTTGATTAGGGGTGTAAACTACTCTTTCCCCCACAACATTTATCATACGACTTAACTTACCCTATGTTGTGGGTACTCAAAATAATCGTCTCAGTGAGATGATTCTTTTGAGGCCCCACAATATATGGTTTTAACCCTTTCCCTCATATAGACGCTTTCTGATGCCTCTGCAGCAGACGGCTTTTTGAAAACATAGTGACAAAAGAAAAAATTGCTCAAAACGAGCAATTTCTCCTTTTGACACAATGATTTCCACTTTTAGTCATAGGTTATCCATTCAATTATAGAGATTTTCTATGTTTTGACAAAATATGTTCAAAGTCGTCTGCTGCATAATTGTTGTGTGAGGGAAAGGGTTAAACATGAAGATTTATAAATACATGTGTATGTCATATGTTCACATTACCAAATACACAGTGCCCTAGATAAAGGTCACTTTTCATGTTCTAAAATCCATATTTGACTTTAACCCTTTGCCTCACACAACAAATCTGCAGCAGACGACTTTTAACATATTTTGTCAAAATATAGAAAATCTCTATAATTGAATGGATAACCTATGACTAAACGTGGAAAACATTGTGTCAAAAGGAGAAATTGCTCGTTGTGAAAATCAAAGTAGTCTGCTGCCAATTAATTGTAATATAGATGGATAGATAAATTTTATTTACGTATACATATACATGCATCTTGTTGAAAGAAATATTAATAAAAGAACAATAGAACAAAGTTGAAAACAGTGTGGCATTATGGGCAAATTCTGCTTTTGCCACAAGGTTTTCAAAAGTCATCAAAGTTAAAAAATCTTACCTTTTATGCATGTTGATAATTATTTCTCCTTAATACAACTGTTGATAGTTACATAATGAAATCTTTACACTGTAATTGACAAGTTTTAAAAAATGGATTGGCATAAAACCCTTTCTTAACCCTTTCCCACATACAACAATTCAGGTGCAGACGACTTTCAAAACTTAAAAACAAAAATCTGAAAAACTTATTTGTTAAATAAAGTTGAAAATATTGTGGTCAAAGGAGAAATTGCTCATCATGAGCAATTTCACCTTTGGCCACAATGTTTTCAAAAGTCGTCTGCTGCTATTGTGTCAAAATGCATCTGAAGGTGGGAAAGAGTCAACAAATGGAGTCAAATATAATCAAAGTACTAGTCTACTTCCGATTAATTGTAATATAGATGGATAGATAAATTTTATTTACGTATACATATACATGTATGCATCTTGTAAAACAAACAAATAAATACATAATTTCATGGTGATTTAAAAACAAAAAAATCAGTTGATTTTGGGGATAAACTGCTATGATTTGAACTTCGCTAAAATAGTGTAAGAGGAGAATGAGAGGTTTTTATCTAATTTCGTTGATTGATCAGTCCAACTGGTGTTGAAGAGAATCACATAGAAAAAGAAATATAGGCTGTAATAAAACAATACAAAAACAAGCTTAACAACAGGTAATGGAAATAATTTCGACATGTATGCATGAAAAAAAAGTTTACGTTTTTACTAAATAGGCAGATGTATTATTTATGATATTCTGGCCTTGTATGAAACATGGGTTAACGCCTGTTGTTGTTTCCAGGGTTGTGGAGAGGCGTGAGTGCAGCTATAGCCAGGGTAATGGTGGGGTCAGGCGTCCAACTGTCAACATTTTCTACAACAAAGGAATATATTGTTAGCAAAAAGGTATGCCATATATATTGTTGCTATAATTACAGGGGTCCAGAAAAGGAGGGAGTATATACGGCTCCTTATCGCACAATATGTCTCATAGTATTATACCAAACCCTATGACATGGGTACTAAAAAGAATTGTCTCACCATAGTGTTAGGGGGTCAAAACAATATTTTAGAACATGCAATATGCCCCTTATCTAGAGATCTAGAAAAAGAAATTATGGGAAGAAAATCATTGATAATATAAATGATGGTTTATTTTAGTTTGTGATAAAACGAATCAAAATCTCAACATTAGCAATTTCTCTGTATTTTGTGTCCACTACCCATAAATCTCAAAGCAAAATGGCTGCCAGCTAGGGCTGTGACAGTTCAACTATACTGTTGAGTGCAATCTTTGTAATTCTTGTTCCCATAACCATTTCCCACATACAACAAATCTGCAGCAGACAACTTTCAAATCATCTTGGCAAAAATAGGAAAAATCTCTTTAAATGAAAGTTTACACATGGAAATGAGTTGAAAACATTGTGGCAAAAGGCGAAATTGCTAGTTTTTAGTAATTTATCCTGTTGTCACAATGTTATCAAAAGCTGTCTACTGCAGAGACATCAGAAAGAGTCTGTATGTGGGAAAGAGTTAATATAAGATAATGATAATGAAATGATTTAATTTCAATGATCGGAAGCTGGCCCTCTGTTAATTTAACCCCTTCCCTCATACAGACGCTTTCTGACACTCTGCAGCAGAAGACTGAAAACATTGTGATGAAAGGAAAGATTGCTCAAAATGAGAAATTTCTCCTTTTGCCACAATGTTTTCAACTCTAACAAATTATTATACTCTCATTTACAGAGACTTTTTATATTTTTACGAAGCTGTTTTCAAAGTCGTCTACTGCAGATTTGTTGTATGTGGGAAAGGGTTAGAAACAAGTGGATTACCCAAAAGACATGGCAACTAAAAATCAGAGGCCTAGATTAAGATCTTGTCTACATTCCACAATCTCTCGTATTTCTTATTTAACCCCGATGTTGTGGGTATTCAATATTGCCGGGTGTGAGGGTAAATAACGCCAACAAATGAATGAAAGGGTATTCAAAATAATCTTCTTGCTGAGAAGTTATTTCAGTTCCAACAACATGGAGTTTGGATGTCAACCAAGGACTTTTGGCCTATATGCTCGAGGGCAATATATAATGATTTATGTTTTTGGCAACACATTACCAGTAAATGTTAAAACTAAATTACGGCTAACATTCTTTCCAACGTTTGACAAAAGTCACTGTGACACGCGTCATTTGTCTTTCACCAATGGGCTAAAAGTGTATGTGGAAAAGCAGCCAGTTGCTTGGAAAGTTTGTTGTATTGAGTACTGGTATGAGAAAACCAGGAAAAGCATGAGTAGGTGAACTGGCCGCCGTGATATATGACTGAAAAGTTAAACCTCAATCAATCAACCATAGAACTTAATTAATTAGCCAGAAAACATGGCTGCCAAGTTCAGACAACTATATAATAATGTATTGTGTTCCCTTATCTTTGAAAATTCTCTCAGCTGAAGAGTCAGATCAGACTGTGCATATGGTTAATTTAAGTAGAGCCAGAAAATACTGTGTAGATGGTTTTACAGTGTTACTGTGTAGAGTCAGATCAGACTGTGCATATAGTTAATTTAAGTAGAGCCAGAATATACTGTGTAGATGGTTTTACAGTGTAGAGCCAGATAAGAATGTGCAGATGATTTTACACTTAGGAGCCAGATCAGAATGTGCAGATGGCTTTGCACTTAGGAGCTAGATTAAACCGTACAGATGGCTTTACACTTAGGAGCTAGATAAGACAGTACAGATGGTTTTACACTTAGGACCTTGATTAGACCGAATAGATGGTTTTACACTTGGGACCTAGATTAGACCGTATAGATGGTTTTACACTTGGGACCTAGATTAGACCGTATAGATGGTTTTACTCTTGGGACCTAGATTAGACCGTACAGATGGTTTTACACGTAGGACCTAGATTATACCGTACAAATGGTTTAGCACTTAGGAGCTAGATTAGACCGTATGGATGATTTTACACTTAGGACCTTGATTAGACCGAATAGATGGTTTTACACTTGGGACCTAGATTAGACCGTACAGATGGTTTTACATGTAGGACCTTGATTAGACCGAATAGATGGTTTTACTCTTGGGACCTAGATTAGACCGTACAGATGGTTTTACACGTAGGACCTAGATTAGACCGAATAGATGGTTTTACACGTAGGAGCTAGATTAGACCGTATGGATGGTTTTACACTTAGGACCTAGATTAGACCGTATAGATGGTTTTACACTTGGGACCTAGATTAGACCGTACAGATGGTTTTACACGTAGGACCTAGATTATACCGTACAAATGGTTTAGCACTTAGGAGCTAGATTAGACCATATGGATGGTTTTACACTTAGGACCTAGATTAAACCGTATAGATGGTTTTACACTTGGGACCTAGATTAGACCGTACAGATGGTTTTACACATAGGACCTAGATTATACCGTATAAATGGTTTAGCACTTAGGAGCTAGATTAGACTGTATGGATGGTTTTACACTTAGGACCTAGATTAGACCGTATAGATGGTTTTACACTTGGGACCTAGATTAGACCGTACAGATGGTTTTACACGTAGGACCTAGATTATACCGTACAAATGGTTTAGCACTTAGGAGCTAGATTAGACCATATGGATGGTTTTACACTTAGGACCTAGATTAAACCGTATAGATGGTTTTACACTTGGGACCTAGATTAGACCGTACAGATGGTTTTACACATAGGACCTAGATTATACCGTATAAATGGTTTAGCACTTAGGAGCTAGATTAGACTGTATGGATGGTTTTACACTTAGGACCTAGATTAGACCGTATAGATGGTTTTACACTTGGGACCTAGATTAGACCGTACAGATGGTTTTACACGTAGGACCTAGATTATACCGTACAAATGGTTTTACACGTAGGACCTAGATTAGACCGTATGGATGGTTTTACACTTAGGAGCTAGATTAGACCGTACAGATGGTTTTACACTTAGGAGCTAGATTAGACTGTACAGATGGTTTTACATTTAGGAGCTAGTTTATACCGTACAGATGGTTTTACACTTAGGAGCTAGATTAGATTGTACAGATGGTTTTACACTTAGGAGCTAGATTAGACCATACAAATGGTTTAGCACTTAGGAGCTAGATAAGACCGTACAGATGGTTTCACACTTAGGAGCTAGATTATACCATACAGATGGTTTTATTAGGAGCTAGATTCGACCATACAGATGGTTTAACACTTAGGAGCTAGATTAGACCGTACAGATGTTTTTATTAGGAGCTAGATTCGACCATACAGATGGTTTAACACTTGAGTCAGATTAGACCATACAGATGGTTTTACACTTAGGAGCTAGATTAGACCATACAGATGGTTTTACACTTAGGAGCTTGATTAGATCGTACAGATGGTTTTACACTTAGGAGCTAGATTAGATCGTACAAATGGTTTTACACTTAGGAGATAGATTAGACTGTACAGATGGTTTTACACTTAAGAGCTTGATTAGATCATACAGATGGTTTTACACTTAGGAGCTAGATTAGACCGTACAAATGGTTTTACACTTAGGAGTTAGATTAGACAACAGGTGGTTTTACATTGTAGAGCCAGATCAGACAGTGTGTGTGGTTTCACAGTGTTGAGCCAAATCAGACTATTGGTCTCTTGTTTTTGTCTGACCCATTTCTGTATTTACTTCCACAGGTGTTTCCAGAACTCAGTGTGTTTAATTCCTTACTGGCAGCTATGATGGGAGGAATTGTTGTTGTGCTGTGTATGACGCCATTCGATGTCGTCTCAACTCGAATGTACAATCAGCCTGTGGGTCAAGATGGAAAAGGCCTGAAATACAAGAATGTGCCAAACTGCTTCTCTAAGATCTACAATCGGGAAGGGGTTTGGGGTTTCTACAAGGGGATTGGTCCATCCTTCTTCAGACTTGTCCCTCACACCATGCTAAGCCTTGTGTTCTGGGACCAACTGAGAAATTTTTATAATAAATATGCTCTGAAAAATAGATAGAAGAATTGAAAGTATGACCTCATTTTTAGCTCCACTGTCTGAAAGCCAGTCGAGCTTATGTCATGGTGAATTGTCCGTCGGGTGTGCATGCGAAAACCTTTTGCTTTAAACAACTTCTCCTCCCTAACCACTTGGCCAATTTGGATTAAACTTTATAGGAAGCATCCTCTCAATGTCCTCTCCTAAATTCCTTCAATTATTGTTGATCCATGCAAAATTCTGATTTCCATGGCAACAGAAAGAAGAAAAAAGTATAAAATTTAAAGAATCTTCTTCTCCGAAAGTGTTAGGCCGATAATTTTGTAGAAATGTTCCTTGGATGACCCTCTATCAGATTCCTTCAAGCCATGTTGATTGGTTGAAAAACATGGCCGCCAGGGGCAGGGATGTTTTGCCGTATATGACTATAGTGAAAACTTAAACAATCTTCTCCTCCTAAATTATTTTGGGCGATTTTCAAAAAAAATTGTAGAAATATTCCTTGGGTGACACTCTATGAGATTCCTTCAAGCCATGGTGATTGGTAAAAAATATGGCCACCAGGGGGCGGGGCTATTTGGAGATTATTTTTTAGCTCACCTGAGCTTTGCTCAAGGTGAGTTATTGTGATCGCCTTTTGTCCGGCGTCCGGCGTGCGTCGTCCGTCGTGCGTCAACTTCTTCTCCTCAGTAACCAGTGGGTCAATTGGGATGAAACTTCACAGAAAGCATCCTCTCAATGACCACACCGGATTTCCTTCAAATTTTTTGGATCCATGCAGAATTCTGGTTTCCATGGCAACGAAATGAAATAAACTTCAAAATTCTTCTTCTCCCAGATTTTTTTATAATTTTGTAGAATTGTTCCTTGGATGACCCTCTATCAGATTCCTTCAAGCCATGTTGATTGGTCGAAAAACATGGCCGCCAGGCGGGGCGGGGCTATTTTGCCTTATATGGCTATAGTGAAAACTTAAAAAATCTTCTCCTCCGAAAGTGTCTGGCCTATTTTCAAATAATTTTGTAGAAATGTTCCTTGGATGACCCTCTATCAGATTCCTTCAAGCCATGTTGATTGGTCGAAAAACATGGCCGCCAGGGGGGGGGGGGGCTATTTTGCCTTATATGGCTATAGTGAAAACTTAAAAAATCTTCTCCTCCGAAAGTGTAAGGCCTATTTTCAAATAATTTTGTAGAAATGTTCCTTAGATGACCCTCTATCAGATTCCTTCAAGCCATGTTGATTTGTCAAAAAACATGGCCACCAGGGGGGGCGGGGCTATTTTGCATTATATGCCTATAGTAAAAAATTAAAAAATCTTCTCCTCCGAAAGTGTAAGGCCTATTTTCAAATAATTTTGTAGAAATGTTCCTTAGATGACGTTCTATCAGATTCCTTCAAGCCATGTTGATTTGTCAAAAAACATGGCCGCCAGTGGGGCAGGGCTATTTTGCCTTATATGGCTATAGTGAAAACTTAAAAAATCTTCTCCTCCGAAAGTGTCAGGCCGATTTTCAAATAGTTTTGTAGAAATGTTCCTTGGGTGACCCTCTATCAGATTCCTTCAAGCCATGTTGATTGGTCGAAAAACATGGCCGCCAGTGGGGCGGGGCTATTTTGCCTATATGGCTATAGTGAAAACTTAAAAAATCTTCTTCTCCCAAACTGGTTGGCAGATTTTCAAAAAAAAATTGTAGAAATGTTCCTTGGATGACCCTCTTTCAGATTCCTTCAAGCCATGTTGATTGGTAAAAAAACATGGCCGCCACTGGGCAGGGCTATTTTGCATTATATGGCTATAGTGAAAACTTAAAAAATCTTCTCCTCCAAAAGTGTCAGGCCGATTTTCAAATAATTTTGTAGAAATGTTCCTAGGGTGACCCTCTATCAGATTCCTTTAAGCCAAGTTAATTGGTCAGAAACTATGGCCGCCAGGGGGCGGGGCTTATATAGCTAAAGTGAAAAAACAAAAAACAGGTGAGCGATTCCAGGGCCATCATGGCCCTCTTGTTTTTGTGTTATGGCAGTGGAGCGATACTGACCCTCTTGGGCCTATTGTTATAACTGTTTTACCTGATTTGCTAATTCATAACTCTTCTGCTCTGAAAACAATCTCTGAACAATTATGATGACGGTATTATTTTGGGGTTAAGATTTGATTTAATGCTGAAAGCACTGAGGGATCGTTGGAAAATTTATCTCAAGTTAATTAAACAAATTATAATTTTTTAATAAGGTTGAAAACATTGTGGTAAAAGGTTAAAGTGCTTGTTTTGAGCAATGTAATCATTAGGCATCTGCTGCAGAGGCGTCGGAATTTGTTCAATTTCAACACTTGTCTTTTTATTAGTCATCAAAAGTTGTCTATAATTCTCTTTCTATATATATTTACTCTGGTCTCCAAAGCATTCGAAGAACAATGCTGTTCCTGACTAAATGACTCTTTAGACATCAGAGAATATCAGGTGAATGGAGTGATATTAATAACTTCAAGAACTTGAGATATTCTCAAATGTTTTACTCTGTTGCAGAAGATCTTTGGCCAAAGAAAGCTTTTTCCCCCCACTTCACACTTTGTTTCCAAAAGAATTCCTTCAATGTTTAATGTGTTAAGATTGATATACAGGATTGTTTCAAAGCAGTTGACACTTAAACTAGCAATTTAAGCAAAGTGCAGGGACGTAGATAAGAGGAATAAGTAACTAAATTATATATATAGGATCCATCATGAGTTTTCTTTGGAGATCAAGATTTCTTAAATGAGTCTAGAAAAAGACGGTTATTAACCGAGCCTCTTGGCGAGGTTAATAACTCTCTTTTTCGAGACGAATTTAAGAAATCTTCTCCAAAGTAAAACGAGTGATGGATTCTTTTTATCACCTAAACAGTGTGTTTTAATGAAAAATATTGACAACATCAAAACAAAGACCGAATAACATATTCTTCATAAGAACTTGTGATTCACCGCATAAAAAAGTAGTCCTCATCATTTTTTGAATAAGAAGAAAAAAACAAACAATGTCTTAAACAATTAAGACTCGTTATTTATTCAAAATAACGTATTATTGCATTTTTCAATGTGTAAAATTTAACAACTTAACAATAAACATAATAAAGATAAAGGTCAAAATGACGTCATCAGTAGTCGCGTGTATGACGTGTATTTGATATCACACATGTTGGATATCGTTTATCCGTGATTTGTTCTCAACTTGAAAATAAGGGTATTTATGTGATAAACTAAAATATCACCCGTGCCGACATTTGTAGCAAGTAAAACTCAAAAACTATTCAAGATATGAAAATAAACAAAATATTTTCTGGAAGTTAACATTCTTCTATTGCAGAAGATAAAAGTATTTTAATATATTACACTAGGTTTTGATAATATGTTATCCGTATGAAAAATGTCAAGTCTATTAATTTTTGGAAAAAAATAATATAATTCAGAAATCCCAACATCGGTGTCTTTTAAATAAGTCATTGTTCAAAATACAAAGAAATTCCAGTTATTCATTGTATATCTAACTTTAGTTGAAATGTTAAGCTTTCAGAATATGTATTTTTATGCCCCCGGAATCTCCGATTCGGTGGGCATATAGTTTTTGGCCTGTCTGTTGGTTGGTTGGTCTGTTGGTCTGTCTGTCTGTCTGTCTGCACAAAAAAAACTTTAACCTTGGCCATTACTTTTGAACCATAACAGGTACGGCTACCATATTTCACATGTGTATTCCTTGTGACATGACCTTTCTGTCAGTACCAACATTTTTGACCTTGCGACCTTGACCTTTGACCTAGAGGTTGCCATTCTCGAAAAAAACTTTAACCTTGGCCATTTCTTTTGAACCATAACAGATACGGCTACCATATTTCACATGTGTATTCCTTGTGACATGACCTTTCTGTCAGTACCAACATTTTTGACCTTGCGACCTTGACCTTTGACCTAGATGTTGCCATACTAAAAAAAAACTTTAACCTTGGCCATTTCTTTTGAACCATAACAGGTACGGCTACCATATTTCACATGTGTATTCCTTGTGACATGACCTTTCTGTCAGTACCAACATTTTTCACCTTGCGACCTTGACCTTGACCTAGATGTTGCCATTCTCGAAAAAAACTTTAACCTTGGCCATTTCTTTTGAACCATAACAGGTATGGCTACCATATTTCACATGTGTATTCCTTGTGACATGACCTTTCTGTCAGTACCTTGCGACCTTGACCTTGACCTAGATGTTGCCATTCTCGAAAAAAACTTTAACCTTGGCCATTACTTTTGAACCATAACAGGTATGGCTACCATATTTCACATGTCAGTACCAACATTTTTGACCTTGCGACCTTGACCTTTGACCTAGATGTTGCCATTCTCGAAAAAAACTTTAACCTTGGCCATTACTTTTGAACCATAACAGATACGGCTACCATATTTCACATGTGTATTCCTTGTGACATGACCTTTCTGTCAGTACCAACATTTTTGACCTTGCGACCTTTACCTTTGACCTAGATGTTGCCATTCTCAATTTTTTTTTTAACCTTCCCCACTACTTTTGAACAATAACAGGTAATGCTACCATATTTCACATGTGTATACCTTGCGACCTTGACCTTTGACCTAGATGTTGCCATTGGGGGGCATCAGTGTTTCACAAACACATCTTGTTTGTTTATGTGCCAAATGTGACTTCAAAGTTTTATTTGCTACAAAATGTGAAAATTTGGACAATTTTATTTCTATGTGTGATATTTGAACCAGATCACAGGTGTACAGGTGGAGTTGCCTATCCCTCTTATCTACGTCCCTGCAAAGGGGTACTAGTGCCCATTGTTATAAGTTATATAGTCTATGTCAAAATATATTTAAGTCCCTTATTACAGTGCAATGAAATTCACTTCATCAAACAGGGTAAATTTTTGTACAATCAAGCGGGTAATTTTTATACTCAGTTCAATGTTTATACTCTAGTTATAACACTGTCTCATTCAACAGTTGTTGATCACAGGGTTTGAAACAAACTTTTTTGGATCTTGTGTCTGAAGGGGCATCCCGCTTCAGGTGTTTCTACAAATTAGCCCTTTCCCCGTTTAAGCAAATATGCAGCAAACAACTTTTAAAATATCTAGGGTAAAAATATGGTTTTCAAATATCTATGTATGAAAGTATAATAAATGAATGAGAGGAAAAAATTGTGGCAAAAGGAGAAATTGCTCCTTTTGAGCAATTCCTTCTTTTGTCACTATGTTTTCAAAAACCTGTCTGCTGCAGAGGCTTCAGAAAGCATCTATATGAGGGAAAGGGTTTAAACCAAAGGGCTTAGATATTGCATACTCTCTATCACTTCCCCACATACAGTAAATCTGCAACAGGCAACTTTGCAGAAATCTTAGCAAATATATGGAAAAATATCTATGAAAGTAAGAATTATTGCTGACTAGAGTTTAGAGCATTGTGGCAAAAGGAGAAATTGCTCATCGTGAGCAATATGTCCTTTTGTGACAATGTTTGCAAAAGTTGTCCGATTCAGGGGTGTCAAAAGCGACTGTGTGTGGGAAAGGGTTGAAGTGTTTAATTGTCAAATTATTCTCTAGTAGAAGCAGCCTGTGGATGGGTTGAATGTCCTCCGAAAGTGAAACAGAACAGCAACAATGGTATTTGTTAAGTTATCAGTAAATGTTTTATAAATGTCTTATTAATATCTTGGTTACCACACGTTTTATGAGTAGTTTTGAGCATAGATTTGTTTCAAGAGATCAGATCAGATAATCAGAAATGTCCATATTTACAGCTTATTTGTTTTGTTGTATTTGTAACATGTCTAATTGTATACACTCCCTTACTTTAAACCAGATTATGAAACATTACCAATAAATCTGTTACTATATTTGAACATAAGGTTTTCGCTTTTCGAGATGCATGCAAGTCATCTATATCAGATATATATTTTTACTTTTATGAATGTGCAATTTAAAATATAAAGAAATTAAAATCCGGATTTTATTTTAATGAACTGCGAATTTGTTCTAGATAGATCGTTTTTTTAACGATCTAAGGTTAATTTACCATTTTCCAGATACAACAACAATCTGCAGCAGAATGAATTTTGGTCTAAATACGGAAAATCTCTAGAAACGAAAGTCTACTTTTTGAATAGGGTTGAAAACTTATTTATTTTACATCGATTGCGAAACAAGCTTAAAGCTTATATTAATCATGCTCGAAGTCTGCTTCCTGGAGACATACCTGTACTCGCGCCGTTTGTGTGGAAAAATACCAAAGGCAGAACCAGCTCATCATGGGATTCAAATCGAGGACCTTTGGTACTAGAGGCCGATGCTCTACCACTGTACCATTGTCTTCCACAATGCTTTTATTGAAATGATTTAAACCTAATGAGATTGTTGAACAGATTTCCCACGTACAACACATCTAATGAGCAAATTCTCCTTTTGTCAAAATGTTTTCCAACTTTATCCAATAATTGTTCTTACAATTATTGAGTTTCTACATATTTGACTTACTGTCTTTCAAGTATTCTGCTGCAGATATTTTGTATGTTGGAAAGTGCTAATTGTCAAACGTGTAGACTCATAAAAGTTCTGTCCTGTCAGGGAAAATATTCAATCCATAGGAATGATGATAATAATGATCTGAATATCTTCACTCTTTCCCACATACAGCAAATCTGCAGCAGATGACTTTGATAAGCACCAAGACGAAACTAAGACAAAACTATGGAAACTCTCTGTAAATGAAAGTACAATTATTGAAAAGAGTTAAAAACAGTTGTGGTGAATGGATAAATTGCTCTTTATGAGCAATTTTTTCGTTTGCCTCAGTGATTTCAAAAAACGTCATATGTGTCAAAATGCTTCTACAATCGGGAAAGGGTTAATAAATGAATTATTTTGCTTTGATTGTTATATCATTTTCCAGATACAGATGCCTTTGTAGCAGACAACATCGTGGGAAAGAAGAAACTGCTCAAAATGAGAAATTTCTTCATTTCGCGCAATAGTGTTTTCTAAAATTGTACTTTTATATAGGGAGATATCCCAAAATGGAAGATTGTGATATGATATGCAATTGTTGATTTTCTTACATTGTTTTTAATGATTGCTTGCCTCGGTGGCAGCAACATTCCTTATGAATCAGGGAAAGGGATAACCTATCACAGTTCAACACTCGCTCTTGAAAGTACTTGGTGCCATATTGTTTTCTTGGCACAAGGTTCTTAATATTGGTACACAAGTCTGTAGTCACCAATGATTTTAGTTGCATTTATATTCTCAATTTGTATTTTCAAAGCAATACAAATTGTGATTGGCTGAACCATATGGTTTTGTCAAGTTAAAATTGTATTGTTTTTGTAAATTAAGACTAAGAATACTTTAGAATGCCTGGTTACAAGGGAAATTACTTATGTTGAAGTTTCGGTTATAAGCTCACCTAAGCACAACGTGGGCGTTGAGCTATTGCGATCACTTATCTCCCGGCGTCCGTCCGTCTGTCCGCAATTTCTTTTTTAAATAACATCTCTTCTGAAATTCCTGGGACAATTTTCATGAAGCTTCTCTTGAATGGTCCTGTTTCAAAGATGTTCACAGAATTTAACTCTATGTAGAACATTGGCTGCTGCAGAATCAGATAGGGGGAACAACGAACAAGCTTTAAAAATCTTATTGTCAAAAGTACTGGCCTGGTTTCAAAATCATTTGGCACAAACGGGTTCCTTTGGTGACCCACTGCCGCCATTGGGAAGGGTTTGTTTTCTTAAAATGTACAAAGAGTTAAATACTCTACAATCTTCTTGTCCCCCAGGAATTCATGCTTGTTTCTCTAAATGTTTATATAGAGTGAAAACTAAAAATCTTCTCGCCCAAAATACTGATACAAAATTTCAAGAAGAAAAACTTGGCACAAATGTTCCTTTTTGACCCTGTAAAAAGATTTGTTCCGATCCGTTGAAAAACATGGCTACCAAAGGGCAGAGTTCGTTTTCCTTATACATGTACATGTATGAATAGATAAAGATAACGAACATTGAAAACTACATATTAAAACTTAAAACAGGTGTGCGATATATGACCATAGTCCTGTTGTTATATATATTTTCAAAAGATGGCTCAATAAGAAGTGTCATGTATTCTGTAAAAAGGCAAGGGATATAGTAGTTGTTATGGATACATGTTCATCTATGCAATTTCTATGGTGCTATTGAAAATATTGTGGCCAAAGGAGAAATTGATCATAAAGAGAAAATTCTGCTTTGGTCAAAATGTTTTCAGCTCGATTCAATTATACTAATTATTCTAACATTTAGGGTATTTTTTCCATATATCGTTCATTGAGGTCTCCTCCAGATGTATTGTACTTGGGAAAGAGTATATATGAGTCGTCCCATGAGAAAACCAACATTGTGGACTCTGCGTAAAGTATTGACCCAGATCACTTTATCCATGCCGCGCAGTCTTACCCGGAAATACACTTCACCTCCTGTGGATTTTGTGTTTCAGAAATCATTATTCTATACCTGTATCCCCTTGAGACGGAATGTGTGGGCCCGGATCAGTCTGCATTGACTGCACTGGCTGATCTCGGTCGATACATTACATAAATGTAATGCCATAATGTTGGTTTTCTCACGGAACGGCTCGTATATATCTAAACACCAATAGGGCCACACCGACTCTTAGACAATCGCCAGAAAATTCATACGTCACCTGATGATTTGGGGTCTTATTGCATCTTTTTAATTGGTCGGGTCATGAGCTAATCTAATGACAATGGACAATCGTGCATGTCAGAAGTTACATTTGGTTCTAAAGTACTTACAAGCGGCGGACAGTGAAGACTCTGGTGAGAATGCGTACGCACATACCCATCTTAGTCGTCACAGAGACCTAAGTTAAGGTGTTAATCTAGGTCTCTGGTCCTCACTATACTCAGATGCAGAATGACACCCCAAAATCGTTTGATGCTGCTCAAATACACTCATAATGCCCTTGTATACATGCAAATGCGCATCCTTATCACTAACATATCTCAATAGTTATATTTAAATTTAAAGTTGTATAACATTATTATATTTGTATTGACCTAATGATATTATATAGTTTTATTGTTGTGTCATTAAAATATTTTAATAAAATATTTGTTGCTTGATTTTGTTTCTGATGCACAGGAAAACAGCGTTAGAGGGTCATACAAGGGTTTGGGGAATGTGAAATATTCTTATCTAGAGCTCGGCTGATGTGCTCGGGGTTGAGTGGTCAGTGTCTACTTTGAGATCATAAGCTACGTCTGACAGTTACCTGACAGATAGTCGGGGCTTCTTTACTTTGCGCCCAGTTTTGGGAGAATACCAAACTAAATGTTTCAGCTTGAACTCAAAGGTGATAATAATAGAAATTCGTATTGTAACTAAAATGCTGAAGAAAAAAAATGCCATTAAACCGAACTCAATAAATGGAGTTGCATGTACTGGTGTGTAAATCCTGTTAGATATGACTTTTCACCTTTTGATCAAGTTATTTCTAAGTCTACATATCGTGTTGGCGGAAAATGACAACGCTTTGTAAAGTGTGTCTTCACAGCTTCGCCGAGCATATTCAGTACACTTGTACAACATCCAATTCGCTTAAGTAGTTCTGGTATTTAAGGTCAATATGATTCTAAGTTTAGTCACAATACCAAAAACGTTTAATTCCCTAAAGTCCTCGTCGCCCAGGGTCTGCGGGGATGATAACGTTGCGCTCGACGCATTGGTGTCGGGCCAATCTTTCCTGTAGTACACTCACTGTTAAAGTAGATAATCTCCATCCAGTTTCATAACATTATGAAAGTTTACCGTCTGCCTGTACGTCCTCCGTCTGTCTTAATTCCTTTAATTAGGACAATCTGCAGATTATACACATCATTTAATTGTTCTGTTCACCTGAAGGTCAAGGTCGAATAATCTGGTTTGGTGCTTGACCCAAGTGATAGATGTAGATTTTACAACATATACACGCTTTTTGACGCCTCTCGGAAAAAGACTTGTGAAACTATTGTGACAAAAGGGGAAATTCCTCGCAATAAAAAAAGAAGACAAATCCTGTAGAAATAATGAATTAAAAGAAAAGAGGAGAAATGCGTCGTAACTGCAAGGATTACATGGTTTGTACAAAGAAGTTTAATTAGGCGAGTATGGACATCATATTTCTCGTTTTGTCTGAAGATGAACTATTTCGCTGCCAAAATCAACTAAAGGCTTTTGCAAAGAATACATATTCAGATGTCTCCTAATATCTGCATTGTTTGCCACTTGGACATTACATTTTACCATATGTCCTGTTGGACGAAATATGAAGTGGTTCGATTTCAATCACGGAAGTGTCGACATTGTAAAATTCGACAAGGAAAGAGTTGAAAGTAACAAGAGCGCTAAATGTCACAAAATACGCCCGTCCTGTTTTTTTGAGACCAGGTATAGTGATAGTTAGTTTGTACGTCAGGCAAATTTAGAGAGCGGACTCTGTTAGTACAGTTTTAGCCATTTCGATGGACATAAGTGTGTAGTAACTAAGATAACCTGACCAAGATATTCTGCCCATCAACATATTGTCTAAATTTGGTAATGATCAGATAAAGCAAAGACAGGTAATTTCTATAATTTAAGGGCGATAACTCTCGATTGACTAAAGCGATATGGCTAGTTATCAAACTTGTCTGAGGTATTATGCTAATACACATTCTGACCAAATTCGCTGATGATTAGACGAAGGCTTCTAAAGTTATTGTGATGACAAGACCATTTTTAGGTAATTTAGCCTACAACATACTGGACGCCGCCAGCCCACCCGCTAAAGCATGATTTGTATTGGCTTGTAGTTTAAGGTCAAAGTATTTTTTAAAAGGCGGATTATCTTAATCACATGTTGCCTGATAACGCTTATTGCTAAAACGGCCTATCAAACGTTGCCTTATAACGGATATTGCTCGAACGGCCTATCAAATGTTGCCTTATAACGGTTATTGCTCTAACGGCCTATCAAATCTTGCCTTATAACGACTATAACTAGAACTGTCTTATGAAATGTTGCAATTTAACGGATATTGCACAAACTGTCTATCAAATTGTGTTATATAACGGATATTGCTTGAACGTTCTATCAACCGTTGCCTTATAACGGATATTTCCCGATGATAATTTTTGGTATTTTGACCTTGTCTAATACTTAAAATAGAGAATGTAGGAAGCACAGTTTTGGCCTAGCCCGTTTGTCTGCAATATGATGGGAACCGTCTTCGCAGAGAGCTTTCTTTCTTGCATATGCACTGCATATTGTATGGGCTTCAATAGGTCGTATTCTTTCCTTCGTTCAGAGTTATGCCCCTTTTTAAGAAAGACAGTTAGATGTGTATGAATATAGAGTGAGAAAATTATATCGTTCGAGGCACGTTGTCTTACAAACAGTTGTTAGTGCTATTAAGTAAACAAAGAACTCGTTACAGAACAAACTAAATGTGCACTTTACTATACTTTCATCAGTTTTCAATGTGAGACATTGAGACTCACTTAATTTAACCATTATCTTCAAAAGGCGGCTTTAATTTAACCCTTATCCTTTAAACACAATTTTTCAAACTTACATATGCGAGTTTTAATAACATTCATGAGCAATACCGGCCAAGACCAGCATACACATATTGGAGTAATCTCATCTTACTATACATTGTACATATTCAATATTTCCTAGCAGAGACTTTCGCATCGACAGACAATGATCAGTCAAATATAAAGATGATGGTACAGTTACATGAATAAAGATAATAAAAACACGAAGATATGTAGAAATAAAACAAATACATTTTGATTTAAGGTCGAAACCAAACATCAACCCTTTCCCGTGTGTAGATGCATGTTGACGTATCTCCAGCAGACGACTGTTGAAAATAGAATGCGAGAAAACAATTGTCATGATCTTTTCTGTTCACGTGTAGTGAGTGACCTTATTCCGTCAGTTAATAAAATTTACCGCAACATATACGAAAAAATGCCTTTGGATATTTTAATCTTAACTCCCCTTCCAACTTATTAGGTCATCTGCGCAGGCGACTTTTGAAAACATCAATGCTCCTGATGAGCAGTTTCACCATTTGTCGCAATGTTTTCAACTCTTTTCGATTAAAGTACTATTATGAAGTTTTTTCCATATTTCGATAAGACGTTTTACTAGTCGACTGTTGCAAATGTGTTGTATGTGGGAAGGGTCAATAACATTCACCATGGTGCTTTAGAATTATAACCTGCCTTTTCGCCTCCCTGGTGTAGTGGTAGAACGTCCTCCCCGGGCGCGTGAGGTCGTGGGCTCGATCAAAGACTTTAAAATGGTAGTAATGGCTGGTCTCCCTGGCGCTCAGGGTTGCGGGCTTAGCATAACGACTGACCGGCTGGTGTAATGATAAATGGACGAGTAGTACTTACTGGTAACTTACCCAAGAAACGCCGTGATATATCTGAAATGATGTTGAAAGTGGCGTAAAACACCAAGCAATAATCACGAAGCTGCCACTTGGAATGTTTTACCTGTGACACGAACGGGAAGTATGTATAACATTTATATAATCACATTTAACATGATAAGTTAATTATCGAATATCTAGTGTTAACCCTTTCCTTCTTACAATAAATCTGCAGCCTACAAAAGGGAAAATATTTAGTAAAATAATATGGAAACTCTAGAATAAATGAAAGAACAACCATTGAATATTTATAGTTGAAAACATAGTGGCAAAGGGAGTAATTGCTCAGTATGAGCAATCAATCCTTTTGTCACAATGCTTTCAAATGTCGTCTGCTTCATCTGAGAAATATAGCGTCTGCATGTAGTAAAGGGTTTAAAACCGTTTTTACAATAACGCTATAAATCGGGGTCGCAAGTTGTTTAGAACTCGGATCCTACAAACAAAAAGCATGTACGACAAAAATCACAACATCGTTTTCAGATTCGACCTTATTGACAGCGGCATGACTGGATTTAAACCGTATATAAGGAGTCATAATTTGAGTTTGATCAACAAGTGTTTTTTTTTAATTATTCGTTGATAATTCATAAATTGCAAATAAATATGAAGATATTTTTCGTCGCCATCTTAGTTTTGAGCATTTTGGCTCTCAGTTTACCTCAAGTGTCAGAAGGTAGGTTATCACTTTTTTAATTCATATATTAATTAACGAAGCGATGAATAAAATGATACGCAAACTAATAAAAAACAATTCCTATTATCATAATTATCCTTATTTATATCATGTTTACCATTTATACTTTTTTTTAAATCATTATTAATTGAAATTATCATGAATATTTTTTAGTACAATAGTATTACAGTACCAGGAATCCGCTGTGGTCGAGTGGTTAGCGTCGGGGATTTCGAAACCGGGTGTCCCGGTCTTGGAGGAGTGCCCTTGGGCAAGGCGCATTTTCTAGCGTAGTACTGGTTTGTTTACCCAGGGATCATGAATAATTAAATTTAATTGTGCGCTAAATGACCTTAGCTGTCGATGCGCCATAAAACAATATACATTCATTCATTCATTCATTATAGTACCAACAATGTTATGCGGGTATTGAACTTTTGAACAACATGTTAAGATGACAAATAATTTACAAATGATAGCACTATGTCGTAAAATCTATCCAGGGTTTTAAAACCAGATCAATTTGTGCGAATTTATGTTCATAACCTATCGAGATTTAAAATCGACATAAGAAATCTTATGTTTTTGCATACATTACTAAATTTTAGAAACTTTTACTTACTACTAAAAAAAAAAATTCTTTTTAAGAAAACAAAAAATATAACTTATTAACTTTGTATATATATGAGGTCTTATATAGGAAAGAAAGTCAGGAAAACACTTTATATCATTAATACACTTTAATTGGATTATTAGAGAGTATTAATGATATAAAGGGTTTTATAACTTAATAGATAATTAATCCTTTTCTTTTTAACAAATAAAATGCTTCAACTAAACTCTATGTCTTGGGTACTCAAATGAGACGATTCGTTTGAGTACCCACAACATAAAGCTAAAGCGTTATATAAGGATTTGGGACTGTAAAATAGGCCTACCTTATATATCTAGAGCTCTGTTAACACTGCTACATTGCTTTATTTAAGCCCAAGGTTATCATGGAGGTCAAAGATGCAACTGTCGATACAGATGTTACAGATCGGAGTATTCCCGAGGTCTTTGCTACCGAGGCTATGGAGGCTGGGGGAGTCGGTATCGATGTTGTCGTCGACGATACCGAGGCTAATCGTCGGATTAACAGGTTAGATCAGTGTCAGATATTCTCTTATCCATACCTGTATACACGATGATGTTAAGTATGTGTCTGCGTATATTCATATATGTATGTATGAGGATGTGTACGTGTATGTGTATGTAAGTGTATGGGTATGTTTATATATGTATGTTTGTGTGTAAAATCATGCGTAAAAATTATCACATTGGTGCGTATAGTAACTGAAATATCATATGGGTATGTTTATATATGTATTTTTGTGTGTAAAATCATGCGTACAAATTATCACATTGGTGCGTATAGTAACTGAAATATCACTATGTACTTAGTTTCTGATGAATGAGGACATACATTGTTCTTTCGAATCAAAATAAAAGGCCGCTTTCAACATTTTTACAGCTATATCACGGCGACTGTACACTTACTCAGTGATACCTGTGTTATTAACCAGCACTAGGCTGTGATTTGTGCTTTGTCCATAAGCACGTTGCACTATGACCGGCAAGAGCAGGGGTGAAACTGGGTCCAATTCCACTCACGTTACTTACACTGCACGAAAATTGGGATTTAATTTTGAAGTTAATTTCCTTAAATTTCCTTAAATTCCGAAATTTACTTAAATTTCAGAATTTAAGGACATTTAAGGAAATTTACTTCTAAATTAAATCCCAATGTTCGTGCAGTGTTAGTGTTTAGTAATTCTTAAATACTTAAAAACGCATAATTCATTATTTATGTTTCCCTAATAAAAATGCCAAAAGAGTCACATATTTAGATACATTTCATCAGTCATGTATTATAAAATATAAGGGACACAAAGCTTTTAATTATCGCTCATGATCAGCAATTCCTCATTTGTTCACAATGTTTTCAAAGTTGTCTGCTGCAGAGTTGCCAGACATCATCTGTATGTGGGCAAGTGTAAAAAGAAAACTTAGTATTTAGGACAAATGCAGATAAAATTGTGCCTGCAAAACCCATCCTTTTTCCACAATCAGCATATCGACAGAATACGACTCTGAAAGCATCCAGGAAAAGCATGGAAACATTCTAAAATAAATTGATAATTCTTAAATAGTTTGAAAACATTCTAGCAAAAGGAGAAATTGCCCATCATGAAAAACAATATTCTGCTGCGCATACGGGAAATGCGTCTGGAGGTCGTTAAGGATTACATTTTCTCATGTACCATTTTACATGGTGCAATGGCGAGCGATGCAGCAATTCCTTTCTTTATCTAGCTTGTCGTGGCTAACACATAGTTGTTTTTTCTTGTTTCAGACACGAAAAAGAAGACAAGAAGAACATCAATGCAAAGGAACGAACTTCTGATGATTTTCACTTACTTCTTTAGATAAAACCAAATAAACTTTGATCAAAGGAAATTGTGATTTATCTTTCAAAATACATTGGTCCGTCTTATCCACAATTGATGCACGTTTAAGCTTGTAAACTACAATTGTTTAAATAGAAAAAACAGTTGCTGTGAGCACTTTCCCACTTGCAGATACATGTTGACGCATCTACAGCAGACGCCATTTAAATACATTGCGGCAAAAAGATAGAGTGCTGTGTTTTCAGCTCTATTTTAGAAATATAAGTTCATTTAAAGATATTTTCCGTATCGTTGCCTGGATGTTTTAAAATACTTTTTATAATCACACTTTCATTAATTGAGATTTTCCATATTCTTCCATTTATATATATAAAGTCGCCAGTATGTAGGACAACCAGACCGTCGTTCAAATTCCTAGCCCTCTATTTGTATTCCCATCAGCTTTTATGTAAACCCAAATCGAAATCTAAAATAATGTGCCCCCTAATCTAGTTGTATTCCAATATGCCATTATGTAAAACCAGACCGAAATCTAGAAACGTAGGCCCCTAGTGAGCCATTATGTTATGCCGAAACGGGGATGCAACAATAGCCCCTTTTACATGTATACCACACATGTAGGTGTATATAGAACACACTGTTATTTTTGTAAAACATTTCCTGTTCGACCTTTACAAATAAGACATAGTTTTCCATATAATAAATAGATTGCCTAGAGACTACCTTTTTAGCAGAGTGGTTCCGACCGTTTCCCTATACGTATATTAACATATGCATCTTCTAGCAAACTATTGTGTTGTTCGGTATTTAACAAGCTGTGAAAGGGTCGTTAAATACATGCTTATTATAGAAAGCGTGAGTGCGTTTATAATTAAACGACAACATTGGAAATAGAAAGTGTTTAATTGATTGGGGTTAAATACAGTTTAACAAAAACACTCAGTCATATCTCGGATACCAATTCACATACGGATGTGTTTCCTAACTTTCTTACACCAGTATTGCACACAACAAACTTTCCAAGCAACTTGCTGCTTTTTCACATATATTGTTATCCCATTGGTGGAAGAAGAATGACGCTTGTCACAGCAAATGCTGTCAAACCTCGGAAATATTGTTAACCGAGCTAGTATTCGTACTCACATCCCCTGTATTGACAGCCAGCGTCGCTACTAACTGAGCTACAGGGGCTTGACAGGATTTAAAACGAGAGGGAAAGCGAAAAGAAGGCTTTACATCTGCTCCTTCCGCCATTTAGGCATGATTACATGTATGTGACTTGGATGTCTCCGGCCATCTCACGGAAGTTACCGAATTCCGTTAAACATGCAAAACTATCTATTGAATCAAAACCATAAATATGTGTGTTGTCAGAGGCTTGTTTTCAACAGTTACTGCGTAATAAGAAGTCATTCACACATGACATTTGCCTATTTCAAGTATTCAATAAGAATTGGTGAGCTAGTTTACAGTGCGCACACTTAATGGTGGCGACTGTACGGTCAACATCCGTTATAATCGTTTCGATTGCAACAGTCTGGCTAATTTGCTTCGCAATTGAACCCGACTGAAAAGTTAGTAAGAAAAGTGTTTGTTTACAATCGTATCAACTCTAGTGTGAGGGCCAGTACTTCCTGAATACCATCTGTTATGCCAATCATCAGATACAGATGCATTCGGTACCATTAATATACTAGCTGGCCAATATGTTCAATGTCTCCTGCTGTTGTCAAAATGTTCTCGATGTTCTGCTGCAGCTGCATTACAATACGTCTGTATGTGGAAAAGGGTTAACCAACGTGTTTGTTCGGTGACCTATTCGTTTGATATCAGTACTATCTCAACCTGAAGCACCTGGTCATTAAACCCTTTCTCACATACAGATGTTTTCTGACACCTCAACACGCAACAGCAGACGACATTTGAAAACATTGTGGCTCAAATCCATGCAGAGATAAATGATCTCATTGAATCGATAGAAGCAGCCAATGGTAAATCCTTTGACCCTAGGGAGGGTTTACATACAAGTTCTACATTCCAACATGGCGATATAAACGTGCTGGAGTTGTGGAGGTCAGAGGGAAGTAATTCATTCTCCATAGACGACCATCATAGCATTATGGGTTATGGTTCGTTAACATCAAGTCAGACTACATAGAAACCTATTTCAAAATAACGTTCAGTGTTAGAACTACCAAAAATGCAAAGAAAACTTACAGGTTGGATGAACATATTAGGTGTTATGTGGTCAAACAGAAGGTCACCCTTATAAGTTTTGGGGGGTATATAGGAGTCACTGTGTCGGTCGGTCGATCGGTCGGTCGGTCAGTCGGTCGGTTGGTCGGTTGGTCGGTCGGTTGGTCGGCCATATTTTGTCTGGCCTATTTCTTACAAACCACTGGGTGGAATTCAATAATATTTTACATAAGGCTTCTTTACCAAGAGGAGATGTGCATACCCTAAAGGTTTCACAATTGCATTTTACAGAGTTATAGCCCTTTTACGTCTGTCTGTCTGTCAGTCCCACCTAACCTTGACCGGCCCGCATCTTAACCATGCATTATAGGATTTGAACGAAACTTGGCACAAACGTTCGCCATGCACAAGACCCAGGCCTGTACATCAAATGTCAAGGTCACACTTACATGTCATAGGTTGAAATGAGTACAATATGAAAGGACTGTACATTGTCCGGCTCTCATTTCAACCATGCATTATAGGATTTCAAAGAAACTTAACACAAACGTTCACCATGATGAGGCGGCGTGTCGCGTACAAGACTCAAGCCTGTACCTTAAAGGTCAAGGTCAAACTTAAAGGTCAAATGTTAAAATGAGTACTGTTTGATAGGACTACCGTGTCCGGCTCGCATCTCAACCATGCATCTTAGGATTCTCAAGTTACTGGACACACATGTTCACCGTGATGAGGTGGCTTGTACCTCAAAGGTTAAGGTCCCACTCAGAGGTCAAAGGGTCAAATGTCAAAAGAGTACTGTTTGATAGGACCACCTTGTCCGGCCCACATCTCAACCATGCATCTTAGGATTCTCAAGTTACTGGACACACATGGTCACCATGATGAAGTGGCTTGTACCTCAAAGGTCAAGGTCACACTCAGAGGTCAAAGGTCACAATGAGTACTGTTTGATAGGACTACCTTGTCCGGTCCGCATCTCAACCATGCATCATAGGATTCTCTAGTTACTGGGCACACATGTTCACCATGATGAGGTAGCTTGTACCTCAAAGGTCAAGGTCATGGTCAAAGGTCAAAATGAGTACTGTCTGATAGGACTACCTATCGGTCGGTCGGTCGGAAGTCAAGGTGCTGTTTTGGGGGTATTTATCATCTTCAGTGATAGTTCTAGTTATATTTGTATTGACCTAATGATATTATATTGTTTTATTGTTGTCTCATTAAAATATTTTAATAGAATAGTTGTTGCTTGATTTTGTTTCTGATGTACAGGAAAACATAGGGTTAGAGGGTCAAACAAGGATTTGGGGGATGTTAAATATTCTTTTTATCTAGAGCTCAGCTGATGTGGTCGGGTTGAGTGGGCAGTGTCCACTTTGAGATCATAAGCTACGTCTGACAGTTACCTTTATATGAGAGTCGGGGCTTCTTTTGCTCAGTTTTGGGTGGTAACCAAACTAAATGGTTCAGTTTGAACTCAAAGGTGATCATAATAGAAATTCGTATTGTAACTAAAATGCTGGAAAAAAAATGGAATTTCATGTACCTGGTGTGTAAATTCTGTTAGATATGACTTTTCACCTTTTGATAAAGTTATTTCTAAGCCTACATTTTGTGTTGGCGGAAAATGACAACGCTTTGTAAAGTGTGTCGAAAAAATATGGTTACATGGGTTTTGAGTCATATAAAAAGTTGTTTTCGTGACAGCCAAGTTGTTTTCGTCAGCCGATTCTATTAATTTATATGGGTTTTAGCCTATGCCACTCTCTAATATTTCTATTTCGCGATAATAAGTACAAAAACACTATTACAAACTGTTAAAATGTATTGAAACATGTTCGTGAATGTGCTATTAAGTTAATTATTATGAAAAATTATTGTTACATGGGTTTGATAGTCATGTATAAAGTGGTTTTCGTGACAGCCAAGTTGTTTTCGCGAAAACAACTTGTTTTTCACTAACTAGCAATACCTCTGCAGACCCTGGGCGAAGAGAACTTTAGGAAAACGAATACTTCCATTTAAACGTTTTTGGTATGACGACTAAACCTAGAATCGTATTGACCTTAAATACCAGAACTACTTAAGGGAATTGAATGTTGTACAATTGTACTGAATATGCTCGGCGAAGCTGTAAAGACACACTTTACAAAGCGTTGTCATTTTCCGCCAACACAATATGTAGGGGGTATAGCTAGTTAGCGAAAACAATTTGTCTATATGAGGGAAAGGGTTAATTCCTTTAATAAGGACAATCAGAAGAGTATGCACATCATTTAATTGTTCTGTTCACCTGAAGGTCAAGGTCGAATAATCTGGTTTGGTGCGTGACCCAAGCGATAGAGGTAGATTTTACAACATATACACGCTTTTTGACGCCTCTCGGAAGAAGACTTGTGAAACTATTGTGACAAAAGGAGAAATTCCTCACAATAAAAAAAGAAGACAAAGCCTGTAGAAATAATGAATTAAAGAAAAGAGGTGAAATACGTCGTTACTGCAAGGATTAAGTGGTTTGTACAAAGATGTTTAATTAGGCGAGTATGGACATCATTTTTCTCGTTTTGTCTGAAGATGAACTATTTCGCTGCCAAAACCAATTAAAGTCTTTTGCAAAGAATGCAGATTCAGATGTCTCCTAATATCTGCATTGTTTGCCACATGGACATTCAATAATACCATATATCCTGCTGGACGATACATGGAGTGGTTCGATTTCAAACACGGAAGAGTCGACTTTGTAAAATTCGACAAGGAAAGAGTTGAAAGTAACAAGATCGCCAAATGTCACAAAATACGCTCGTCCTGGGTTTTTTGGAGACCAAGTATAGTGATAATTAGTTGTACGTCAGGCAATTTTAGAGAGCGGACACTGTTAGTACAGTTTTGGCCATTTCGAGGGACATAAGTGTGTAGTAACTAAGATAACCTGACCAAGATATTCTGCCCATCAACATATTGTCTAAATTTGGTAATGACCAGATAAAGGCTTAACAAGTTATTTAGCTGACAAGACCAATTTTAGGTAATTAAATGATTAAAGGGCGATAACACTCGATTGACTAAAGCGATATGGCTAGTTATCAAATTTTTGCCAATACACATTCTGACTAAATTTGGTGATGATTGGACAAAGGCTTCTAAAGTTATTGTGCTGACAATACCAATTTTAGGTAATTTCTATAATTAAAGGGTGATAACTCTCGATTGACTAAAGCGATATGGCTAGTTATCAAATTGTCCGAGGTATTATGATAATACACATTCTGACCAAATTTGGTGATGATTGGCCAAAGGCTTCTTAAGTTATTTAGCTGACACCATACCGGACGCCAAGCCGAAACGCTAACCTAAATCCGCTAACCCGCCCGCCCGTACGCCGCAGGTAAAACTATTAAACGTTCCGTTTTTACAAACGGGCGTATAAAAACGTTTGTTGTTTGGATAAATATATGGAGGAGCAAATGCTGAATAAATGCTTTTTAGTATGTGAAGAAAAGTATAAACGTTAGCATGTTTTTTATTCAACATACTGGACGCCGGGCGCCCAAACCAAAGCCCGCTCACTAACCCCCCGCTCACTAAACCGCCCGCCCGCAAGACAGCCTACCCGCCCGCCCGCACGCCCGCCCGCCCGCCCGCCCGCCCGCCCGCCCGCCCGCCCGCCCGCCCGCCCGTCATATTCATGAGAGCTCGGTACCTTTCGCAAACCAGCCATATCAGTAGTTAAATTTTGATGAGAGCTTGGTTCCTTTTGAAAACCAGCCAGATGTGCCCTTGCATGACTGGATTATGGCCCTTGAAATTGTCAAAATTGCTATAATACAGCTTGTGAACACAAAAGAGCCTCGATTTACAATCCGATCTTCACCAAACTTAGATAGTAGTTGAATATTGATGAGAGCTCGGTTCCTTTCGCAAACCAGCCAGATTCGCCAATGCAAGACTGGATTATGGCCCTTGAAATTGTCAAAATTGCTATAATACAGCTTGTGAACACAAAAGAGCCTCCATTTACTATCCGATCTACAGCATACGTACATGCTCTGGATTGAAAATGACCAAAGAACCATACCAGTAGAGCATAGGCCTTCATGGGCCTCTTGTTTAACAAGCGGATTATCTTAATCACATTGCCTGATAACGGTTATTGCTAAAACGGCCTATCAAACGTTGTCGTATAACGAATATAACTCGAACCGTCTGTTGCAATAAAACGGATATTGCTCGAAGGCCTATGAAATCTTGCTTATAACGACTATTACTCGAAATGTCTTATGAAATGTTGGAATTTAACGGATATTGCACGAACTGTCTATCAAATTGTGTTATATAACGGATATTGCTTGAACGGTCTGTCAACCGTTGCCTTATAACGGATATTTCCCGAACGATCTATCAAACGTTGCCTAATAACGGATATTTCCCGAACGATCTATCAAACGTTGCCTAATAACGGGTATTGCTCAAACGGTCTTATCGAACGTTGCCATATACGGATACAGTATTCCAAATACAGACAAGTGGTCCCAAAAATAATGGGTTTGTCTAGAACGATTGTATACCTTTACTAGACTACATTGAATATGTGACAATGAAATTAAATTCATTTAAATATATATAGGATGATCTCGAAATGTTTTATATGATAATTTGAGGAATATTAACCTTGTCTGATACTAGAAATCGAGTATGTAGGAGGCACAGTTTTCGTCTAGCCCGTTTGTGTGTATGATCATCTTTGGTATTTTGACCTTGTCTAATACTAAAAATAGAGAATGTAGGAAGCACAGTTTTGGCCTAGCCCGATCGTGTGCAATATGACGGGAACCGTCTTCGCGGGGAGCTTTCTTTCTTGCATACGCAAGTTGCATATGCTATGGGCTTCAATAGGTCGTATTCTTTCTTTCGTAAAAATGTGTACTTTCATAAATATGCCCCTTTTTAAGAAAGACAGCTAGATGGGTATGCATATAGAGTGAGACAATTATATCGCATGAGGCACGTTGTCTTACAAACAGTTAATAGTGCTATGAAGTAAACAATTTATTTATTTATTTATTGGGGTTTTACACCGCTTTCAACATTATTTCAGTTATATCACGGCGACAGTTCACTTATTCATGATCCCTGGGTAAACAAACCAGTACTAGGCAGAAAATGTGCCTTGCACAAGGGCACTCCACCATGACCGTAGTGCCGCGACTTGGGATCGAACCCGGGACACCCGGTTTCGAAATCTCCGACGCTAGCCACTCGACTACAGCGGTTTCCATGAAGTAAACAAAGAACACGTTACAGAACGAACTGAATGTACATGTGCACTTTACTATTCTTTCATCAGTTTGCAATGTGATACATTGAGACTCGTTCAATTTAACCCTTATCCTGCAAGAGGCGGCTTTCATTTAACCCTTATCCTGTAAAAGGCAGCTTTCATTTAACCCATATCCTTTAACTCTTTTAGCGCCACAGGCAATATTGAGGTTTTTGCAAACAATGCAGATTCAAATGAGTCAGCTCGTAACGAGCTGTCTCACCTGAAATCAGCATTGTTTGCCTTTTAGTTACCAAAATAGACCAAAACTTTCATAAATTGAGAAATGGACACACCCGATTTTGAACATGGAAGAGCCTACTTTAAACAATTCGGCGCTGAAAGAGTTAAACACAATTTTTCAAACTTACATATGCGAGTTTAAATAACATTCACGAGCAATACCGGCCAAGACCAGCATACACATATTGGAGTAATCTTATCTTACTATACAGTGTTCGATAATCATTCATTATTTCCTAGCAGAGACTCTCGCATCAACAGACAATGATAAGTCGAACATAAAGATGATGATACAGTTACATGAATAAAGATATGTAGAGATAAAATAAAATAAAAATTGATTTAAGGTCGAAACCAAACGTCAACCCCTTTTCCATGTGTAGATGCATGTTGGAATCCGCTGTGGTCGAGTGGTTAGCGTCGGGGATTTCGAAACGGGGTGTCCCGGGTTCAATCCCTAGTCGCGGCACTACGGTCATGGTGGAGTGCCCCTTCGGCTAGGCACATTTTCTAGCCTAGTACTGGTTTGTTTACCCAGGGATCATGAATAAGTGAACTGTCGCCGTTATATAACTGACATATTGTTGAAAGCGGCGTAAAACCCCCAAAAAATAAATAAATATATAGATGCATGTTGACGCGTCTACAGCAGACGACTGTTTAAAACAATTGTCATGACCTTTTCTGTTCACGTGACTTTATTCCGTCAGTCAATAAAATTGACCGCAACACACGAAAAAATGCCTTTGCATATTTTAATCTTAACCCCTTCCAACTTATTAGGTCATCTGCGTAGACGACTATTGAAAACACCAATGCTCATGATGAGCAGTTTCACCATTTGTCGCAATGTTTTCAACTCTTTTCGATTAAAGTACTATCATGATGTTTTTTCCATATTTCGATAAGACTTTTCTCGACTGTTGCAAATTTGTTGTATGTGGGAAGGGTCAATGACATTCACCATGATGCTTTTAGCATTCTTAGCTTCCTTTTCGCCCACCTGGTGTAGTGGTAGAACGTCTGCCTCGGGTGCGGGAGGTCGTGGGTTCGATCCTCGGCCGGGTCATATCACAGTCTTTAAAATGGTAGTAATGGCTGCTCTCGTTGGCGCTCAGGTTTGCTGGCTTAGCATTAGGACTGACAGGCCTTGTGTCAGGATTATTGTACCAGTAGTACTTACTGGTAACTTAGAGAAACGCCGTAATATATCTGAAAGCATGTTTGAAAGTGGCATAAAACACCAAACAATAATCAATAAGCTGCCACTTGGAATATTTTACCTGTGACACGAACGGGAAGTATGTATAACATTTATATAATCACATTTAACATGATAAGTTAATTATCGAATATCTGATGTTAACCCTTTCCTTCTTACAATTAAATCTGCAGCCTACAAAAGGGAAAACATTTAGTTAAATAATATGGAAACTCTAGAATAAATGAAAGAACAACCATTGAATATTTATAGTTGAAAACATAGTGGCAAAGGGAGTAATTGCTCATTATGAGCAATCAATCCTTTTGTCACAATGCTTTCAAATGTCGTCTGCTTCATCTGAGCAATATAGTGTCTGGTTTAAAAACGTTATTACAATAACGCTATGAATCGGGGTCACAAGTTGTTTAGAACCCGGATCCTACAAACAAATAGCATGTACGACACAAACCACAACATCATTTTCAGATTCGACCTTGTTGACAGCGGCATGACTGGATTTAAACCGTATATAAGGAGTCTTAATTTGAGTTTGATCAACAAGTGTTTTTTTTTAATTATTCGTTGCTAATTCATAAATTGCAAATAAATATGAAGATATTTTTCGTCGCCATCTTAGTTTTGAGCATTTTGGCTCTCAGTTTACCGCAAGTGTCAGAAGGTAGGTTATCACTTTTTTAATTCATATTTTAATTAACGAAGCGATGAATAAAATGATACGCAAACTAATACAAAACAATTCCTATTATTATAATCATCCTTATTTATATCAGGTTTATCTTCTTTTTTTTTAAAAATAATTATTAATTGAAATTATCATAGATATTTATTATTACAATAGTATTATAGTACCAACAATGTCTAACGGTAGTGAATTTTGGAACAACATGTTATGATGATAAATAAGTCATTTACAAATGATAACACTATGTCGTAAAATCTATCCAGGGTTTTAAAACCAGATCAATTTGTGCGAAATTATGTTCAGTACCTATCGACAACTAAAATCGACATAAGAAAACTTATGTTTTTGCATAAATTACTACTAAATGTTAGAAACTTTTACTTACTACTAAAAAAAAAATTCTTTTTAAGAAAACAAAAAATATAACTTAATAACTTTGTATATATTAGGTCTTATATAGGGAAGAAAGTCAGTTAAACACTTTATATCATTAATACACTTTAATTTGATTATTAGAGAGTATTAATGATATAAAGTGTTTAATAACTTAGTATATAATTAATCCTTTTCTTTTTAACAAATGAAACTCCCGAGGACTAGATAAGGAGGAGTAAACTGATCTTTTCTATCTTATGATTCAACTAAACCCTATGTCTTGGGTACTCAAAATGAGACGATTCTTTTGAGTACCAACAACATACATGTAAGGTTAAAGCGTTATATAAGGATTTGGGACTGTAAAATAGACCTACCCTTTTTATCTAGAGCTCTGTTAACACTGCTACATTGCTTTATTTAAGCCCAAAGTTATCATGGAGGTCAAAGATGCAACTGTCGATACAGATGTTACAGATCGGAGTATTCCCGGGGTCGTTGCTACGGAGGCTATGGAGGCTGGGGGAGTCGGTATCGATGTTGTCGACGTTACCGAGGCTAATCGTCGGATTAACAGGTTAGAGCAGTGTCTGATATTTTCTTATCCATACATGTATATACGATAACGTTATGTATGCGTGTCTGCGTATATTCATATATATATGTATGTATGAGGATGTGTATGTGTATGTAAGTATATGGGTATGTTTATATATGTGTGTAAAATCACGCGTAAAATGATCACATTGGAGCGTATAGTGATTGAAATATCACTATGTACTTAGTTGCTGATGAGTGAGGACATACATCGTCCTTATGAATCAAATTTGTAAAATGATGTAAAATGATCAATTCCAAATTTCATATTGTATATATGTGTGTATGTGTATATGTATGTGTAAGTGTGTGTGTGCTTAAATGAATATAAAGATATATAAGTTGAAGGCCATATGCTAAAAAAATGAATTGTTTAGTACATCAAAATACATATTAATATGTAACCTTCATTAAATAAAGATATTATTATTAATATATGATTCGCGACTGGCGATTTGAGGTCTCATTGCATCTGCGCACAGTGAAGATTCAGGTGAGCCGCCTGTCCATGCAAACAGTCTCTCCCATCTTCACACTCCGCATATGAGCCGTCCCATGAGAAAACCAGCATTGTGGACTCTGCGTAAAGTATCGACCCGGATTAGCCTAAGCATGCCGCGCAGGCTTACCCGGATAGACACTTTTCGCCTCCTGTGGATTTTCTGTTTCAGGAATCATTACTCTATACCTCTGTCCCCCTGACACGGAATGTGTTGGCCAGGGTTAGCCTGCATAGAATGCGCAGGCTGATCGGTATCGATACATTACGCAGAGACCATAATGTTGGTTTACTCGTAGAACGGCTCATATATTGTGTTTATACATAGATGCATCTTCAGACCATAAGCTAGCAGTATACTAATCGTATGTCAATGTAAATCTTAACCCTTAGCCACAAACAACAAATTTGCAGACGTCTTAAAAAACCATTTAGTTAACTGTCTATAAATGAAAGTATGTTCATTGAATAGAGTTAACAACATTTTGTCAAAAAGAGAATTGGTCATTATGAGCAATTTATCCTTTTGCCACAATGTTTTCAAAAGTCGTCTGCAGCAGATGCGTCAGAATTCGTCTGTATGTGGGAAAAGGTTAATTACACCAAACAGGAAACGCAATAAGACACCAAATCTCCAAATGTGACTCTTATGGATCTAGTTGAGTACTACATGTACGTGCCATTTTATTCATTGTTTGGAAACGCCGCTTTCAACAGTATTTCAGCTATATCACGGCGACTGTACACATACTCAGTGATACCTGTGTTATTAACCAGCACTAGGCTGTCACTTGTGCGTTGTCCATAAGCACTTTGCACTATGACCGGCAAGAGCAGGGGTGAAACCTGGTCCAATTCCACCAACCTTACTTAGTGTTTAGTCATTCTTAAATACTTAAAAACGCATAATTCGTTATTTATGTTTCCCTAATAAAAATGCCAAAAAGAGTTCATTTCTTAAAAATAATTATTAGTCAGCATGGCAACTATTTGTGTCAACTAAGTCATATACTTGAATAAATTCTACCAGTCATGTATTATAAAATACAAGGGACACAAAGCTTTTAATTATTGCTCATGATCAGCAATTTCTCATTTGGTCACAATGTTTTCAAAAGTTGTCTGCTGCAGAGGCGCCAGACATCATCTGTATGTGGATAAGTGTAAAAAAAAACCCTGATCTTATTTAGGACAAATGCAGATAAAGTTGTGCCTGCTAAACCCACCCTTTTTCCACAATCAGCATATCGACAGACAACGACCCTGAAAGCATACAGGCAAAAAATGGAAACATTATAAAATAAATTGATAATTCTTGAATAGAGATGAAAACATTCTAGCAAAAGGAGAAATTGCCCATCATGAAAAACAATATTGCGCCTACATGAAATGCGTCGGGAGGTCGGGAAGGGTGACATTCACCCATGTACCATTTTACATGGTGCAATGGCGAGAGATGCAGCAATTCCTTTATTCAGCTTGTCGTGGCTAACACATATTCTGCTGCGCATACGTGAAATGCGTCTGGAGGTCGGGAAGGGTGACATTCACTCATGTTCCATTTTACATGGTGCAATGGCGAGAGATGCAGCAATTCCTTTATTTAGCTTGTCGTGGCTAACACATAATTGTTTTTTCTTGTTTCAGACATGAACAAGAAGACAAGAAGAACATGAATGCAAAGGAACGCGATTCTGATAACTGTCACTTACTTATTTAGATAAAACCAAATAAACTTTGATCAAAGGAAATTAATGATTTATCTTTCAATATACATTGGTCCGTCTTATCCACAATTGATGCACGTTTAAGCTTGTAAACTACAATTGTTTAAATAGAAAAGCATTTGTTGTGAGCATTTTCCCACCTGCAGATACATTTTGACGCATCTACAGCAGACGCCATTTAAATACATTGCGGCAAAAAGATAGATTGCTGTGTTTTCAACTATATTTAAGTAATATAAGTTCATTCAAAGATATTTTCCATATCGTTGCCCGGATGTTTTCATATACTTTTTATAATCACACTTTCATTAATTGAGATTTTCCATATTCTTCCATTTATATCTATAAAGTCGCCAGTATGAGGGACAACCAACCGAAATTTAAATTCGTAGCCCTCTATTTGTATTCCCATCAGCTATTATGTAAACCCAGACCGAAATCTGAAATGGTATGCCACTAATCTAGTTGTATTCCAATATGTCATTATGTAAAACCAGACCGAAATCTAGAAACGTAGGCCCCCTAGTGAGCCATTATGTCATGCCAAAACGGGGATGCAACAATTAAGAGCCCCTTTTACATGTATACCATAAGTGTATATAGAAGACACTGTTATCTTTGTAAAAACACTTTTCCTTTATGACTTTTGAAAATAAGACATAGTTTCGATATAATAAATAGATTGCCTAGAGACTACCTTAAGCAGAGTGGTTCCGACCGCTTCCCTATAGGTATATTAAAATATGCATCTTCTAACAAACTCTTGTGTTATTCGGTATTTAACTAGCTATGAAATGGTCGTTAAATACACGCCTTTTATAGAAAGCGAGGGTGCTTTTATAATTAAACGACAACATTGGAAATGGAAAGTGATTAATTGATTGGGGTTATATACAGTTTTCAAAAAAAAACTTCAGTCATATCTCGGCTGCCAATTCACATACACATGTGTTTCCTGGCTTTCGTACACTAGTATTGCACACAACAAACTTTCCAAGCATCTGGCTGCTTTTCCACGTATATTGTTATCGCATTGGTGGAAGAAGAATGACGCTTGTCACAGTAAATGTTGTCAAACGTCGGAAATATTGTTAACCGAGCTAGTATTCGTACTCACATCCCCTGTATTGACAGCCAGCGTCGCTACTGACTGAGCTACAGGGTCTCGCCAGGATTTAAAACGAGAGGGAAAGCAAAAACAAGGCTTTACATCCGCCCCTTCCGCCATTTAAGCATGATTACATGTATGTGACTTGGATGTCTCCGACCATCTCACGGAAGTAACCGAATTTCGTTAAACATGCAAAACTATCTATTGAATCAAAACCATACATATGTGTGTTGCCAGAGGCTTGTTTTCAACAGCTACTGCGTAATAAGAAGTCATTCACTCATTACATTTGCCTATTTCAAGTATTCAATAAGAATTGGTGAACTAGTTTACAGTGCACACACTTAATTGTGGCGACTGTACGGTCAACATTCGTTATAATCGTTTCGATTGCAATAGTCTGGTTAATTTGCTTTGCAATTGAATCCGACTAAAAAGTAAGTAAGAAAAATGTTTGTTTATAATCGTATCAACCCTAGTGTTGGGCCAGTACCTCCTGAATCCTTTATGTTATGCCAAGCATCAGATACAGATGCATTCGGTACCATTAATATACTATCTGGCCAATATTTCAATGTCTCCTGCTGTTGTTAAAAATGTTCTCAATGTTCTGCTGCAGCTGCATTAACATACGTCTGTCTGTATGTGGAAAAGGGTTAACCAACGTGTTTGTTCGGTGACCTATTCGTTTCATATCAGTACTATCTCAACCTGAAGCACCTGGTCATTAAACCCTTTCTCACATACAGATACTTTCTGACGCCTCAACAGCAGACGACATTTGAAAACATTGTCGCACACATCCATGCAGATATTGATGATCTCATTGAATCGATAGAAGCAGCCAATGGTAAATCCTTTGACCATAGGGAGGGTTTACATACAAGTTCTACATTCCAACATGGCGATATAAACGTGCTGGAGTTGTGGAGGTTAGAGGGAAGTAATTCATTTTCCATAGACGACCATCATAGCATTATGGGTTATGGTTCGTTCCTAACAAAAAAACAAAAAGATACATAGAAACCTGTATCAAAATAAAGTAAAGCAAAGAAAACATACAGGTTGGCGGACCATATTTCGTGGAGGTCAAACAGAAGGTCACCCTTATCCCGCACTGAATTTTAATTTTAATTCAGAAAGTACTGGATGTTCTGAAAATGGCTCTGAGTGTGTCAATATGGCTAACAGAACACTATTTTGGTTATAAATCAGACAGAGATTATTCAATTTTTATAAAAAACACTTTCAACTTTTAACAAAATCATTATTGTCCAATGGGAGACAACTTCAGTCTTATATATTCATCTGAATCCGATCCGATTTACTTCCCTTTGACCTGGAGAAAATGTTCTCAGAAAATGCAAAGTATGTATCATTACATGGCGCTCAAGGCAAATAAATAAATCCTGGTGTATATAAACGACAAGTATACAAATCCATATTAGACAGCTCGGATGAGCAAACTGACCTTGATTTACATCTATCATAACTGTATCATTTATAAGTATCTGATACAAATACACACTGTTTGTCAGCAGTTTCTGGAAACATTCTGTAAATAATTGGCAAGCAGTGTAGAACCAGTTTACATGTAGACAGTGCGGATGCGTATACTGATCTAGATCTGCACTGGTCGCAACTGCAGTCAAGTTTGTTTTCCCGGGGTACCTTTGTAGATTGAGTAAACTACCAAACTACCGGAAAGCGCCCGTCTTACTCAACCGGATTTTTTTAAAATAAACATTAACATTTTGTCATTTTCAACAATAATTATCACAAAAAACATTCTTACATGGCAAATTATCTCTGAATGGCGGATGTCACTTTCGATTATCCTCAAAAGAATGTTAAAGACACTAAACGTTCTAGCGAGACAAAAGAAGCATCCAGTAATCATTTCACCTTCTAACACTACTTGATCTATTCTTCACAAATAGTATTATGACATGGCATCCACTTTTCACTTAATATTACGTCATTTGGAAAGGTTCATTATGCCCACATACTTATTTGTTGTTCACTGGTTATGGCTAAGTGTCTTTAGCGTGATAGATGCTAGCAGTTTGGGTTCTACAGGCCTGTTCAATAAGAAGGTCATCTCAAAATCAGATCCCTGACATAAAAGTATAATTAAGATCGAATTACAGAGACAAACACGTCATGATTTACGTGTGAAATATAGTTTGTTTTATTTTAAACTTTTCCCACATACAAACGTTTTGTGAAGCCTCTGCAGGAGACGACTTTTGACAACATTGTGTCTATATGTTGGAAAAGGTAGTGTCCAAAATAAAAAAAATAATGATAATTAAATATGTATTTAAAGAAACAAATAAATTGTATATGACTTATCTACCATGTACCCTTCAAATAAAAATTACGTTTTAATTTGAATAACGTGAATTTTAGTATTATACTGTGTACATAATATGGTGAATGATATATGAAAATATGAAATGATTGATTGACATAAGAAATACATAACAGAATAGTCTGTTTAATGTATGTATAAAAATGTATAAACAATTAGAACATTATGACGAAAAAGTTTCCTTGGAAGGTTACCAGTACTAATGGTCAATTTATCCTAATCCCAGCCAGTCTGTCCGAAAACCCTGAGCGCCAAAGAGGACAGCCATTACTACCATCTTTGGTATGACCCGGCCCAGGATTAATACCCTGCTGAGATGATACAATACCGCAAACACCAATACACAGGCATTTCACTTTTCTGAGGCACCACATTTTACAGAAATGATCAAAAAAGGACCAAAGTATATTTATAAAATAACGATTTCAATTAGTACAAATGACAGAAAAAATAAATCTGCATCTTGAACCGTTTGATATGAAGCATGTTTTTAAATACCTTGATAAAGCAGAATAATTGTTAGCACCTTCATATTTCAATGTAACTTTGGGTGCCCAAGGAAACCTAAAAAAGGACCGAAATGTAAAACTCATAGAATCATATTAAAAATATTGTATTAAAGAGCAAAGATTTTCCTAACATAATCGTTTGTAATGGAAAGATCCATTGATTAACTTATTCGTGGGAGCAATTTAACTTGTTCTCCCCTCTATAACTCCTTTGGAGCTTACGAGACACCGGATTTCCCCAAAGACTTAAGTTGGCAATGTTTTATGGTTTGAAAGCTGACAGACCTGTTACTATTTTCAGTGATATGTATGTGCAGCCTGAAAAATGGCCTGGGGACTGAATTTTTTGTTGATTTACATTGTAATGAAATGGGTTGCCTTTGATCTGTAACTACTAGATATATACTGAAAGAAAAAGCTCAGTAGCAATTTTGATACGAGCTAGCGAAGTTTAGATCAACATGAGATTGGATCCTATGCGAACAATTTTGAACGTCTTGAAGTAAATTTTGATACACAACATGACATTGACATTGTAATTGACATACACAATGTAATTGACATACAACATGCAATTAAAGTATAACATGTAATTGACATATACAACATTTCATTGACATATACAAAATGTAATTGACAAACAACATGTACTTTTGACATACAACATGATATTAACATCGGTCAGGTTACGAATATCCTCTAAACAGGTTTTGTCACTTTTTGGAAAGAAAACATTGCGCAGGTACACACAGGTACATTGGGTAAGTTTAATATCGGTTGTTGTAATGAAAAGTGTAATGGTCATTTTCGAATAATCTTGACATATCACATCGATAGCAATTATGGGTCTCCGTCCAGGATGATAGCTAGATTTTAAGAATATTGGTTAAAGATTGTTCGAAGATGACGTACGTGTAGCCGATGTCGCACGTTGTGCATGGCGTTCATAAACTGACAATGTCTCGTCTACAAGTACGTTTCCGCCAGACAGACTGTGTGATAAGGTAAAACCTGGTGACGCCACTGGAAAATCCCTAAATTGTGACCTCATTCAGACGTATTCGCATCATGGTTGCCCGGAAGTATGTAACTCAACTCACCAGGATTTTGATTGTTACGGCCCGTAATCGGCTGAACGCTGCAAGACTTCGAGCGTATCGCCCTTACGTTGATATCCCATTGAACGTATGCTTACGTCACCGGTTACCACGTATTTATTTGGCTCGACAACATGTTGGATGGATAGGAAGGTAGGATCGTTTTTATAGATGAGTACATTATTCTTCGTGAAGCAGATGGCAGGATGCGAGTATGTAGATGGAAATGTGAAAGGCTTGGCTCTACTAACATCGCCCAACGTGATTGCTAAGGGGGCGGAAATGTTTTGGTATGGATCGGTATTTCACATATCGGGAACCACACATGATTACCTAAATAGGTTTGTTATTGTTATATACGTAATGTAAATGCTATCAATGTAAATTGTGGGATATGGATATGAGGTGTATACCGATATCAGACTGTATACAGTTATATAGTTTGATATTAGTATGCACTATTGTATTTGTTTGGTATGCACTGTTTTATTTGTTTTTATTGTCGAAAAAGTTGTTTAATATTTATAATTTATTTTATCTTTGCTTCTTGTAAAGGGATTACGTTTTGAAAATTGTAAATACTTGTTTGTAACTTACTATAGGCAAATGTGCCTGAATGTAATACAATGTATTGTATTGTATTGTATTGTATATACTGATTATTGTTCCCTCCATCGTTCATACTGATGTTTTCCAGCAATATATCGCTCTCTCACAATGCCCGTTACACAGAGAACGTTCTGGAGGTAAACAACATTGACTACCCTGCTTGGCCAGTGAAATCACATGAATTTGCCCCGATTGCGTATGTATGGGATTATCTAGGACGGTAAGGATAAACGGACCAGTAGTACTGATACCTAACCCAGGAAACACAGTGATAAAACTGAAATAATGTTGAAAACGGCTTAAAACACTAACGATAAATAAACAATAAATATTATGAGACGCCGGTGTTTAGCTGTTATTTACAAACTTGATGGACACATGAAATATTGACATAGACATTTTTTTTTTTAACCCCTTTGTTTAACATGAAGTCAAAATATCGTTATTTGTCAAAACTGTTTCATATAAACACTGGATAATGAATTAAATATGCGGTATGTAATTAGGCTTTACTTTTATGCTTTTGTTTTCCAAATTTGAGTCGCAATATATAAGCAGTGACTAAACTTTTTCTTCTGAGTTAATTGTATTGAACGTTCATGTTTTACGGTCATAAGATGACTAATTTGCTAAGCTCCATTTTATATCTAAGCAAACGTGTGTCTCTGTTATGCCTTTAAGAACTAACAGTTCCATGCTTTACCCTATCTTTGATACCTCTATGAATTTCAGCTTGGAAAAACACATCATGAATAGATATTTCTGTGTTCAATAACTCTGTCTTGTATTACGCAAGGCCTTTTTGGTTACAATACACCAAATAAATTCCTTATTTGTTTCCATGTAAGTCGATGAGTTTCAGTCCTCACATGTCACACTTTCTAAGCGTTTCTCATGTAGAACACCATATATCATTAAGTTATCAGGCGAAAATGGTTACCGTCATTTTGGACCAATTCGGGCCCGGACAAAAATGTTGTTTAGCATTCTCTACTTTCACAGAATCCGCTGTGGTCGAGTGGTGAGCGTCGGGGATTTGAAACCGGGTGTCCTGGTTTCGATCCCCAGTCGCAGCATTACGGTCATGGAGAAGTGCCATTGGGCAAGGCACATTTTCTAGCCTAGTACTGGTTTGTTTACCCAGGGATCATAAATAAGTGAACTGTCGCCGTGATATAACTGAAATAATGTTAAAAGCGGCGTAAAACCCCAATTAAAAAAAGCATCATATACACATTTACAATGAATTTAAACTCAATGTCATATATTCAATACATTCTGGTGACATTCTGGTGACTTATTTCTACGCAAACAAGGTTTTTTTTAGGGACTATAGTGGTGCAGATCAGCATGCCAGTGGGTGTATTTAGCTTAATTTGACCCTTTTCACTTAAAAAGTTATGGTTATAATTTCTCTGCAACACAAGCCAAGCTATCCTGCGAATTATTTCCCCTAGTCCATTACATCATATAAGGGCTTTACATAAAATACAAAGACCCAAAACAAGTGTCTTAGCTAAGCAATCCTGCAATGGTCTAAGGGAGACAACTTTTGAAAAATGTAATTAATATTAAGGTCTAAGGGAAACTACTTTAAATAATGAAATATATCAGAAGCACGAGTTATTTCCCCTTAACAATACAATCATTAAAATACAAAAACGCACGTCTTATCTACAATGGTCTAAGGAAGACAATTTTTGACAACTGTTTTTTGTTTATGGTCTAAGGGAAAGAACGTTAGAACATGAAATATATATTAGAAACACGAGTTATTACCCCTAGACTATTCAATTCTTGAAATCGGATTATTTAAGCGTCGTCTTATCTCAGCTGCCCTTAAGTCGGATCATATAAACGCTTTACATAAAGTACCAAGGTTCAAAACAAGCTTCTTGGCTAATCTATCCTGCAATTGTCTAAGGGAGACAACTTTTGAAAGATGAAAATTATTTGATGGTCTAAGGGAAACAACTCTAGAAATAAAATATATCAGGAGCACGAGTTATTTCCCCTAGACCATAAAATAACGACCGTCTTAGTCTACATAGGTCTAAGGGAGACACATTTTGAAAACGAAATCAATTTTAAGGTCTAGGGGAAACAACTCTAGAAAATAAAATATATCCGAAGCACGAGTTATTTCCCCTAGACTATAAAATAAAGCAATAAAATACAAAAACGATCGTCTTAGTCTGCAATAGTCTAGGGGAGACAACTTTTGACAAATGTAATTTAAGTTTATGGTCTAAGGGAAACAACTCTAGAAAATGAAATATATCAGTAGGAAGAGTTATTTCCCCTAGACCATAAAATAAAGCACAAAAACGATCGTCTTAGTCTGCAATGGTCTAGGGGAGACAACTTTTGACAAATGTAATTTAAGTTTATGGTCTAAGGGAAACAACTCTAGAAAATGAAATATATCAGAAGCACGAGTTATTTCCCCTTAACAATACAATCATTAAAATACAAAAACGCACGTCTTAATCTGCAATGGTCTAAGGAAGACAATTTTTGACAACTGTTTTTTGTTTATGATCTAAGGGAAAGAACGTTAGAACATGAAATATATATTAGAAACACGAGTTATTACCCCTAGACTATTCAATTTTGGAAATAGGATTATTTAAGCGTCGTCTTATCTCAGCTGCCCTTAAGTCGGATCATATAAACGCTTTACATAAAGTACCAAGGTTCAAAACAAGCTTCTTGGCTAATCTATCCTGCAATTGTCTAAGGGAGACAACTTTTGAAAAATGAAAATTATTTGATGGTCTAAGGGAAACAACTCTAGAAATAAAATATATCAGGAGCACGAGTTATTTCCCCTAGACCATAACATAACGACCGTCTTAGTCTACAAAGGTCTAAGGGAGACAGATTTTGAAAACGAAATAAATTTTAAGGTCTAGGGGAAACAACTCTAGAAAATAAAATATATCAGAAGCACGAGTTATTTCCCCTATACCATAAAATAAAGCAATAAAATACAAAAACGATCGTCTTAGTCTGCAATGGTCTAGGGGAGACAACTTTAGACAAATGTAATTTAAGTTTATGGTCTAAGGGAAACAACTCTAGAAAATGATATATATCAGTAGGAAGAGTTATTTCCCCTAGACCATAAAATTAAGCAAAAAAATACAAAAACGATCGTCTTAGTCTGCAATGGTCTAGGGGAGACAACTTTTGACAAATGTAATTTAAGTTTATGGTCTAAGGGAAACAACTCTAGAAAATGAAATATATCAGTAGGAAGAGTTATGTCCCTTAGACCATACAATTATTAAATACAAGAACGACCGTCTTAGGAAGTAGTCTTAGGAAGACCTCTTTTGAAAATATCAGTATGACGAATTATTTCCCCTAGACCATAAACTCATGAAAATACATATACGACCGTCTTAGTCTGCAATGGTCTAAGCGAGACTTATTTCCCCAAGACCGTACAATTTCTGAAATCGGATCATTTAAACTCCGTCTTAGCTAAGATGCCCTTCAATATTCTAAGGGAGACAACTTTTGGTAAATATTGTTTGTTTAATGTCTAAGGGAAACATAGTTGAAAAAAGAAATATATATAAGAAACACGAGTTATTTCCCCTATACCATAACATATAAGAGCCTTACATAAAATACAAAGAGCAAAAACAAGCGCCTTAGCTAAGCTATTCTGCAATGGTCTAAAGGAGTCAACTTTTGAAAATTGTAATTAATTTAACGGTCTTATGGAAACAACTTAGAAAATGAAATGTATCGAAAGCACGATTTATTTCCCCTAGACCATTACATTTCTGAAGTCGGATCATATAAGCGCTTTACATAAAATATAAAGACAACTTTTGAAAAATATAATAAATGTTATAGTCTAGGGGAAACAACTCTAGATCAAAGCACTGAAAGTGCTTAAGCATTGGGCTAACTGCAGATTACATTTGAACATGGATTTACCGATGCTAAGCTCTCCTCCAGGTTTACAATGGATTTAAGCCTTTTTTTTTAGGAAATAAACAGAAAGAATCCCTGTGTTATCTACATTTTCTTCAGCGTGATATGATATTTCATATCAAAATCACAATTGCCTAATAATGATAAATATATGGAGAGTCCACTCCAACTATCAAAGCAGAAATGAAACCCTGTGTTATCTACATTTTCTTCAGCGAGATATAACTGTTATATAAGGTTAATCAGCTATCGCCGAAAAAAGTATTCCCAGACCGGGAATGGAACCCTTGTCTCCCGCTTACACTATGCGGACTCCCTCATCACATTGAGTTAATTTATTAAAAGATTAAACATAGATAAACAACATAGCGAATTATTTATAATTGAAGCGTATTATCTTTATACAAAACAGCTATCATTCAAATACTTTGATTCTCTTTCTAGGACATTTTATCACTGGAACTTGACTATCTTATTCCGTCTTCTTGGGTTGTTACGGTTAATTTCGGTTGAGAATCTGATGTATTTACGCAGGAATCTAGAATGAAATACTCAAGTACTTAAATTCCTGATTTACGTAACCGCTGAAAAGTATTCGAAAGGATTTTCGAAAATTCTGACACCTAGGCTAACTTACACATTTACCGTATTTGTTATATTTTGTCAAGTATTTATTTTGTCATCTTTTCAATAATTTGATTTCTTTTGTGTATATATGTTATCATTGTGACTCGATGATCTGAATTTGTTTTTGAGTCGGATTCGAAAAGCTGCCTTTACTTAAGTCGATTAACACTATTAAGGAATCAATCACCCATGAACTTTGTGCGCGATCAACTATCCTTAAAACGTAGAAATACATTTTAATTTTTCAATTGTGTAATTCATATAATATAAAAGCAAATTGCTTTTGAGATCTTTCTATTGCTTGGGAGATACCAAATCAAATAAATTTTCCGGACGATATACTACCAAGTTACCACATTTTGATTTTTAGACAGGAACTATTTGGCGGTACGAAAGGACCGATATGGGTATTAATTGGCAAAAGTATAAAATATATGCCATAGCTCATCCACTTTTATTGTCATTATATACAATCTGCAACTACCAAGACATCTTTCTGAACCCGAGATGGTGTTCAGAAATGGAGAGCTGATATAGAAAGACAGATGTGAAGTTATTCAATGCCGATATTGTAAAACACTAGTCTAGATTCCAGTCTCAAAATGATGAGTGTCCTCGGATTTCGCCTACTATAGCAATTGGCTCTAACGAGCCCCTTGCTAAAAAGGATATACATAATGACCGTTTCACAGCTTGTTAAATTCCGAACAACACATGAGTTTGTTAGAAGATGCATATGTTAATATACCTATAGGGAAGCGGTCGGAACCCTTCTGCTAAAAGGGTAGTCTCTAGGCAATCTATTTATTATATGGAAAACTATGTCTTATTTTCAAAGGTCGTAAAGGAAAAGTTTGTTTACAAAGATATGTCACGGTCTGAACTTGTACACAGTTGGAGGGACTTCATGTAAGCGGCCCGGTTAGCTCAGTCGGTAGAGTACTTGCCCTGAAAGCGAGAGGTCCCGGGTTCGAGCCCCGGACTGGCTGCATGTTTTTCTCTCCTTGTGACATTGGCGCCCAATAAGGGACCGTGACAGCACTGCTTGGTCAGTCTAATAGCGCTTGCAGTGCGATTTATGACATCCTTGGCACTGGAATTCCGAAATTCGAGGACGAATTTCCAGTTAACCAGGGGTGTATGTCACGGTCTGAACTTGTACACAGTTGGAGGGACTTCATGTAATCGGCCCGGTTAGCTCAGTCGGTAGAGTACTTGCCCTGAAAGCGAGAGGTCCCGGGTTCGAGCCCCGGACTGGCTGCATGTTTTTCTCTCCTTGTGACAGATAACAGTGTGTTCTATATACACCTATGGTATGTATGTAAAAGGGGCTCTTGTTGCATCCCCGTTTTGGCATGACATAATGGCTCACTAGGGGCCTAAATTTCTAGATTTCGGTCTGGTTTTAAATTAATGGCATCCTGGCATATTGGAATAAAACTAGATTAGGGGAATGCCATTTTAGATTTCGGTTTGGTTATACATACTAGCTGATGGGAATACAAATAGAGAGCTAGGAATTTAAATTTCGGTTAGGGTTTACATAATAACTGATGGGAATACAAATAGAGGGCTAGGAATTTCTATTTTGGTCTGGTTGTACTATCAATTTGCAACTTTATAAATATCAAGGGAAGAATATAGAAAATCGCAATAATGAAAGTGTGATTATAAAAAGTATTTGAAAATATTTAGGCAAAGATATGAAAAAAATCTTTGAATTTAACTTATATTTCTTAAATAGAGTTGAAAACACAGCAATCTGTCGTGTGACCGCAATGTATTTAAATGGTGTCTGGTGTAGATGCGTCAACATTTATCTGCAGGTGGGAATGTGCTCACAAAAACTGCTTTTCTATTTAAACAATTGTAGTTTACAAGCTTAAACGTGCATCAATTGTGGATAAGACGGACCAATGTATATATTGAAAGATAAATCGTTAATTTCCTTTGATCAAAGTTTATTTGGTTTTATCTAAATAAGTAAGTGACACTCATCATAATTTCGTTCCTTTGCATTGATGTTATTCTTGTCTTCTTTTTCGTGTCTGAAACAAGAAAAAACAACTCTGTGTTAGCCACGACAAGCTAAATAAAGGAATCGCTGCATCTCTCGCTATTGCACCATGTAAAATGGTACATGGGTGAATGTCACCCTTCCCGACCTCCAGACGCATTTCACGTAGGCGCAGCAGAATATTGTTTTTCATGATGGGCAATTTCTCCTTTTGCTAGAATGTTTCAACTCTATTTAAGAATTATCAATTTATTTTAGAACGTTTCCTTTTTTTGCCTGGATGCTTTCAGGGTCGTATTCTGTCGATATGCTGATTGTGGAAAAAGGATGGATTTAGTAGGCAACATTTTATCTGCATTTGTCCTAAATACGATCAGGTTTTCTTTTTACACTTACCCACATACAGATGATGTCTGGCGCCTCTGAAGCAGACAACTTTTGAAAACATTTTGACCAAATGAGAAATTGCTGATCATGAGCAATAACTAAAAGCTTTGTGTCCCTTATATTGTATAATACATGACTGATGGAATGTATTCAAGTATGTGACTTAGTTGACACAAATAGTTACCATGCTAACTAACAATTCTTTTGGCATTTTTATTAGGGAAACAAAAATAATGAATTATGCGTTTTTAAGTATTTAACTCTTTCAGCGCCAAAGGCAATATTGAGCTTTTTGCAAATAATGCAGATTCATGTGAGTCAGCTCGTAACGAGCTGTCTCACCTGAAATCTGCATTGTTTGGGTGTGAGTTATAAAAAATATTCCAAAAATCCTATAACATGAAATATCGTCCGAGTTTGAAGGAAGGTTGGTGTAATTGGACCCAGTTTCAGCCCTGCTCTTGCCGGTCATAGTGCAAAGTGCCTATGGGCAGTTCACATATTACAGCTTAGTGCTGGTAAGTAACGCAGGTATCACTGAGTAAGTGTATAGTCGCCGTCATATAGCTGAACATCTGTTGGAAGCGGCGTTACCCCATAAAACGATGAATAAAATGGCACGTACATGTAGTACTCAACTAGATCCATAAGAGTCACATCTGGAGATTTGGTGTCTTATTGCGTTTCCGGTTTGGTGTAATTAACCTTTTCCCACATACAGACGAATTCTGACGCGTCTGCAGCAGACGACTTTTGAAAAAAAGTGTGGCAAAAGGATGAATTGCTCATAATAAGCAATACTCTTTTTGACACAATGTTGTTAACTGTAATCAATGAATATACTTTCATTTATAGAGAGTTTCCGTATTTCTATACTTTCCTTTTAAAGTTGTCAGTAGAAAATTTGTTGTATGTTGGCAAGGGTTGAGATTTACATTGACATAAGATTAGTTATGCTTTACTTTTAGCTTTTTGTCAGAAGATTCGTCTCTATATATAAACACATATGAGCCGTTGCACGAGAAAACCAACATTATGGTCTCTGAGTAATGTATACTAATGCAATAAGACATCAAATCACCAGACGCGAATCATATATCAATAATAATATTATCTTTATTTAATGAAGGTTACATATTAAGATTTATTTTGATGTACACAAAATGAATCCTTTTCAGCATATGGCCTTCAATTTATATATCTTTATGTTCATTTATACACACACACACACACACACACACACACACACACACACACACACACACTTACACATGTATATATACACATACACACATATATACATATACATACACACACATACCCATATACTTGAATACACATGCACATCCTATGAATATGTTTACGCAGACATGCATACATAACATTATATAAATATCACATTCCTGTGAGGGCGCTATTAAAAATTGTCAACCTGAGAAAAATAATGTTGACCGAGGCAACTTTTTTTCGAAGGTTTACAATTTTTAATAGCGCCCTCACAGGAATGCGATATATATTTTATTATGCCGAAAAAACAATTTCGGAAGTTTAAAACGCGGATGTTGCGGCTTTATTTTGCCGAACCGTGTGCGCATCAAAGTTGCGCATGTGATATTAATTTGCCGGTCACTATTGCCGGGCACTATTAAAAAAAAGTGACTGATCGGGAATGGGGAATTTACATAGAGAATTTTATCTGAGGTATATACATGCATGGATTAGAAAATATCAGACATTGCTCTAACCCGTTAATCCGACGATTAGCCTCGGTATCGTGGACAACATCGATACTTCCTCACGTAGCCTCCGTAGCAACGACCTTGGGAATACTCCGTTCTGTTACATCTGTATCGACAGTTGCATCTTTGACCTCCATAATTTTGGGCTTAAATAAAGCAATTTATCATGCAATGAGCAGATTACGTGACGTATAACACTGGTATGATAAACCTTTTGTTTACATGTCTACTGGTATGATAAACTTTTATCTTTATCAGTCTACTTATTTTTAGAAATGACGTAATCGCTGGAACTACTTTTTCTGAAATATAAATGAGCCGTTCCACCAGAAAATTATCGAACCGGATCAGCCTCAGCATGCCGCGCAGGCTAACCCGGTCAGACACGTTTCGACTCCTGTGAATTTTCTGTTTAAGGAAGCATTGCTCAATACCTCTATCCCCCTGAGACGGAATGTGTCGGACCGGATTAGCCTGCGCAGGCTGATCTGGATTGATACATTACGCAGAATCCATAATGTTGTTTTTTATCGTGGAACGGCTCAATTATGTTGATAGTATAACAGTCAAAGCAATGAACAAACATAAAATAACAATCAGAAATAAAGTTATTATTGTTTTAATTACATTTAAACACATTTTACAATGCAAATACAAATCGAAAAGAATATCGTTATATAAATCACACGGGATCTGCATGTTCAGTCTTACTTGATGAACTGTCTTTCTTCGTTGAAAATGTCGCATACATAGACCTATTTATTCTCACGTGATCAGTTCATAGGTAACCTTGTTTAAATACAATCTGAAGCGAGTAATGTCCTATAATGAGAAGCATATCTATGTTTCCACAAGTCATTTTAATGCACTTAAATGACTCCACGTTAAACGACAAATGTTTAATTTCTATCGTCAGTCTGTGTTTTACCACGAGAAAGGGTTCACGAACATCGATCCTCATCTACCCACGGATTCCTCTTCCATACAGCAGTTCCGACAGAAAATCATTTTACGTTTAGGCGAGATATCCAGAAAATGTTTCTTCTAGTTAAATAACTTATCATTTACGTACAGCTAGTGTTTACATGATTCTTAAAACTAAAAGTTTCGTAACGTGTCTTCGACATGTCTACCCACAACAGTGATGGTATCCTTTTCCAAAAATGAATGTCTCCAATTTAAACGACGACTAAGCCTGAGCATCACACTTGTCTTGAATATAGTCATCTGTATTTAAACTTTGAGTGTTACTTGAACTTCCTTAGCCTGAACTAACTTTATACATTGACTTTCAGATCCAACACAACTATTCATTTTCAAAACACGGCGGTTGACATACATGTTGACCTATCGTGTGTACTGAAGCGACGGCCAATCCGCAATACTTACACTTCTACTAAGAATATGTTCGAGTTAATATTGGCATTTTAAGGTATTACGTCACACCAGATATACAAATTAAGTAGTAATAATCGAGAAATATCGAGCTGAAGTCGGAACTCTTTAGCTTCCGTATGTCGTGTGTACACAATGTAATTCGGCGCAGATTTATGCACGCGCGTGACGTCATTCTATTTTAGGTGAGGTCATTCATGAATGGGCTTTTGTAATTTTGTATGTTATTTATTAAAACTAGTTAAAATCAATGTAGATTTACCTGAAACCCTTATTTTACATGCAAGATAAATAGAATATTACGTCACTGACGTAAGATATGAACTTTATCAGACTCGGCTGTGAGAAAGGATAATTGTCTCGCCAAAGGCTCGCCAATTATCAATTCTCCCAACCTCGTCAGATAAAGTTCATATCTTACGTCAGGGACATAATATTCTCTATTTATATCATAAATGACGTCGCCAGCGTGAAATAACGGCATTCTATATTTTTCGGTATATAACTAGTGTAATAACAATGCTACGTTATATAACTAGTGTAATAACAATGCTACGTAACGTCATAATGAAAAGCATTGAAAATGACCGCGCTATATAACGACGTTATATATATTTTGAGTTAATAATCGTCGAATTGGAATTTATGATATAAATAGAATATAACTTTCGTGGTCATTCAATACAAAATCGTATTGAATGACCATTCATGTAATATCCTCTATGTAGCAGTGTTATCAGAGCTCTAGATAAATAGGGTAGGCCTATTGCACAGTCCCAAAGCCTTATATAACGCTCCAGCCTTATGTTGTGGGTACTCAAAAGAATCGTCTCATTTTGACTACCCAAGACGTATGGTTTAGTTGAATCATAAAAGAGAAATGAGCAGTTTACTCCTCCTTATCTAGTCCTCGGGAGTTTTATTTGTTAAAAAGAAAAGGATTAATTATCTTTTAAGTTATAAAACCCTTTATATCATTAATACTCTCTAATAATCAAATTAAAGTGTATTAATGATATAAAGTGTTTTACTGACTTTCTTTCCTTTGTAAGACTTACTATATACAAAGTAATTAAGTTATATTTGTTTTAATTCTAACCAAATATCCAATTTTAATAGTAAGTTTTAATTCAATGAAAAGTTTCTAAAAATTTATTAATTTATGCAAAAACATAAGTTTTCTAATGTCGATTTTAATTGACCATAGGTACTGACCATAATTTCGCACAATTGATCTGGTTTTAAAACCCTGTATAGATTTTACGACAAAGTGTTATCATTTGTAAATGACTTATTTATCATCATAACATGTTGTTCCAAAGTTCACTACCGCATAACATTGTTGGTACTATAATTATATTGTACAAATAACTATTTATGATAATTTCTATGAAAATATATTTAAAAACTAGTATAAATGATAAACATGATATCAATAAGAATGATTATGATAATAGGAATCTTTTTTTTTATTATTCTGCGTATCATTTTATTCATCAATTCGTTAATTAATATATAAATTTAAAAAGTGATAACCTACCTTCTGACACTTGCGGTAAACTGAGAGCCAAAATGCTCAAAATTAAGATGGCGACGAAGAATATCTTCATATTTGCAATTTATGAATTAGCAACGAATTCAAGAAACACACTTGTTGATCAAACTCAAATTATGACTCCTTATATACGGTTTAAATCCAGTCATGCCGCTGTCAACAAGTTTAGGGTCGAATTTGAAAACGATGTTGTGGTTTTTGTCGTACATGTTTTTTTTTTTTTCGTAGGATCCGGGATATAAACAACTTTTGATCCCGATGCATAGCGTAATGGTAAAAACGTTTCCTACATGCAGACGCTATATTGCTCAGACGAAGGATCATTGTCACAAAAGGATTGGTTGCTCATAATGAGCAATTACTCCCTTTGCCACAATGTTTTCAACTATAAATATTCAAATAGATGTTCTTTCATTTATTCTAGCGTTTCCATATTATTTTTACTAAATGTTTTCAATTTTGTAGGCAGCAGATTTTTGTAAGTGGGAAAGGGTTAACATCAGATATTCGACAATTAACTTAACATGTTAAATGTGTTTATATAAATTGTATAAATACTTCCCGTTCGTGTCACAGGTAAAACATTCCAAGTGGCAGCTTTGTAATTATTGTTTGGTGTTTTACGCCACTTTCAACATGCTTTCAGTTACATCACGGCGTTTCCTGGATAAGTTACCAGTAAGTACTACTGGTCCATGTATCATGACACCAGCCGGTCTGTCGTAATGCAAACCCGGCAACCCTGAGCCCAATGGAAAGCAGCCATTACTATCATTTTTAAAAAAATGATATGACCCGGCCGGAGATCGAACCCACGACTTTCCGGACGTTCTAGCACTACACCAGCGAGGCAGTGGGCAGCTTAGAATTAAAGCATCATGGTGAATGTTATTGACCCTTCCTATATACAACAAATTTGCAACAGTCGACTTATAAAACGTCTTATCGAAATATGGTAAAACTTCATAATAGTACTTTAATCGAAAAGAGTTGAAAACATTGCGACAAATGGAGAAACAGCTCATCAGGAGCATTGGTGTTTTGAAATGTCGTCTGCGCAGATGACGTAATAAGTTGGAAGGGGTTAAGCTTAAAATATCCAAAGGCACTCTTTCGTATGTTGCGGTCAATTTATTAAGGTCACGTGAACAGAAAAGATCATGACAATTGTTTTTTCTTGCATTATATATGCAACAGTCGTCTGCTGAAGATGCGTCAAAATGCATCTACAAATGGGAAAAGGGGTTGACGTTTGGTTTCGATCTTAAATTAAAATGTATTTGCTTTATTTCTACATATCTTCGTGTTTGTATTATCTTTATTCATGTAACTGTATCATCATCGGTATACTCAACAGATCCTTGTCTATTGTTGCGAAAGTCTTTGCTAGGAAACAATGGATGATCATCGAACACTGTATAGTAAGATTAGACTACACGAACATGTGCAGGCTGCACTAGGCCTATCTTTCGCATGAATTGTATCTTAACTCGCATATTGCAGGATAAGGGTTAAATTAAACGAGTCTTAATGTCTCATATTGAAAACTGATTAAAGTAGTAACATGCACATTTAATTGTTCTGTAACGTGTTCTTTGTTTACTTCATAACACTAAAAACTGTTTGTAAGACAACGTGCATCGAGCGATATGATATAACACTAAAGACTGTTTGTAAGATAATGTTCCAAATGCGATATGATATAACACTAAAAACTGTTTGTAGGACAACGTGCCAAATGCGATATGATATAACAATAAAAACTGTTTGTAAGACAACGTGCCTCATGCGATATGATATAACACTAAAAACTGTTTGAAAGACAAATTGTCTCATGCGATATAATATAACACTAAAGACTGTTTGAAAGACAACGTGCCTTATGCGATATGATATAACACTAAAAACTGTTTGTAAGACAACGTGCCTCATGCGATATGATAAAACACTAAAAACTGTTTGTAAGACAACGTGCTTCGTGCGATATGATAAAACACTAAAAACTGTTTGTAAGACAACGTGCCTCGTGCGATATGATGTAACACTAAAAACTGTTTGTAAGACAACGTGCCTTATGCGATATGATATAACACTAACAACTGTTTGTAAGACAATGTGCCTCGTGCGATATGATATAACACTAAAAACTGTTTGTAAGACAACGTGCCTCATGCAATATGATATAACACTAAAGACTGTTTGTAAGACAACGTGCTTCGTGCGATAGGATATATCACTAAACAACTGTTTGTAAGACAACGTGCATCGTGCGATATGATAAAACACTAAAAACTGTTTGTAAGACAACGTGCTTCGTGCGATATGATAAAACACTAAAAACTGTTTGTAAGACAATGTGCCTCGTGCGATATGATGTAACACTAAAATCTGTTTGTAAGACGACATGCCTCATGCGATATGATATAACACTAAAAACTGTTTGTAAGACAACGTGCCTCATGCGATATGATTTAACACTAAAAACTGTTTGTAAGACAACGTGCCTCATGCGATATGATAAAACACTAAAAACTGTTTGTTAGACAATGTGCCTCGTGCAATATGATATAACACTAAAAACTGTTTGTAAGATAACGTGCCTCGTGCGATATGATATAACACTAAAAACCGTTTGTAAGACAACGTGCCTCATGCGATATGATTTAACACTAACAACTGTTTGTAAGACAACGTGCCTCATGCGATATGATAAAACACTAAAAACTGTTTGTTAGACAACGTGCCTCGTGCAATATGATATAACACTAAAAACTGTTTGTAAGATAACGTGCCTCGTGCGATATGATATAATACTTAAAACTGTTTGTAAGACAATGTGCCTCGTGCGATATGATATGACACTAAAAACTGTTTGTAAGACAATGTGCCTCGTACGATATGATAGAACACTAAAAACTGTTTGAAAGACAACGTGCCTTTTATGATATGATATAACACTAATATCTGTTTGTAAGACAACGTGCCTCGTGCGATATGATATAACACTAAAATCTGTTTGTAAAACAACGTGCCTCATGCGATATGATATAACACTAAAAACTGTTTGTAAGACAACGTGCCTCGTGCGATATGATATAACACTAAAACTTTTGTAATATAACGTGCCTCATGCTATATGATATAACACTTAAAACTGTTTGTAAGATAACATGCCTCTTGCGATATGATATATCACTAAAAACTGTTAGAAAGACAACGTGCCTCGTGCGATATTATATAACACTAAAAACTGTTTGTAAGACAATGTGCCTCGTACGATATGATATAACACTAAAAACTGTTTGTAAGACAATGTGCCTCATGCGATATTATATAACACTAACAACTGTTTGTAAGACAACATGCCTCATGCGATATGATATAACACTAAAAACTCGTTCAATATTATATAATACTAACATCTGTTTGTAAGACGATATGATATAAGACAACGTGCCTCGTACGATATGATATAACATTAAAAACTGTTTGTAACACAACGTGCCTCGTACGATATGATATAACATTAAAAACTGTTTGTAAGACAACATGCCTCGTGCGATATGATGTTACACTAAAAACTGTTTGTAAGACAACGTGTCTCGTACGATATGATATAACACGAACAACTGTTTGTAAGACAATGTGACTCATGCAATATTATATAACACTAAAAACTGTTTGTAAGACAATGTGCCTCGTGCGATATGATATAACACTAACATATGTTTGTAAGACAATGTGCCTCGTGCGATATGATATAACACTAACATATGTTTGTAAGACAATGTGCCTCGTGCGATATGATATAACACTAAAAACTGTTTGTAAGACAATGTGTCTCGTGCGATATGATATAACACTAACATATGTTTGTAAGACAATGTGCCTCGTGCGATATGATATAACACTAACATATGTTTGTAAGACAATGTGCCTCGTGCGATATGATATAACACTAACATATGTTTGTAAGACAATGTGCCTCGTGCGATATGATATAACACTAAAAACTGTTTGTAAGACAATGTGTCTCGTGCGATATGATATAACACTAACAACTGTTTGTAAGATAACGTGCCTCATGCGATATGATATAACACTAAAAACTGTTTGTAAGACACCGTGCCTCGTGCGATATGATATAACACTAAAAACTGTTTGTAAGACACCGTGCCTCGTGCGATATGATATTACACTAAAAACTGTTTGTAAGACAATGTGTCTCGTGCGATATGATATAACACTAAAAACTGTTTGTAAGATAACGTGCCTCATGCGATATGATATAACACTAAAAAATGTTTGTAAGACAATGTGTCTCGTGCGATATGATATAACACTAAAACTGTTTGTAAGACAATGTGCCTCGTGCGATATGATATAACACTAAAACTGTTTGTAAGATAACGTGCCTCATGCAATATTATATAACACTAAAAACTGTTTGTAAGACAATGTGCCTCGTGCGATATGATATAACACTAAAACTGTTTGTAAGACAATGTGCCTCGTGCGATATGATATAACACTAAAACTGTTTGTAAGACAATGTGTCTTGTGCGATATGATATAACCTAACAACTGTTTGTAAGATAACGTGCCTCATGCGATATGATATAACACTAAAAACTGTTTGTAAGACACCGTGCCTCGTGCGATATGATATAACACTAAAAACTGTTTGTAAGACAATGTGTCTCGTGCGATATGATATAACACTAAAACTGTTTGTAAGACCATGTGCCTCGTGCGATATGATATAACACTAAAAACTGTTTGTAAGATAACGTGCCTCATGCGATATGATATAACACTAAAAACTGTTTGTAAGACAATGTGTCTCGTGCGATATGATATAACACTAAAACTGTTTGTAAGACAATGTGCCTCGTGCGATATGATATAACACTAAAACTGTTTGTAAGATAACGTGCCTCATGCAATATTATATAACACTAAAAACTGTTTGTAAGACAACGTGCCTCGTGCGATATGATATAACACTAAAACTGTTTGTAAGACAATGTGCCTCGTGCGATATGATATAACACTAAAACTGTTTGTAAGACAATGTGCCTCGTGCGATATGATATAACACTAAAACTGTTTGTAAGACAATGTGCCTCGTGCGATATGATATAACACGAACAACTGTTTGTAACACAATGTGACTCATGCGATATGATATAACACTAAAAACTGTTTGTAAGACAATGTGCCTCGTGCGATATGATATATTACTAAACACTGTTTGTAAGACAACGTGCCTCATGCGATATTATATAACACGAAAAACTGTTTGTAAGATAACATGCCTCGTGCGATATGATATAACACTAAAAACTGTTTGTAAGACAATGTGCCTCGTACGATATGATATAACACTAACACAGACAATGTGCCTTATACGATATGATATAACACTAAAAACTGTTTGTAAGACAATGTGCCTCGTGCGATATGATATAACACTAAAACTGTTTGTAAGACAACGTGCCTCATGCGATATGATATAACACTAAAAACCGTTTGTAAGACAACGTGCCTCGTGCGATATGATATAACACTAACAACTGTTTGTAAGATAACATGCCTCGTGCGATATGATATAACACTAAACACTGTTTTTAAGACAACATGCCTCGTGCAATATGATATAACTCTAAAAACTGTTTGTAAGACAACGTGCCTTTTAAGATATGATATAACACTAAAACTGTTTGTAAGACAACGTGCCTCGTGCAATATGATATAACTCTAAAAACTGTTTGTAAGACAATGTGCCTCATGCGATATGATATAACACTAAAAACTCGTGCGATATGATATAACACTAAAAACTGTTTCTCGTGCGATATGATATAACACTAAAATTTGTTTGTAAGACAACGTGCCTCGTGCAATATGATATAACACTAAAAAGTGTTTGTAAGACAACTTGAGAAAACATTTCGAGTTCATACTATATATATTTAAATAAATTTAATTTCAATGCAGTCTAGTGAAGGTATTCACTCATTCTAGACAAACCCAGTTTTTAAGGACTACTTGGCCGTATTTGGAATACTGTATCTAAATAAGCCAACGTTTGATATACCGCTCGAGCAAAAACCGTTATTAGGCAACGGTTGATGGACCGTTCAAGCAATATCCGTTATATAACAAAATTTGATAGACAGTTCGTGCAATACCCGTTTTATTGCAACATCTCATAAGACGGTTTGAGTAATATTCGTTATAACGCAGCATTTAATAGGCTGTTCGAGCAATATCCGTTATAAGGCAACGTTTGATAGGCGTTCAAGGAATAACTGTTATAAGGCAACATTTGACAGTCCGTTCGAGCAATAACCGTTATAACGCAACATTTAATAGGCAGTTCGAGCAATATCCGTTATAAGGCAACGTTTGATAGGCGTTCAAGGAATAACTGTTATAAGGCAACATTTGACAGGCAGTTCGAGCAATAACCGTTATAAGGCAAAATTTAATAGGCCGTTAGATTAATAACCGTTATAAGGCAACATTTAATAGGCCGTTAGATTAATAACCGTTATAAGGCAACATTTAATAGGCCGTTAGATTAATAACCGTTATAAGGCAACATTTCATAAGACGGTTCGAGTAATATTCGTTATAATGCAACATTTGATAGGGCAACATTTGCAATTCGAGCAATAATTATAAGGCAACATTTGATAGGCCGTTCGAGCAATATCCGTTATATTGCAGCATTTCTTAAGACGGTTCGAGTAATAACCGTTATAATGCAACATTTGATAGGCCGTTCGAGCAATATCCGTTATAAGTTAACGTTTTATAGGTCGTTCGAGCAATATCCGTTATATTGCAACATTTCATAAGAAGGTTCGAGTAATAACCGTTATATTGCAACATTTGATAGGCCGTTCGAGCAATATCCGTTATAAGGCAACGCTTGATAGGCCGTTCAAGGCATAACTGTTATAAGGCAACATTTGATAGGCCGTTCGAGCAATAACCGTTATAAGGCAACATTTGATAGGCCGTTAGAGCAATAACCGTTATAAGGCAACATGTGACAGACTGTTCGAGCAATAACCGTTATAAGGCATCACGTGACAGACCATTCGAGGAATAGCCGTTAATAACCGATATTAGGCATCATTTGATAGATCGTCGAGTAATATTCGTTATAAGGCAACATTTGATAGGGCGTTAGTGTAATAACCGTTATAAGGCAACATATGCTAGGTTGTTCGAGTAATATTGGTTAAAAGGCAACAGTTGAAAAGTACGTTTGAGTAATCTTCATTAAAATGCAACATTCGAAAGATCGGTTAATCAATATCCATTATAAGGCAACTGTCAATAAGACCATTTAAGACATGTCTGTTAGGAGGCTACACTGGATGAGACCATACGAGCAATATCTATTATAATCATTAATGCATTATTGGATCAAACCGTCTGAACAATATCCATCATAAGGATACGTTTGAAAAGTATTGAAACTATTTGGTTAGATCGATCGAGCATTATACGTAATACGGCAACACTTTATAAGACCGTTCGAGTAATTATAGGTTATTTAACAGAGTTCTGTACAATACGGATATATATTTGGACGAGTACACAGCTTGGACAATCATATTGGACGAGCCGCTAGGCGAGTCCAATATGATTGTCCAAGCTGTGTACGAGTCCAAATATATTCCGTATTGTACAGAACACTGTTAAATGATCTTTTTATTCTATACCTCGACTTTTTCCCCAAAATATATTTTGTATATATATATATTTACTGTCAAGTAAAAACTCCGGAGATAACTGTTAAGTTGAACAGCACTTATTTCTTCCAGTTCCCTTGTTTCTGTCTGCACGGCCTGCGCTAACCACCTTTTGAATATTCCTACATCACTTTTAGTTTTTTTCACAGTGTTTTTTGGTTTCTGTTCAATTACAAAGTCATCTATTTCAGAATCGGATAACATTTTAGTTTCAGTGTTACTCCTTGTTTGCAGACGACAATAATGATCCGGTGACAACAGGAGCTTTATCGTAACGCTTTATCTAGAGCGCCTGTCGATTCAGACTTTCATTCGGAACCTTTTCACGTGTTTCGGTCTTTATCATAGGTTTAACATGGGACCTGTGAATAGTACAATACGAAAAAAATACGGGTTATTTTGTACGTGCGTGCGTCCCGATACGGAAATATATTGTACGGTCACATGATTCGAATGAGCGTCTACGATTGGACGTATAAATTAGGTATAGAATAATATTCGTTATTAGGCAGCTATCAATAAGATCATTTGAGCAATATATGTTAGGAGGCTACACATGGTGAGACCGTTGGAGCAGTATCCATTATAATGCATTATTTAATAAAAACGCTTGAACAATATCTATTATAATGCATTATTTAATAAAAACGCTTGAACAATATCTATTATAATGCATTATTTAATAAAAACGCTTGAACAATATCTATTATAATGCATTATTTGATAAAACCGCTTGAACACTATCTATTATAATGCATTATTTGATAAAAAACGCTTGAACAATATCTATTATAATGCATTATTTAATAAAAACGCTTGAACAATATCTATTATAATGCATTATTTGATAAAACCGCTTGAACAATATCTATTATAATGCATTATTTGATAAAAACCTCTTGAACAATATCTATTATAATGCATTATTTGATAAAAACCGCTTGAACAATATTTATTATAATGCATTATTTGATAAAAACCGCTTGAACAATATCTATTATAATGCATTATTTAATAAAAACGCTTGAACAATATCTATTATAATGCATTATTTGATAAAACCGCTTAAACAATATCTATTATAATGCATTATTTGATAAAAACCTCTTGAACAATATCTATTATAATGCATTATTTGATAAAAACCGCTTGAACAATATCTATTATAATGCATTATTTGATAAAAACCGCTTGAACAATATCTATTATAATGCATTATTTGATCAAACAGCTTGAACAATATCTATTATAATGCATTATTTGATAAAAACCGCTTGAAACATATATATTATAACGCATTATTTGATAAAAAAAGCTTGAAAAATATCCTTTATAAAGCGATATTTGATAAGACCGGTCGAGCATTTTCCGTTATAAGGCAATTTTGGCAAGACCGGATGAAGCTATATCAATTATTTTTACCGTTTATGATGTACAGGTAAATTGTTTTGTTTATTTATTATACAGCTATCCATTTTATACGTCGTTAATTCCTCCAATTGCAGTCATAGCATATACAACACAATGAATTATATAGACAACCTAGTGATCTTTCGATAAACCCTTTTGCTTGATACAACCAACTGATTCAAACACTTTGTAAGCAAATGGCTCGAAAAAAAAATATTTTATTAAATGGAGAAATTGATCAAAATTAGCGAATTGCCCTTTTACATCAATGTCTTTCCTTGACCGGTTTGCCAGATAAATAAGTTGCCTCGATTATTACATGTTTTCACTTTTCAACAATGTTTTCAATGTTGTCATGGCGGCCGTTTGACAGCTTTCGCACACAAATACTCCACACAATATACGTTCCGTTCCGCCCGTAGCTGGATAAGTAAATGTTTTTGTTGTTTCATCGTTAGACATCCATCATAATTGAGCCGTTCCATGAGAAAGCAAACATTATGGTCTCTGCGTAATGTATCGACCCAGATGAGCCTGCGCAGTCCGCGCAGGCTAATCCGGGCCGACACATTCCGTCTCAGGGGGACAGAGGTCAAGAGTAATGACTCCTGAAACGGAAAATCCTCAGGAGGCGAAAAATGTCTGTCCTGGTTAGCCTGCGCGGCATGCCTAGGCTGATCCGGGTCGATACTTTACGCAGAGTGCAAACTGTTTGTTTTCTCGTGGGACGGCTCATATCAAGTCGCAGCAAGTCATACGAGTTGTCTAATTCAACCATTTATTTCAAACGATGACGTCACGATGTTGATTAATAAGAATCATGTGCTCATCTTCTTTTTTTGGGTCTTAATATGCGCCCACAACAAACACACGTCGTTTTGACAACGATTCGCCACCGTCGCCATATTTTTTTTTTGGGCGAGTTCAGATGGGCTTCTCTAGGATAGAGAACTGTACGTCATGTCTATGTATAAATTCAGTAAACATGCGCACTAATGCTTTCCATCTGAACGGTGTTTCCTCGTCTTAGTAGTAAACCATTCGTAAATACTCAGGTAATTCCGTAATCCTTCATCAAGCATTCATAACCGAGGTATTCCGAATGAGTTATAACGTTGGTCGCCATTTTGAAATGCTAGTAAACTCAGGCTTGATGTGGGTTATTAGGATTCGGGTCAAAAGGTCAAAATGACGTCACTAAAGTTAAAAGTATCACCGTTCAAATGGATTCCGAGTGCACTCGGGCTGTTCTCGGATCCATATGAACTCGCCCTTTGACTTGGTGTTGCAAACGAGCGTTGTTTAGATTTGATTTGACCTTCAGAGAATCTTCAGAGAATAAAGAACATTTTCATTACAAGCATGATTCCATACTTTCTATTTGCTTTGTAATGTCGATATTTTGGATTGGATTTGTCACATTTTTAACGAATTATTTTTTCTCAAAAAATAATACAGTTAACGCGATCGTGTTTGATTCCGGAAGTCACGGTTAAACTACACTTCCGCTTAGAATACACATTCGCTGCACCTAAATAGTCCTAGTATTTTTTCGATATTAAAATGACTTCTACGTGTTATTTCAATACAGTGAAGTCATAATTATACTATCGAATCATCATAGATAATCAATTTTCTAGAAAATATCAAATTAACAGTACGCGCATATATATTTCATTTGTCGGCAGGTACGTATAAGCCACGAGTATGAATTTTAGTCGTATGCCCATTCACTAGAAGTCGACCCCACGCTGTATAGAACAAGGTTAATCTCACAAATATGCCACTCCGCAGAGCTCAGTGAAATAGTCAGTGTGCATTTTAAACGCTTGCATCGCCGTTGTTTCTCCTTTTTCCAACATGATAACGATGATCAAAGGTGCTTTCTAATTATAGATCATGGTTTACATACGCGCGCATTCAGTTAGCTTAATATATATACGAAAGTAACGCTCAAACGTTGTATCAAAGTACCGTGGTGCAATGGAGAGCGTGTAGAACTACTAATCATGGACTACTTATGGACGCGAGTTCGAGTCCTAATAGGAACTGTTCTTTTTTTTTTTTTTTAATTCTTATTTTATGCGATTTGTTAAACATTATAGATTTATAATAATTAATTCACTCACATGAAACATAGTTATAATATAAGCCGAAATCCTGGTGACGAAAACAAATCGAACTAACAATGTAAATCTCACAAATATGCCATGGGTGTTTTGACAGACTTTACGCAGAGCTCAGTGAAAGAGTTAGTGTGCATGTTAAACGCTCGCATCGCCGTTGAAATGCTACATTTACTAAAACTGTCAACTGATAAAAAAAAATCTCTGGACAAAAATATTAATAATAATAAAATAGACTAAATTGTGCAATAGCATGATCAATTGCATTCATAAATAAGATTTTACAAATGTTCACAATAATTCGTTACCAGTACTTCAGTACTTTGATTAACAATAAGTTAAATATCTGTCGCATCACTACGGTCAATTCGTCATTCTTGTTTTCTGGTTGATTCGCACTCCACACGCTATTCATGGCAGACAAGTGACTACCTTTTCACACATGTTTTTTAACTTAATGGTTGGAAAATAAATGGATCTAATCACCGTAGTTTTTGTACTTTAGCCGGAAAGATTGTTGGGCGAGCCGGGATTCGAACTAACAACCCCTGGGTCGACCACCATTGTCGTTTCTTAATGAACTAAGGATTCTCTACAGCTTTAGAATATAAAAGTATATTATAAATATGAGCCCCGTCTGGCGACTTGGGATCTTATTGCATCCGCGCAATCTCACCAGAGTCTTCACTCTCCGTCTACATGATATGATTATATTGAAAACTCTCCGAAAGTGTCCTGCCAATTTCCAAATAATTTTGTAGAAATGTTCATTGGGTTACCTACAATATTACTTCAAGGCATGTTGGTTGGTAAACGATATGATTGTGGTAGGCATTACAAATCACATTGCATAATTCAGGTGAGCGATCCAGGGCCGTCATGGCCCTCTTGTTACTTAAAGTTTTCAAAGTCGTCTGCTGCAGATTTGTTGAACGCAGGAAAGGGTTGAGACGCTTTTACACATGATGCGGCGTTATTGTAGTTAATCATAGAGGGAGCCACGTCACACGAATAGCGACCTGATGAGTTACTGAAAAGTAGTGCCATTCTTGATCAAATTGGATATTTTTAATCCTTTCCTACATACAAATATATCGACAGTGGAGGACTTTGAAATCGCCTAGACGTAAATATTGAAACTCTCTAAATCTGCAAGACAAATTATAAAATAAAGTTGAAGCAGACGAATTTAGAAAACATTGTGTCAAAAGCAGAGATTGCTCAAAACATTTATTTTCAACATTTAATTATACTTCTCTTTTTAGTGAGTTTCAATATTTTTGTATTTTTGTAGAGTCGTTTTCAAAGTAGTCTGCTGCAGATTTGGTGTATGTTAGGAAGGATTAACAAAGAATATAAATAGGATAAACTAAAAATGCATTTTTCTAATATTTTCAAAATGATACTGAAACTGCTTTTGATCATTATTTAAACATACACTGCTTGATATTAATTAAACTGCTCTCTTTGAATTGTACTGTTTAGATGTTTTAAAGAAGATTTTTTTCTCCTGGCTGTGTAAGTGTTTTAAGATTATCTGTTTTATTTGCTGTCCTATTTAACAGTACTGACCTTCACACATTTGCGGCAGGCTTATGACTAAAGCGCTCACTATAAAGACGATCCACAGAGTTTTCATTCTTTCGTTCGATACAGACACAGAAATACTGATCAAACTGCCTAAACTAATTTGATCATTTAAATATAGTCTCTCGAGTTGGGGACGTTTTACATCTGCGTACAATACAGACTGTGAATACAATAGTTTCTGTAGTGTCTCAACTGCCCATTTGAATATAAAGGAAAGGAAAGTTCATGTATGCATCTTTTGACAAAAGGCTAGAAGCGTAGTCCGACTAGTTTTACGATAATTCAGATTGATATTATACGGAGTTAATAAGACATGCAGTCAAGAGGCGAGACTAGTTTACATATAAATCACGCCTAATGCTTGTTTGTTTGGTGTTTGGTGTTTTACGCAGTGTTTTTTTTACAACTGTTCCTCGAGAGGGTACCCGTAATGCCGGTCCATTTAACAAGACACTAGCGCTTCAAGGAGGACACGGCAAGGAATCGAACCCGTGACATCCCGCTCCCGAGGTAGACACTCTGCCACTACACCACTGAGGCGGTAAACAGGAAAGGACCTCTTCTCGAATCAACTACCACCACCTCCACGGGCCTACCAATCTCAATGCTTACAAGAAGAATTTTGATGCAAAGCATCAAAGACGCCGCGCATGCTTTTGAAGCATGACTTGAAGGAAGCAGATGCAGTTTAGAACATTTAAATAACCTGTGCAAGCAGACAGGATGTAAATATTTCGAACAAGAAGGCCAAATGTCCCTTTATTTCAAATAAGAAGGCCAAGATGTGCCTATATTGCTACCATAGCCTATATAAAAAGGTTACCAATAGCAGAAAGGGTCAATATTGACGTAGGGATTAAACGTTTTACATGCTACGATCTATGTAAGTAAGTAAAGACTTTATTTTGTGAGGGTGACCCATTTAGTGACTGGACACTAATCTTCCATGGGGCCCTCAATAAAAGCATAATAACATGTTAAAAATATACACATAAAACATAATAAAATATGTACATGATAAAATGACATGAAATATCAACACGTGAAAAGAAGGCAATCAACCCGTTTTTTTTCTTCAGTTAAATGCCCATTTTAAATACAAATTTTTGAAAGAGGTTAGCTTCTGACACATTTGTATCTCTTTTGGAAGACTATTCCACACTATAGGACCGGAATATGACAAACTATTTTTATATATTTCAAGTTTACTTTGGGGAATCCAAAAGTTCATATTAGTTACCGATCTTAATGTTATAGTACTAGTTGTATTAACTTGTTCGTTCATCTTAAACATATCACGCAGATAATTTGGACTATCATCGTGCGCTATTTTAAACATTGCTATTGCTTTATTAAATGTAACTCTATCTTCAAATTTAATTATATTTAGATTTTTTAATGCGCTTTCAAAATCGGTATAGTTTATTCCTAATATTAGTTTACATGCCCTCTTCTGCAAACGATGAATTTTATTTTTATTATAAACAGTTGTATTTCCCCAAATAATATTACAATAGTCTAAATGCGGCTGAATATAGGCTTTATAATAAATAAGTTTATATTTATCCGTTAAATATTCGCTTATTCGGGATAATAGCCAGAGATATGATGATACTTTTTTCGTTACTGTTCTAACATGACTTCCCCATTTTAAATTATTTTCTAAATTTACTCCAAGCATTTTTCTTCGGTACTGACTGCAAGATCAACATTTTTGTAGGTCAGTGCAAGCGAATTTTCAGTTGAAGCTCTCTTTTGCTGGGTTGTGATGAGCATCACTTTTGTTTTCTCTGTATTTAATTGCATGCCATTTAATAAACACCATTTTTCGAGTGTTTTTAATGATTTATTCAAGTTAGATTCAAGCGCATATTTACATGTATTTATATCATAGAGTGTTGTATCATCGGCAAACAAATCTACGGAAGAAATTATACCCGACATGATAAGTGGCAAATCGTTAATGAATAATAAAAATAATAATGGCCCAAGTATAGAACCCTGTGGCACACCACACGTAACTATCTTATCAGTAGACATTACGTTATTAATAGAGACGATTTGTTTTCGGTTTGTTAAATACGAACGAAACCAATTTATTGCACTTTCATTACATTTATATATAGTCAATTTTTTAAGTAAAATTGAAATATCACAAAGGTCAAATGCTTTACGAAAATCTATTAGAACAGTTCCAACATAACAACCTTCATTTAACGCTTTAAGCCATTTATCAATAGTATATACCAACGCTGACTGGGTGGAATGGCCTTTACGAAAACCGCTTTGTGTAGTATGCAATAATTTAAATATATTTAAAAAATCAGTAAACGAGGCATGTACATGTTTTTCAATAAGTTTGGATAATGTAGGTAAAATAGATATAGGTCTATAGTTATTTACATCAGTTGATGGCCCTTTCTTAAATAATGGTTTTACTTTAGCTTCTTTCCAAACAGAAGGAAATGTAGACGTATTTAAACTATGATTTATCATAAATGTTATAATAGGTGCAATACTATGTGCAGAAAGCTTTAACAAACGCGGTCCAATATTATCTAAACCAGTACTTTTAGTTATATCTAAGTTTCTAAGCATTTTATTTACGTTTGTAATAGGAATATTTGGAATATTAAAGAATACATCGCTTTGAACTTTATCATCAACAAAACATTTTAAATCTTCAAAGTCAGAGTTGGGGATAGGATCTTTAAGTTTCTCCGCAACATTTATAAAAAAGTCGTTAAACGTGTCAACTATTTCGTTTTGATCGGAACATGTTTTACCAGCGTGATTTATACTTAGTATTTCTTCATTAACTTTACTTTTACGCGATGCACCAAATTCTTTAAACAATTTCCATATAGACGATGGTTTGTTTTTACCTTTATTTATTTTATTTTCATAGGTACTTTTCCTAGCTTTTCTAATTTGTTTTATGACATTAGTACGTGCAGTTTTATATTCTAAATACATTTGCGACGCTTTAAATTGATCGCGCTGATGTATAGCGCTAAGAATATTGGCATTAAACCAGTCGGGCTGATATTTATGCTTTACCCTTTTTGATTTTAATGGAACATGCCTATCAGCTATTTCTATAAAGAGCTCATTAAATCCTAAAACGATTTCGTCAATAGTGTTTAAATGTGTTAAGCTTGACCAACAAACATTGTCTAAATCTGCACAAAAATGGGCTTCATTCAAGTGTTTGTAAGACCTGTACTGTATAGTATTGTGTGTATTCTTAAACACACCTGTGTTTAATTTTCTATTACATAATACGGGATAATGATCACTTATACCGATTTTCGGAACATGTGTTGTACTGATGTTTGCAGGCATATTTGTATATATATGATCAATTAGTGTACTAGATCTTTGATTTACCCGTGTTGGCATGACTATTTGCTGATTTAAACCAAGTGAAATAGTATAATCTAGCCATTCATCCTTGATATTTTCATTCAATAGATCCCTGTTAAAATCTCCGAGTAAGATAATTTCTTTGTCTTCATTAAAAAGGGTTTCTACAAAATGTTCGAACCTGTCTTTCCATTCAATCTTTTCATTTGGATGTCTGTACATTTGACAGACAATAAAAGGTTTATTATTTTTACATTTAACTTCTAATATGATACATTCAATGTCTAATACTTCTAAGTCAATTCTGCGAATTGCATCTATGTTTTGTTTTAAATAAACAATTAACCCCCCTCCCCCGTTTCTTGATAAATTATCTTTTCTAAATGGAGTTTTATAGCCGTTTATTTTTAAGGACTCGGTAAATGTGTCCGAAGTTAACTTGGTTTCACTCAAACCAAAAATATGAATGTGATTTTCTGTTGAATTTAGCATCAAATCTATTTCATTAATTTTTTGTTTACTATTCAAACCTTGTATATTAATATGGCCTAGATTTAAACCTTTCTTTTTGAGGCCTAGATTTAATACATTACAGTCAGACGAAGTTAAATTTAAGTCAATGTTCTGTATATTGTTAGACTGATTTTCGTCTGAATTGACAGATATATTTAGTACAGTTTCACTTTGTGTATTTTCGTCTGAATTGTCTAATATATTTATTACAGTTTCATTTTGAGTATTTTCATTTCTTTCATCGTCTTTCAAATTCATAAAAATGTTATTCGAATACAAGTCACTTTCAAATGTATAAGCATTGGCACTTTGGCCTACATCCTAGTGTGATATTCAGCATGTGAAGTTTAGTCGTGAAATGACAAGTTTAGTCCTGAAACCATTTGGTTTACGGTTTGCTTAACTTTCACTGCAACTATAATGTGTCATACAAGCTGAAGTTTCTCAATTTATTTTTAACAATAAGCTGTTTAAAATCCTCCAACCAGTCCATTAGATAAAAAAACATAGGTGCTTAAATATTAACATATATTAAGGTGTATTGCCTCTAGTTATAAGTTAAGTGTGACACAAGCTTAGGAAGGAGAGGTGGAAGTCTATTCTCCTTCCATTTTAGCAGAAGTATGATAGCAAAAACGGGAGTATATAAACAAAAAATACGAAGTAATTAAAAAAGAAAAGAAAGATATGTATGATCAAGATTGAGCATTATAGTCAACATATAGCAAGAATTATTAAGTCTGTTTTGTTTGTTTGTTATGTCAATTTAATCGTTTTGAACATGCCAGTAGAAAACTGAAAAATAAACAAAAGAAAATGGTCAAGTCAGTTTCCCAAGAGCAAAGAGCGAAAACCAGTTGGTACGAATCGTTCATCTTGAACGAAACATGAAAAACCGGGTACGAATCAATGAATTTTAGAAATCGGATGAAATCGTGAAAACAGCGAAGTATTCATAGCGGAAGGAAGCAGAGACGACTTAATTACTCTATGGGAACCGATGAGACCTTGTCGTCTATTAAATAAGAATGACCAAAATCGCCAAGCGATGACATGCTGCATTTACAAATAATAGAACGGGTCACGTTACGGCCATGCGTATTGCATAGTTGGGTTAACGTTGCTTTTACAGTTTATAGAATTATACTGTAATATGTAGTTATTAAAATGAATCATCATTGATTTTTTAAAGATTACCCATTACTTTTTTCAAACATATAACAGAGTTTTTCGTAACAATAATAATGTTGGTTGCTCCCTTTTCGATTACGTCACCCCATGGTACAACATTAAAACCTATCCCATACTGACGCTGCGCTTCCACGCGGCGTCATTAATTTAATGACGAACAACGTTTTCCCATTATCAATCTCATGTGACATTAAATGGCAAACTTACTGAAGTACACGATATCTTACAGTGACATAGCAGATATGATTATACTCAGATTACTTTCAAATGATTGAAATGGATGAATTAATAATTACCATTAATTCATTAAATTAAATTCACAAACAACTATCAAATTCAGAAAGGGAAAGGTTGAAAGGGACGTAAAACATCTTACACTGAAAGTAACTTCTGACAGTAACATAGAATTGTAGCCAATCGATGTACTCTTAGTGTTATCATCATTAAAAGTTCGATCCCCTTGTGTGTGTTTTATGGCTTTTTCGGACCTGTACTCCACGCAACGTTATTCCAATTCAAACTGGCTACTTTCCCGTGGAGACTATTTAGCTTACTGGCGAGAGATGATTGTTGATTGGTTGTATTTGGTTTAACGCCGCTTTCGACAGCTAAGGTAATATCGCGGACTACAAGAATGATGATATTGGTCCAACATCTTATATTTACATCGATATAAAATATATTAGGTAAGAAACCAATACCACACCACCTGCTGGCGCTCAAGAGTTGCATTGACTTCAACCGTTCAGACCCATTTAGCCGGCTCTTACGGTTCAAGCAATGTACAGATTATGCCCAGCCACAAGGGAGCACAAGCGTCCGAATTTCTATTACAGCAAAAAAAAAAAATGCGGAAAATCACACAATACATGTACCTCGTTAAGATACTCAAAAAGTCTCTCTATATTGTCTATACGCTATAATAACAATGATCGTAATTGTAATTTGGGTAATCCCGCACGTGTTACTATAAATAGCCCCTCTAGAGATACGTCCATATAGTGTAATAATAATCATTAATATTACACACTGGCTAAGTTTATGACGAACTCAAGGAGAGTAGGGTCAGGGGGCACGTGTATCGATGGCGCATGCGCAGACACTTGGTTCGCGTGAACGCACATCTCTACTCTAGAGTCCAAATTCAAAATGGAAGCCTCCGTGTTGTATCCACTTATTTCATTATCGACACAAGAAAGCTCGTTTTCTTGTTGTCTAAATTACGGATCGCAATTATTTGAAAGGCCCAATTAAACAAATCCTTATTTATCTGCCTTACAAATAAAAACATCACTGATTACTGAACTCAGAGGTTCGTATGTTAGGATTATTTACACACCAGCATCAATAATTGCCACCCTCCGCCATTTTGGAACTCTCCTAACTCTCGCTTGAAGCAGGGTTGTAAATAGTCGGGGTCAGAAGTTCATATGACGTCACTAGGTTTAAAACTCTTGCCGTTCACGAGGAACCCGTGTTACTCTAGTCGGAACTCGGGTTCGTCGTGAACTACGCCTATATGGACGTATAGAGTGGCTATTTATAGTAACACGTGCGGGATTCCCCAAATTACCATTACGATCATTTTGACAATATAGAGAGACTTTTTAACGAGGTATTGTGTGATATTTTTCTAATTTTTTGCTGTTATATAAATTCGGACGCCTGTGAAGGGAGATGAATAACGCTAGTAACAATGATCTTTAACAGCTCAGGAAGAATGAATGGCCGAGTTGAGTTTCTAACTCACGATGTTTTGATTAAAAGCCCTCGTCGTATTCGACTGTGATATTTCGACTCGACATTCAACCCTTTCCCACCTAAAGACGCTTTCTGAGGCCTCTGCAGCAGCCGACTTTTTAAATCGATGTGGCATGAGTATAAAATGCTCATAATGAGCAATTTATTCTATTGCCACAACGCTTTCACCTTTATTCAATAATGTTCTTTAATTTTCAGAGCCAGTCGCGGCACTACGGTCATGGTGGAGTGCCCTTGGGCAAGGCACATATTCTAGCCTAGTACTGGTTTGTTTACCCAGGGATCATGAATAAGTGAGCTATCGCTGTGATATAACTTAAATAAAGTTGAAAGCGACGTAAAACCCCAATAAAACAAACAAACGAACAAACATTTTCAGAGCCGCGTTTTCCATATTTTTTACTTAAACGTTTTCAAAGTCGTCTGTTGCAGCTTTGTTGTATGTGGGAAAGGGGTGTTAATGATCGAATAACGTATGTTAATAAATCCGTCACAGTATCAGCTCTAACTGACACTGCATAAATATTTTAAAACAAACAATGATCAATCAAAATTAAAATGATTTACAATGACAAAATACAAGGTTGAATTAATTAAAATGATTTTATCAAATTTTCCATATTGCCCATTACATTGAGAAAATGGGAAGCTTTTAAGGTAAACGGAAAACACGAATACTTCGAGAAAATGTATATCTTCTCCAGTGTTGGATCAATGGTCCTATGCTAGGGTTATGTGACTTTGTATAACAAGCGTATTGTTCCTAGGAACATGTGTACCAAGTTTCGTTTGAAAATGTTGAACGGTTTTTGAGTTATGAGGTAAGGTTTAAGTGTTATGACGACGCAGAACGAAGGTTTAACACCTGTCTGGTCGCATGTCTGTACGAACAATGCCATACCATGCCAATAATAATATTTCATTTCTGTTATACAAATGCAAAGATCTTTTCCCCGAAATTAGCCCGATGATCTTTAAAGTTATTAATGATAATCCGCTTTTTAAAAAACCCTTTGACCTTAAACTACAAGCCAATACAAAACATGTCAACGTTTATAATTTTCCTCACATACTAAAGAGCATTAATTCAGCAATTGCACTTCCATATATTCATCCAAATAACAACCGTTTTCACTTTTAACTCTTTCATTGCCGAATTTTACAAAGTCGACTCTTACGTGTTTGAAATCGAACCACTCCATGTATCGTCCAACAGGATATATGGTATTATTGAATGTCCATGTGGCAAACAATGCAGATATTAGGAGACATCTGAATCTGCATTCTTTGCAAAAGCCTTTAGTTGATTTTGACAGCGAAATAGTTAATCTTCAGACAAAACGAGAAATATGATGTCCATACTCGCCTAATTAAACTTCTTTGTACAAACCACGTAATCCTTGCAGTTACGACGTATTTCTCCTCTTTTCTTTAATTCTTTATTTCTACAGGCTTTGTCTTCTTTTTTTATTATGAGGAATTTCCCATTTTGTCAGAATGTTTTCACAAGTCTTCTTCCGAGAGGCGTCAACAATAGTGAATATGATGTCAAATCTACATCTTTGGTCACGCACCAAACCAGATTATTCGACCCTAACCTTCAGGTGAAGAGAACAAATAAATGATGTGCATAATCTTCAGATTGTCCTAATTAAAGGAATTAAGACAGACGGACGGACAGGTAGACGGTAAACTTTTATAATATGTTATGAAACTGGAAGGAGATTAACTACTTTAACAGTGTACTACAGGAAAGATTGGTCCCACACCAATGCGTCGTGCGCAATGTTATCATCCCTGCAGACCCTGGGTGCCGAGAACTTTAGGGAAACGAATACTACCATTTGAACGTTTTTGGTATGACGACTAAACCTATAATCATATTGACATAAAATACCAGAACTATTTATAGCGAGGCGGTTATGTGAAATAATTGTTGGTTTTGTGGTTAAAGCACCAAAATTGGCACAAATGAGGTTAAGGACATACTAAATGATTTGAGATATTATGCCAAGCTGTATTTTTTCCCAGAAGCCCATAAAGTGCAACAATTCCAAGATGGCCGCCATCCGAAATGAAATTTCTGTAAATTGTCATATCTTTGTGAATAGTTGACACAAGAACATAAATGAGGAGTCTTTTGGTATATTTTCAGACATAAGGAATCCAATGGAACCATTATTTAGTTGATAAAATGCATGTAAAGCAACATACTGGCCAAATTCATGTTAAAATTCAAGATGGCCACCATCATAATTCCTAGTTACTATCATTGTGGTCGCAGTTTCCACTGCAATGACAGTGATGTACATTTAAGAGCAGCCCTGACACATTTACATAGTCCCGTACACCCTTCTTGCATCCAAATTGCAATAATTCAGCCAACATGAGGCCATCGTGTCTGGCAGTAGTGTCCAGAATGGTTGCCAGACTTGCGTCGCACTCTTTCGCCAACCGTATGTCTCTGGAGATGGAACAACTGAAGAACGGACGAGTGCCTATCCCCACACATGTCCACTCTGGTATATAGTGTCGATGGATCTATCATTGGTAGTGACAATTTGCTTTCTGGCTTTTTGTGACCCTATTGACTGGAGTATTTGTACCTTGTGCCAGGTAGCCTCGAGCAAACGCCTGAACTGTCCAGCCAAATCAAAGCGCACAGACATCGGTACTAGATATGGTACACTTGGTGATAATTTGAAAAGCTTTATCCAGTTGGGCAACCGACCATTACCCATTGACATGGATAGGCTCGATGAAGGAGATGGCATTGAAAGCACTCTAGCTCGTAAGTATGCCCAATAGCCCAAATCATGCCGCTTGAAATGTTCAACCAGTCATCTTGCAAGAGCCGAAGTGACTGCCCTTCCTACTACATGTAGCGATGCATCTGGAGGACTTCGTATAAGCTTCGGAAGGCTGAATGCAGAAACCCTCTCACAGCTGTATGCATCATAAGCCTTGTGCAATAGTACTGATAATGCACTGGCTGTAACTTGGTGTGCATGTCTCGTCTGTTTTCAGGAATGAATCGGCTGTTCCAGGTGTAGCAATATTTGCTTTGGCCAAGAGTGCGTCCATCCTCTGTCATCGAGCAAATCTCCAAGAGTTTTCAAGGACGCCATTTCCATATGTAAGTCACCTTGTAGAATGACAAACTTCTCTTCCCCATACTCATTCGGCCAGTTCTACTGAATCTGTTTAGCAATTGCAATCAATGGTTGGTCTAATGTCAACACAGGCACCTGTTCAGGATTCAGGAGGTGAACAGCTCGTTGTACGACATCCATCGCATGACGAATTATTGCCACAGATTTCGAGTAATCCGGGAAGAGTGGCAGAAGAGATCCAGTAGTGACCTCAAAGTCACGTGAATGCTGCTCATTATAATGGAATGCAGCCCAACATATTGGATCATCAACACTCTGGACCCCTTAACTTATGAGTCTACGTGTATTGTTCTGCCACTTCTTCTCCTCTTCTGTGGCAGTGTTAACACGTTCACAGTCACTGGTCATTGTACCCCGAGTCGGAGGAATTCAGATCCTTCTTTGCTGTCACCAGGGTCAGCGTTGTATATGATTCAGGAAGTGATGGTATCTGTTTGCTACTAAAATGTAGATCTGGTTGCATTTCTGATTTGTGACGCATGATTCCATCATATTCTATTTCCCTGTTTTGGAAGAGTGAAATGCCAGTGCCATGAAAGGCACCGTGATCAGTTGTTCAGCTCGGGTTGTGGTCTAGGTTGTCAACAGAAGATGTGGTGAACAGATTTTTCGCAGGATAAGGGGGCAGACAACCCCTTCCGATTAATACTGCTGGGCTGCTGAAATGGCCGTGTCCATGGATATGTCTCGAAACTCGCTTACTCGCTTACGTGTATGTCCGAGTATCATCATACCTAGATATATTGGTACGGGAATATGATTTGACTGTGGTGTGAACCAGTGGACCCTCCCGCATCTTCGAACAGAGCTATTGTACTGCAGTAATTGAGCAATACTCAACGTTGCTTGTCTGGATTCGTCACCATCTCTTCTCGTAATATTTGGTCCACCCAAGATCATCTTAACCAGTGCAACAAGCGACTTGGGTATAGCTTATTCTTGGCAACCCTGTGGGATGGAACTACCATCAAATTGTGCATGAACTCCGATCATATCTCGACGGATTATTCGGGCTGCCTTTGCTAAATATAATAATCAACACAATCGTCCAAGCATGCATCTCGTAATGCATGCCCTACGTCATCGTTGAAGCTCAGCAACACATCTCGTCCTTGTTTATATGCTTGAAGCCCTGGCATTTATGCGAGTATCCGATTTTTGAGATCGGTGGAATGAATACGTCCAGTTAACTCGCCTCCCAACTCTACAAGTTGGTCGGTGTAAAGCTGCAGAACATCCCCCAACTTGAAGACAGTTGATTTGTCCTTCACACTAAATTTCGTGTCCTCTATGTATCCCATAAGTTACACCAAAGCTATGCCATGAGATACTCTGTCGATGTTCTCTTTCTCATCCTCTTCAGTTTTCCTGTTTCCCATATTGTACAATTTGACCAGGCAATTGGTGTGATACTTGGCTTCTTGGGCCACAAGATCACTATGGCTAAGTTGCGCGATAAACTGTTGGTCCTGTAGCTTCAATACACATTGCCTAACTCTGGGTGTGATGTGTGGCGTCATTGCTTCATGCAAAGGCGTCGCTTTAGTTCCAATTTCACCACAAAAGAAACAGTTGTTCTCTTATGGAGGGGTTCTGCATTCAGTCTGTCGTAGCATATACGGGAGTCCTCCAGATGCATCGCTACATGTAGTAGGAAGGGCAGTTATTTCGGCTCTGGCAAGACGACTAGCTGAACATTCTAAGCGGCATGATTACGAGCTAAAGTGCTTCCAATGCCATTTCCTTCATCGAGCCTATCCATGTCAATGGGTAATGGTCGGTTGCCCAACTGGAGAAAACTTTTCAAATTATCACCAAGAGTACCATATCCAGTACCGATGTCTGTGCGCTTTGATTTGGCTGGACAGTTCAGGGGTCCCTGGCACAAGGCGCAAAGACTCCAGTCAATAGGGTCACAAAAAGTCAGGAAGCACATCTTAACTACCAACGATGGATCCATTGACAACATATCACCAACAGGAGCAGCCCTGCTACAGCACACAAAACGGGCTATATACCAGGGTGGACATGTGTGGGGACATGCACTCTTCCGTTCTCCAGTTGTTACATCTCCAGAGACAAACGGTTGGCGAAAGAATGCGACGCATGGATGGCAACCATTCTGGACACTACTGCCAGACACGGTGGCCTCATGTTGGCTGCATTGCAGCGATGTGGATGCATGACAGGGTGTAGGGGACTATGCAAATGTGACAGGGCTGCTCTTAAATGTACATCACTCTGGCTGCGAACATAATGATAGCAACTAGGAATTATGATGGTGGCCATCTTGAATTTAACATGAAGCTGGTCAGAATGTTGCTTTATATGCATTTTATCAACTAAATAATGGTTGTCATTTTCCGCCAACACGATATGTAGGCTTCGAAATAACTTTATCAAAAGGTGAAAAGTCATATCTAACATAATTTACACACCAGGAAACATTTATTGAGTTCGGTTTAATGGCAATTTCTTTCAGCATTTTAGTTACAATACACATTTCTATAATCACCCTTCAGTTCAAACTAAAACATTTAGTTTGGAACCTCCCAAAACTGGGCGCAAAGTAAATAGCCCCGCCCCGACTATCTGTCAGGTAACTGTCAGACGTAGCTTATAATCTCAATGTAGACACTGACCACTCAACCCCGAGCACATCATCTGAGCTCTAGATAAGAAGAATATTTAAACCCTTGTTTGACCCGTAAATGTTTTCCTGTGCATCAGAAACAAAATCAAGCAATAAATATTCTATTAAAATATGTTAATGTTTTCCTCTGCATCAGAAACAAAATTAAGCAAAATATTATATTAAATTTTTTAATGACACAACAATAAAACAATATCATTAAGTCAATACAAATATAATAATGATATACAACTTTAAGTTTAAATATAAATATCGAGATATGTAGTGATAAGGATGCGCATTTGCATGTATACAAGGTCATTATGAGTGTATTTGAGCAGCATCAAACGATTTTGGGGTGTCATTCTGCATCTGAGTATAGTGAGGACCAGATACCTAGATTATCATCTTAATTTAGGTCTCTGTGACGACTAAGATGGTCATGTGCGTACGCTGTCTCACCAGAGTCTTCACTCTCCGCCACGTGTAAGTACTTTAGAATCAAATGTAACTTCTGACATGCAAATAAAAGAAATTAGAATTGTAGTTCCACGAGTGTCCATTGCCATTAGATTAGCTCAAGACCCCACCAATTAAGAAGATGCAATAAGACCCATAATCGTCAGGAGTGGTATGAATTTTCTGGCGATTGTCTAAGAGTCGGTTAGGTCTTATTGGTGTTTAGATATATGAGCCATCTCGCGAAAAAAAACAACAGTATGGCCTCTGCGTAATGTATCAACCCAGATCAGCCTGCGCAGACTGATCTTGACCGACACATTCCATCTCAGGGGGAAAGAGTAATGATTCCTGAAACAGAACATCCACAGGAGGTTAAGTGTCTACCCGGGTAAGCCTGCGCGGCATGCTTAGACTGATGCAGGTCGATACTTTACGCAGAGTCCACACTGTTGGTTTTCTCATGGGACGACTCATATATACTCTTTCCCAAGTACAATAAATCTGGAGGAGACCTCAATGAACAATATATGGAAAAAATACCCTAAATGTTAGAATAATTAGTATAATTGAATTGAGTTGAAAACATTTTGACCAAAGCAGAATTTTCTCTTTATGATCAATTTCTCCTTAGACCACGATATTTTCAAAAGCACCACAGATATTGCATAGGTGAACATGTATCCATAACAACTACTATATCCCTTGCCTTTTTACAGAATATTTGACACTTCTTATTCAGCCATCCTTTGAAAATATATATAACAAAATGACTATGTTCATATATCGCACACCTGTTTTAATAAAGTTTTGATAAGTTTTTTTCAATGTTCTTTATCTTTATCTATTCATACATGTATAAGGAAAACCAACTCTGCCCTTTGGTAGCCATCTTTTTCAATGGATCGGAACAAATCTTTGTACAGGGTCAAAAGGGAACATTTCTGCCAAGTATTTCTTCTTCAAATTGTATCAGTATTTTGGGCGAGAAGATTTATAGTTTTCACTCTATATAAACATTTAGAGAAACAAGCATGAATTCCTGGTGGACAAAAGGTTGTTAAGTATTTAATTCTTTATACAATTTAGGGAAACAAACCCTTCCCAATGGTGGCCATATTTTTCAAGGGATCGGATTAATTTGAACAAACCTGGTAGTGGAACCCATTTGTGCCAAATTATTTTGAAACCAAGCCACTACTTTTGACAATAACATTTTTAAAAGCTTGGTTGTTGTTCCCCCTATTTGATTCTGTAGCAGCCAATGTTCTACATAAAGTTATATTCTTTGAACATCTTTGAAACAGGACCATTCAAGAGAAGCATCATAAAAAATGTCCCAGTTGTTTCAGAAGAGATGTTATTTAAAAAGCAATTGTGGACAGACGGACGGACGCCGGGAGTTAAGTGATCGCAATAGCTCATCTCCCACGTTATGCTCAGGTGAGCTTAAAACAGAAACTTCAACATAAGGAGTTTCCCTTGTAACCAGGCATCCTACATTATTCTTAGTCTTAATTTACAAAAATAAAACAATTTTAATCTGACGTTGTATTGCTTTGAAAATACAAATTGAGAATATAAATGCAACTAAAATCATTCGTCACTACAGACCTGTGTACCAATATTAATAACCTTGTGCCAAGAAACCAATATGGCACCAAGTACTTTCAAGAGCGAGTGTTAAACTGTGATAGGTTATCCCTTTCCCTGATTTTTAAGGAATGTTGCTGCCACTGAGGCAAGCAATTATTAAAAATAATTTAAGAAAATCAACAATTGCATATCATATGACAATCTTCCATTTTGGGAAATCTCCCCATATAAAAGTACAATTTTAGAAAACATTGTTGTGCAAAATGAAGAAATTTCTAATTTTGAGCAGTTTCTTCTTTTCCCACGATGTAGTCTGCTACAAACGCATTTGTATCCGAGAAATGGTAAAACAGTCAAAGCAAAACAAGTTAATGTTGTAATGTCGTATTGCAAGCAATAAACAAGAGGGCCATGATGGCCCTGGAATCGCTCACCTGATTTTTTTTCTCACTTTAGCTATATAAGCCCCGCCCCTGGCAGCCATAGTTTCCGACTAATCAACTTGACTTGAAGGAATCTGATAGAGGGTCGGTCACCCTAGGAACATTTCTACAAAATTATTTGAAAATCGGCCCGACACTTTCGGAGAAGAAGATTTTTTAAGTTTTCACTATAGCCATATAAGGCAAAATAGCCCCGATCCCCTGGCGGCCATGTTTTTCGACCACTCAACTTGGCTTGAAGGAATCTGATAGAGGGTCATCCAAGGAACATTTCTACAAAATTATTTGAAAATCGGCCTGACACTTTCGGAGGAGAAGATTTTTTAAGTTATCACTATAGACATATAAGGCAAAATAGCCCCGCGCCACTGGCGGCCATGTTTTTCGACCAATCAACATGGCTTGAAGGAATCTGATAGAAGAACATCCAAGGAACATTTCAACAAAATTATTTGAAAATCGGCCAGACACTTTCGGAGGAGAAGATATTTTAAGTTTTCACTATAGACATATAAGGCAAAATAGTCCCGCCCCACTGGCGGCCATGTTTTTCGACCAATCAACATGGCTTGAAGGAATCTGATAGAGGGTCATCCAATAAACATTTCTACAAATTTATTTGAAAATATGCCTGACACTTTCGGAGTAGAAGATTTTTTAAGTTTTCACTATAGCCATATAAGGCAAAATAGCTCCGCCCCCCCTGGCGGCCATGTTTATCGACCAATCAACATGGCTTGAAGGAATCTCATAGAGGGTCATCCAAGGAACATTTCTACAAAATTATTTGAACATCTGCCAACCAGTTTGGGAGAAGAAGAATTTTGAAGTTTTTTTCATTTCGTTGCCATGGAAACCAGAATTTTGCATGGATCCCAATTTTTTAAAGGAATTCTGGTGAGGACATCGAGAAGATGCTTTCTGTGAAGTTTCATCCCAGTTGACCCACTGGTTACAGAGGAGAAAATGTTGACGGACGACGGACGATGGACAATATCACCTTACCTCACAATAACTCACCTTGAGCACCTCGTGCACAGGTGAGCTAAAAAGTCCCCTATAGCACGAGGATGGCACATTGTGTATTGTATGTGCATTTGTTGACAAAAAACAGCAATGCACTGCATACATTTTGGATACAGTCCTATCAAACATTTCTCATTTCGACCTTTGACATGTAAGTGTGACCGGGCTCTTTCAGTTACAGGCCTGTGTCTTGTGCTCCCAGTAACTTGGAAATTCTGTGATGCATTTTTTCTTATTTCGACCTTTGACCCCCAAGTGTGACCTTGACCTTTGAGGTACAGGCCTGTGTCTTGTGTGCCACCTCATCATGGTGAACACGTGTGCCAGTAACTTGGGTATTCTATTATGCATGGTTGAGATGCGGGCCGGACAAGGTAGTCCTATCAAACAGTTCTCATTTTGACATTTGACCGCTAAGTGTGACCTTGACATTTGAGGTACAGGCCTGGGTCTTGTGCGTGACACGCCACCTTATGATGGAGAACATATGTGCCTAGTAACTTGGGAATCCTATAATGCATGGTTGAGATGTGGGCCGGACAAGGTACAGTCCTATCAAACAAAACTCATTTTGACCTCTAAGTGTGACCTTGACATTTGAGGTACAGGCCTGTGTCTTGAGAGCGACACACTGCCTCATCATAGTGAACATTTGTGCCAAGTTTCATGGAAGTCCTATGATGCATGGTTGAGATGTGAGTCGGACAATGTAGTCCTATCAAACAGTACTCATTTTGACCTTTGACCTCTAAGTGTGACCTTGACATTTGAGGTGAACATGTGTGCCAATTAACTTGGGAATCCTATGATGCATGGTTGAGATGTGAGCAGGACAAGGTAAAGTCCTATCAAACAGTATTCATTTTTACCTTTGACCTCTAAGTGTGACCTTGACATTTGAGGTACAGGCCTGTGTCTTAAGCACGACATACCGCCTGATCATGGGGAACGTTTGTGCCAAGTTTCTTTGAAATCCTATGATGCATGGTTGAAATGTACAGGACAAGGTACAATCCTATCAAATAGTACTCATTTTGACCTTTGACATCTAAGTGTGACCTTCACATTTAAGGTACAGGCCCGGGTCTTGAGCATGACACGCCGCCTCATTATGGTGAATGTCTGTGCTAAGATTCTTGGAAATTCTATGATGCATGGTGGAGATGCGGGCCAGACAAGGTAATCCTATAAAACAGTACTCATTTGAACTTTAACCTCTAAGTGTGACCTTGACATTTGAGGTACAGGCCTGGGTCTTGTGCGCGACACACCACCTCAGCATGGTGAACGTTTGTGTCTAGTTCCTTTCAAATCCTATGATGCATGGTTAATATTTGTGCCGGACACGATTATGTGGGACCGACAGACGAACAGACGGACAGACGGAATTGACAAATACATAATAGTCGCCAAACCGATCTTTGATCGGTAGGGGACTAATAATCCATTCATTAACCTTTTCCCGATTGTAGAAGCATTTTGACACATATGCAGTAGACGTCTTTTGAAAACATTGTGGCAAACGGAGAAATTGCTCATAAAGAGCTTATCCATTCGCCACAACTGTTTTCAACTCTTTTTAATAATTGTACTTTCATTTACAGAGAGTTTCCATAGTTTTGTCTTAGTTTTGTCTTGCTGCTTATCAAAGTCATCTGCTGCAGATTTGCTGTATGTGGGAAAGAGTGAAGATATTCAGACCATTAGAATCATCATTCCTATGGATCGACTATTTTCCCTGACAGGACAGAACTTTTATGAGTCTACAAGTTTTACAATTAGCACCTTCCAACATACAAAAAGTCTGCAGCAGACGACCTGAAAAACAGTAAGTCAAATATGTGGAAACTCAATAATTGTTGCATAAAATTGGAAAACATTGTGCCAAAAGGAGAAATTGCTAATTATGAGCAATTTTTCATTTTATCACAATATTTTCAAAAGATGTCTGCTGCAGAGGCATCCGAAGGTGTCTGTATGCTTGAAATGAAAGCTTTACTCAAATAAATGTAACAAGAGGGCAATGATGGCCCTATATTGCTCACCTGATTTTATTTTATTTTCACTTTAGCCATATAAGCTCCGCCACCTGGCGGCCATAGTTTTTTGACCAATCAACATGGCTTGAAGGAATCTGATAGAGGGTCACTCTAGGAATATTTCTACAAAATTATTTGAAAATCAGCCAAACATTTTCGGAGAAGATTTTTTAAGTTTTCACTCAAGCCATATAAGGCAAAATAGCCTCGCCCCCCTGGCGGCCAAGTTTTTTCGACCAATCAACATGGCTTGATGGAACCTGATAGTAGGTCACTTAAGGAACATTCTGAATCTTTATCTTGAAAAATACTGGGAGGTCCTTGACCTTCTCCAGGAGCTAATGTAAAGGTAGAATTTCTAGTTTTCAATATCTGCATTATCCAACATTACCAATTCAAAACTCTCATGTATGGTTTTCGAAAGGAACCAAACTCTCATGTATATCTAGCTACTGTATAATTTGGTAAACATCGGATAATAAATGATGACTTTATCGTGTTTACGAGGTCAATTATAGCAATTTTGTCAATTTTAAAGGGCCATAATCCAGTCATGCATGGATGGATCTGGCTGGTTTTCGAAAGGAACCGAGCTCTCATGTATATATAGCTACTGAATAGGTTTGGTAAACATCGGATAATAAATGAAGACTGTATCATGGTCACAAGAAATTGTGGACGGACGATCACAAAAGCTCACCTTGTCACTATGTGACAGGTGAGCTAACAAGGGAGGTAACTCACTATGAGCACTGGTCAGTTTTCCGTTTTCTAATAAATGCTTTCATAATACAGACTATACAAATTTTATATTCAATAATCCAAGTCGTAGGCAGTCGGTTGTCTCTCCAGGTCGGGTTGGCACATGGGTTAGTAGGTTATGTCAGTTATAATGGACCTTTGCAGCCAATATTATGCCACTACATTTTACCGATTACAAATAAAAGTATTGTTTATGCTCTAAAACAGTTGTTCTTAAATATTTGACGCATGCTATAAATACCAGCACCGCTTGAAGTATTACGGTCGCCATATAACTTAAGATGTGAATCAAGTGATCTGCAGACTTTTGGAAGTGTTAAAAAGCTAGAGGGTATACAATATTGATTTAAACTGTCTACTACAGAGATACCAAAATATTGTTCTCTCAAGGGAAAAAACTTGTAAATTATTGTCTGAATTACACTTATCAATGATCCATTGGTGAGTATTCTGTACTAGGCTAGACAATTTGTCTTGCATAATTGCACTTTACCATGGTACTTCTCTACTTCACAAATAGAACAAGCAAACTACTGAATTACTGAATACATCATTCTTGAATAATACACTTGGGACCTGGGTCAACTATAATCCTTCCTTTCCCAGATAAAGACACATTTTGTTAACAATTTCTCCTATTGCCACCATGTTTTCAGTCATCAGCTGCAAATTTGTTAGATAATGGAAAGGTTGACCATTTGCCACAATGATTTGTAGTTGTCTTCTGCAGATGTGTCAGAATGCAAAAGACAAACCTATAGCAAACACCTTTGAAAACTTTAAAAAATCTGGATTATCTCTTAATATGAAAGAATAATTAACGAATAGAGTTGAAAACATTGTAGCAAAAAGGAGAAATGGCTAAGTTGTCTGTTGCGGATGGGTCAAAATGTGGCTGCAAGTGAGAAAGGGTTAAAATAATCACTCATAGCGTATTATTTCAAACTCGGGCAAATCTATGGTCAAATTTTATTGATTTCTATTTTTAGATCAATGTAAAACTGACCTTCGACATGCTTGGTTTTAAAATAATTATCTTAACTTAACTTTAAAACATCATGAAATTTAATTTTTTCCATTCAAGATCAAATAAATTCTGTTCAGATCTGTTTCTGTTTTATGGCCCTGTCATCTTGAACCCACTTATTAACCTTATGCCGCAGCAGAATTCTTTGAAAACATTGTGAATAAAGGAGAAGTTGCTCAAAATGAGTAATTTCTCCTTTTGCCACAATGTTTTCATCTTTTTTTCAGTAATTATACCCCCATTTTAAGAGATTTCCCATATTATATATTGAGACTATTTTTTCAAAGTCGTGCTGCAGATTTGTTGTACGTGGGAAAGATTAAATGTCAAAATCAGTTCCATAATCTTATCGGGTTAACATAATTTCAATAAAAGCATTGTGAAAGACAGTGGTACAGTGGTAGAACGTCGACGTCTCGTACCAAATGTCTCGGTTTGAATCCCATGATGAACGAGTTCTGCCTTTGGAATTTTTCGACACAGACGGCTGTGCCAGTACTGGTTTAAAGTCTCCAGGAAGCAGACTTCGAGCATGATTAATATAAGCTTTAAAAGGTTGTTTCGCAATTGATGTAAAATAAATAAGTTTGAAACTAAACTAATTTCAGTAAATAACTAAATATCGAGACTGATGTTTTAACCTTTCCCCACATACAGACCCATCCTGATGCCACTGCAGCAGACGCCTTTAGAAAACATTGCCAGAAATTGCTCAAAACAAGCAATTTCTTCTTTTTAACCACTAGGTTGTCAACCCTATTCAAAAACTATACTTTTGTTTCTAGAGATTTTCCGTATTTTGACAAAAACATGCTTTCTGCTGCAGGTTGTTGTTGTATCTGGGAAATGGTTAAAATAACCTTAGATCGTAAATCAACGATCTATGAAGAACAAATTTGCAGTTCATTAAAATAAAATCCAGATTTTTATTCCTTTATATTTTTAATTTCACATTCATAAAATTAAAATTACCAGTAATATGTTATCTTGAAATGCGGCAAAACCTTATGTTCAAATATATTAATATAGATTGATTTGTAATGTTTCATTATCTGGTTGAAAGTAAGGGAGTGTATACAATAAGACTTGTTACAAATACAACAAACCAAACTAGAACTATCACTGAAGATGATAAATACCCCCTAAACAGCACCTTGACCTATACCATAACTTAATAAGTAAAAGGGCCATAACTCTGTAAAATAACATGCAATTGTAACACTGCACGAAAATTGGGATTGGGAATTTAAGGAAATTTACTCTAAGTTAAATCCCAATTTGCGTGCAGTGTAACCCATTTAGATATGCACATCTCCTCTTGAAGATCTAGAAGCTTCATGTAAAATTTTATTGAATTCCACCCAGTGGTTTGTAAGAAATAGGCCGGGAAAAATATGGCTTCCGGCCGACAGACTGCCCGACACAGTGACTCCTATATACCCCCTCTTCTTCGAAGGGGGTATAATAAACTGTAAATAGGGACATTTCTAATAATCTGATCCGATCTCTTGAAACAAATGCTCAAAACTGCTCATAAAACGTGCGGTAACCAGGACATAAATTAGACATTTATAACGAATTAACTGATAACTTGACAAATACCATTGCTGCCGTTCTGTTTCACTTTCGGAGGACATTCAACCCATCCACAGGGTGCTTCTACTAGAGAATAATTTGACAATTAAACACTTCAACCCTTTCCCACACACAATCGCTTTCGACACCTCTGAATCGGACAACTTTTGCAAACATTGTCACAAAAGAGCATATTGCTCAGGATGAGCAATTTCTCCTTTTGCCACAATGCTCTCAACTCTAGTCAATAATAATATTTACATTCATAGATATTTTCCATATATTTGCCAAGATTTCAGGAAAGTTGCCTACTGCAGATTTGCTGTATGTGGGAAAGTGTTAAAGAGAGTATGCAATATCTAAGCCCTTTGGTTTTAACCCTTTCCCTCATATAGACGCTTTCTGACGTCTCAGCAGCAGACGGCTTTTTGTAAACATAGTGACAAAAGAAGAAATTGCTCAAAACGAGCAATTGCTCCTTTGGCCACAACGTTTTCCACTTTTAGTCATAGGTTATCACTTAAATTATAGATTTTCTATTTTTTGAAATTTGTTCAAAGTCGTCTGCTGCAGAATTGTTGTATGAGGCAATGACTGCAAGGGCTTTGATAAGTTCATACATAACACATTCCTAGTAAGTCACACAATGTACACATGTTGTTAATGCTTTCCCAAATACAATAAATCAGCAGCAGACTTTGAAAATGCCAGGTTAGAATATGGATAATTTCTCTTGACTAAAAGGAATCCGCTGTGGTAGAGTGGTTGGCGTCGGGGATTTCGAAACCGGGTGTCCCGGGTTCGATCCCCAGTCGCGGCACTACTGTCATGATGGAGTGCCCTTGGGCAAGGCACATTTTCTAGCCTAGTACTGGTTTGTTTGCCCAGGGATCATGAATAATTAAATTTAATTGCGCGCTAAATGACCTTAGCTGTCGATGCGCCATAAAACAATATACATTCATTCTCTTGACTAAATGTATAATTATTCAGAAGAGTTTTAAAAAAACATTGTGGCAAAATTGGAATAAATTGTTGGAATAAATTGAGCAGGCCGTCCAAAAGACGAACTACGGGACTTGGCGACCAGGGACAATCAGGTCTGCCACTGACGTTTCTAGGGTTCGAGACCTGCAGTGATATAAGAAGTGCTCATAATGAACAATTTCTACTTTTGTCACAATGTTTTCCACTCATTCATTAATTATACTTTCATACACAGACATAAACCATATTTTTGACCTAGATATTTTAAAGGTCATTTGCTGCAGATTTGCGTTAAAGGGGAAAGGGCTTATTTGGAGAAACACCTGAAGCGGACACCAGATCAAAAAAAGTTTGTTTCAAAACCTGTGATCAACAACTGTTGGATGAGACAGTGGTATAAACATTGAACTGAGTATAACAAGAGCACCGCGTACAGCACAGACGTTCGACTGACAGAAAACAGAAAAAAAGCTGAGCTGGACAAAAAACCTTAACCGGACGACGACGACGCCAGGGTCATGACAATAGCTCTCGTTTTTTCAAAAGTCGAGCTAAAGGTTACCCGATTGATGAAACAAAAATTTACTCTGTTTGATGAAGTGAATTTCATTGCACTGTAATAAGGGACTTAAATATATTTTGACATAGACTATATAACTTATAACAATGGGCACTAGTGCCCCTTTGCTTGAAATGCTAGTTTAAGTGTCAACTGCTTTGAAACAATCCTGTATATCAATCTTAACCCTTTCCCTCATATGACAATTCTGCAGCAGACGACTTCGAACATATTTTGTCAAAACATAGAAAATCTCCATAATTGAATGGATAACCTATGACTAAAATTGGAAAACATTGTGGCAAAAGGAGAAATTGCACTTTCTGTGCAATTTCTTCTTTTGTCACTATGTTTTCAAAAAGCCGTCTGCTGCAGAGGCGTCAGAAAGCATCCATATGAGGGAAAGGGTTAACACGTCAAACATTGAAGGAACTCTTTTGGAAACAAAGTGTGAAGTGGGGGGAAAAAGCTTTCTTTGGCCAAAGATCTTCTGCATGAGTAAAACATTTGAGAATATCTCAAGTTCTTGAAGCTATTTTTCTCACTCCATTCTCCTGAAATATTCTCTGATGTCTAAAGAGTCATTTAGTCATGAACAGCACTGTTCTTCAAATGCTTTGGAGACCAGAGTAAACATATATAGAGAGAGGATTATAGACAACTTTTGATGACTAATAAGAAGACAAGTGTTGAAATTTCACACATTCTGACGCCTCTGCAGCAGATGCCTTCTGATTACATTGCAACAAAATGAAGAAATTGCTCATAAAATGTTCTTTAACCCTTTCCCTCATATAGACGCTTTCTGACGCCTCTGCAGCAGACGGCTATTTGAAAACATAGTGACAAAAAGAAACGTGCAATTTCTCCTTTTGACACAATGTTTTCCACTTTTAGTCATAGGTTATCCATTCAGTTATAGAGATTTTCTATTTTTTGACAAAATATGTTCAAAGTCGTCTGCTGCAGAATTGTAGTATGAGGGAAAGGGTTAACCGTTTACCACAATGTTTCCAACTTCATTCATAATTTTCTTTTTGTATGTGGGAATAGTTTAATTAACTTGAGATCAATTTTACCAGTATCCCTCAATGCTTTTAGCTCTTAACCCTTTCCCTCATACAACAATTCTGCAGCAGACAACTTTGAACGTATTTTGTCATAAAATAGAAAAATCTCCATAATTGAATGGATAACCTATGACAAAAAGTGGAAAACATTGTGGCAAAAGGAGAAATTGCTCATTTTGAGCAATTTCTTCTTTTGTCACTATGTTTTCAAAAAGCCGTCTGCTGCAGAGGCGTCAGAAAGCGTCTATATGAGGGAAAGGGTTAATCAAATCTTACTCCCCAAAATAATCCCATCATCACAATTTTTCATAGATTGTTTTTAGAGCAGAAGGCTCATGAAATAGCATATGAGGTAAAATGGTTATAATAATTGAGATAATTCTTACAAATCTTCTATCCATTTTTCAGAGCATATTTATTGTAAAAATTTCTGAGTTGGTCCCCAGAACACAAGGCTTAGCATGGTGTGGGGGACAAGTCTGAAGAAGGATGGACCAATCCCCTTGTAGAAACCCCAAACCCCTTCCCGATTGTAGATCTTAGAGGAGCAGTTTGGCACATTTTTGTATTTTCCGTCTTGACCCACAGGCTGATTGTACATTTGAGTTGAGACGACATCGATTGGCGTCATACACAGCACAACAACAATTCCTCCCATCATAGCTGCCAGCAGGGAATTAAACACACTGAGTTCTGGAAACACCTGTGGAAGTAAATACATAAATGGGTCAGACAAAAACAAGAGACCAATAGTCTGATTTGGCTCTCAACACTGTTAAACCACACCCACTGTCTGATCTGGATCTACAATGTAAAACCACACACACACAGTTTGATCTGGCTCTACAATGTAAAACCATCTGTACAGTCTAATCTGGCTCCTTAGTGTAAAGCCATCTGCACATTTTGATCTGGTTCCTAAGTGTAAAACAATCTGCACATTCTGATCTGGCTCTACACTGTAAAACCATATACACAGTATCATTATTTTCTGGCTCTACTTAAATTAACTATATGCACAGTCTGATCTGACTCTTCACCTGAGAGGATTTTCAAAGATAAGGGAACACATTACATCATTATAGAGTTGTCTGAACTCGCCAGCCATGTTTTTTTGGCTAATTAATTTAGTTTTATGGTTGATTGATTGAGGTTTAACGCCATTTCAACAATTTTTCAGCCATATCACGACGGCCAGCTCACCTACTCATGCGTTTCCTAGTTTTTTCATACCAGTACTAAACACAACATACTTTCCAAGCAACTGGCTGCATTTCCACATAGACTGTTAGTCCATTGGTGAACGACGAATGACGCATTTCACAGCGACTTTTGTCAAACGTCGGAAAGAATGTTGGCTGTAATTTAGTTTTAACATTTTCTGGTAATGTGTTGCCAAAACATAAATCATTATACATTGTCCTCGATCATAGGCCAAAAGTCCTTAGTGGACATCCAAACCCCATTCTGTTGGTACTGAAATAACTTCTCAGCAAGAAGATTGTTTTAAATACCCTTTCGTTCATTTGTTGGCTTATTTTACCTTCGCACCCGGCAATATTGAATACCAACAACATAGGGGGTTAAATGAGAAATACGAATGTAGACAAGATCCGAATCTGGGCCTCTGATTTTTAGTTGCGATGTCTTTTTGGTAATCCACTTGCGTTTAACCCTTTCCCACATACAACAAATCTGCAGTAGATGACTTTGAAAACATGCAGTTATAATATGGAATATCTCTATCAATGTAAAAACAAATTCGTAAAAATATAAAAAAAGTCTCTGTAAATGAAAGTATAATAATTTGATAGAGTTGAAAACATTGTGGCAAAAGGAGAAATTGCTCATTTTGAGCAATCTTTCCTTTCATCACAATGTTTTCAGTCTTCTGCTGCAGAGTGTCAGAAAGCGTCTGTATGAGGGAAAGGGTTAAATTAACAGAGTGTCAGCTTCTGATCATTGAAATTAAATCATTTCATTATTAGAATCTTATTTTAACCCTTTTTCACATACAGACGCTTTCTGATGTCTCTGCAGTAGACAGCTTTTGATAACATTGTGACAACAGGAGAAATTACTCAAAACTAGCAATTTCGCCTTTTGCCACAATGTTTTCAACTCATTTCCATGTGTAAACTTTCATTTAAAGAGATTTTCCCTATTTTTGCCTAGATGATTTGAAAGTTGTCTACTGCAGATTTGTTGTATGTGGGAAATGGTCATGAGAACAAGGTTTACAAAGATTGCGCCCTGGCAGCCATTTTGTTTTGAGATTTATGGGAAGGAGACACAAAAAGCCGAAATTGCTAATGTTGAGATTTTGATTCTTTTTATCACAAACATTTCGCCTCTTGTCTAAAATAAACCATCATTAATATTATCAATGATTTTCTTTACATAATTTCCTTTTTTCTAGATCTCCAGATAAGGGGCATAATGCATGTTCTAAAATATTGTTTTAACACTGGTACACATTTTGAGACAATTCTTTTCAGTACCCATGTCATAGGGTTTGGTATAATACTATGAGACATAGTGTGCGATAAGGAGCCGTATACTCCCTCCTTTTATGGACACCTGTAATTATAGCAACAATACATGGCATACCTTTTTGCTAACAATATATTCCTTTGTTGTAGTAAATGTTGAGAGTTGGACGCCTGACCGCCACCATAACCCTGGCTATAGCTGCGCTCACGCCTCTCCACAACCCTGGAAACAACAACAGGCTTTAACCCATGTTCCATATATAGGCCCGAATATCATAAGTAATACATCTGCATATTTAGTAAAAACGTAAACTTCTTTTTCATGCATACATGTCGAAATTATTTCCATTACCTGTTGTTAAGCTTGTTTTTGTTTTGTTTTATCACAGCCTATAATTCTTTTTCTATGTGATTCTCTTAACCCTTTCCCGCATACGACAATTCTGCAGCAGACGACTTTGAACGTATTTTGTCAAAACATAGAAAATCTCCATAATTGAATGGATAACCTATGACTAAAAGTGGAAAACATTTTGGCAAAAGGAGAAATTGCACGTTTTGTGCAATTTCTTCTTTTGTCACTATGTTTTCAAAAAGACGTCTGCTGCAGAGGCGTCAGAAAGCGTCTATATGAGGGAAAGGGTTAAACACCAGTTGGACTGATCAATCAACGAAATTAGATAAAAACCTCTCATTCTCCTCTTTACACTATTTAAGCGAAGTTAATTTTTCTTTCAATAAGATTTTCAATATTTGTTGTATGTTGGGAAAAGAGTAATGATCATTATGATCAAACTCCCCTTTTTCCAACAATAGTTACAAATTTCATCTGCAGTAGATGTGTCAAATGTCCCTATGTTACACGAACATAGGAAATATGTAACCCTTTCCCTTTATTTTAGACGCTTTCTGAAGCCTTTGCAGCAGACGGCTTTTTGAAAACATATATAGTGACAAAAGAAGAAATTGCTCAAAACAAGCAATTTTTTCTTTTAACACAATGTTTTCCACTTTTAGTCATAGGTTATCCATTCAATTATAGTGTTTTTCTATTTTTTGACAAAATATGTTTAAAAGTCGTCTGCTGCAGAATTGTCGTATGAGGGAAAGGGTTTAACATGAAGATTTATATATATGTCATATCTTCAAATTACTGAATACACATAGCTCTAGATAAGGGTCACTATTCATTTTCTAAAATCCTTATTTGACATTCAAACCCTATGATGTGGGTACTCAAAAGAATCGTCTCACTGAGACGATTCTTTTGAGTACTCACAACATAGGGTAAGTTCAGTCGTATGAGAAATATTGTGGGGGGGAAAGAGCAGTTTACTTTCCCATTATCAAGTCCTCTGCATACATTAAGTTAATAGTAAACTTACAGAGCTCTAGATAAGTTTTATTTGTTTATTTGGGGTACGTTAACATCATTTCAACATTATTTAAGTTATACCATGGCAACTGTTCCCTTATTCATGATCCCTGGGTAAACAAACCAGTCAGAGTTGTAGACAAACCTTATGTTGTGGGTACTCAAAGGAATCACCTCAGTAAGAAGATTATTTTGAGAACCAACAACATAGAGTTTAGTTGTGTAATAAAGTTTCGGTTAGAAACTTTTTACGGTCAGGGTCAAAGGTCACATATACTATGGTGCTATTTTTGCTTGTTACAAAACGAAATCAATGGGCAATTTGGCACTACTCGGATATCCGGTTTTCCGATTTCAGACTGTATATCAAATGTTTACGTCATTGAACATGTATCTAAGATTCTGTTCAGAGAACAATTCCATAAAAATGACGTCAGTGTCACTAAGCGCATTCAAATTTCAAGCTTTTCATTAACCACGTTAAAAATGGCGGATTCTTGACCTCTGGCCCGTATCGACTCGATTAAATTTTTCGATCTAGTAGATCCGATATGCGTTCGTTGGTAACAAAATACAGGAAACACCCGTTTTTTTATCATTTAGAAAACTGTTAAATGGATTTATTGTGTTAAACTGTCCATAACTGCTCGATTAGCGATTTCGCATTTGTCACAGGTGCCCGGCGCATAATAATACACTTTACATATATAATATATAGAATATGTAAAGTAGGTAAAGTGGGCGGTTTATGCGCCGGGCACCTGTGCCATTTGCACAAATCTTGGTCACTCAGTTTATTCTTATGCAAATTTGTCACATTATATGTTTATTGCTAGGCCTAATGGGAGTCATGTTGTTTTGTTTAATCTTTGTGTCACGAAACCATATCAGTGCGAATCATGAGAATTATTTGCAATGTTCCGGTTAACAATAACATTAGAGTTGCCGTTCATGTTTAACATGCTTGTAAAGAAAACCAAAATGTGCAGACTCGGAGTGTTTTGCCGAGGCATCATGTAAGTTTGAGCTGCATCCTCACAAGTATATGATTATATAAATAGTTTTTAAAGAACCTCACAACATTATTTCCATGTCAGACATGTCCAATGCTTCTTAATGCTTAAAATGAAACAAGGATTCCGTTTCGTACCCAATGTTGTACACACTTGAAGTCCAAGTCTGAAGTTGTGAACAGTATGTTTCGTCTTTCGTTCATCTGCTTCTCTGATAAGTAGAACCACTGAAGATATTCTCTGTTCATATATGTGTAATCTTGCGTCGCCTTGAGGAAGACATTATAGTGATACTAAACTCTGTTAGTGTTACTATCTTCAATTACGACAAGATTTTATGGATTCATGTCTATAGCCTATAGGTTAAAGTTTAAACATATTATGTCAGTACATGTACACTACACAGTCAATGAAATCAAGGATTTTGCAAGCTGGAATGTTCATGCTGGTTTCAAATAAGATATAAACAATTTTGTTTTCTATGTGTGCAACTAAACTTGTTCTTTCAGATTGAAATTGCAGGGGTTCGGGTGCGCAGCCCCTGATGTTGATAAAAAGTTAGATGCGTCTGGTAACATAAAATAAAATATTTTAACATTCATTCAAAGGGGCTGATATTGACCAATGTGTGGCAAATTATCTTCATTCTATATAGGCTTTAACAATTATAGAGATGTTCCTTATTTTTGAGTAGACATTTTGAAAGTCGTCTACTGCAGATATGTCTTGTGGGAAAGCTTCAAAGCGTTAAATTGATGATGTCTGTTAAAATTATTCTTTGATAAATTGGCAGTTAAACTAGATTAGCATGAAATAACCTTCAATTGTGAAAAGACTTTATTGATTCAAATAGGTGAAAATTAATGTACTGTGCGCCATGTCTTCTCAAAAGATTTGTGTTCTTGAATATGGTTATTTTTACTAACAGGCATAAGCAGATTGTTTATATTATGTTGCCACAAAGTGTATTCAGTTTGACCTAGTCACCTATTGTTCTTTGTTAATTTTTTGTATTTTGTTTGTCTTTGCACAGTATAATTGAATTAATGATGAAGCAGAAGTTTAGGGGTGTAGCCCCAAATGAGAATGGATAATCAATTTAAATAAAGAATATTAACCTTAATCCTTTCTCAAATAAAACAAATATGCAACAGACCATTTTGAAAACATCTAAGCAAAACAAATGGAAAATCTCTATAAATGAAAGTAAAATTATTAATAATCTTGAGTTGAAATAATAGCTCAATATGTTTAACCCTTTCCCTCATACAACAATTCTGCAGCAGATGACTTTGAACATTTTTGTCAAAAATTAGAAAATCTCTATAGATAATTGAATGGACAACCAACCTATGACTAAAAGAGGAAAACATTGTGGCAAAAGGAGAAATTGCTCATTTATACAATTTCTTCTTTTGTCACTGTATTCAAAAAGCCGTCTGCTGCAGATGCGTCAGAAAATGTCCATATGAGGGAAAAGGTTAACTTAAGATGTTTGTTTCTTTCAAACCAGGGTCTAAAGCTTTCTTTCCAGGGTCTTGTTGGTTTACATCATGTAATGTAATGAGTGACATTCCTCATCTGAATTTTCTTTATCCCTGTCCCACAGACAACATTAAAAAAAGCTAGGCCAAAATATTGAAAATCTCTTTGGATGAAAGCTAAACTATGGAATACAGTTTATAACAATTTTGATAATATTAAATTACAATTAAACTATCACAAGCTCGGATTTATTAGGAATTCCTCTTTTTGGTAAAGTACATGAGACATTTACCAGTAGTGACTTTCTTTGAGGACAATCTTGATCCTAAATTAAATGTGTTTAGCTACATTTTGAGACCTTATAGTTTTAACTGGTAAAACACCTGATCTAGCCAGGAGTTCTGAGTTCAAATCTCAGTGGGGAAGAAATGACACTGTAGCTAAATACATACAATTTAATCAATATCAGCACAGCTTTTGAGATAATCCTTAATCCATCATGCAATATCCACCAGCAACTATTTATTTAAATAACTGCTGCTTTTAAACTACTTGACCAATTTTAACTGAACTGCACAGAAATATTGATATGGTGTCCTCTTTCAAAATGTATAAAGGAATAAATTCTGTGTTGAGTTCTGGAAACTACCCCATAAGAAAGAAGTAAAGTGACACAATGTTTAGATATTCTGGTATTTCTGTATAATCTGGCAGGAAAGTTCCTTTAATATGTAACCCTAAAAATATTCAAATCATATTGATTGGTTGAAAAATATTATCCGCATGTGGCATGAGAAAAGAAGGAAGTTGCTGGTATAATTTCAAAGTTATAACACTGTTGCATTAATTTTCCTTATGTGACCATCCATACAATTATTCAAGTCATATTTATTAATTAAAAAACAATGTTGCTTGCAGGCATCATCAGAGTTAGGCGTCTTGTTTCAAGATAATTTGGCTTCAAAAAACATGTTGCCCTTTCCAGAGTGGTTTAAGATCAATGCTAACAGGCAGTATCAGAAAGGGAGTTAAATAACAATTTTCCTCTTAAACTGCATGTAGTCTAATGTCTAATAAGAATTAAGATAGTTTGGCAAAAAACGTTCTTTAATTTTAAAACAGGCTACATAAATTGTTCAAGGGATATTGATTAGTTCAAAGCAATGCTGAAATGTGGCATCAGAAATATGGTAAAATGACAAATCTAAAGGTTTTTCCTCTGCAACTGCTTGTCTGATTTCAAGTTCAGTTGGCAGAAATGTTTTTTTTCTTTTTCAAAATGGTGATGCATTTATCCAAAGACATATAAATATATTTTATATGTTATTTTATTAATGCATTTATTATGGCTATCAGGATATTCCCTCAAACTTAACAGTCATAAAACGTTTTATACTCTTTAAAGCTCTTAGGAAAATGTTCAATATCCACTAGTAAAAGTAGTCTGACATTCGGGAAGTATGTTGACTTAACTTGAACTCTCTACCCCTGGGTGACAACTCTATCCATTATCAATTGAGCAAATAGTAAATGTATTAGTGCACAACAGCTTAGTCTACTAGGTGATTAAATATGTTGAGACTGAATGCACTTCCCGAAACTTTCTGAGGCTTTGCCTTAATTCATATTATGAGAGATATTGTTGGGAAAAGACCAGTCTACTCCTCCTTTGTAACTTACCTACATTTCCATGTTCTTTAAAGATACTAGAGAATCCACGCATCCTGCTATCGCGGGAATGCTGAGTACCTACAGCAATAGCCTGGTTTGATCTGGCTTGTAGATTTGTCTTTACCTAGAAATACACAAGAATGTTTGAAGTAATGCTACAAATAACCATTTAACCCTTTCCCGCAAACAACAAATCTGCAGCAGACAACATCGATATCATCAGAGGACTAGATAATTAAGTAAACCGGTCTTTTTCCTATAATATCTCTCTCATTACTCAACTAAACCCTATGTTGTGGGTACTCAGAATAATCGTCTCACTCGTCTCACTGAGACGACTCTTTTGAGTACCCACAGCATGGGGTTTGAGTATCAAACTAGAAATACTGTGAGCAAAGCTCACTGAAGAATACCTCCGCTCCGCTACCAAAACATCAGATACAATGGTAAAGTTTCTACTTTGCTGTTGAAATTCAAAATGTCTTTCTGATCAAATAAATATCGAATGTTACATAATGTGATTAAATTTTTAATTGTGTTCTTAGTTAGACATGTTTGTTTACCATTTGTGTTTAAAATTCAAATCACGACACTCAAATAGAAAAACATCATGTCACAATGGTACATGTATCTATATATGATGTGTAACCTTTATGTAAAGTTTGAACCAAATCCATTGAGCCGTTTAGGAGGAGTAGTGCTTACAAGAAATGTGGACATACGGACGGACGTACTGGTGAAGTGTATTTGTGGGGTTATTTCTTTTGTTTGAAACTTGTGGGTTGCAACCCACAAGTATGCTTTTCATTCCGTAATAAACCCCCTTTTACGAAATGAATAACATTAATATGCAAATAAGATACCCGTTAGAAAAACTAAAATGGACAGACAGACAGACGGACGGACAGACAGGGTGATTCCTATATACCCTATATACCCTTATATTCCTATATAACTTTGTTTGCGGGGGGTATAATAAGGATTTTATAACATGACAAATGCCCTTACCTAGAGCACTGATATCATATAGGCAAAATTATAGAAAATCATTTTAAAACTGAAAGTTTAGTTATTGAATAGAGCTGAAAACATTGTCACAATCTTTTAAAAAGCTGTCTGCTGCAGATGCATCAAAAAGCGTCTGTATGTGGGAAAGGTTTCACAAACAGATACAGAGCACTAGAAAAGATACATATTTCATTTTCTATCATTCTTATTTGACCCTTCTTAAACCCTATGTTGAGAGAACCCACAACATAGGGTTTGATATAGTAATAAGGTAGATACTATGTATTGATATCATGTTGTTCTTCACTGAGACAATTTGATTGAGAACCCACAACATAGGGTTTTATATAGTAATAAGAGAGATACTGTGTTGTAATATCATGTTGTTCTTCACTGAGACAGTTTGATTGAGAACCCACAACATAGGGTTTTATATAGTAATAAGAGAGATACTGTGTTGTAATATCATGTTGTTCTTCACTGAGACAATTCTTTGAGAACCCACAACATAGGGTTTGATTTAGTAATAATGGATAAAACAAAGGGTTCGACTTAGTAATAAGGGATATACTATGTGGTAATATGTTATTCTTCACTGAGACAATTTGATTGAGAACCCATAACATAGGGTTTGATTTAGTAATAAGAGAGATACTTTGTTGTAATATCATGTTATTCTTCACCTAGATAATTTGATTCAGAACCTACAACATAGGGTTTTATATAGTAATAATGGATATATTGTCTTGTAATATCATGTTCTTCACTGAGAGAATTTGATTGAGAACCCATAACATAGGGTTTGATAAAGTAATAATGGATATACTGTCTTGTAATATCATGTTATTCTTCACTGAGACAATTTGATTGAGAACCCACATCATAGGGTTTTATATAGTAATAATGGATATACTGTGTTGTAATATCATGTTATTCTTCACTGAGAGAATTTTATTGAGAACCCACAACATAGGGTTTTATATAGTAATAAGGGATATACTGTGTGGTAATATCATGCAATTCTTCACTGAGAGAATTTGATTGAGAACCCACAACATAGGGTTTGATAAAGTAATAATGGATATACTGTGTGATAATATCATGTTATTCTTCACTGAGACAATTTGATTGAGAACCCACAACATAGGGTTTTTTATAGTAATAATGGATATACTGTGTTGTAATATCATGTTATTCTTCACTGAGAGAATTTGATTGAGAACCCACAACATAGGGTTTTATATAGTAATAATGGATATATTGTCTTGTAATATCATGTTCTTCAATGAGAGAATTTGATTGAGAACCCACAACATAGGGTTTAATAAAGTAATAATGGATATACTTTGTGATAATATCATGTTATTCTTCACTGAGACAATTTGATTGAGAACCCACAACATAGGTTTTTTTTTTATAGTAATAATGGATATATTGTGTGGTAATATCATGCAATTCTTCACTGAGAGAATTTGATTGAGAACCCACAACATAGGGTTTTATATAGTAATAATAGATATACTGTGTTGTAATATCATGTTATTCTTCACTGAGAGAATTTGATTGAGAACCCACAACATAGGGTTTTATATAGTAATAAGGGATATACTGTGTGGTAATATCATGCAATTCTTCACTGAGAGAATTTGATTGAGAACCCACAACATAGGGTTTTATATAGTAATAATGGATATACTGTGTTGTAATATCATGTTATTCTTCACTGAGAGAATTTGATTGAGAACCCACAACATAGGGTTTTATATAGTAATACTGGATATACTGTCTTGTAATATCATGTTCTTCACTGAGACAGTTTGATTGAGAACCCACAACATAGGGTTTTATATAGTAATAATGGATCAAACAAAGGGTTTGACTTAGTAATAAGGGATATACTATGTGGTAATATGTTATTCTTCACTGAGACAATTTGATTGAGAACCCGCAACATAGGGTTTGATTTAGTAATAAGAGAGATACTGTGTTGTAATATCATGTTATTCTTCACCTAGAGAATTTGATTCAGAACCTACAACATAGGGTTTTATATAGTAATAATGGATATATTGTCTTGTAATATCATGTTCTTCACTGAGAGAATTTGATTGAGAACCCACAACATAGAGTTTGATAAAGTAATAATGGATATACTGTGTGATAATATCATGTTATTCTTCACTGAGAGAATTTGATTGAGAACCCACAACATAGGGTTTTATATAGTAATAATAGATATACTGTGTTGTAATATCATGTTATTCTTCACTGAGAGAATTTTATTGAGAACCCACAACATAGGGTTTTATATAGTAATAAGGGATATACTGTGTGGTAATATCATGCAATTCTTCACTGAGAGAATTTGATTGAGAACCCACAACATAGGGTTTTATATAGTAATAATGGATATACTGTGTTGTAATATCATGTTATTCTTCACTGAGAGAATTTGATTGAGAACCCACAACATAGGGTTTTATATAGTAATAATGGATATACTGTCGTGTAATATCATGTTCTTCACTGAGAGAATTTGATTGAGAACCCACAACATAGGGTTTTATATAGTAATAATGGATATACTGTGTGGTAATATCATGCAATTCTTCACTGAGAGAATTTGATTGAGAACCCACACCATAGGGTTTTATATAGTAATAATGGATATACTGTGATGTAATATCATGTTATTCTTCACTGAGAGAATTTGATTGAGAACCCACAACATAGGGTTTTATATAGTAATAAGGGATATACTGTGTTGTAATATCATGCTATCCTTCACTGAGAGAATTTGATTGAGAACCCACAACATAGGGTTTTATATAGTAATAATGTATATATTGTGTTGTAATATCATGTTATCCTTCACTGAGAGAATTTGATTGAGAAACCACAACATAGGGTTTTATATAGTTATAAGGGATATACTGTGTTGTAATATCATGTTATTCTTCACTGAGAGAATTTGATTGAGAACCCACAACATAGGGTTTTATATAGTAATAATGGATATACTGTCTTGTAATATCATGTTCTTCACTGAGAGAATTTGATTGAGAACCCACAACATAGGGTTTTATATAGTAATAATGGATATACTGTGTGGTAATATCATGCAATTCTTCACTGAGATAATTTGATTGAGAACCCACAACAAAGGGTTTTATATAGTAATAATGGATTTACTGTGTTGTAATATCATGTTATTCTTCACTGAGAGAATTTGATTGAGAACTCACAACATAGGGTTTTATATAGTAATAATGGATATACTGTGTTGTAATATGTTATTCTTCATTGAGAGAATTTGATTGAGAACCCACAACATAGGGTTTTATATAGTAATAATGGATATACTGTGTTGTAATATCATGTTATTCTTCACTGAGAGAATTTGATCGAGAACCCACAACATAGGGTTTTATATAGTAATAAGGAATATACTGTGTTGTAATATCATGCTATCCTTCACTGAGAGAATTTGATTGATAACCCACAACATAGGGTTTTATATAGTAATAATGGATATATTGTTTTGTAATATCATGTAATCCTTCACTGAGAGAATTTGATTGAGAACCCACAACATAGGGTTTTATATAGTTATAAGGGATATACTGTGTTGTAATATCATGTTATTCTTCACTGAGAGAATTTGATTGAGAACTCACAACATCGAGTTTGATTTAGTAATAAGACATATACTGTGTGGTAATATTCTGTTATTCTTTACTGAGACAATCTGGTTGAGAACCCACAACATAGGGTTTGATTTAGTAATAAGGTAGATCTATACTAAATAATTTGATATCATGTTATACCTTTACTGAAACAATTCATTTGAAAACCCATAACATAGGGTTTGATTTAATAATAAGGTAGATGCCATCTGTTGATATCATGCTGTTCTTCACTGAGACAATTCTTTTGAGAAGCCACAACATAGGGTTTGATTTAATAATAAGGTAGATGCCATCTGTTGATATCATGTTATTCTTCACTGAGACAATTCATTTGAAAACCCACAATATAGGGTTTGATTTAATAATAAGGTAGATGCCATCTGTTGATATCATGTTATTCTTCACTGAGACAATTCTTTTGAGAACCCACAACATAGGTTTTGATTTAGTAATAAGAGAGATACTGTGTTGTAATATCATGTCATTCTTCAATGAGACGATTCTTTTGAGAACCCACAACATAGGGTTTGATTATGTAATAATGTAAATACTATCTGTTGATATCATGCTGTTCTTCACTGAAACAATTCATTTGAGAACCCACAACATAGGGTTTGATTTAGTAATAAGGTAAATACTATCTGTTGATATTATGTTATTCTTCAATGAGACGGTTCTTTTGAGAACCCACAACATAGGGTTTGATTATGTTATAATGTAAATACTATCTGTTGATATCATGCTGTTCTTCACTGAGATAATTTGTTTGAGAACCCACAACATAGGGTTTGATTTAATAATAAGGTAGATGCCATCTGTTGATATCATGTTATTCTTCACTGAGACAATTCTTTTGAGAACCCACAACATAGGGTTTGATTTAATAATAAGGTAAATACTATCTGTTGATATCATGCTGTTCTTCACTGAGACAATTCTTTTGAGAACCCACAACATAGGGTTTGATTTAATAATAAGGTAAATACTATCTGTTGATATCATGCTGTTCTTCACTGAGACAATTCTTTTGAGAACCCACAACATAGGGTTTAATTTAGTAATAGGAGAGATACTGTGTGGTAATATCATGTTATTCTTACTTATCTTGACCTCTGAGGTGCTTTCTGATGCCTCTACAGTAGACTTGTCGCTTAACCCTTTCCCTCATATGACAATTCTGCAGCAGACGACTTTGAACGTATTTTGTCAAAACATAGAAAATCTCCATAATTAAATGGATAACCTATGACAAAAAGTGGAAAACATTGTGGCAAAAAGGAGAAATTGCACGTTTTGTGCAATTTCTTCTTTTGTCACTATGTTTTCAAAAAGCCGTCTGATGCAGAAGCGTTGAAAAGCGTCTATATGGGGGAAAGTGTTAATAAAAAGTTATCTCCCTAGATAATTTACATAGGTGTGATGGGTGGGAAGGGCCGTATAAAGTATCCATGCAATACTGAGATATGGACCTTTGATGTTTGCAAAGTGGTTTGCTGCATATTTGTTGTAAATTTAACTGAAATGTTTAATACATAAAATGACTAAACCCTTTCCCTCATATAGATGCTTTCTGAAGCCTCTGCAGCAGACAGCTTTTTTGAAACATGTTGACAAAAGTAGAAATTACTGATCATGAGCAATTTTTTCTTTTTTTCACCATGTTTACCACTTTTAGTCATTTGTTATCCATTCAATTATAGCGATTTTCCATTGTTTGACAAAATATGTTCAGTCGTCCGCTACAGAATTGTCGTATGAGGAAAAGGGTTAAGTGTTTTCAACTGGAAAATGAATTAACTGTAGTAATATTGGATTGGAAAGATATTACGGTTGATGGATTGGTGGGGTTAATGGTTAATGGAAAGATATTACAGTCGATGGATTGATTGGATTTAAATGGTGCAAGTATTTATAAATTACTTTGTATATAATATATTCTCATCTAAATTCTCAAAAATTATAATAATCAAAGTACTGAAAGTACTGATGGAAGGTGATTTAAGATTATGTCAACCAGGTGCAGATGGGATAATGAAATTTATGCAAGTTACGCACATATCATGGCTACGATGTGTGGATAGGAACGAAAGGGGAATAAATGAAACAAAGAAATTAAATCTTAAAAATGCGGGTCCCGGGTTCGATCCCCGGTTGAGGCACTACGGTCATGGTGGAGTGTTCTTGGGCAAGGCACATTTTATAGCCTAGTACTGGGTTGATTACCCAGGGATCATGAATAATAATCAAGCGCTCTAAATGACCTTAGCTGTCGATGCGCCATAAAACAATATACATTCATTCATTGTCTGGCCACTGGTTAAAACGTTTAACTGTCTTTGATCAAGAAGGACTTCAAGAAAACCAACAACTTCACTAGACAATGTGAATTACAAATAAGAATAACTTTCTAATATGAATGAAAATGTCAGGGGTATTCCATAAATGGAGCTTTTCTTAGCCTGGGGTTACACAATATAACATGATAATAAATACTAGACATTAAGATAAATACTTCACCGATATGAAATCCCATAAGTTACTCTCTTAATGTGTATTAAACATCTGAACTTACTAAACGTTCAGCAAAACGTCGAATACTCAAGAAATTATTTTCTATTAAAAAGTGTCCTACTTAAGTCTCTCGTGGAATGTAGGTCTTTAACAGCTATTGACCTATTTTGTATCTGTATTTAAACGTTGATTTAACTCGGTAGGAACTCCAATTAGTTGATTGATTTATTGATTAGTTGATAGTTTGCGCCCTTTACAGCATCGTTTCAGTTATAACTGTACATATATATGAAACATATTTTACTTGAATACTTAAGGATGCTTGGGATTTTGAAACCGGGAGAATACAGAGGTGAAAAGAGACGAGAAGTGGCATATTGGAACATATATAGACACAACTATGGATAATTTCTGTCAGTGAAAATGTTTGAAATAAAGTTGCAAGGCGTTGTAAAATGGTTGTAAATTTATAGTGTGGTATCCAGAATATTGAAAAAATATTTTTGGAAGAGGGTCGACACATTGTGTAAAAAGGAGGAATAAGTGGTTTTGAGTAATTGTTATATTTTTTAGAAAAGTTTTTTAAATGTATCCTAGTCGAGTCCCGGAAGCTCTGTTGGTAGCGTCGCGGGCTGTCAATCCAGTGGCTGTGAGTCAAATCGCGGCTCGGATCACTTTTTTCCGTCGTTTGACACAACCATTAGATAATTGTTAATTGCGCTGAAATTAATCGTATATAACATTTAAAGCAATAAAGAAAGTTAAAGAAACTTATTGTTAATTGAGATGAATTAAGCAATTAATATAAACATGTAAAACTTTATTATTAACACCTGATACATACAAACTATTAAAAGATGAAACCTTGCCTAATTCTCCTTTTACCACAATGTTATCCTGTCACGATGTTTTCATAGTATACGGCCTACATATCATGTAAAAGTTCCCCATTTTTCACCCTGTATGTACATATGTCCACATTTCTCCTTTTACCACATATACGGCCTACATATCATGTACATGTCCCAATTTATCCCCATGTTTGTACATTTCTCCTATTACAACAATGTTATCCTGTCACGATGTTTTCAAAGTATACGGCCTACCCATCATGTAAAAGTTTCCCATTTCTCACCATGTATGTGCATTCCTCCTTTGACCACAATTTTATCCTGTCACGATGTTTTCAAAGTTTACGGACTACGGTTTATTCCCATTTGGTCTACACTTTTTGCACTTTGTCCCATTTGGTCTACACCCAGTTTGGACCCCAGTGTCATTTCGTCTTCACTTATATTTAAGTTGACAGACAGCCCCTTACACACTTATTCAATAAGACAAACATCTTTTGTTAAAAATATGTGGGTTAATAATGAGATGGCATTCAAACACTGCAAACAGTGTAAACTAAGATCATCTGATCTTTAATGTAGACTCAGACTACCTGTCAGTTCAGTATAAACTGCAGCAGCCAGTCCTAGTCTACATTATGTTGAGACCCTCAAAAGTAAGTTTTCACACCATTCAGGTGTGAAAGATAATTAAAGATAATATGTGTTATTTTAGGAGGCATAAATGCTAAAATGCTTTAATGTCAATGTCAGATAAATTAGCAAGCTCCATAGAAATAAAGCTTTGCATATTCATGTTATGAACAGTAGACGAAATGGGAATTAGGGTGTAGACCAAATGGGACAAAAAACAGTAGACCAAATGGGATTAGACGAAATGGGAAGTTACCACGGCCTACATATTATGTAAATGTCCCGACTTCTCTCTATGTTTGTACATTTCTCCTTTATCACACTGTTATCCTGTCACAGTGTTTTCATTGTATACGGCCTACCCATCATGTAAATATTGTACAGAGTACAAATGTATCATGTAAATGGTTCCCATTTCTCCCCATGTATGTACACATTTCTCCAATTACCACAATGTTATCATGTCACGATATTTTCAAAGTATACGGCCTACATACCATGCAAAAGTTCCCCGTTTCTCACCCTGTATGTACATGTGTCCACATGTCACGATGTTTTCAAAGTATACAGCCTGTAAAAGTTCCCCCTTTCTCATCATGTATGTACATTTCTCCTTTTACCACAATGTTATCCCGACACGATGTTTTCAAAGTGTACGGCCTATGTATTAGTGAAAACCCGTTTTGCCCGATGTTTTCAACTTCACTGAATAATTGTTGTGATTTCTGATAAGTTTTTCAAAGTCGTATCATGTTTTTATTGTATACTTTGTTTTTTGATCTGCAGCACCTGTTTGAAAAAAAGGTGGAAAAGGGATGATCAATGCCTTGTTTTTCCCCAATGTTTTCTACTTCATTGAAGAATCACTTTTATTTGATATGTTTTTAGAATTAATATTCGTGATTACTTGTTTTACCCCAATATTTTAAATTCATAGAATAATTGGTGTGGTATCTGATTAGTTTTTCAAAGTCATCTCAACTATTTATAACACATCAAGATCGTTTTGCCCGATGTGTTCAACTTCACTGAATACTTGTTGTGATTTCTGATAAGTTTTTCAAAGTCGTATCATGTTTTTATTGTATACTTTGTTTTTTAATCTGCAGCACATGTTTGAAAAAAAGGTGGAAAAGGGATGATCAATGCCTTGTTTTTCCCCAATGTTTTCTACTTCATTGAAGAATCACTTTTATTTGATATGTTTTTAGAATTAATATTCGTGAATACTTGTTTTACCCCAATGTTTTAAATTCATAGAATAATTGGTGTGGTATCTGATTAGTTTTTCAAAGTCATCCTCAACTATTTATAACACATCAAGATCGTTTATTTAATCATTATTTAAAGATAATTAAATAGCCAATCAAATGTTTTATTATTTAAACATGACTGTTAATAGGGTAAAATAAAAGTGGGGTCGAAATCACTTACGACACTGGGGTCTAAAATATTTGGGGTCGAAATCACTGGCTACCATATGATGTTATGAAGCGTTGTTAAAAGTAAGTTCGTGTCAATTCTACAGTGTTATACTATTCAATTAAATAAAAAGTATTTGTACATATTGAAAACAATCTAGTCCACATTGGAATTATATTACGTTTTGATTTCATTCATTGGGTGTAATAATTCGACGATAGGTCAGTCCTCGAATTGACCTAGTTCGTTTACTGCGTATCGGTGTTGTTTACAAAAGAAAGCGTGCGGCGTAGGAATATTCATAAGATACTGTTTACTGCAGAATCATTTGTATTTCTCAAAATAAAATTTATTTAAAAAAACAAACCAGTGTCTACATCAAACTGGTTGTAAATGAAAACACTTTAAGTATGAGTTTACATTGATTTTTGCGAACTATATTGATTAGCGTATGTATGAAAAGATCATATAGTTTATAGAGAGGATGTGTGTTGTTGGGCATATTCCATCAGCCTGTGCAATCCCATAGGAAGAAGATTATCATAATAATCACCTTCCAAAAACCTTTCAAATGTCAATTTGTATGCATCACTTGACAAATTTAAACTTATCCAGACCATAATGTTATATGCATGTATATATATATGATATGGATATTGTGTATAAAGACCACCCATGTATATAGTGTAACATGAATCTTCATAGAATTTCGAAAACTGTTTGATCTCAGCGTTTTCAGTTTTCATCAACCCAAATTGGTTGAAAATACAATGTAGGTCATTTAATTAAAATACAAAGATCAGACTAATTTTTACTTTGTGTCATCCTTATCATTATGTCTCCCCTTCTCCGAAAGGGGGGACATGCTGTATTTGTAGTTATTACGATTCCCCAACAGAGTTGGGAATCGTATTGTTTTTCTACTGTTTTTTATTACGATTCCCCCGATTCCCCAACAGAGTTGGGAATCGTATTGTTTTTCTACTGTTTTTTATTATTATTACGATTCCCCAACAGAGTTGGGAATCGTATTGTTTTTCTATTGTTTTTTATTATTATTACGATTCCCCAACAGAGTTGGGAATCGTATTGTTTTTCTACTGTTTTTTATTATTCTTCTTCTTCTTCTTCTTATTATTATTATTATTATTATTTTCTTTCTCCTATCCAAATTTTTGTCCAGAGCAATACTCATGAACTACTTGATGGAATTGATCGAAACTTGCAACATAGATAGATGGCAATGTGAACTTGTGTAGTTTTCAAGAATGATAACTCTGAGCCACTTTTTTGCAAAGTTATCTCCCCTTTTTCAATATTTTAATCAATTTTTGTCAGAGCCATATCTTGTGAACGAATGGTCAGATATTATTGAAACTTGGAACATAGATAGATGGCACTGTGCAGTTGTACAACATGCAAGAATTATAACTCTGGGCCACTTTTTTGCAAAGTTATCTCCCCTTTTTCATTTTTTTAATAATTGGGTGATTTGAACTTGTATAACTCGATAACGAAAAGAGATAGAGACTTGAAACTTAGTACAAATGTTCCCAATCAAGTGACCTACTTTCTCATGTGTATTTCAGCTTGACCGAATACTCGTTTCTGATTGGTCGATTTTTCGGACTTGTATAACTCGAAAATGACTAGTGATAGAGACTTGAAACTTAGTACATGTGATTCTAATCAAGTAGTACTACTTTCTCAAGTGTATTAGCGCATGACCGAATACTCGTTTCTGATTGGTCGATTTTTCTGACTTGTATAACTCAAAAACGACAAGTGATAGAGACTTGAAACTTAGTACATGTGTTTCTTATCAAGTAGTTCTACTTTTGCATGTGTATTAGCGCATGACCGAATACTCGTTTCTGATTGGTCGATTTTTCGGACTTGTATAACTCAAAAACGACAAGTGATAGAGACTTGAAACTTAGTACATGTGTTTCTTATCAAGTAGTACTATTTTTGCATGTGTATTAGCGCATGACCGAATACTCGTTTCTGATTGGTCGATTTTTCGGACTTGTATAACTCACAAACGACAAGTGATAGAGACTTGAAACTTAGTACATGTGTCCCTAATCAAGTAGTAGTACTTTCGCAAGTGTATTAGCGCATTACCGAATACTCTGGGCCATTGTGTTATCTGCCCTTGTTCAATACAATGGCAAGGGAATCGTTCGTAACTGTTGCTACAGTTACAATCTCTAGTTATTCTTCTTCTTCTTATTATTATTATTATTATTATTTTCTTTCTCCTATCCAAATTTTTGTCCAGAGCAATACTCATAAACTACTTGATGGAATTGATCGAAACTTGCAACATAGATAGATGGCAATGTGAACTTGTGTAGTTTTCAAGAATGATAACTCTGAGCCACTTTTGTGCAAAGTTATCTCCCCTTTTTCAATATTTTAATCAATTTTTGTCAGAGCGATATCTTGTGAACGAATGGTCAGATATTATTGAAACTTGGAACATAGATAGATGGCACTGTGCAGTTGTACAACATGCAAGAATTATAACTCTGGGCCACTTTTTTGCAAAGTTATCTCCCCTTTTTCATTTTTTTAATAATTGGGTGATTTGAACTTGTATAACTCGATAACGAAAAGAGATAGAGACTTGAAACTTAGTACAAATGTTCCCAATCAAGTGACCTACTTTCTCATGTGTAATTGAGCTTGACAGAATACTCGTTTCTGATTGGTCGATTTTTCTGACTTGTATAACTCGAACATGACTAGTGATAGAGACTTGAAACTTAGTACATGTGATTCTAATCAAGTAGTACTACTTTCTCAAGTGTATTAGCGCATGACCGAATACTCGTTTCTGATTGGTCGATTTTTCTGACTTGTATAACTCAAAAACGACAAGTGATAGAGACTTGAAACTTAGTACATGTGTTTCTTATCAAGTAGTTCTACTTTTGCATGTGTATTAGCGCATGACCGAATACTCGTTTCTGATTGGTCGATTTTTCGGACTTGTATAACTCAAAAACGACAAGTGATAGAGACTTGAAACTTAGTACATGTGTTTCTTATCAAGTAGTACTACTTTTGCATGTGTATTAGCGCATGACCGAATACTCGTTTCTGATTGGTCGATTTTTCGGACTTGTATAACTCAAAAACGACAAGTGATAGAGACTTGAAACTTAGTACATGTGTCCCTAATCAAGTAGTAGTACTTTCGCAAGTGTATTAGCGCATTACCGAATACTCTGAATGCCATTGTGTTATCTGCCCTTGTTCAATAAAATGGCAAGGGAATCGTTCGTAACTGTTGCTACAGTTACAATCTCTAGTTATTATTATTTTCTTTCTCCTATCCAAATTTTTGTCCAGAGCAATACTCATAAACTACTTGATGGAATTAATTGAAACTTGCAACATAGATAGATGGCAATGTGAACTTGTGTAGTTTTCAAGAATGATAACTCTGAGCCACTTTTTTGCAAAGTTATCTCCCCCTTTTCAATATTTTAATCAATTTTTGTCAGAGCGATATCTTGTGAACGAATGGTCAGATATTATTGAAACTTGGAACATAGATAGATGGCACTGTACAGTTGTACAACATGCAAGAATTATAACTCTGGGCCACTTTTTTGCAAAGTTATCTCCCCTTTTTCAATATATTAAAAATTGTGTGATTTGAGCTTGTATAACTCGATAACGAAAAGTGATAGAGACTTGAAATTTAGTACAAATGTTTCCAATCAAGTGATACTACTATCTCATGTGTATTTGCGCATGACCGAATACTCGCTTCTGATTGGTCGATTTTTCGGACTTGTATAACTCAAAAACGACTAGTGATAGAGACTTGAAACTTAGTGCATGTGTTTCTAATCAGGTAGTACTACTTTCTCAAGTGAATTACCGCATGACCGAATACTCGTTTCTGATTGGTCGATTTTTCGGACATGTATAACTCAAAAACGACAAGTGATAGAGACTTGAAACTTAGTACAAGTTTTCCCAATCAAGTGATACTACTTTCTCATGTGTATTTGAGCATGACCGAATACTCGCTTCTGATTGGTCGATTTTTCTGACTTATATAACTAAAGAATGACTAGTGATAGAGACTTGAAACTTAGTACATGTGATTCTAATCAAGAAATACTACTTTCTCAAGTGTATTAGCGCATGACCGAATACTTGTTTCTGATTGGTCGATTTTTCTGACTTGTATAACTCAAAAACGAAAAGTGATAGAGACTTGAAACTTAGTACATGTATTTCTAATCAAGTGGTATTACTTTCTCAAGTGTATTAGCGCATGACCGAATACTCGTTTCTGATTGGTCGATTTTTCGGAATTGTATAACTCAAAAACGACAAGTGATAGAGACTTGAAACTTAGTTCATGTGTTCCTAATCAAGTGGTACTACTTTCGCAAGTGTATTTGCGCATGACCGAATACTCGTTTCTGTTATCTCCCATTGTTAAATAAAATGGCAAGGGAATCGTTCGTAACTGTTGCTACAGTTACAATCTCTAGTTCTTCTTCTTCTTCTTATTATTATTATTATTATTATTTTCTTTCTCCTATCCAAATTTTTGTCCAGAGCAATACTCATGAACTACTCCATGGAATTGATCGAAACTTGCAACATAGATAGATGGCAATGTGAACTTGTGTAGTTTTCAAGAATGATAACTCTGAGCCACTTTTTTGCAAAGTTATCTCCCCTTTTTCAATATTTTAATCAATTTTTGTCAGAGCCATATCTTGTGAACGAATGGTCAGATATTATTGAAACTTGGAACATAGATAGATGGCACTGTGCAGTTGTACAACATGCAAGAATTATAACTCTGGGCCACTTTTTTGCAAAGTTATCTCCCCTTTTTCATTTTTTTAATAATTGGGTGATTTGAACTTGTATAACTCGATAACGAAAAGAGATAGAGACTTGAAACTTATAGTACAAATGTTCCCAATCAAGTGACCTACTTTCTCATGTGTATTTCAGCTTGACCGAATACTCGTTTCTGATTGGTCGATTTTTCGGACTTGTATAACTCGAAAATGACTAGTGATAGAGACTTGAAACTTAGTACATGTGATTCTAATCAAGTAGTACTACTTTCTCAAGTGTATTAGCGCATGACCGAATACTCGTTTCTGATTGGTCGATTTTTCTGACTTGTATAACTCAAAAACGACAAGTGATAGAGACTTGAAACTTAGTACATGTGTTTCTTATCAAGTAGTACTATTTTTGCATGTGTATTAGCGCATGACCGAATACTCGTTTCTGATTGGTCGATTTTTCGGACTTGTATAACTCACAAACGACAAGTGATAGAGACTTGAAACTTAGTACATGTGTCCCTAATCAGGTAGTAGTACTTTCGCAAGTGTATTAGCGCATTACCGAATACTCTGGGCCATTGTGTTATCTGCCCTTGTTCAATACAATGGCAAGGGAATCGTTCGTAACTGTTGCTACAGTTACAATCTCTAGTTATTATTCTTCTTCTTCTTCTTATTATTATTATTATTATTATTTTCTTTCTCCTATCCAAATTTTTGTCCAGAGCAATACTCATAAACTACTTGATGAAATTGATCGAAACTTGCAACATAGATAGATGGCAATGTGAACTTGTGTAGTTTTCAAGAATGATAACTCTGAGCCACTTTTTTGCAAAGTTATCTCCCCTTTTTCAATATTTTAATCAATTTTTGTCAGAGCGATATCTTGTGAACGAATGGTCAGATATTATTGAAACTTGGAACATAGATAGATGGCACTGTGCAGTTGTACAACATGCAAGAATTATAACTCTGGGCCACTTTTTTGCAAAGTTATCTCCCCTTTTTCATTTTTTTTAATAATTGGGTGATTTGAACTTGTATAACTCGATAACGAAAAGACATAGAGACTTGAAACTTAGTACGAATGTTCCCAATCAAGTGACCTACTTTCTCATGTGTATTTGAGCTTGACCGAATACTCGTTTCTGATTGGTCGATTTTTCGGACTTGTATAACTCGAAAATGACTAGTGATAGAGACTTGAAACTTAGTACATGTCATTCTAATCAAGTAGTACTACTTTCTCAAGTGTATTAGCGCATGACCGAATACTCGTTTCTGATTGGTCGATTTTTCTGACTTGTATAACTCAAAAACGACAAGTGATTGAGACTTGAAACTTAGTACATGTGTTTCTTATCAAGTAGTTCTACTTTTGCATGTGTATTAGCGCATGACCGAATACTCGTTTCTGATTGGTCGATTTTTCGGACTTGTATAACTCAAAAACGACAAGTGATAGAGACTTGAAACTTAGTACATGTGTTTCTTATCAAGTAGTACTATTTTTGCATGTGTATTAGCGCATGACCGAATACTCGTTTCTGATTGGTCGATTTTTCGGACTTGTATAACTCAAAAACGACAAGTGATAGAGACTTGAAACTTAGTACATGTGTCCCTAATCAAGTAGTAGTACTTTCGCAAGTGTATTAGCGCATTACCGAATACTCTGGGCCATTGTGTTATCTGCCCTTGTGCAATAAAATGGCAAGGGAATCGTTCGTAACTGTTGCTACAGTTACAATCTCTAGTTCTTATTCTTATTCTTATTATTATTCTTCTTCTTCTTCTTAACTTTTGTTTGTCCAGAGCAGAACTCGGAAACTACTTGAAGTAATTGATTGAAACTTGGAACATAGATAGATGGCAATGTGAAGTTGTGCACCTTGCAAGAATTATAACTCTGGGCCACTTTGTTGCAAAGTTATCTGCCCTTGTTCAATATTTTAATAGTGTAAACTTTGTCCAGAGCAGAACTCAGAAACTACTTGAAGGAATTTATTGAAACTTGGAACATAGATAGATGGCAATGTGAAGTTGTGCACCTTGCCATAATTATGAGTTATCTCCCCCTTGTTCAATACTTTAATAGTGTAAACTTTGTTCAGAGCAGAACTCAGAAACTACTTGAAGGAATTTATTGAAACTTGGAATATAGTTAGATGGCAATGTGAAGTTGTGCACCTTGCAAGAATTATGAGTTATCTCCCCCTTGTTCAATATTTTAATAGTGTAAACTTTGTCCAGAGCAGAACTCAGAAACTACTTGAAGGAATTTATTGAAACTTGGAACATAGATAGATGGCAATGTGAAGTTGTGCACCTTGCAAGAATTATGAGTTATCTCCCCCTTGTTCAATATTTTAATAGTGTAAACTTTGTCCAGAGCAGAACTCAGAAACTACTTGAAGGAATTTATTGAAACTTGGAACATAGATAGATGGCAATGTGAAGTTGTGCACCTTGCAATAATTATGAGTTATCTCCCCTTGTTCAATATTTTAATAGTGTAAACTTTCTCCAGAGCATAACTAAGAAAGTACTTAAAGGAATTTATTGAAACTTGGAATATAGACAGATGGCAATGTGAAGTTGTGCACCTTGCAAGAATTATAACTCTGGGCTACTTCGTTGCAAAGTTATCTCCCCTTGTTCAATATTGTAATAGTCATTGACAAACTGCAATGGGGAGACATATGTTTTTTCATAAAAACAACCTTTCTAGTTTTACCTGTAATGGACAGTATAGGCACCTTCATCTGCAATTCACCTTGCAACTGCATGCGAGTCTTCCCAACCTGTAAAATAGCGGTATCAGATGGAGTTATCAAAGGTCTAGAGAAGGAGTACTAAAGTGATCTTTCCCCCACAATATTTCTCTTATTTTCTAACAAAACCGTATGTTGTGCATGCTAAAAAGAATCATCTCACTGAGACAATCTTTTTAGTGCCCACAACATAGCTTAGTCTTCAACTACTGAAGCGGTATCAAAAGGCAACGCCAAAAAGGAAATGGTTAAAGTTGACAGGTTAGCCTAGTTAAAACTAGAGATTGCTTTTTTGAAAAAGCGCTTGTCTCCCAATTTGTGTGGTCGTAGGGGAGGAAAAGAAATGATGGAGTCAAAATCAATAGGGATCATCTACAGGTTAGGACCAAACTGCTCACCAAGTATGAAGCTCCAGGACATAAGCATTCTTGAGTTATTGAGTAAAAATGATTTTTCAGCCGAAGGTTACCGTGACCGGGTAAAAACAATATGTCACCCCCATGTATGGGGAAGACATAATAACATTCATATGTAGTAAACTTTAATCTGCAGCAGATGAATTGGAAATGATATGGGTAAATATATGAAGCATCACCATAAATGAAAGTTTAATTATTGAATAGAGTTGAATGAGCAATTTCTCCTTTTGTCACTACGTTTTCAAGAGTCGTCTGCTTTAGATATATGTCAAAACGTGTATGTTGGAAAGGTAGGTTAATAACTCCATAATACAGATTAACCCTTTCCCCACATACAACATATCTGCAGCAGACTTCTTTGAAAACATCTAGAAAAAATTACGAAAAATCTCTGAAAATGAAGGTTTAATTACAGAAAAGATTTGAAAACTTTGTGGCAAAAGGATAAATTGCTTGTTTTGAGCACTTTCCCCTTTTGTCGCAATGTTTTCAAAAGTTGTATGCTGAAGATGCATCAGAAAGCGTCTACATATGGGAAAGGGTTAATCAAGATTATATATATACCTCGAGAGGGTTTGTAAAGAATCCAGTCCCACCAAGAGCAAACTCCCGTTGTGAAACTTGCATCATTTGTACATACATGTACTTTGTTACTGGTTTTATATTCACAAATATGTGTTCATTGTCCCGATTACTCCTTGAGTCCCTTCAGGAATTTCAAGTGGTCTATAAGAGTGAACAGGTCTTTTCCCAACAATATTTCTCTTATTACTCAACCAAATCCTATGTTGTGGGTACTCAAAAGAAACGATTCTTTGAGTACCCACAACATAGGATTTGAATGTCAAATAAGGATTTTGTTGCATGAAAAATGCCCCTTATCTAGAGCTCTGGTGAAAATGGCTTGCTAGATGTCTAGACAAGGGGAAGTTAAAACTGTAACTGCATAGGACTGTATTCATCAAACATTCTAAATCAATTATAATTCTAAATTTGAAGAATATTGATTCTTAACCCATTTCCCACATACAACAAATCAGATGACTTAGAAAACATTAAGTAAAAAATACCTGGATGAAAGAACAATTATTGAATAAATTAATGTTTTAAAAAGTTGTCAGAAAGCCTTTGTATATGGGAAAGGGTTAAGGACTATGTCATGGCCGAAATTAGACAATGAGCTGTTGGGAACACAAGTTCAAGTTGTCAAAATGTAGAGGACCTTGGGCTATGTAACTATTATAACCTGGTCAGATAAGCCTTTTTAAATGTATCTGAATGAAAGAAAATAATTGAAAATATTAGGGTGGAAATTTATAGGCAAATAAAGTACACATTTTTCGGCTCAGCTTTGCGTATTGAATTTGTTAAGTTATCATATATAAATATCAAATACCTGTAATAGTGAGGTAAAGTACCCTTGTATATGGAAAATAGATGATTTCAGGTATGTCACAGAAAACTAAAATGCACTTATTTCCTAATATTGAAAACCCTGACCAAACTGCACAGATACAGCTTGAGCAGGATCTTCACTTGTGTACATTTATCTCTCTAATGTTTGTATTGGACAACACTCTTTAACCCATTACTTCACATGGCTTTTCAATGGTAGACTGCTTTACAATTATCAAACAAACAATTTAACCTATCTAGAAAACTGAAAGAATTATATTGATAAAGAGTTGAAAATATTGCAATAAAAGGCGAAATTGCTTGTTTTTATCAATTTCATCTTTTATTGCAATGCTTTCAAAAGTCGTCATTTACAGCAGGCATCAAATGTCGTCTATGTGAAGTAATGGGTTAAATCAGTCTAAATTCTAATATAATTGTGTTCACACACCATACGAAATTAATTTTTTTGTCGAACACCACATACTTTTACAGGATGTATGAAAATTGAATTCTCGTTGCATCTACAAGGATAATTTACCTCACTGTTACAGGTATTTGATATTTATATTAGATTACTAAACAATGTGCAAAGGTGAGCCGAAAAGTGTGCACTTCATTTGCCTATTAATTCCCAATTTCAATTATTTCTTTCATTCAGATACATTTAAAAATGCTTATCTGACCAGGTTATAATAGTTACATAGCCCAAGGTCCTCTACATTTTAACAACTTGAACTTGTGTTACCAACATCTCATTGTCTAATTTCGGCCATGACATAGTATGTGGGAAATGGGTTAAGAATCAATATTCTTCAAATTTATAATTATTTGAATGCATAGAAATTTCGGACAAGGAGAATGTTTAGACCTGCCAGCGTGACCACATATCTTGATTTCTCTTTGTCTTTACTAAGTACATTAATTTTAGGTAAAGACTTTTAAAACATCCCTTTTACACTCTATATACATGTGTGAGTTTTACAAATTAAAAACAAAAGACAAAGGCCAGTATATTAATTGAATGTACGTACATTTGATTTAAGCGGAATTCATACTGTATCTAGTCTAAACAGTACAATAGAGAACCCTTCTATTGAATTTGTAAATGTGGTCTAGTTCCTTACATCCTATGATATATTACGCAGTTATTAGTCAAAGAAGCCACGTCCCGTATTCACTAAACTTTTCAATTTAGATTTTTGACAAAATCTAAATCTTAATATTTATTCCATGTTTTAGATTTAATCCGTATTTACCAACGCGTTTTAAACCGATCTCAATTTAGTCTAGTTTGTAAATGTCGTAAGCGGCCGCGCAGCGACTCTGGTTCCCGAATCAAGTTAGGAGCTAAAATAAAAGACAGTACCATTCATCTATAGTCTATTTATAGATTTTCATTTTTATCGTAATTTCACATACATTTTTCATTTGCTTTGCTTTAAATAATCTGACTTTCATGTTCAGTACATACTTGATTCAAAGTTAACTTTGAGTACAATTGTTGTCGCAAAATGCAGACATGAAAAGATTTAAACCACAGAAATATCTGTTTCAAGATCAATTTCGTTCTTTTTCGCTGTCGCAGTTTCACATTCATGAAAATCGCGGTAAAACATGATATCGGTGTATTTGCCTAGCCGACAACATGTTTTTATCACGGATGCGATGTGAACATCCAGAAAACTTAAATGAAATGAAATCTTCTGGTTTTTACAAACAAAGTGTGATCGGATTAACTGAACTGAAAACTTAAATCACTATAAATGTAGACAGCATTTCAACTCTTATATCAACTGGTAAATTTACAGTTTGAGAAATAAATTCAAGTAAATTTTCAATGAAACTAGTTCCTATGTTAAGCCTTTCCCACGTACAACAGATATGTAGCACATTAAGTAACAAGAGCACCGCCCGCGGTTGCCTGACGCTCGTCTGATATTATCCTTTTACTGTTTTTTTTTTTTATATAAAATATATTCAAATTCGGAAAGAATATTTACATATTATAATGACCGCAAACAACTGCTATTTTTCAAGTTTTGAAGCAAGATTAACTTTGTGGAAATAAATACAAGTTCATATACATGATAAGGAAGATCTTCACAAGCGAACAAATGCTATGAATGAACGTATACAAGTGCTATGAATGAAAATATGAAAACATGAATTAATTTTACATTTGCAACAATGTTCGATAAACTGTGTCTGAATGAGGATACAACGTAGAACGTAATGTTTTCTCCTTGCATGAACGCCTAATTAAGTATAGGTGTGCCCTCAATTTAAATAAATTCTCACATAACAAGAACATTAAGAAAGTGTTGTAAAATCTAAATAATATCATGACATCTCACGATGATCAGATTGTTATAGAAATAATTTTATTTGATGTGTATTACAAGTCAAGCGTGGATTCAAACATTTCCAAATATTTTACAATTTAAAACAATTAGATATTCGGATAAAATCTGATTGATTGAAACGAATTGTTAAAAAAAACCACCCGATGCATATTAAAACCAAAGGCTTCTTTTCCCACAACATTTTTTTTCAAGAGCTACAATATCTAAAGAGGCAACATGTTAGGGTGCTTATCTAGTATGCATGAGTTTGATTTTACCATACCAATTCAGGAAAAGTGATTTCCACATCTTTCAACTTTCCCCCGGTAAATCAGTCGGTAGCGACGCGGGCTGTCAATCCAGCAGTTATAAGTTCGAATCGAAGCTCGGCCATCATTCTTTCCGTCAATGTGACAAGCGTCATTCATCTTTCACCAATGGGCTAACAGTCTATTTGGAAAAGAAGCCAGTTGCTTGGAAAGAATGTTGTGTGGATTACTTGAGTGAGAAAGCCAGACAACACATAGGTGAAATGGCCGCAGTGATATGACTGAACAATTGTTGAAAACGGCGTTAAAGCCTAATCAATCAATCCTTTTAATATAAACATTCTGTAATTTACCATTTAGAATGCCCCCTATCCCCTTATACATATTTAGTCGAGTAGTCGTTCGGGAGAACACACCATTCGTGAATTACCAGATAACTAACACTTCTCCCTAGCACATAACTATTGACAACATTGTGACAAAACACAAGAAATTTATCCCAGGACTCCAAATGCAGCAGACGATTTTGAAAATATCTGAGAGGGATTTTTTTCTTTTTTCCCACAACGTTTCAATTAGTAAATATATATATACATATATAATATATATAAATGATGTAAAAACCTATAAATGAATATAATAGAGGAAATATAAAGAATATAACTGAAAGTCGTAATTAAGGATAGATTAGCATATTTTGGGGAAACTACCCTACGACACGGTATGTCCTCGAATTGACCTAGTTCGTGTAATGTATATCTGATCCGGTGTATCGGTGTTGTTCACAAAAACGTGGCGCGTAAGAATATACATAGTAATGTTTACTGCAGAAATATTTGTATTTCTTAAAATAAAATTCACTTTAAAAGACACAAATACATTTTCAGTTTGAAAATAAAGTATAAACTCTATATTGTTCATTCAACTGATTGTAAATGAAAGGACTATTAGGTAGATTTTACTTTGAATTCATCGCACTATATTGATTAGCGTATGTATAAAAAAGTTCCTGTAGAATTAAATGTTATAGGGCATATTCCATTTGGGTCAGTGTGCAATCCCATAGGAAGAAGATTATTACATAATAATCACCTTCCAAATATGAGCATCGGGATGTCTTTTTTTGAAGGACTACCTAGCTAGTAGTTACAATGCAATATGTAACGGCGATATATTGAGACTACCCTTCAAAGCAGTCTCAATATATCGCCATTGTAACTACTAGGATGCGAACAGTCAAAATATAAAAGCGCATTCTTAGTACAGAAACCTGGACTACTATTCAAAGATGTCACGAACATTTCTCACTAACATAATGATTATCTAATCTAGCGTTTCATTTTGAACTTGTGTGGTTTTACAAATTCAGAAATGAAAACATCGAGGGAAAGGGCGATACTGCTCATTTTCCAGCAATGTCTTTAAAAGTACAGTAGTCTGCTGAAGGGACTGAGAACCTTACAAGATTACTGTACCCCCACCCACTTAATTCCTATATTGAGTTTGCAAGACTGGCAAAATCCTAGCGAATAGATATTGTAAAGGTTATTCCTGAAATACAATATAACGATTAATGTGTTCATGTCATGAACTAGACTGTTCAGATTGTATGACACTTCCTGTTTCCTATAAGATCACCAAAACAGTAATACCGATTTTAAGTTCACAAATCAGACATAGGGAACATCTCAGCCAACCGCGAAAACTGGGTCCCGGCTTGGAACCGTTACTCATTAAGGGGATGTATAAAAAATCATCTATATTCACTATGTATGTCAAATGTTCTCTTAAAAAAATGCAAGTTACTGTACCTACATAATCCATAATCCTTTATGGGCAAATGCGTTAGCCATAGGTAATTTTCACTGATCGCACAGTAATGTAAAACTTATAAATGCATTTTCCCTTGGTTACACAATTCAACTAAAACTTCCTATTCAACCTATACCATGATAAATCGACAGGATAAATACAGATATATCCATAAATGTACGTTTTAACTCTTTCAGCGGCGTCTTTCCAAAGAGATAATGGACTAGTCCATGTTCAAGATCGGGCGACTCAATTTTTCATGTTATAAGAGATTTGAAATATTTTGATAACTCAATGCTGATTTCATGTGAGAAAGCTCATTACGAGCTGACTAACTCGATTCTGTGTTGTTCGCAAAAACTTCCTTTTTGCCATTTGCGCTGAAAGAGTTAAAACATTTAAAACCTTTTGAATTCAAAAGAAATACTGCTTTTATAAAATACAATGATAAAATGTATGTGTCTTTAGAACATTTGATTTATTCATAGCATGGTGAATTCATCACTAAAGAATAATTTAAAACCATCTTTTATCATTTAAATCACCCATTAACTCATGTTACTGAAAAGAAACTCTTTTCCCTAAAACACAAGTTAAATATGTTGGACTATGTATACACATATCTAAGAAATGAATGGGCACTAGAAAATGAAATCCCAGAGAAAAGAATGGATGGATTCACTGATATGTCGAGCTTAAACACGTTTGATAACATCTTGCATAACTGCAGCTAGCATTCTGCACTTGAACATACTTAAACAAAGAGAGATGCTAAGATGAGATAAGAAATTGTATATATTATGGTTCCCTTTGTGAACCTTTATACACGAATGCAAATAGTTATTTATGTTTATACAAAGATACTCTGAATAACCTTTTCCCACCTGCAGACACAATTTGATGTACACGTAACCGCATCAGACGACATTTGAAAACGCTGTATCTAAAGGTAAAATTGCTCATAATGAGCACTTTCTCCATTTGCTACAATATTTTCAAATATTATTTCCTATTAAATTATTATGCTATTTTTTAAAATCATTTTAAATGTATTTGCCAAGACGCTTTTGAAGTCGTCTGCTGCAGAATAAATGTAAGTGAGAAATAGACCAAAAGAACTTTGAAAGTGTGTTGAAATCAGATATCGCATATAATTATGACATTTGCAATGTTTTATGGTTGTGAAACCCACGTAGCGACCATAACGGGCCGTGCTGACTAATATGTACTGCCACGCTATGTCATATAAATGTGCACTATATACCCGAGACCTCTCTCGCTTCGATGCAGGTTCGATCCCCACCGGGTCATACAGAGAACTTTAAAACTGGTGATTTGTGTTGAACAATCAGTGCTTAAAGACTTAAAGGCAAATAGATCAATCAGATCACTTTCCAGTTCTCTTCTTTCATTGTGTTAGCCTTGTATTTCAAATGTTAATATATGAAGATGAATATTTTCATGAAGGTGTCTCCGTTTGGTAATAAATTACTTCTCTATACGAATAGGTGTTGGGTCCACATTTGACTAGTTCGTCTTTTGACACAAGCAATACTCACAGGGATGCAGTTAACATAGGCATTAATGATACTTCGGACAAACTTCACGTGCACCTGCATTGTTTGCAAAAGCCTTTAATTGCCATTGCCAGCGAAAGGGTTAAAAACTAATGACAAATGAAGAAAGTGAGTGTATGCTCGCACTCCTGATACAAACATTCGAACAAACGTCTGAGTGATTATATTATGCTATAATAATATGTATGATAAAACGCGTGAACATAGTAAAGTGCCCACAGGTTGTAATGTACAATGTTTAGATTATGCCGACATGATGAAAGATCGGGCCTTTGAGATGTATTATTTATTCTGCATTCGAATCAATATACTCCGTTTTTTCAACACAATGCAGGAATCATGACTTTGTAATATTTTAAAAATACAATATACATAGCAAAGTTATATAGTCTTGCTTGGTAAAACATACGTGCTATTTTGAAGCGTGCCCGACTCCCCCCACCCCACGACACAAAAGTGTCAGAGTAACAGTACTACAAGATGCCCTATAACAGAAGGAAGGACTGAAGGAGATGGAGAGGCCAGTACCCACAAGAGAGGGAGAGTGGCAGTAAAGGGAATGAGACCTCTCCTCTTTCAGCCACCAATACACAAATAACTAAGTTGTACAGGTAGCGTGCAAACGCAAACCTCTCCCTCAATCGTGATGTGCAGTTGCCCGCAAGTGCTGTGGAGGTATCAACGGCATTTTCGTTAGAATGCTTGTCTTAATGATAGCTAAGTCATGTTCGAATATGGGTCATATTGAATCAGAAACTAGGTCACTAGTCCAAATTGAAGGGAAATCTTGTTAACATAATGGAGGCTGCATGTTTAACTTGAGCATGTTGAAACTGTATCAGAATGTTTGTCTTGATGATATGTAGGCCAAGTTTGAATATTGGTCATGTCTGTTAAAAAACTAGTTCACTAGGCCAAATTGAAGGAAAACCTTGTCAACACTGTAGATGCCACGTTTTTTAAAATTTGGTCAGAATGTTTATCTTAATGATATCTAGTCCGTGTTCGAATAAGGATCATATCGGGTAAACAAAAATAGGTCACTAGGCCAAATGAAGGAAAATCTTGATAACACACTGGATGTTGCATTTTGAATCTTTATCAGAATAATTGTTCTGATGAGTTTTGCATATTTCAAACACTTTCTCCCAGTCTAGTACATGGTTTAGAGAACTATATTATCTTGATATAATGTGATTTAACATTGACATATTATGCATAAACTTCAAAATATTCTGCCTAAGCCTGCTGTCAAATTTCCCTTTGATTCTTCATGTCTTAAATGTGTATACTTGTGAGCGATATAGTGCAAAAAAGGTCCTTCTGTTTTTAAATTGGCAGTTTAATAAAATTTAATTTATCTTTTAATCTTTTTGACATGATCTTTTAACTTCTTGACAATAAATACATAAACATAAGCTGCAATTGTTATTTCTTTTCACATTTCTCCTACTTCTCCAACCTTCCAGCAGCCCCCATGCCGTCAGCACTGCAGTGCTCTGATTAAGTAGGATATTAGCATTAAAATGCGAACTGTTTTTACGATATGTTCTATGTGATAGTCTATAACCTTTACGGGCAGTAAAGCATTCCCTGTTAAACCATGGACTCTTATATTTACAGCTACTTCTTTTGTTTGCAGTTTTGCCGAATAATGAAATCCCATGCATTTTGAATATCTTCAATACCTATATTTTAAACTTAAATCTCCGAAAATTATACTTTCAGTTATATCGTTAAATGTAGAAATATGAAAATTTATCTGTTCTACATACTCATCCGATCAAAACATATCGACTGTGCATAACGCATATTTGATTAAACTCGTGGTTGAGTGAGATAAAAACGTACCTGCCCTCGTCATTACCAATCCGACCTTTCACTATTCTGAAATCACAAGCCGCACATAATTCTATCAATCTGTTACCTGATTGGTTAACTATTGTGTCCATTGAAAACCTTTTAGGAAAATCAGTCATATCGTAGAAACCAGATTTATGAAAATCAGTATGTTTAAATATATCATCATGTTCATGATAATAATCATTTTTCTGACCACAACGGGCATTGACATCACCAATGAGGGATATATAGCCTAATTGTGCATACTTCTGGACTCTTCTTTCTATGACTTCGAAAAATCTATCTTCGCTTATTTGATAATAGGGTGATGTGTGTGCTGGTATATATACAAAACACACATAAACATTGAAAAAGCGTCTGCACAATTTTATCCATAACATAACCTCTAAGTTAATTTATTGTACAGCAATACCATCCTTTAGATACGTTTTTATAAAATATATGATTATTCCTCAGTGTTCACGCTCAGTCAAAAAGTATTTTACGAGGACAATTAAGTGATTTATACATAGGTATTTAATGGATATCATTCTGATTTTGCCAAGTTTCTGAAAAGAATAAAATTTCATATTTCGATACAAAATTGTAAGGCGCTCAACATTCCATGATATAATGGAAACACTACACTTTCCCCCAAGAGCCCTATGTCTGTATTGCTCGTTTGTGTGGCATAAACTGGCAATTATAGATAAGTGTTAATGTAAAGTTTATCTCGCACTAGAACTGCATATTATCCTTTGCCGCATTCAGCTTTCATAATCGGGAGAAGTTCATCAAATCTATTCACTATTTTGGACAGATAATCAATATTTGGCTGCGTGTTGATTAGAGGAGCTTGTGATGCTTGGCCTGTTAGCACCGGCATTCCATCGGTTAAATTCATATATGTCGGTAGGTAGGGGTATAAGAGAGACATAGATGACTTGCGCCATTATAACATTCAAACATAACACGAACAAGAGCTATTCAATCAGGTCTTTTGACGTAACGTTGTCCCGGAGTATCTCAACTATCCGTAGCGGCTCTATTTTAATTCGCCTTTTTTAAACTTGTGCCGCCGTTTTGGATTCTTGTTTAGGCTGTGAATCCAACTTGCGTGGGTTAATCGAACATTGTTTTCGTTTTTGTCTCGCTGCGATGATTTTGCGAAAGCGAGACTTAGGTGTTGCTTTTCTGGCGACGGTGGCGTAAAACATTTGCGTTTTGCTTAAAGTAAAAGTTTTGTTATCTTAATTTTTCTCAATAAGCACTTGTACTAGGGCTTTCATATTTGGAATATAGTTCCCTTCTCATACCCTTCTGCACATTGTATTCTGAAGATTCTGAATGTGAACTTATTTTTGCGATAAAAAACATGCTTTTTGTCGGTTTTAGGTGAATTTTTGTGATTTGAAAATAGCTTCTTCATTTTGATTTAGATTTATTTCGATCTGTTCACACACATTTCATAAATAAAGAACTTAAGGTGGAATCAATCCTTTGAAATAACGTCGTTTTTGACGTCAACACGTATGTTTTTGTGACAATAACAGCGTGGTTAAAGAAAATGCTACTATTGTCATTTTTGAATTGGTATTCAAACACCAATAACACCGAATTATATAATATAAAGTGTCATGATATAACTTTAAATTATCTGTCATGACGATTCAGATAGATACCCGATTTTTAATGAAAAAATTCGCTGGATATTTTCAAAGTAATTACATAATTTACTAAGAATTTACCCGGGATATTTTTTAAAGAAGTACATATCTTTACAACCACCCTTTCTACTAAAAGTTACTAGAATTTTAAATGTTTTAGTAAATCAGAATGCCGTTTTTACCGATGGCGCGCGTCGTAAACCCATTGCGATATGTAAGCTGCAACGCAGTTAGCGGAATTAAAATTAACATTTAAATGGATATTTTAATTTATTTCTTCCCGATTAGTTATTTTATTGCAAATGATACAGTCTATAAACAGGATACAAGATAATCATACTTGGAAATCTGTTAATATATATATAATATATACGAGGGTTAATCTAAAAGTAATAGTGATTCTTGTATTAGTTAATACATATTTCGGAAATTCATACCATTTGCTCTACCTCATGGCGAATTGATACTTCTAATATTGTCATAAGTTTAGTTATAAATAGTTGTCATATAAATGAGTTGATGCATAGGCGGGCCACAGCGTAATTCTACAAGACAGTACCAGTTTAAGCTGTGTATATTTCAAATATACACACACAAAAGATATCGAAAATGTGCATGACATTGAATTTTTATGTTGTTCTAATTACAAAAGTTGAATAGTGTTGTTCCATAATAACCATCAAAAAAGTTAAGTTGTTTAGCGACGTGCAAGAATGACACGTACACAAGACGTCAAATGAACAATTGCAAAATGCTAAATAGTAAAATAATATCATAACGTAGACAATCAAAGCGCTGAAGGCACTGAATTTGTTTGGGTACATAAAACTGTTCAAACATTTGCCTTTGCATAGATGTGTGATTTATAAACTATGCATTGTTTATAAATATTACAACTTCGGGTAAAAGAATAAATGACGCATCCGTTAAAATTAAATGCCATTTTAGTTGTCTATAAAAATAAATCATGAGACATACATGTGAATATTATATTTAATGTCCAAGTTTCAAAAGACATGTAAAACAAATGGATAACCATTATGGCCCCGACTCACTCATCTAAGTATTTAATAATTTTGGTTACAAAAAAAATCACCATTGACCAAGGGTTTTCTAAAATCTTACTCAAAAGCTTCCTGCTTAACAAGAGATTTTTCAAGTTTTCTATAGCCATATAAGGCCAAATAGCCCTGCCCCCCTGGCGGCCATGTTTTTCGACCAATCAACATGGCTTGGAGGAATCTGATAGATGGTCTCCCAATGAACATTTCTACAAAAAGAATTGAAAATTGGCCAAAAACTTTCGGATGAGAAGATTTTTCAAGTTTTTACTATAGCCATATTAGGCAAAAAAGCCCCGACCGCTGGCGGCCATGTTTTTCGACCAATCAACTTGGCTGGAAGGAATCTGCTAGAGGGTCACCCTAGGAACATTTCTACCAAATTATTTGAAAATCGGCCTGACACTTTTGGAGGAGAAGATTTTTTTGAGTTTACACTATAGCCATATAAGGCAAAAAAGCCCCGCTCCCTGGCGGCCAAGGAACACTGTAGCAACGTTAAATGTTGCACCAACGCTAAATGTCACACTTGACGTTTTATGTCACAAGGCTGACGCTAAACGTCGCAACCAACGCTAAATGTCGCAAAACCTTCTGACGTTATATGTCGCATCTGTAACGCCAAATGTCGCAAAACAAGGTACTGCCGCTATATGTCGCAACATCAACGCTAAATGTCTCACTCCTTTATAAGCACTCTTTTGTAGTATTACTGTTTCACAATGTACAAATTACAATGTTTCATGTCACTCTGTCCCTTCTTTTTTTAGTTATAGCTTCTGAAGTAGTCATTTGTTTGCGACATTTAGCGTCAGCCTTGCGACATATAACGTCAAGTACGACATATATACAAGATATATATGCACTCTCGTACTATCGATATGGATTCGCACACTTACGATAAGGACTCTCACACAAGCGATATGCACTCTTGTACTAACGATATGGATTCGCTCACTAACGATATTGATTCACACACTTACGATATAGACTCTCACAAAAGCTGTATGCACTCTCGTACTAACGATAATGACTCGCACACTAACGATATGGACTCTAGTAATAGTGGTTCATCAGAAAAACAGATTGCGCTTTGTGTTTATACATTCCTTGCGGGCCAATGACTGGCTCTTTCTGCGGAAAGCCACATTTTGTGGCTGGTATACAATAGATGGAATATGGTATAAACGTCCAAGACATTTTTTTGGTAAACACATGTACACGGACATACACTGTGACATAACGTTATAATATGTAACAGTGTATGTCCGTGTACATGTGTTTTCAAAATGTTAATGCGTTCTATGGATAGCCACATATTGTAACTGGTATACAATTGTCTCTCTTGTCACAAACCGTATAAGCTAATACTGGAATAAAAACTGACACGGAATAAGTAACATGCTTTTTGTTGCCATTCCTTAACCTACTTATAAAAAAGTTTATAAATGTAGCACTTTAACATCCCGTAACTGATACCTTGAACGTTTATACCATATTCCATCTATTGTATACTAGCCACCAAATGTGGCTATCCGCAGATAGAGTAGAGCCAGGCATTGGCCCACGAGGAATGTGTTAACACATCACGGATTGCCTGCACTAACCAACAGCCAGGTCCTGCTATTCATATAATTCTTCTAACACTAAAAGGCGACACAGATATATCACAGAACCGGCAAGGGTTGAGATACAACCGAGGCGGTTGTATCTTGCTCACAATGTCTTTGAACAATCTATTCACCCGTTGAAGGGAGTATCGCGACGAAGGATTTTGTTTCGAACCAAGGTTAACAATAATATACCAAATCAACTGTGGTAGTTCTACATGGTGCTTTTGATGAACGTGTTTCGGTTTCCGTTTTAAATGTATCATTTCTCACAATCTGTTATTCTAATGAACCACTATTACTAGAGTCCATATCGTTAGTGTGCGAGTCATTATCGTAAGAACGAGAGTGCATATAGTTTTTGTGAGAGTCCATATCGTTAGTGTATAAATCAATATCGTAAGTGAGCGAATCCATATCAGTAGTACAAGAGTGCATATCGCCTGTGTGAGAGTCCTTATCGTAAGAGTGCGAATCCATATCGATAGTACGAGAGTGCATATATATTTTGACTATATGTCGCACTTGACGTTATATGTCGCAAGGCTGACGCTAATTGTCGCAAAAAATGACTACCTCAGGAGCCATAACTAAAAAAAGAAGGGACAGAGTCAGATGAAACATTGTAATATGTACATTGTGAAACAGTAATACTACAAAAGAGTGCTTATAAAAGAGTGCGACATTTAGCGTTGATGTTGCGACATATAGCAGCAGTACAATTTTTTGCGACATTTGGCGTTACAGATGCGACATATAACGTTAGAAGATTTTGCGACATTTAGCGTTGGTTATTTACTTCGTGCTCAGGTGAGCTAAAAAAGAAACATCTATCCAAATGAAAGAGTAATTGAAATCATGCATTATAAAAGGATTAAATGCTCCAGAGAAAACCAATACCTGTGCCGTCCGAATTTTACTCTACAGTATACACCTAAGCTGGCCGCTGTTTCCTTTAAAGGGTGTTTAAGCTTGCCAAATCAATTAAGGATGCGTGACCATACACTGTTAATTACTATTGTTTACGAGTGTCATTCCAAACAAATTATAAATGTAACCCCTTTTCCCAATAAACCTATCATATACATGTATGTATTTGTAACTTGCCGGGATGTGTCGATACCGTCATGGTACAATGTGATATATGCACAAATTGGTTTCACAAATCTTGTGTTAATGCACCTGTGGATATTTCGACAACAGATGCGGACTTTAATTGTAACCTTTGTTAATTATTTGGCTATTATAATGATAAGATATGTGATTAAATTGGCAACATTTAAGGTTTTTACTTATAACAGCCTTCAAATACAAATTTGGTTTATACGACGGTAAAGAAAGGTTATTGGAATTAAGAAATTGTTTAAATAAGCAAATTTTCCTTTTCCCACAATGTTTTCAATATATGTTGCTTTTTACTGTTTACACAGCAAGAAAAAAACATTTAACTTATTTGTTATAGATTAGTATTATAGTTGCATATATATATAATTACTAGAAATAAATTAAGATTTAAAGTGTTGTATATATATATATACTTATTGTTTATTTGTTATTTAAATTGTTCTGCCCCTTCCAAGTACCCTACAGAATAGAATGTTGCATGGATCATTTGCCTCGTAGTATGGCACATGGAAAACTGTTGAAAGTTACAAAGTAGAAAATGAAGAGGCCCAACAATAACTAGAACTCATGACCCTTCAATCGAGTGTAAAGGAGAGGATATAATTGAAGGAAAACCTATGGCTAGTTACTAGCAACCTATTCTATTCTTGCAATGTTTTCAAATTTCGTCCGCTGCAGATGCGTCAAAAGACATTTACTTGTCGGAAAATCAATCTTTCAATTCTCTTTATTGATATCTATAGATATGATATAAAGAGGAAAGTCGTTAAAACACTTTACAAAGAGATTCCATTTCAGCATGATCTTGATTTTTGGTTTATTCTATATCACTGATAAAAGCAATCAAACACATTATATATTTACAAAGAAAACCCCGGATATGATCATATGTAACAAATTATACACAGTTGCTCATCTTTAATTAAACATTTTTTACAACAAATCATAGCGTCCGCAGATTTGCTCTATGTTCTATTGCGTCCGCATTTTCCCTCTATAATGTATTTGTCCGCAGATCGCGTCCGCACTTTAGACCCTCCCCCCATACCGTTGTATTTATAAATAGAATTCGACGATCACGATTTCTCTGCAAATGTGTTACTCTCATTTTAAATGCATTTTATGACGCACATATTTGTTTTTTTAATTCTTTATACTATATTTATATGGCCGACAAGGTTTCAGCGTCCACGTCAAATCTTGGTTAAGAGTTTGCATGCAAGTACACTATTGCTCTATAGCTCTATAACTACTAAATGTATTGCATTATAACTTTCAACAATACTTCCCAATGATAATAGTCAAGTTTGATTCCTCTATCCTGCATTTTATGCAAGTTATGGCCCTTTTTTTACTTGGAAATTCTGGTTCAAGTTTTGCGTGCAGCTACGATTAGAGTCCATATCTCAGAATTTACTCGATGCATTGCATTGAAACTTTATATATTCCTTTCCAACTATCTCACCTATGTATATTATCAAGTAAGTTAACTATATCTTGCATTGATTAGAAGTTTTGGCCCTTTTTGGACTTATACATTTTGGTTAAAGTTTTGCTTGCAACTACATTGAGACCATATCCTAGAAACTACTCGATGCATTGCATTGAGACTGTATACAATCCTTTCCAACTTTCACACCTATGTATATTATCAAGTAAGATAACTCTATCTTGCATTTAGCGCAAGTTATGGCCCTTAATTACATGAAGAGTCCATAGCTCAGTATTAACTTGTTGCATTGCACTGAAACTTTATACAACCCTTCCCAATCAAGTAAGATAATTATATCCTGCATTTAGTGTAAGTTAGGGTCCTTTCTGAACTTGATACAACCCTTACTAATTTCACAACTATATACACAACTAAGTAAGATACTATTTCTGCATATAATGCAAATTATCACCCTTTAAGAAATTCTGTTTAATGTTTTGCATGCAACTACATTATTATCCATATCTCAGTAACTAATACACTGTGGAATAATCGAGTGCGCTGTCTCTTGTTACCATTGTGTTAAGTTTAAGTTGTTTTATTTGTTTTTGTCATCGATAGCGTTGGACAGCTAGACATTTAATCACGCTTCAGTCTTGTTATACATACAGAGCAATACTTTGGTCGGATTTTATTGAGCTTGGCTTGGTACTTCCACATCCCTTTATGTTATCACGTTACTACCACATTCCTTTATGTTTTCCCGCTACTACCACATCCCTGTATGTTATCCCTTTACTACCACATCCCTGTATGTTTTCCCGTTATTACAACATCCGTTTATGTCATCCCGTTACTACCACATCCCTTTATGTTATCCCACTACTACCACATCCCTTTATGTTATCCCGTTACTACCACATTCTTTTATGTTATCCCTTTACTACCACATCCCTTTATGTTATCCCGTTACTACCACATCTCTTTATGTTATCCCGTTACTACCAATCTCTTTATGTTATCCCGTTACTACTACATCCCTTTACGTATACTACTCGCCTCGGCGTCTGCGTTGGCGTCTGCGTCGGCGTTAGTGTCACACCTTGGTTAAATTGTTTGTACCTATTCACTTTTTTGTCAAAGCCATTACAGAAATTGCAGAAACTTGCAACACGTATTCACCATCATAACAGGAATCCGCTGTGGTCGAGTGGTTAGTGTCGGGGATTTCGAAATCGGGTGTCTCTGGTTCGATCCCCAGTCGCGGCAATTCGGTCATGGTGGAGTGCCATTGGGCAAGGCACATTTTCTAGCCTAGTACTGGTTTGTTCACCCAGGGAACATGAATAATAAAATTTAAATGCGCGCTAAATGACCTTAGCTGTCGATGCGCCATAAAACAATATACATTCATTCATTCACCATCATAACCTACATCAACAGACAAGAGTACATAACTCTGTCAATGTTTTTGTAAGAATTATGGCCCTTTTTCGACTTCGACCTTTGGTTAATTTTTTTGTACCAATTCACTTTTTTGTCAAAACCATTACAGAAAATGTTTTGAAACTTACAACACTTATTCACCATCATTACCTACATCAACAGACAAGAGTACATGTACATAACTTTCTCAAGGTTTTTGTTAAAATTATGACTATTTTTCCACTACGAATTTTGGTTAAAGTTTTTTGTACCAATTCACTCTTTTTCAAAACCATTAGAGATATTGCTTTGACACTTCCAACACTTGTTCTCCACCATTACTTGCATCAACAAGCAAGAGGACATAAGTTTGTCAAGGTTTTCGTTAGAATTATGGCCCTTTTTCGACTCAGAATTTTAGTTAAGTTTTTAGTACCACCTCAATTATTTTTCAAAACCATTAAAGATATTGCTTTGACACTTTTAATACTTGTTTCCCATCATTATCTCCTTCAACAGGCAACAGTACATAGCTCTGTCAAGGTTTTTGTAAGAATTATGACTCTATTTCGACTTAGAATTTTGGTTAAGTGTTTTGTACCACCCTACTTTTTCTCAAAACCATTTGAGATAAAGCTTATACACTTATACTACTTATTTAAGCTCATCATCATGTCCCAAAGTGCACAATTAAATCATTGAAAAGGCTAAAAGTTAGCCTACGTTTTAAGAACTACTAAACGACTTCATAGTTCATGTATTTGAGGTTGTAGAAGTTGCAAATAACGTTAAAACATTTATGCTCATCATCATGTCCCAAAATGCACAATTTTCATGAACTGGACTAAAGTGTAATAAAGTTCAAGGTAGCCTAAGATTACTTCACATTCCATGTGTTCACCAGTTTTACAGCATGTACATGTACATGTCAATTGTTTATTGCTAGTGATTCCATATGAGAGGTGACATTCAAACATATTTTAGTTTGGAAATGTTTAGGGGACAATTGCATACCCTAGTGCCAACAACTGTGAAAGGTCGTCACTTCGAATTGACGTACTAACATCTGATGTCTGTGAATCCTGTTTGGCCTGACCGTAGTCTTTCGGCACACACTTCACACAACTGGTATGTTGACTTGTTAGGTTGAGGTTGTAACTTAGCTGGTTATAAAAGAGTGAACCAAATTGTCAGCACCCTTATATTAGGTAGTGACTGATCACCACTAGCTGCCCCGCGCTGGAGGATGTAATAGGCATAGGTGGAGCTTTCGCTGATGATGTCTATGTTCGGCAATTAGTGCTTTATAATCAACGTCCCATGTTGAAACTGTCTTTTAATGGTGTCTATTTCTGAAAGTAAACAACATGTATATGTATATTATAACATTAACATTAATGGTTTTGTTCTAATTATATATCAATTACATTGTACCCGAAACAATGCAACCAAACATGGTTCTAGTGATTCATTAGAAATAATCTTCTTTTTTTTCCCCTTCAATGTTTTCAAATTTGTTTAAAAAACACGATTGTTGACATAATTTGTGTTGTTAAATATGTCAAGTGAACATGGTTATCATGTAAAAAGTTTCACATTTCTTCTATTGGATTTCAATTATACTTCAAAAATGCACATTTGTAAATTTTAAAATGTGAAATTTCGAATCAAAGGACATACATGATGCGCATAAGCTGACACCAGGTAATTATATAATTACATTTGTCATTTTTAACACAACAAATCTGCTGCAGACGACTCTTTAATCATATTATAGGCAAAAGTATGGATTTGTTCTCAATGAAAGTCTTATATTGTACAGATTTAAAAAATATTGCGACATAAAGAGAACTGGCTCGTACTGATAAATCTTTCTCCTTTTAACACAATATTTCCCAGAATCGTCTGCTGTAGATACGCGTCAAAATGGTTCTGCATAAAGGAAATTATTTCAGTGTCTTGCATTTATAATTACTGTTCAATCGATACATTATATGACTTTTTTTCGCTGAGATTATTGATAAAGACAAATCTTGCTTTAGTGATGTTTAACACCAACCCCCCACCCCCCCCCCCCTTCCCCCCTCATCCCAGGCCTATGAAAGTTTCGGGAAGTGCATTCGGTCTCAACAGATTTAATCCCCTTCTCATTCTCAAAAGATTGATGAGCTGGTGAGCACTAACGCATTTACTATTTGCTCAATTGATAATGGATAGAGATGTCAATACAGGGGTTGAGAGTTCAAGTTCAAGCTGAGTCAACTTATTTCCCGAATGTCAAAGACTACTTTAACCAGTGAATATTGAACAATTTGCTAGGAGCTTTAAATAGTATAGATCGTATTATGACCATGAATTTGAGGGATTATCCGGATGGCCATTATACATGCTTTAATTAACATATGAAATATTTATTTTGAGAAAAAACAAAAACACATTTCTGCCAACTGATCTTGAAACCAGACAAGCGGTTGCAAAGGAAAAACGTTCATATTTGTCTACTTTCTGATGCTACATTTCAGCTTTGCTTTGAACTAATTAATATCCCTTGAACAATTTATGTAGAGTTAATTAAAGAACGTTTTTGCCAAACTATCTTGACATAAGACAAGCAGTTTAAGAGGTAAATGGTTATATTTACTCCCTTTCTGATATCGCCTGGCAGCATTGATCTTAAACCACTTTGGATTGGGGAACATAATGTTCTTTTAAGCCAAATTATATTGATACAAGATGCTTCCTGGCAACGTTGTTTTTTAATTAATAAATTAAATACGACTTGAATAATTGTATGGATGGTCACATAAGGAAAATTAATGCAGCAGTGTTATAACTTTGAAATTATACCAGCAACTTCCTCTTTTTCTCATGCCACTGCGAATACTATTTTTCAACCAATCAATATGATTTGAATATTTTTGACTAGGATTACATAATGAGTTTTCCTGTCAAATTATACAGAAATACCAGAATACCTAAACATTGTGTCACTTGATGGGTTAGTTTCCAGAACTCAACACAGAATTTATTCCTTTGAACATTTTGAAAGAAGACACCAAATCAATATTTCTGTACAGTTCAGTTAAAATGATCAAGTAGTTTAAAAGCAGATGTTGTTTAAATAAATGGTTGCTGATGGATATTGCATGATGGGTTTGGGATTATCACAAAAGCTGTGCTCAGATTGATTAAATTGTATGTATTTACCTAGTGTCATGTTGTCCCCACTGAGATTTGAACTCAGAATTCCTGGCTAGACCAGGTGTTTTACCAGTTAAAACTATAAGGTCTCAAAATGTAGCTAAACACATTTAATTTACGATCAAGATTGTCTTCAAAGAAAGTCACAAATGGTAATAAATGCCTCATGTTCTAAAAAGAAATTCCTAATAAATCCGAGCTTAGTTGTAATTTAAACAAGAGGGCAATGAGGCCCTGGAATCACTCACCTGAGAAAGGGCTATTTAAGACTTAACTCTTTCAGCGCCAATGGGAATATCATCAAGACAAACTTTCTGACAAAATTTCTAGCTGCTTAAATCAAAAATGCGATCTCTATAGTGTTAACTAGATTGTTCTTTAATTTGGCCTAGTGACCTAGTTGTTAACCTGACCTGACCCATATTCGAACTTGACCTAGATATCACTAAGACAAACCTTAAATTTGGCCTAGTGACCTAGTTTCTGACAGGACATGACTCATATTCGCACTTGGTCTAGATATCATCCGGACACATTTTCTGATAGAGTTCCAACATGCTTAAGTTTAAAATGTGGCTTTAAGAATGTTAACAAGATTTTCTTCAAATTTGTCCTAGTGACCTAGTTTTTGCCCTGATATGACCCACATTCGAACTTTGCCTATATATCACTAAGAAAAATATTCTGACAAAGTTTCAACATGCTTAAATTTAAAATGTGGCTTCCAGAGTGTTGACAAGATTTTCCTTAAACTTAACCTAGTGACCAAGTTATTGACCCGACATGTTCCAACTTGGCTTAAATATTACTAAGACAAACATTTTGACAAAGTTTCAACATGCTCAAGCCAAAAAGATGGCTTCCAGAGTGTTAACAAGATTTTCCTTAAAGTTGGCCTAGTGACCTAGATTTTAACCCGACATGACCTATATTCAAACTCGATCCAGATATCACAAAGACAAACATTTTGACAAAGTTTCAACATGCACAAACCAAAAATGTGGCTTCCAGAGTGTTAACGGGATTTTCCTTAAATTTGGCTTAGTGACCTAGTTTTTGACCGGACATGACCCATATTCAAACTTAGTTTCAATATTTTCAAGACAAACATTCTGACAAAGTTTCAACATGCTCAAGCTAAAACCGCGGCTTCCAGAGAGTTCCAGTTTCGAACTTGGCCTAGATTTGATGTAGATATATATGTTCTGATAAACTTTCATGAAGATTGGATGCAAAATGTTGCCTCTAGAGTGTTAACAAGCAAATGTTGACGACGAACAACGGAAGATGAACAAAATGCGATCACAAAAACTAACTTAGAGTACTTCATGCTCTGATGAGCTACAACCCTAACAAATGATGTATTTCTAAACATTGAATTGTTATCTTACAACACTATAATATTCTTATTACTGTTTAGACTTATGCAACCATGTCTCCTATACCATCTCACCTATTTGCTATGTAAAACATGAATATAAGAAGTTTTTCAAATGCAATTACAAGTAGAAAAGCCATGTTTATCAAGGATTGACATAATTTAATCAATATGTGAAGAGGCTAATGTAGGTACAATTAGTGACTCAATTACTGAAAAAGGTTCAAAGCATTGTTTTGAGCAATTTCTCCTTTAAGTCACGATGTTTTCAAAAGTTGTTTGCTGCAGATGCATCAAACTGCGTATTTAGGTGGGAAAGAGTTAATGATCTGTTCAGAGACACATATACAATATATTTACTAAAGTTATACTTCGGAACACTAGTTACCTTGATGGAAGTGACCAATAAGTATTTTCCGGAATAAGCGTCCTTTATTGTCGGTAAATACAGTTAACAGACAAAGGAAAATACATGTGCTTGTTGACATGACACTGTGTAAAGCCAACCTAAACATGGTATAATTGGATATCTGTTTATTGTCTATGATTGCTATGTAAGTTTATCCCCCCTTTGTATTAAAATTGTTGCTGGTACTTGGTAAACACAGAGCATTATATATGACGTGAAATGACCCAGTTCAATGATTAGGGCCAGCATATACATGTAACAGACTGTGCTTGCAAGTTCTCTGGGTTTTCATTGTTTTTACTGGTTTTCTTCTTAGTTTCCTCTATTTCGGGGCGTTATTAATGGTCTTAACCATGTGCCTGTAGAAGTGAGATTTTCATAGAGATTGCCTGAATTTTTTCATACATTTTAACCGTCACCCTTGATCAGGCTTTGTCAACTTATAGACACCATGCAGTAAGAGGGAGTATCACCACAGCCATGTTAACATTTTGTACAACTGTAAACGTTTTAAATGAAAGCAACACTATACATTTATGCATGACGGAACTTTAAACTAATATACATCTGACGAGACACCTGTTCAGATTGAAGATAATTTGCCACACAATGACAATCCTTTATTGATTATATCGACTAATTGATTTAATTCTGAATTCAATTTCGAACAAGTTGGTTTCATTTATTTGATATATGTTTAAACAATTCAAATGCTGAATGTTAAACAAATGACTTGCCCAATTCTGCATTTAGAGTTCATAGCCAGGTTAAGGCATATAAAGATGAATATGTTGAGTTGGGCAGCCGAAGTGTAGAGGGCCATGCACTTCGGAGGTTTCAAACAATCGGTTCCATCAGTCAAAGTGTTAAACATAGTCATTTCAATGTGAAGCTAGTTCTTGCAACTTACGGTGTCTGCTTCCTTGATGCAAATCAACCGTTACTTGCTCCGAGTGTATGTTGACGTCCAACTGAGCATCTGCCTCCCACTTAAGCTTCTTTAGGTTTGTTTAATGGGGCTTTACGACATTTTCAACATTATTTCAGTTATATCATGGCGACAGTTCACTTATTCATTATCACTGGCTGAACAAACCAGTAATAGGCTAGGAAATGTGCCTTACCCTAAAACCGCCGCAACTGGGACCCAGGACGCCAGGTTTCAAATCCCCGACGCCAACCACGTGGCCACGGCGGATTCCTTAGCTTCTTTAACATTCTGTTGTTTAGAAGTAGGTTTTCTTATCTAACATGTTTGAACCTCTTCTAGCTTCTCCGGTATGTTAACATTTTAAATCACTTTGACAAACAATCAATCGGACTACACTTCCACACAGCATCTAACGATTTGGAGGTCTTATTGCTTCTCCGGTCTGGTACTATTTAAAGTTACTTTGACATACAATCAATGGGGCTAAACTTCTACACAGCACCTAACGCTTTGGTGATCTGATTTCCTCTTCTGTCTGGTGCTATTTAAAGTTACTTTGACATACAATCAATGGGGTTAAACTTCTACACAGCACCTAACGCTTTGGTGATCTGATTTCCTCTCCTGTCTGGTACTATTTAAAGTTACGTTGATATACAATCAATGGGGCTAAACTTCTACACAGCACCTAACGCTTTGGTGATCTGATTTCCTCTCCTGTCTGGTACTATTTAAAGTTACGTTGATATACAATCAATGGGGCTAAACTTCTACACAGCACCTAACGCTTTGGTGATCTGATTTCCTCTCCTGTCTGGTACTATTTAAAGTTACGTTGATATACAATCAATGGGGCTAAACTTCTACACAGCACCTAACGCTTTGGTGATCTTATTTCCTCTCCTGTCTGGTACCATTTAAAGTTACGTTGACATACAATAAATGGAGCTACACTTTTATACACAGCACCTAACGATTTTGGGGGGTCTTATTTCCTCTCCGGTATGGTACCATTTAAAGTTACGTTGACATACAATACATGGGGTTACACTTTTTTACACAGCATCTCATGGAGGTCTTATTGCCTTTCCGGACTGGCACCATTTAAAGTCACTTTGACATACAATAAATCGGGCTACACTTCCACACAGCGTCTAACGATTTGGAGGTCTTATTGCCTCTTCGGTTTGGCACCATTTAAAGTCACTTTGATATATATACAATAAATGGGGCTACACTTCTACACAGCATCTAACGATTTGGTCGTCTTATTGCCTTATTTCAATTTGACTCCAAATGTAACATATTAGTTGAAGATAGTTGTGCAGCGGTAGAGCGTTGGCCTTTCGTTCCAAATGTCCCGTCGTCGAATACTGTATGAACGGATTCTGCCATTGAATATTTTCCACACAAACGGCGCGAGTACCTATTTAGTTTCCAGGAAGAAAATGTCGAGCGTGATTAATATAAGCTGAAAGCTTGTTTCACAATCAATGTAAAATAAATATGTGGGTCGTCACTCCTAATAATGTGTCAACAGCATAAGCGTGTTGTGTTATATAACATACAGTCAAACCTGTGCTAAAGACCTTCCTTGTAAAGCAATTCCCTGTCTATAGCAACCACATTTTTACTTTTCAAATTACTCATTTTCTGCGTAAATGACCCTTCGATTTAAGACCACCAGTGAAAAAGACCATATTGTTCTCTTTCCATGGGTGTTCTTTAAACACAGGTTGGACTGTATATATTGTTTAACGATTATAGAAAAATCCCTGCTGGCTGGAGCATAAATGCCACATGTCACATTTTGAAACATACATGTTTTTGAAAAACAATAATTTGTGTGTAAAGTACATGTAAAACATCAGCCGTATATCAAGGATGCAATATGCAATAAATTTGGGTGGATATTTGTACTCCAATTGTTGTGCCAATCATGAGATTAAGTACAAATAGTCACGCAAACCACTGATGAGATTACACTGTATTATGTTGACATTATTTGAAGTATAACTAAGTATTTATATGTAATGGTATCTTGCAACATTTAATGTCTACCTCTTGCTATACGCTATATACACCAAACGTCGTCTGTAAAGCATTGTCGCTCCTTTCAAGCCCAAATATCTATTACCATGCAATTATAAACAAAATGAAATGTCAGCTAGTGCGTGTTTGTGCAAGGCTACCAATACTGTGTATATGGTAACAGCTTGCACATACAAGCGCTTGCTTATGTTAGCAAACCAGTCTATTCAGATAAACAGAGAAAGAGATATTTGGTTGCTATCCTCTTTTATCAAATTAATATTTATATTATAACCCGAGTAATCATGTTTATATGTGAGAGCGAGTGTGTGTGTGTGTGTGTGTGTGTGTGTGTGTAACGACTTCTTTCACTCGAGGTCGAGAGTTCGAACCTATGCTCCGCCAGTTATTATTACCCATGATTGACAAAAGTCATGAATAGCTTCATTCGTCTCCCATCAATGGTCATTAGAGTATATACGCCGTCCCGCGAGAAAACCAACAGTATGGCCTCTGCGTTATGTATCGACACAGAACAGCCTGCGCAGTCCGTTATTCAAAAATATGTCCGGAAGGGAGAAAGAGTAAAAGAATGGAATGTCCGTAGTAAAACGTTTATATTATAGTAGAATAAACATTGTTTTCTTTTTCTTTTTAAATAGCGTGCAGGACCCCTATGCATTGACGCAAATGAGCCGTTTCACGAGAAAACGAACATTATGGACTCTATCGACCAAGATGAGCCGGGCTGACACATTCCGTCTCAGGGGGATAGAGGTATAGAGTAATGATTCATGAAACAGAAAATTCCCAGGAAACCAAAAGTGTCTGTACGGGTTAGCCTGCGCTGCATGCTTAGTCTAATTGCGTCGATACTTTACGCCGAGTCCACACTGCTGGTTTTCCCGCGGAACGGCTCAAATGGGAACTGTTTTAGTGATATGTAACTGAAATACTATTGAAATGGTGTATCAATCGAAAAAATAAAACTAGATATACTGCGCAATAACAAACACGAAGCTGAGTGTTAAAAGATAAAAAGATAAAAGTCGTGTTAAGATGTCAATTCTTATGATGAAAAACAACGTGAAACAGATTTTTCCTTTGTTAACACTAACATATAAGATTGTATCTACGTTATTAGTTGGCTTTGATTAAGAGATTAAAGACAATATTGAAAACAGAAGATATTAATTTTCTTCAAAGAAACGGCACTGTGATTGAAACAAAAGATATAACGTAATCACATAGTTTATGCCATCTCATACACACATATTGACTCTTATTTATACTACATACTACATCTCATTCACATTACATAGATTGTAGTAATGTTAAACATTTCACATCATCTTCTTTTAACCAATATACTTGAATTTTTGAATAGTGTTACTTCTCATTTCTTATTTTATATGCGCGCTATATGACATAAGTTGTCGATGCGCCATAAAATACTTTACGTTCATTCATTCATTCAGTATGCAAGTCAAGTGATTTACAATAAAGCACGACGATTATCAATTATGCTTAGGTAAGATTTAATTATCCTATATTGATATAGTCTGTCCTTTGATGTCATAAAAACATTACAAATAAGACTTGAGATAGAGTCTCTTTGATTAGGGCCTTTCGTCAACTTTAAAAGTTGTTATCCGAATGATAATCAGTAACCCTTTCCTACTGTCAGAGGCATTCCGACGCATCTATAGCAGACGCTTTTCAAAAACAATATAAAAAAAGTATAAGTTGATTATGATGAGCCATATTCAGTAATTATACTTTCGTTTTAGAGACCACAAAGGTGGTGTAGTGGAAAGTGTCAGCCTCGGGTGCGGGATATCGCGGATTCGATACCCGGCAGGGTCATACCAAATTCGTTAAACATGGTAGTAATAGCTGCCCCCCTTGGCCGCAAGGGTTATTGGGTTAGCATTCGACTGACTTGCTGGTGTCATGAGTACTGGTAACCTACCCAGGAAAGACAGACACAATTTAAACATTAAATTGTTTTAATATTTTTAATTTAAATTATTAATTATAAGCGGGATTCTTAGTCGGAAAAACATGTATATATTATGATTGCATGTTAGGGCAAACAAATGAATGGTGGAAACCGCTGTCAAATAATAAAATTACTTTACAGTAAATGATGTAAACTTGGAATATGCAAAATAACCGGACTGCATTCTCACCTTTCCCTTATCGCTCTTCACCCCTCCGCATTAAGAGTAAATAGCATTTACAAAATGTGGGACAATTGGGAAGACACCGTTACAATTATTGAATAAGAATTTTTTCTTCAAATCATTTGAACTATCTTCTTTCACTCTTATGTATTAGAATGAAACGGGAATGCATTCATTATAAAGAAAATGTGAGCTATGGGTTCCCTTTTTTAACGAACGCGGCCCTTCTTCTTTTAATTTTTTATTCATGTAAATATTACGGACACCGGGTAATTAATAAATTGAAAGAACACACCACTTCTATATTTCTTATTTTAATAGGTGATATTAATATTCACTTATTAAGCATATTGTTGTTTATCATTGCTGTTGATTTTGTTTTATTTCTGCACCTTTTAAAGCGTATGAAATATTTGGATGTTTACACGAATACAATTTCTGGTTTTAAAGTTAAACACATCGGGGGTATGCTACTTACCGGGACATTCAAATATCAAATATCAAATATAGAGGCCAACAGAACCACACATTGGTACTTATTAAAAACAATTGGAAGTGAGTGAACGATGAATATAACGAGCGATTTTTGATGAACAAGTGAACACATTTTGATTTCTTGCGAGTACCCGAGTACTCAATCAGAAGAGTATACAAGTACCCGAGAACTAATTTCGATTCTCGTTCCCATCTCTAGAACTTACATCATATCCACGACAGCTGAACCCTTTTCGTGATACTTTAAAAGTCGAATATTGTGAGAAATGGAGCTGACAATGAACAAGTAATTCCTCCTTTCGCACAATGCTTTTAGACCCGTTTCAAATTAATTATTTTCATACTTAAGATATAAAAACATTTTATTACATACATTCTTTTACCCTTTCCCCCTTTAAGAAACATTTTAAATAACCTGTCACATATAAATGATAACGAGCAATGGTGCCTTATATCTAGGAGATGCTCTTTTTCGTTAATGAGTGCTTCCCTAATCGATGTACTTTGTCCGGAGCGACTGTCTGTCCATCTTTGTGTTCATCCATGCGTCAATATGTCCGTTACGGTTTGCATGAATGGGGCAAAACGATCTTTCTGTTTGACAGATTCATTTCCAACTTATACATTGGGATGAGGATACCGATACAATATTTCGAACACAAATCTGATCTTGTTTTATAAGAGTAAACTCCCTTTTTCATATTTTGTCTTTGGCCATTGTCTCAATAAAGTTTCAATGTATCAATTTCAGACTAGGTGTATAGGAAACTTAAAACCTACAGATGTGCAGTGTACACGAAACATAACTCTAGCGTGCTTTCGATTGTCTGCCATTTATTAGCCTGATTGGAATATACAGTGTTGATCTTAAGCGTCAAACACTGATACATTATGTATTGGTAATTGGCAGACAATCTGTGAGGTTTCAAACGTTCTTGGTTTGGTTTGTTTAAAGGTCGATGATGTATTGTTTTCACAATTCTTGTCCTTATAAACAATGCCATTTCTTTTCACCTTACATATGCCCCTATACCAATAGTACTTTCAGGACTTTGATTTATTAAGTATCTCGGACCAAAATAAAAACACTGGTCAAATCCGGCTGACGAGAAAGTTACATCGTTTATCAATATATAATATAACATACATGTTTTCTTTTATTCAAAAAGCTTGCCAAGCCCCTGTTATTCAATCAGCATGATTGTTTATGGCAATATATGGATGTTTCTTTTTATGAAACAAAATATCAGGTTTGTTTTCTAATGATGCAGGCCAAGCGAGAAGAAGCTTTGTGTATAACTGCTTTTATTTAGCTGTATATATATTTTTTCATTTTTTCTTATTTTCGATTTTTTTTTTCAGGTCAAGCAAGGGTATGATTCACTAAATCACATTTTGAATGCTACTAAACAACCAGAAACAACACAGGCACGACAACCATTGATGTTATTGAACTTTAAGGATAATATGTGAACATTTAAAGTTAAAGTTCTTCTTTGACTGTCACGAGTGTCATTGATAAAACCGACATATCAACATATCAAAACATGTTCAAAGTATCTCATATTTAAAACGATCAACTATAAAAAGTCTATTCGCCGTTTTATATATGACAATACGGTTCTACAAGCAATCAAACTACTTAACCCAGAAGAACCCACTGTTTCGGGTAAAAGGCGTGATTGAACATCGCTATTCACGAATTCAGCGCTAACGGAATGGCGAAATATTTCGGTCGAATCTTGGTTCTGCTGTTTTTTTCCGGGCTAGCTGTGCTTTACTTGTTCGGAAGATACCAATTTTTCGCTTCCAGTCCAATCATTAACTCCGGAAAACACAATAGCTTCCAGAATACCATCAGCTCAGAATATGGTGCTCTAACTTTGCAAGGAAAGATATTGTCATCTCCGTACGTGAATCGCCACCTTAAATATAATCAAACCTACGTAACGAAATCATTAAACGGATATCATAAAATCCTTTGGTGGAATGAACCTAAGTGGATTATAGAAGAGCAATGGAACACAAATTGTAATGTATCCCTTTGTGAATACTCGAACTGCAAACTAACTGCCGACAAGAGAAACTCAAATATCAGTAGTGCAATCATTATTTCTATAGTGGATGGAGGCAGCCCTGAAAAGGTATCCGGGCTTAGAAAATATCATGATCAAGGTTTAGTGTTCTTTACACTTGAATCGCCAATGTCCATTTGGAATCAAGCGTTTAAGGAACCAAAATGGCACAATATGTTCAATTGGTCTATGACTTACCGTAGAGATGCTGATATATTTATACCATACGGCTGGCTTGGACAGCGGGAGAGTCAATCAGACAAAAACTACTCGAAAGTATTTCGTAGTAAAACGAAACAAGTCGCTTGGCTTGTTAGTCACTGTAGTACGGACGCTAAAAGAGAACAGTACGTAAAACAACTACAGAAATATATCAAAGTAGATCAATACGGAGGTTGTTCTAAAAATAGATTAGAGTACAATGCCAGAAAAGAACTACTTCCTAAGTATAAATTCTATCTTGGTTTTGAAAATGCATTTTGTAAAGATTACTTTACAGAAAAATTCTTCCATTACTTTGAGTATAACTTGGTCGTTGTAGTACGAGGTTTAGCTGATTACAACAACCTTTTACCTAATAACACTTTCATAAATACAGCGAACTTTCCGTCAATAGAATCACTGGGACAATATTTGGTAAAACTTTCAAATGACGAAACTGAATATATTAGATACTTAAAGGAAATGAACAAATATAAAGTTTTGGATGCACCTGACACCTATTGTAGCGGTCTATGCGATTTGTGTGAAAAGGTGAATAATATTGACGATAATAGGCGAACGTATGGCAATATATTAGATTGGAATGGTGGATGTGAAAGACCAAAAGATTTATTTTGATTTAAATTCAAGTATGCTTTTATCTGGACTAGCGACATTGCGACATGGCTATATCAGAGGGGTTGTACAATTTCTCATTTAAGATAAATATTTCAGTTATTTGGTTTCTTTGAATGCGGGTTGACTTCTCTAACAATCAAACTTGCTTGCATCTGATCAAAATGTCAATTCGTGGAATGTCTGAAAATTGATAAAAGGCAACTTTCCCAGATCAGCAAATAAAATGTTAATGCGGGGGTAGTTAAGGTGTTGGTATTCAGCAGAAATACGAGGTGGAACCTAACACGGCATTCTACTAGTATAATAAAAGTCCTAGGAAAGCGCCAATCAAGATTTTGATTTTATGCCTAAGTATAATCTACAAAAGCCGTATCAATTGTAAATTCGTTGATGAAGTATATTATAAGACCATCCTCATCCGGGTCATGTATATACGGTTATGTTGACTTGGCTGGGTCATGTATATATACGGTTATGTTGACTTGTCTGGGTCATGTATATACGGTTATGTTGACTTGTCTGGGTCATGTATATACGTGTATTTTGACTTGGCTGGGTCATGTATATACAGTTATGATGACTTGTCTGGGTCATGTATTTACGGTTATGTTGACTTGGCTTGGTCATGTATGTACGGTTATGTTGAATTAGCTGGGTCATGTATATACTGTAATGTTGACTTGGCTGGGTCATGTATATACGGTAATGTTGACTTGGCTGGGTCATGTATGTTCGGTTATGTTGACTTGGCTGGGTCATGTATATACGGTTATGTTGACTTGGCTGGGTCATGTATATACGGTTATGTCGACTTGGCTGGGTCATGTATATACGGTTATGTTGACTTGTCTGGGTCATGTATTTATACGGTTATGATGACTTGTCTTGGTCATGTATATATACGGTTATGTTGACTTGTCTGGGTCATGTATATACGGTTATGTAGACTTGGCTGGGTCATATATATATAGTTATGTTGACTTGGCTGTGTCATGTATATACGGTTATGCTGACTTGTCTGGGTCATGTATATACGGTTATGTTGACTTGGCTGGGTCATGTATGTTCGGTTATGTTGACTTGGCTGGGTCATGTATATACGGTTATGTTGACTTGGCTGGGTCATGTATATACGGTTATGTAGACTTGGCTGGGTCATATATATACGGTTATGTTGACTTGGCTGTGTCATGTATATACGGTTATGCTGACTTGTCTGTGTCATGTATATACGGTTATGATGACTTGTCTGGGTCATGTATATACGGTAATGTTGACTTGGCTGGGTCATGTATATACGGTAATGTTGACTTGGCTGGGTCATGTATATACAGTTATGTTGACTTGGCTGTGTCATGTATATACGGTTATGCTGAATTGTCTGGGTCATGTATATACGGTAATGTTGACTTGGCTGGGTCATGTATATACAGTTATGTTGACTTGGCTGTGTCATGTATATACGGTTATGCTGACTTGTCTGGGTCATGTATATACGGTTATGATGACTTGTCTGGGTCATGTATATACGGTTATGTAGACTTGCCTGGGTCATGTATATACGGTTATGCTGACTTGTCTGGGTCATGTATATACGGTTATGCTGACTTGTCTGGGTCATGTATATACGGTTATGTTGACTTGTCTGGGTCATGTATATACGGTTATGTTGACTTGTCTGGGTCATGTATACACAGTTATGTTGACTTGGCTGTGTCATGTATATATACGGTAATGTTTGACTTGGCTGGGTCATGTATATACGGTTATGCAAATATTATCGTGCATATCTTCATACAGAATGACATCAACTGTTTGAAAGTCAGCGTAATGAAGTCATAATAAGGTATGCATTATATAATGTGACGTTTGCTCCAGAAAATCGCAAGCGGTACCATTAAAGGTTTTTTCCATTTACTCATTTGTTAGACATTGGTTTAATATGAGTATAGGTCGGAACTATTTCAGGTAAACATTTATTAACTTTTGTAATGGGTTAATCATTCTCAGTTAGACCTTTGCATGCAGCACTATCAGTGCTTTGATTATAAGTTATTTACGAGTCCTACCGTCCTAAGAAAATAAACTTAAAATCACCATCCGGTTAAGCATATATTCAAATTAAAAATATGTCCAAGATTTTAAATCCATGAAATAATGATGACATGTTCAAAAAGTAATCAACTTGCCCTTCATAAAGTACATATACTTCCAATGAAATACTTATATAATTTACGGAACTACATACTCTACATTCACTTTCAAGCAAGGTCAAACTACTAATAATACTCCATTCAAACTTTTCCAATTCAACCTATTCATATTTACAATGAAATTAATCTCAATGGCATATATGCAATGCATTCTGGTGAAGGTATACACTCATTTCTACGCAATTAAAGGTTTGTTAAAGCTTGTATAATTTGACCTATACATGGACATTGCAATGTAAAATATATGTTTTTATACCTTTTAAGATAGAGAAAAAAAAAATTGCAATAATGTTTTAATCCTAAGACTTTTTAAAAAAAAACCTGATACTGGTTTAAAATGTAGCGTTTTTCTAATGCAGACAACGTCATAGAATAGTGTCTATCCTCGCATGACATCATTTATTCTGAAAGAAAATATATATTTTTCCAAAGAGAACAACAATAAATTATTTGCGTGCTTTTTAGATGCACGTCAAGCATTTGATCGTGTATGGCACAATAGTCTCTTTTACAAGCCTAATGAACTTGGCGTTCGTTACAAGCTTTTCAAAACAGTCATTGCAATGCATTCCGACATGTATAGCTTTGTAATGTATAATTTTTATTATTATGACTGGTTCCTTGTTTTACAGGGAACCAGACAAGGTGGGGTCTGCTTAGGCTGATTTTGGTCGATACTTTACACAGAGTCCACACTGTTGGTTTTCTCGCTGGTCGGCTCATATGGGAAGTATCCCTATTAGATAAATATAGGATCCATCATGAGTTTTCTTTGGAGATCAAGATTTCTTAAATGAGTCTAGAAAAAGACGGTTATTAACCGAGCCTCTTTGCGAGGTTAATAACTCTCTTTTTCGAGACGAATTTAAGAAATCTTCTCCAAAGAAAAACGAGTGATGGATTCTTTTTATCACCTAAACAGTGTGTTTTAATGAAAAATATTGACAACATCAAAACAAAAACCGAATAACATATCCTTCATAAGAACTTGTGATTCACCGCATAAAAAAGTAGTCCTCATCATTTTTCAATAAGAAGAAAAAAAACAACAATGTTTTAAACAATTAAGACTCGTTATTTATTCAAAATAACGTATTATTGCATTTTTCAATGTGTAAAATTTAACAACTTAACAATAAACATAATAAAGATAAAGGTCAAAATGACGTCATCAGTAGTCGCGTGTATGACGTGTTTTTGTTATCACACGTGTATGATAACGTTGTTCCGTGATTTGTTCTCAACTTGAAAATAAGGGTATTGATGTGATAATACCTATTTTCTGAATTATGTGGATTTATTCATCTATAAAAAGCATTGTATATATGAGCCGTCCCGTGATAAAACCGATATTGTGGACTCTGCGTAAAATATCATCCCGGATTAGCTAAGTATGCCGCGTTGGCTTACCCGGATAGATATGTTTCGCCTCCTGTGAACTTTCTGTTTCAGGAATCATAACTATATATCTGTATCCCCCTGAAACGGAATGTGTCGGCCCGGATCAGTCTGCGCACGCCTTATGTGAATTTTCTGATTCAGGAATCGGTACTATGTACCTGTATCCCAATGAGCCGGAATGTGTCGGCCCGGATCAGTCTGCGCCGACTCCGCAGGCTGATCTGGGTCGATACATTTCGCAGAGGCCAAAATGTTGGTTTTCTCAAGGGAAGGCTCATATGGGAAGGATGACTACTAGCTATTTCATAATGTCTAAATTATGTAAATTCAGTCATCTTGAACAATGAGCGTATATATGAGACGGATGCCTTCTAGCTATTACCTATGGTCTAAATTATGTGAATTTATTCATCCATAAAAACCACATCGTAGATGGTGATCAATCTACAGGCTGTAGACTGTTTCTATTTAGATCATCATTGTTTAGTATATACATGCATTATGATCGCGTTAATCTATTCATTTGAGAAGCTTTAATGATAATTGTAAAGCGATATCGAACTGTGCATAATGATAGTTATCTCTTTGTGCTATCACTGCATACATAGACGAAATAGCATATATGAGCAGGCTGTTCGTGAGTTACACTGAGAAATAATTGTGATCCAAAATTATGGAAATAAGATTGTAGAACAAGATCGAATTGCGCATAAATACAGCATTGTTACACATTTGGTTATAATCATGCTACTGTAAATCTGGAATAAATTGTAAACACCTGCGGTTTAATCTCGATTCCACGCTTAATAATTCATTTGCATTGTCACTGAGTGTCCGGATCAAACTACACATATATGTAGGTGATTAGGATGACCACTGACAATTTAAAATCATTTTTAAATCATTGCTTCTTTATGTTGTAAAAACTCAATTCGAATATAATCAATATATGTATGCAGACAGGTAGATCGAGACTGACTCAATTATTTCTAAAATACTTTTAATATTGTGGAGTGTGCTTGAACTTACAGCTAGTAAGTAGATCATACATTTTATTTTACTGCCAATTGAGATCAAAGTCATGGTGTGCTGATATTGAGTTACAATCGGCAGTTCGTTCATGTTTTGGTAAATATGATACATATATTACTAAACTTAAATTGAACGTATTACTCGGGTTTCAGAATTAATATCCCAATTATATACTATTTTACTAAGTCACAAATTATATATTTTGTTTAATCTGTACTTTGGTCGATCAGTGTCCAGTGACAGTGTCAGACAAAGAACAATTTAAATTTCGGATAGGTATATACTGTATTCGATATAAAAACGGTTCAATGGTTTACATAATAGATTGGACCTTACCAATACTTAACTTAACAGTCACAATATTTGCTTTTATGTGTTTATATATTTATTATGAATGTCATAATACATTTGTTGTATCCTGAAACTTTTATGTCTATCTTTCTTTCCATTTTCTATATTGATGATGATGTGTTTTATACATATGTACGTTTGAATCTCATCTGTGCAGACATCAGCCGGCTGACAGACACGGTACCAGTTGAAACATTGCTAATCGTAGTCCTAAATAGATACATGTCCACTGTTGTCGTGCTTAAATACCGTCTCTATCACATCTTCGCACTTTTAATCCATGCACTCATATTTACTGCTATTCAAATTGATATACACGCAATACTTTCACTTAAAGTAAATCTTCTTATGTCTTGCAACTGTGCACTTCTAGTTCAGTTTCCACGTAGAAAACATTCCATAAATGATATTGTATTGGCAAACTATAGATTCTCGTCCCTAATTTGTTATGTGATTCTTCACAAAATATGCATATACTGGCTTTAAATGTTATTATTAATATCGGGAGATATTCATCAAAACCCCGGACCGTTTGACAAAAGTATGTCTACATAATCTAGTAGTTCAGAATTAAACTTCATGGAACTTATATTAAAATGCCAAACCATTTATCCTTTGTGCATAACAATGTGCAAAGTCCTTATCATAACATTGCCGAATTAAAGAATGAGCTTGGCGGTTTTTATATAATCTCTTTTACAGAAACTTGACTATCTGACAACATTAATTTCTGTTGCGGGCAGATCTTGAAGTTCCAAACAATGAATGCATTTGTATTGAATTACGCTTCAGTAATTATAAACACGTACTTTTTGGATTGTTCTATCGACCCCCTAATTCTGGATCAAATTATGTAACACATATTGAAAATTCAATATGTTTAGCCACAGATACAGTTACCGATGACATCATAATCACAGACTATTTCAATCTCAATATAAAGCAAGAGCACTTACAGTCAATCAACTTACCTACCTTTAAAATTCATTATGTCATGCCTTAGACAATAGGCTTGACGTTCGAGCAATTTTCTTTGATGTAAGTAAGGCATTTTATAAGGTGTAGCATCGTAGCCTTCTTCATAAACTACAACTTGCTTGAATACGTGGCAAACTCCTTCAGTGGTGTGCAGACTAACCTTGTGGCCTACTTCTCTTTCTTGTTTATATCAATGACATAGTGACATACATAAGTTCTAATATAAATCTCTTTGCTGATGATACCAGTTTACACGGCATTGTTGACTCGCCTTCAAATGCTGCAAGTATGTTGCAAGATGATGTAAGAAAAAGAATAAAATGGGTTGAAACCGGGCTTGTTAACCTATCTAAGTCAGAATAATTAATCATATCAAGGAAAATAAACAAACCTGATCTTTAAGATGTATTTATGATTGATTCCGTGATTCCTTATGTAGATGTACACAGATATCATGGTGTCTTATTTTCAAATGAAGGCTCTGTCATCATCACATAAACCACATTAAAGACAATCATGCACTAGGATAAATATAATGAAAACATTGAAGCACAAGTTAGACCGGAAATCTCTTGAAATTATGTATAAATCTTTAGTAAGAGCTTAATTAGGATATGCGGAAGTTATCTGGGACAACTGCTCACAATACGAAATAACAATACTTTTACTAAAACGTGCCTCAGTACAAATTGCAGCTCACTAAATCATCATTTGCATATGCAGAATAATGTGCATGTGGAAACATTGAAACCAACTTTTCTTCTTTGTAAATGTCCTGGTTATGCTGAGCAAAGAAGGATACATCACCTATCTGTACACAATTTAACAAATAAATCGACGTCAGCGCTACTGCATGGTGATTCTATGATTAAATTACGAAACAAACAGACTGATATTTGAAGCTGTTTATATATATTCATTGCAGCCACAGATAGATTCGTTTGAAATATGTATAAACCCAATTATCACCATTCATTTAACTGTCCATCATTCTCTCTCTCTCTCTCGCTCTCTCTTCTGTCTCTCTCTCTTGCCCTCTCTCTCTCTCTCTCACCCTCTCTTTAACTCTCTCTCTCTCTCTCATCTCTGTCTGTCTGTATGTATGTCTGTCTGTATGTCTTTCTGTCTTTCTGTCTCTCTGTCTCTCTCTGTCTGTCTGTCTCTCTCTGTCTCTGTCTCTCTGTCTCTCTGTCTCTCTGTCTCTTTCTCTGTCTCTCTCTCTCTGTCTCTCTGTCTCTCTGTCTCTCTGTCTCTCTCTCTCTCTCTCTCTCTCTCTCTCTCTCTCTCTCTCTCTCTCTCTCTCTCTCCCTCTCTCTTTCTCTCTCTATCTCTCTCTCTCTCTCTCTCTCTCTCTCTCTCTCTCTCTGTCTATCTCTCTTCCTTGTTAATATGTCTTTTAACTTTCTCTTTAATAACATCATTCATGTTGTGTCGTAATATCTTTTCTCTTTTTGTCTACATTATTTTTGATGTGCAAATGTGTTTGTGGATAGGGACATTATTTGTTAAATCTATCGTTCCAATCCAATTTGTATGTTATTCGCAATGTAAATATGGGGTAATACAAATATGTTTAAACTAACAAGATGTCATTTAACGGTCATGCTTTTTGATCGAAGTACTCGTTCAAATATTTACCCGTTTTGAAGAACATCACTAATCTAGGTTATTCCTTACTGAGGGTGAACCACCCACTAATTCCTCGTTCTATCTGTTTAACGCTTTTCGACATATAAACGCTTTGTGACGCCTTTACATCACATGTATTTTGACAACATTGTGGCAAAAAGTGAAATTGCTGTATATGAGCAATTTCTCCTTTTGCCACACTGTTTTCATCTTTATTCAATAACTAAATTCATATTGGTAAAATAATAGGATTGTTTAATCTATGGTCTAAGCGAAAACAATGTAAAAAGCTCAGAAACGAAACATTTTTTTTTCCAGATCATTCAAGTTGAATAGGAATGTCAGTCATTTTTCGAGTTTTCACTGGTCGCTTTAGTTTGTGATCCAACTTGCCCATAGTGTAGACCTATTTTGCGATTTGAAAGGGGCTTACCAGGTGGTTGAGAAAACTGTTAACTCTTTCAGCGCCAAAGGCAGTATTGAAGTTTTTGCAAACAGTACAGATTCAGATGAGTCTTATCTGAAATCAGCATTGCTTGTCTTTTATTTATCAAAATAGTTCAACACTTTTATTGAATAAGAAATGGACACGCTCGAGTTTGAACATAGCAGAGTCTACTTTATACAACCCGGCTTTGAAAGAGTTAAACTTAACACTTGCCCTAGCAACTGCTGCGTAAGTTAATTAGAATAAATCTCATTTTTGTTCATATTAACTGAAAGCTTCGGATATCGAGCATCGGAGTATTGCAGATAGTTTAAGCAGCTTTAAACGTGTTTTCAAGGTAAGTTACCAGTACTACTGATCCTTTAATCCTGACAGCAGCCAGCCAGTCATAATGCTTACCCCGCAACCCTTAGCTCCAAGGAGATTATATTGGTATATCGTATGACCTCCCACACCCGAGGCGGACGCTCTACCACCACACCATCGAGGCTGTCGGAGTTTTGCAGAATGTTCCTGATAATACGTGTGCTGACGACTACAACATTCGACACTAATATGACAATGACAAATCTTTATTCAAAGGTACTTAGGCCAACGACCCATACTACAGATTATATGAATTTTATATTCTATTATTCAATTTGAAACAATTGGTAACAAAGTGTTGGGTAATAATGTGCATTGCGAGGGAGATTACTGATCCTGATTTTCCAAAGTTTCCTATTCCACAGCTCTGTCCCTTGAGAGGGTCTCTCTGAGACCCATGATTCCGCAGGCCACCCGCCAGTACCAGCTTCCCTTTTCCTGCAACTCTTGAAGGGCACATCAGACAACAAGTTCTAAAAGTTTTAAATCTGATTAATCAGTATTTAATCATGGCATCAAAGAGGAGAATTTCATCAAGGAAGGTTGGGAAGGAGCCTGAGAGGTCCAGACAGGCAGAGAGGGACCAGTTACCAGAAAAAATACTGCAAAACGACAATTACAAATACAGATACGAAAACAACTATTTTATTCAGTAATGTAAGGCCTCCGGCCCATTTATACATACTTTACATGTATATAATATATTCATTGAAGTGACATCATAAACTTTTTGAAGATATTCAAATATAGAAATAATTAGTATACGACACACACTTTATGATTTAATTAGAGACCTGTTCATTTAAAAGTAATTTTCTGGTTATAAATGCCTCAATTAGATATGTTATCAGTGATTTTACATGTGTGGGTCTACATTCACTCATTATGTCTTTCTGTCATTTTCATCTAGCCTTCTAAGCATATGGTAGCATTATTTAGCATATCTTGTAGTAGGCATTTCTGTAAGTTGTTTCCTGTACTTAATACACTGTGTCATATACGTAACAGAAAGAGGATATCTAGCGCATTCACTTTAGGCGAACACATCGGCAGTATTTTGATGAAGACAATATATGCGTTTACAAAAATCAATGTGCACTTTTCTATGGCGTGATTATATTCATAACTCAAAATATCGGAATTAATAGGTTTTATCATATAATCAAATAGTTTAAAAGCATCTTTCAGATTAAAATATCCAAATTTATTTTGAGACCTATATATGCTAAAACAAGCTTTTTTAAGCTAGATTGGTTTGGTGTGTCCAACAAAGCCGAGTCGTTAACATGGAACCTAAATATTTATAATAAGATACAGTTTAAACTTCATTGCCATCATAATATCATTTTTCCCTATTTTTTAAAACACCACCATTTCGGAAAACTATCATTTTCGTTTTATCTAGATTTAAATGTGCAGGTTTAGTCATGCCTGCAATCAGGTGAGGAAACCACCCAAAGTCAAATTGCAGGAATAACAAAGAATATTATAAACTTATATGAATTAGGGAAAATACATATGAAAATAAATAAATTACTTGCATCATTAACATTTTACCATCATGATGCTGCTATTTTATTGATGGAAGTCTCCATAATGGATTTCCCTTACATAACATAGGACCACGATGTGCACACGCATCACCAAACGTGTCTAGTGCAAAGCAGCACCCATCTATCATGAGGGAAAAAACTGAATAAAGAAATTAATCTGGGTCGAGTTGCCGGTTCTTACAGTACTAAACCATTCCTGTCCCTTCTGGTATGTTCTACAGGCCTAGTCGCCAAAAAAGAAAGTGACTATCGAATGAGTCACCACTTGTCATACCCAGGCAGCCAATAGTTTAACGATTGCATTGAGGAAAAACACTTCACAGTCACATATTCAAATATTGTCCAGGCAACCGACCTGATTTTGAAGCTAGATAAAGGGGCACTCTTAAGTTAAACAGATATAAAATCAGCCTTTCGATTACTTCCCATCACCCCATTAGAGTTTGATTTAGTAGGTATAAAATTTAAAAAACAATAATTTTATGACAAAATGCTTAATGCAAACATAATTTCAGTCATTGTGTTCAAATTTCGGAGTTCCTTTAGCTAAAGATAAAAACAGTTTAACCTACAACATGTTGAATTGTTTTGGGGATTGAAATGGATTAAGGAGAAATGGTTATGCGGCTTCCAAAAGAAAATTAATGAGCAAATACCGAAAGGTGTCATATAACATTTGCTTTCGGGATATTCGAATTTTAGCCAGGGTCAAAAATAAAAATATTAAAAATTATGATAAATAGTAAGTTTTGGGAACATTTTTGTCTAACTGGTTTATTTTAATGTTTATAAATGTGAAAAGTAAGCTCTCAGCATGGGTTTGATTTTTTTTCGGTTGAACCTACTTCTCCTTCTGGTTCATATGAATATGGACAGGCGTTTGCAAACACTGGTTGCGGAACTAGCCGTAAATTTAGTGGTAAATTTGAATACCAGCTTTCGCGTCCCAATTTGCTTGAAAAGGAGCTGAAACATGGTATTTCTGACTGTGTCCACATATTGCCTATTGTTCTGAGACTCTAAGCACCTCTTTAATTTTACACTTACCCCCTGCGTTTTTGTCGGGTGATTTTTGGAGTAAGGGGTAAAATTGCTCTTTATGTCCTGCTTTTTTCACCCTGTTTCAGACCACTTTTGAGGCCAATTCTTTTCATAATATTGACTGAGAGTGTGAATTCAAGTCATTTTCTTATGATTCTGGCACACCTTAATACAGGAAAATCCTTTTAATAATACTGGAATGGATATTATGAGAAATATTGAGAGAATAAAATGAAACAGAAAATCAGCTTTCAACTGTGTATTGCCACCAAATTCTTATCTTCAAGAAAGATAACTCTAAAAGAAATGCAGTCTACGGAATTTCTCATGCAGAGTTGTCTCCCCTGGTAGAGCTTTTTTTAGAAAAATGACAAAATTAAAATCAAAAAGACTTATCATAAAACTAGTGTCTCTAAAAGTATTAAAGCCGATTTCAACGTTTGGCTTTCCCTTCTTACTAATTACAAAGGTGTCATATTGATATCTAATAGAACATGGTTAACAAATAACGAGCTGGAAATCTACACAGATACAGTGGCAGACAATAATGGTGGCTTTGGAATTTACTTCTCAGGTCAATGGGTTCAAAATAGATGGCCCGCAGATTGGGTGAGGCAATGTCTTACTAGGGACATGACCCAATTGCAGCTTTTTCCAGTGGTAGCCGCTATTGTAAATTGGTCAGTCAGCTTAAGAAATCAATGGGTTCTCTTCCATGTAGACACTAAAGCGGTTGTTTAAGTTATCAATGATAAAACATGTAAATCTGAGAGAGTGATTAAACTGGTCAGACATATGGTTCTTACATTATTAAAACCCAACATACGGGTAAGAGCAATACATATTCCTTCAAAAGAAAACATTATTGCTGACTCAATTTCTCGTTCACAATGGGGAAGGTTCAGGAGTGCAGCTCCAGAGGCCAATCTCAGCCCTCTCAAGGTCCCATCCCTAGTTTGGAATATTTAAAAGGTATATCAATGTACTTAATATTCAATTCTACTTCCCAAAAATACAAAAAACACTTATTTAGTAGCGTTAATGAAACTAACCGATTTCAGAGAAAAATATAAGTTACATAAGATATGGCCTGTCCCTAATCAAGACTTGGTACATTTCATTGCATACCTAGCCTATCAGAATATAGCTGCTTCAACAATCTCCACTTACATATCAGTTATATCATGTGCTCACATACTCCAACAAATAGCTGACACAACAAAATCAGTTCTAGTAGTTAAGGCATTGGAGGGAGCAAGAAGAACTAAGGGTAGTAAAACGGACGCAAGGGCCCCGATAACCCCATCCACATTACATAAGATGATATCAACCCTAACAAGCATTTGTCAAAACACTTTCGGATAGTCTTTATTTCGGGCTGCTTTCACACTTGCATTTTTTGGTCTGTTAAGAATAAGGGAATATACAGAGGTCAACAAAAAGTCACAAGACCAAAAGGTACTAAATAGTCAGACATTTGTGTATCAGACAAAGAAATAAAACTAACTGTTAGAGTTCAAAAATTGACCAGTGTGGAAAATCTGTCACCCTCCATATTCCAGCAAATGGTAAGTCCTACTGCCCAGCCCTATGCATGAAGGAGTAATTTAATTTTCGCCCCAATACAGATAACGAGGACCTATTCATACACTTAAAAGGGAAATTACTTACCATATATAAATTCAAAGCTATAATGACCAAAGCCCTACAACTACAATCATGTCACTTTGGAGGCATTTCAGGAAATAGATTAAGTGAATTGAAGTGGTTTTTCACGTCATTACCGAAACTTACGTTGCCGCCATCACCGGAAACGCTCATACCTTATTTAACACGGAAATTTACTACGTGAGCAATATCATCAAAAGTATAGCTTCACCGGAAACATCAATACCTTATGAGGTAACGACGCTACGGAAAATTACAAAGCATGATCATCAAGAAATGACGTGGCGTCATACCCAAGCAACTCGATAACGATTTTTCAACCAGTGAAGATAAATCAGACAGAATGTTGAAAGATGCTTCAAACATCATACAAACTAAAGTACTTATAACGTAGAATGATAAAAGAAAGTTGTCGTTAGAAAGATGTCTCGAGGACTTAGTGGCTAGCTAAGTGCTTTTATCTTTTCCTTCATTTAGTCTCAGCGTTTAATGAATTAGTACACGATATAAAAGCGGTTGAAAACTGTAAAGAAAACTTTCTGATTTACAGATGTTATTCTTGATTGATGTGGGTACTGTAACGCCGTCTTTAACACATTTTCAGTCATATCGCGGTGGCCACAAGACTGTCTTTCAAAACAACTCACTTCTTTTCCGCATAGATTATAAGCCAATTGATTGAAGACGAATGACGATTGACAAACATCGTAACAAATGTTGACCGAGCTGAGCGTTTGACCCCGCACCCCCCCCCCCCCCCCCCCCCCTTCTCCCTAATCCATCGGATTGCGAGGCTTGACATTTACAGACTGATGAATTGATGAATTTGGGGCAGTGTAACTTGTTACAGTCTGAACGGATACATTTAAAGTATATCTGAACGCGATAATTATCAATTTTAGTAGTAAACATGTATACCATTTTGCTTTATTGTGTTTTTAGTTTTTTATATCCTGCATTTTACATCTAGTGTTATGCGCACTTGATGTCTGTTAAAACAAGTAAAACAAAATGGAAACAAAACATATCTTAGACTCGGTGTTTGTTGAAAACATAAAGGATGTGAGATAAAATATCACTTACCTTCTTTATGAAATATGTGATATTGTGTAATGTTATCGTTATATCATCGGCTTGTTTTCGTATGACTTTTAGTACTTCGCGATGCGTTGTAAAACTATTTGTTAATAAAGTTCAACAGGTCTATGTGACTAACACACTATTTAATATTTACTTCTCACACATTATACGACACTGACACATCGAACATCTAACAACATCAATAGTCATTTTACTCGCGCCTCCTTTTACCAAGATATTTAAGTGAATGTTCCGTTAGCCCAAAGTGGCAATAATCTCTGCGCGACATCATTTCTTATACCATATCTTCCCCTACGGTCCCCGCAGAGAGGATCTCTACACTCTTGGGCCGCATTCTCGCCCAAGAGTCTGATCTAGGCAGCACCTCTACATGATGTAGTTCTAATACCCGCTCCCTCCTCTCTCTATCTCCTGCCTTCTCTACTAGCTATATTTCTCTCTCCAAGAAGCGGCTCTGGGCCATCTTTAAATACTGCCTTGTTTACATATTCATTACTCTCTTTATTGACCTAGCTTCATATTGGAGAGGTCAACAGTGACTCCTCCCAAGACAGAACTATCACCAATATTAATAAGGAAACCATCAAGCATTTTCTATCTCCCAATATAATTTATTCATTAATTCATCGTAGTCCGAGCCGTAACGTTACATTTTCTTTCAAAAGTATAAAACCCAACATCTAAAATACCATAATGACACGTTAAAGATAGTATTCTCTTTGAATACGCCTCTGTATTGTCGCGTCAGCTAGGATGGAAACTTATTCCTACTTTATTGCTTATAAAGAATTGTTATTTCCGGTAAAGTTACGTTTTTATTGGTAAATGAGGCAACGTTATTTTAATTTTTGTCGCAACGGTCGTCTCTTTAGTGGCGTCGGTCCTTGTCTGATCTATCTTCATTGCTTGAAAAATCGTTATCGAGTTGCCTGGGTATAATGTCACGTCATCTCTTGGATGATGCTTTGTAATTTTCCGTAGCGTCATTACCTTATAATGTATGGATGTTTCCGGTGAAGCTATACCTTTGATGATATTGCTCACGTAGAAAATGTCCGTGCTAAATAAGATATGAGCGTTTCCGGTAATGGCAACAACGTATGATTCGGTAATGACGTCAACAACCACTTAATCCATTTCCTCAAATGCCTCCAAAGTGACATAATTGTAGTCCTATAATTCACCCAAACCCTCACACAGTCTCAGAAGGGGGTGGGGGTGGGGGGGGGGGGGGGGGGGGGGGGTCACATTTAGCAAATTTAGGAAATGATGAAAATAGTATCATGACAAAAGGCATATTGAAGTCAAATGCATATACTAAATACATATGACTCTAAAATATACACAAACAAATCAATAACATTCTAAGTTTTTCAAAGGATTGCAAAGTGTGTGGATTGTTTGATCCTCTATCGTGTACTGGGCTGGCATGGCGGCAAGATCTACACATAGGTTTAACAGATTTTACAGTCAGCTGGATAGGAGAAAGGGGTCAGACACTTAATATTCCGAAAACGACTTCTGCCACACAGTTCAAAAACGATAAGTGTCCGAAAAACTGTTTTATTCACTGTGGATCTAACGACCTAACTACTGTAGGTGTTTGCGGCAAATACATTATAGAGAGCATTAAGACTTCTATCCTACGCTATAAAGCACTGTTCAAAAACATAACACTAATTTGGTCGTTACTGCTTGCAAGGAGATGATAGTATTTTGCTACTATTGGTTCTGGATCACAGATTGACAAAAATTGGAAAAGGGTAAATGCAGCTATAAAATCGTTCATGCTACAGTCAGGTTTGAAAGTCTACCACAATGATAGCTATATAACAGTAGACGAGGCTAGTCTGTACAGGACAGATGGGACCCACTTGTCAACATTAGGAAACAAAATTCTTCTTAAAACCGGAAAGCAGCTTTAAAGATATTTTTAAAAGATAATTGCAATCTGTACCCTGCTAGTCAGCATGATCGAAACAACATTTTGTGATGTGGCGAGTAGTAATTTCACTCTGGCGGTTCTGGGGAGATAAAAAGCTGTTGGAGGGTTATCAGCCTGCCCTTTCCCCTGGCCTGACACATTCACAAGCTGCTGGTTCTTTAGTGTTGCAGTAACGTACATGTATGTGTAATTATGTCGGGCCTACCTCTGTGTAACGTCGCCCCTCCCCCACCTCTATGTATAGAGGGAAGGTCCAGAGCTCGGGCACTATATTTGGGGGGAAAGGTAATACGGGCTGACCCCAATATGCTGTACACACGAGATTGTGTTAACTTGTGGGATAACGACATTATGGTACCATAGGTCGCTGATTCTAGTCGTAGGCAGTCGGTTATCTGCCCAGGTATGATTTTCTCAAAATGTGCTATTTTATGTTGTTTATAATGGACCTTTATGCATGCTTATATCCCAACGACTCGAAATATAATGTGAACCGTAGAACTAAACTTGTGAATCAAGTGATCTGCAAACTTATGGAATTGGTAGAAATGTGCTTGTTTATGTTGTTTATAATGAACCTTTAAAGCCAATAGTATGCCATTAGAGTGTTTTTAAAAAGAACAAAATTAATAATTTAAAAATGTGGTAAATCTTTAAAACATTTTTTTTTAAATATATGATGCATGCTAATCTCCTAACGACTTGAAATAGTATGGGAACCGTAGAACAAAACTTGTGAATCAAGTGATCTGCAAACTTATTGAATTGGTAGAAAGCTAGAGTCTGAACATTGTCCCTAAAACTAAAACTCTTTCAATAGCATATATACATGTACGAAGTGTGCTAATCTTCTAATTATCAACGGGTTAAACGATTATAGTAAGCTGTAGAAACTAGTAATGCTAGTGCAGGATTTATACCAGGTGAAAATGATATGCTGTTTGATTTTGTGGAACTATTCATACTGGAAAAATACACGATATTCACACACAGTAATGTTATGCTTAAATTGTTGAAGACAGTACAAACATAATCTATTTTCCTAAGTAATTGTGCTATGGCGACCAGTCTCAATTATAAACTCATAATTAGAGTAACGATTTGATAAAGCAATTTGATGGTTTAATAGAATGTCTATAAGAAGATATGTGTCTGTATTCAATAGAGACTTATAATGTTTATAGTGAAGACATCGACCAGATTCGTTGAAACGTCCATGCCAATTTTGTTTGAAACACTATATTAGACGTTGTTTAAAATATATAATAAACTGATTCACGTTTCCAACCACCTGTCAAATTCAAACGCTTCCAAGTCCATATAACAGAAGTATTTTTGTTTCACACAAGATGCACAGGTTCTACGTCCTACGTCAACTAAACATTTCACCATTAAATAACAGTTGCGTGGCATTTCCAATTGTCTACACTAATACTTAATACAATTCATACAAGAGAAAGTTGATGCAACGCATCAATGTCGCCGGAAATCCATACTGCAGTTATGCATGACACTTACATTATAGTAGTTGAAAAAATTGTTATCAACTGAGAGGCATATTGGAATATCAGGGGTGGGGGTCAAGTAAAATGAATCATAACTTGCATTTTTTGTCAACGAAGTGAATGTTCTTCATTGAAATATAATTGAAGCCTTTCATTGGTTTTGATCAATCTCCATTCTAAGGTAGGTTGACCATACACACAGCCAACTACCTATTGATCATAAACAGTAATGGAAATGAGTAATCTTGCCAATCATAAGTCTCAGTATGTATACAGTGCTTTCATTAAAAAATAATGATGAGATTTGTGAATTCCACATACACTTTTCAAGATGTTTGTCAGAATATTTGAATTTTATTATTTATCAATAAAACCACAAAACAGACAATTTAGGATGTGCATGCAATATCACGTCATTTTACCTTTCCCCTATTAAAGTCAACATTGGACACCTTTGAAGCAATCTACTTTTAAAACAATGAAAAAAGGGTTAAATCGCTGAAGACATGAGTTTTCTCTTATTCTCAAAATGATATTAGCTTGGCATCCTAATTATATCATACTTTGACAAATGTTAAAATGTAGTCCAATATTTATAAATTAGACCACCCTCGAAATAAAATATAGCTAGTTCAATTTCATTGACATTGTTGTATAATTTTAAACTTAATTTCGAACATAAACTGAAACCTACAACATGTTAATTTTTTATAATTCTTTCCTTCCTTTTTTATAATAAAAATATCAAATTACTCATGTTTTAAAATTATATTATGATGAGCGCTCTTGTGTCAATGATGCATATCAATTCGCAGATCGCAAGCAAAATGCATGTAGGGAATCTAGTGACACATTTAAAATTGTCAAGGACGAGATAATTGTGTACGAAAGACCCGATTTGTGACCTATTCTTCTTCGCAGAGATGTCGTTCTTTACACTCTCTTTATAGGCAGAGAGTGTTCGTTCAAAGTCATTTTTCTGTTTAAAACCAGTTTTTTCTCAGTTAGTTCTTTTCTTCATTTGTTTCGAACCAAATAAACATTTTAAGTCAACTATAATTAATTGTAATTGAGTGTAAAGAACGGCCATCTGCAAAGGAGATTTATCTACGCGGTTGATATTCTCTAGTCACGTGATTAACAGTTTTTAGCTTAGAAACATTTCATTTTTTAGATATACATGTATAAACATTATTAAATGCATTCTTCACAAATCAAGACATCTCTTTGAACATGAAAATAACATTCAGTTAGTTAAAACTGCTATTAAAAGGAGAATTCGACGTAATTTTTATCTCGATATTGACACATAACAGTCTGCTGCAAGTCTTATAGGGACTGGTTTGCCTTAGTAAATAAAAACAAAAAAACATAAATGCAAGTCAAAATAAAGAAACTGCAAATACTTAAAACATCGGAATATTTATTTCATAGATGTGTCATAACTTAATGTTTTTAAACAAACGCAATTGTAATATGTACAAGACATTTAAATTTGCTTTTTTCTAATAATAACTCGTCCTCCCATGTCATTTCCGAAAATCTATTAAATAAATAAGTCGCGGGCTTCTGCCCGGCGACTCATAATAGTCTATAAAGAGGGGATACATGTATCTTCTACATTTGCCTAAAGATAAATATATCGGTAAAGCGATCACATTGAAACTTTTATTTGGATAACGAAGTGAATTTAATGTGAACAAATACTATTAATACGAAATCTATTTTCACAAATACAAAAATCCCACTAATTGCTAGAAAGTAACAAAGGTTTCTGAAAAATAAATAGCCGTTTATGAAATGTATAGTCATTATACTCCAATTCAAATGTTTTTGAGCCGCGGCTAGCGAATTATGGGTAATAATGCATTGTTGTTCAGTGATCAGTCCCTTGAGCACGTGCATCCTCTCAGTCTCACCACAATCTTCACTGTCGCGTCCGTCTGCATGTTACATCGTCCTAGATGTCTATTTTGACACAAACTCGATCTGTATCCCATTAGCGTTACGCCGTTTGACCATTATACCATCCTAATATAGAGGGTTAATATCCCAAGATCGATACACGCGGCACAATTTTAAATACAGATTGTTATTCCAGGTGTCGGTGTGATTGACCGAACAGAGCAGGCTTAAATCGTGTTGTCAGTGTGTGTTTTTGTTTTACAATACTCAATGGGACAAGCATCATTCGTTCTCCATAGATGAGCTAACAGTCAATGTTCAAAAAACTCCCAGTTACTTGGAAGGCTACTGCACTGGATTGCTGGTGTGAGAAAAGCCAGGACACACGTGCATGGTAGATAAACAGCCGCCGTGATAAGACTCGAAAATTGTTAAACACGGTGTAAAACCCAAATAAAACAATTTTGTGCATATACGCATTTAGTGTTTCTATCGAACAACCATTGAGCGAATAACTGAACAAGGAACACATACCTGAAAACACGGGTTGACTTCAAATTTCTTGAAAAATCAAGATTTAATGATAAAGTATGTTCTGTGAACCGCGAGACATTATATTTCAACGTAACTAACACTACTTTAAATTCAAAATGTTTAATTTTGAATATTTTCATATAGAACAAAAAGTTATCAATACGCAATTGTCAAAGTTGCATTTCATATGAAATAGTAATATTCTGTTACATTATCTATTGTATAAGAACAATTCATTCCTCAATATTTTATCACTATCACTGGTAACAAAAAAATCAGTCATTATTTGTAATATACTTTATTGGCGAAATTTGGAATCACATTTGAATAGAAGTTCTATTTGCTTGTACATGTAGTAGGCAATTGTTTGTAATGACATATTATTATTTTCTCTGTCTTAAACTGATTTTTATATTGCCTTCATCTTAACATTTTTATCTAGTTTCAAAACACATTCTGAGATAATACAGCCTAAAATAAGCATATACGTAAATCATTCACAACTGCTCTGTTGTCAAGTCATAAAGAAGCAAAGAACTGCAGTAATGATGCAGAGGTCGTTTTACTAGAAATGGCATTTCTTTACACAATAAATTGGTTTGCTCTTGCAATACGCTTTTGACTTGTTTTTGCTTGTATCATTTACTTAATTTTTTTTGTTTTGTTTTTATATATACTAGTATTGCTTGGTACATTCAGGGACGTAGATAAGAGGGTGGCTTCGAAAGAATGTTGTGTTAGTACTGGTGTGGGAAAGCCAGGAAAACATGGGTAGGTGCACTGACCGCCGTGATATGACCAAAGCTGTTGAAAGCGGCGTTAAACTCCAAACAAACACACAAAGATAAGAGGGATAAGCAGCTCCACCTGTACACCTGTTATCTGGTTAAAATATCAAATGGAGAAATAAAATTGTCCAAATTTTCACATTTTGTAGCAAATCAAACTTTGAAGTCATATTAGGCACATAAACAAAACATACAAATTCTTAAAGTTTCAAATTTCAACTAAAGTTAGAGATACATTTAAACACTTGAATTTCTCTGTATTTTGAACAATGACTATGTTAAAAGACACAGGTATTGTGATTTCTTAATTTTATTAATTTTGGCCCAAAAATTGATAGACTTATATTATTCATAATGATAAAATATTATCAAAACGTCTAGTGTTTTAAAAATACTTTTATCTACTGCAATAGAAGAATGTTAAAACTTTCAGGAAATACCTTTGTTATGTTCATATCTTCAATAGTTTTTTAGTTTGACTTGCTACAAAAATTGGGACGGTTGATATTTTAGTATACAATTTTTTTTCGTCCCTGGTACATTGTACGAATGTAAACCGTTAGATTGACCATCGTCGAGACAATATCCTTGTTTTTATATATTGCTTTGACGCCAGCCAATCCATACGAAACTTGCATGATTTAAAATTATGTTCCAAATTTTGAGTCGCATGCTATAGACATCGAGAGCATTGTATATTAGTTAACATGAAGCATTAGCATTAGCTTGATACCGTGTTGATCTCTTTTTTATAAATATTATTATTATCTCTTATTAGCAAGTTCTTGACTGTCTACATTACTTTTGGACGGGAAGTGAAAGCGCTGGTGAACTTGCAGATGCATGCGAGTGGTTGTAACCTGTAAATTGTACATCGAATAAGAAGCAAGTGAAAAGAGTCGATGAGCAAAGTTTTATTTAAACACTGATAAGAAATTAATGGTTTGACAACTTTGCGCTGATTATGAATAAGGTGGATTAGAACACACCTGAAATTGCGATTAATTTGCTTGAGTAAAACATTATATAACATTTTCTTAAATTTAGGTCCCCACACTATTAAAGCCTACCAAATTTCCACTCAGCCTATAGCTCTCTAATACAACTATATAATTCTGGAGTGTCAATTATTGCTAAACTGAGGATAGGCTGCAAAGACGAAAAAGTTTATTGTCCACCTAAAAACAACACTCTACTTATATAGAAATTCACAAAACAGTTCATATTGAGTTTCTTATGTTAACATTTGAATACAGATTAGATTGTTGAATGGTATAGAAGACAGTCGAAGATAACTGGGTGCCAGGTAAACCCCTTTACCAATTTGCCAATATATATGCTTAACTCAATTTCGTAAATATGTTTTGTATTGTATTTAAATATTTACTGGTTTTGCTTGAAATGGATATTATACAGTTTTATTTTTACGATAGTTAAAATAGTAAAGTGTTTAACTTTATTCTTGATTAGTCTGCGAAAGCTCGATTTATGCGATTATTGAAGATCTCGGTGTAAATAGATGTCTGTCTGCAGCGTATTTTTCTTAGTAAACAAATCGCCTCAAAATTTTCGCTTTTTCTGAAATCATGGTGTTTTCAAAATTCTTTAAAACCGCATTAGATGGGTTGTGTGAATTCAAAAGAAATAAAAAAATTGAAAGTATATGTGTCACTGAAAGGCCCTGACTAATTTTTGAGGACTTTAATTAATGTTTTCGTGCGTTATTCGTGGATGGACAAGTGCCTAATTGCCCAAAATAAACGTGTAGGTAGTTCAATATCACCGAAATAGTTGATGTCGAAAACTTTCTTAAGTGAACTTATTATGGAAAATCTTCTTAAAAAAAGTTTAGAAATTAAAAATATATACATTGTTCATGGGATTAGGCCTAAATTTTTTATTGTGCCTAATTTGCAAACCCTTAAATTTTTGATCAAGTTTTGTTAAATTTATGATGGGAGATTTGTCAATGTGGTACATGTTTTGTTACAGTTTGGTGTCTGTGGGGATGAATTTTTGAAAACATCAAATTCAATCAATAACAGAAAATTGATTGAACAAATCTGAGGTTAGGTGGACTGTAAATTACTAGGCAACATCTGAGCAGAGATCTTAACTAATAACACAAATATGATATTGTAGGTACTAATTATGCTAGTTTTACACTATTTAATTTTGTTTTATCCTTTAGTTTGCAAGTACTATGGGCCGAAAGCTAGGATTGGTAGGAACTGAAAGTATAAATGGAAGATGTTAACTGGTGGTCCCATGATATAGCTTCAACCAGTGGAAATACTCAGTGGCGTTTGTAATTGAAAGAGGAGACCACACATCGTTGCAGAAATGAAAACCCTTTCCAAATTGATTTAATGAAATGTGTTTGTTTAAAGTGCTTAAATTAATAATATCAGCTTCATATAATTTTATGTCAGGGAAGCAAGTGTTTGTGTGTATTCTGAGTGTCTGGCTGTCAACAGGTTATGATGAAATAGAATGACCTCTATGGAATAATTATATCTACTCTAGAGTAGTGAGTACCTTTTTAATGACCTGGCAAGGCACTGTTTCACATAAACATTTGGCATGTATGAGAATTGTTACCGTTTAACTAATACCACATTCTTATCAATTTATTTCATTAAACTAATTTTCATAAGTAGTTATGCATTTTGAAAACAATTATGTAGCCAAAGTAAAACAGCACACCATGAGCAATTTCTCCCTTTGCCATAAACTTTTCAAATCCATTCAATAATTATACGAAAAAAAACCATGAATGGGTTTTTTCGCTTATAGTTAACGGGCGTGAGATTTTGTTTGTTTTTTTTTTGTTTTTTTTTTCAATAACCCATGAAGCTTTCTGAAATGAAACTGAAAAAAAATCCATGGGGGCCGCCATTTTGGATATGTATAAAAAGCAGACGTAAAACACAGATTGAAAATTATTGTCGGCTTTTTAATCATTTTTTTTAAAATCGGTATTTTGGGTATGTATAAAATGAGCAGAAAAACACGGATTGAAAATTATTGTCGTCCTTTTAATCAATTTTTTTTTAAATCGATATTTAAGATCATTAAAGTGCTGGAATTAACATTGACTGTATCGTAGCCAAAGAAGGACGTGACGTCATTTCCGCTACACTTCATTTTGGCGTAACGTCAATGGAGCGACGTCGTTTCCCGCAAAAAAGTGGTATCAACATGAAAGACCCCAACTTCCTATACATGAGCTATTGGCTCAATCATTCAAAGTATAATTATTTATCAAACATTGTGGCAAAAGGATAACTTTCTCATAAGGAGCAATTGTTCTTGTTGCGACAATCTTTTCCTAAATCATAGGCCTCAGAAACCGTCTCTAATAGGGAAAGGGTTTAGCAGAAATGTGACCCCTTACATAATTTGTTCCAGTCATATTGACTGCTTGAAAAAGGCAGTCCCCAGGTGGCATCAGAAAAGGGCTGATCAATTTGCTTATTTACCATAATGCAGGGGATCGATTAAGGATCATCTTGGCCCTCATGTTTTAACCTCGTTCATTATAAATGTATTCCTTGATTTTTTGAAAGTCTTTACTTTATTATTTTCTGTTCGTAATAATAGACGACAGCAATAAGAATTGCAAATATGTTTTGATAATGCAAGACACATGCCATTAACATTATTATTGTCTAGTCAATTACTTATAAATCCTTATTTATGTAAGTAGGCTCTTAAATTTTTGTTTATAATTATCTTGCGTTTTTTTCGTAAATAGGTAGCACCTATAGATATATTACTTTCATCTACACAAATCTTTCATTTTTGGTCTAAAATGTTTCAAAGTCGACTTTGCAGATTTGGTGTAAGTGGGAAAAGGATAATTAGATGATGAACAGGCAATAAAATGTCATTTAAACGATATGTTGTTAACATTATGTTATCTAGAATTATTTGAATAAAAGATAATAAAATTATAAGTGTTCAGTATGACAAATATATGACCGTTTTCATTACAACAAAATGTGAAAATTAGGAAATATCTCTTATACACCCATTTTACGTTGCCAAATGCAGAAGCTTCGAATGCCTGTATTGATTTAGAATTAAGGGATTTTAAATAACAATTGTAAGTTCACATCAAAACAATAAACTTTTGACCTTTCAACTTCAATGTTCGTTTTAGTTAATTATGGAATGTGTATGTGTCAACTTTGACACCTGGTATACCACTTAGGCATCTGGAAACTTAAACATCAAATTAATCCCTAACCCTTTTACCACTACACTTGCATTTAGTGTTGAAATTCCTTTGTCCCTAAATTATTTAGGGATAAAGGAATTTCAACACTATTGTTTTGCAAGTAAATAGGGATAGATCCAAATTAATATAATTTGTTATTGTTGATTCATTAATGGGATCTTTATAAAATATAAATCATTAAAGCATTTTTGTTTAGTTTCACCTTTTCATACATGTATATAACATGTCCAGTACATAACCTTGAAAACATCCAGGCGCATACAAATATGAATTGTTCAGTGTGTGTATACCACGTGACGTTTGACGTCATATTTGCATGATCAGACAGTAATAATAGCTCTTGTTATGAATGTAAAAACAATGGTAACTCTTTTATTAATTCACCCTTTTTAATGACCCTGTTCTTAAAATCATGTTTTGATAATGCTCCGGCTGTCGACGATATTAATAAATTTTGAGAAGTGTTTGAAGAAACAAAACCACTAATCAAAAACCGGAGATAGGATTCTGTAAGCGGCGTAGACTGCACCATGTTTATTGAAAATGATGAAGAAATATAAAAGTTACCTTTGTTTTTACTTCTAAACCGAAGTAAAATATTTCTGTCCGCCGTAGCATATGTGACGTCAAAGTCACGTGGTATACACGCACTGTTGTTTACATTATTCATTCATTGTGTCATTTGTTTCCTTGCAACAATGTTTTCAATTTAAAATGGCCACTGATGTGTCTGCATGTGTTATTAACAATTCAAGATATATGTCATTTGAAGGTTTGAGATAAGAAAATGATACATGCTTTGCTGTTTTATTTACCCTCGCCGTGTTAACTATTTGGCAGGCAGACAAAGTTAGGTGCAAGGGAGTCCGGTTGCGATACCCTATCTCTTTCCGAAAAGACACCTTTTATTGCAATGCTTTCAAAAGACGTCTTTTACAGCAGTCATCAAATGTCGTCTATGTGAAGTAATGGGTTAAATCGGTTTAAATTTTAATATAGTTGTGTTCACACACCATACGAAAAAAAAATAATTGTCGAACACCACAGACTTTTACAGGATGTATGAAACTTGAATTCTCGTTGCATCTACAAGGATACTTTACCTCACTGTTACAGGTAATTGATATTTATATTAGATTATTAAACAATATGCAAAGGTGAGCCGAAAAGTGTGCCTATTAATTCCCAATTTCAATTATTTCTTTCATTCATATACATTTAAGAAGGCTTATCTGGCCAGGTTATAATAGTTACATAGCCCAAGTCCTTAACCCTTTCCCTCATATAGACACTTTTTGATGCCTCTGCAGCAGACGGCTTTTTGAAAACATAGTGACAAAAGAAGAAATTGCACAAAACATGCAATTTCTCTTTTTGCCACAATGTTTTCCACTTTTAGTGATAGGTTATCCATTCATTTATAGAGATTTTCCATTTTTTGACAAAACATGTTCAAAGTCGTCTGCTGCAGAATTGTCGTATGTGGGAACGGGTTAAATAAGTTCTTATAAATTCATTGAGTGTTTTTCTTTATATATATATATTGATTGAAAGGTAAGCATAATTAATGAAAAGCGTTGAAAAGATCGTGTCAAAAGTTTTCTGCTGCATACATGTCTTTTTCAGCCCACTTACTGTATCGACCAATATCAGAGAACAAGCACCATGTACTTGTGGTGTTAAGGGTACCTGGTCATATTTAGTCTATTTTTTATATATATTTTTTAAGTTAAGACTCACAATATTGGTTTATGACTGGCTATAACTTAAATTATGATTATGAATGACGTTGATCTGAAATAATTGATTCGTACAATAAAATCATATCGCATTATATTACCTCATTGTTGTATTTGGAGTTTACCACTGCGGCGGTATTTTTTCGGTAGTAATGAATTTATTGTTTTAGACATAAGCAATTTCTCCTTTTGTCACTATGTTTTCAAGAGTCGTCTGCTTCAGATGAGTCCAAACAAGTATGTTGTAAAGGTAGGTTAATTAAATACTGCATAATACAGATTAACCCTTTCCCACATACGACATATCTGCAGCAGACCACTTTGAAAACATCTAGAAAAAAATATGTAAAATCTCTGAAAATGAAGGTTTAATTGCTGAAAACTTTGTGGCAAAAGGAGAAATTGCTTGTTTTGATCAATTTCTTCTTTTGTCGCAATGTTTCCAAAGCTGTATGCTGCAGATGCATCAGAAAGCATCAACTTGTGGGAAAGGGTTAATCAAGATTATATATACCTCGAGAGGGTTTGTAAACAATCCAGCCCCACAAGCTTCCACCCCATCAAGAGCAAACTCTCGAAGTTGTGAAACTTGCATCGTTTGTACATGTACATTTTTACTGGTTCACAAATATGTGTTCATTGTCCCGATTACTCCTCGAGTCCCTTCAGGAATTTCAAGTGGTCTGTTGAAGAGAAAGTATAGATGGTGAACAAAGGACTAGATACGAGGGAGTGAACAGGTCTTTTTCAAACAATATTTCTCTTATTACTCAACCAAATCCTATGTTGTGGGTACTCAAAAGAATCGTCTCACTGAGACAATTATTTTGATTATCCACAACATAGGGTTTGAATGTCAAATAAGGATTTAAGAACATGGAAAATGCCCCTTATCTAGAGCTCTAGTGAAAATGGCTTGCTAGATTATTACAGTCTAGACAAGGAGAAGATAAAAGTATAACTGGTCCCTGTATTCATCCAGAGACATATAAACACATGTGTTTATATGTCTCTGATTCATCAAACATTTTAGATCAATTATAATTCTAAATTTGAAGAATATTCATTCTTAACCCATTTTCCACTTACTAGTAGTATAGCAAATCTATAGTAGATGACCTAGAAAACATTTAGTAAAAAATACCTCTATGAATGAAAGAACAATTATTGAATAATGTTTTCAAAAGTCATCAGAAAGTCTTTGTATAACATGGGAAAGGGTTAGGGACTATTTCATGGCCGAAATTAGACAATGACTTGTTGGGAACACGAGTTCAAGTTGTCAAAATGTAGAGGACCTTGGGCTCAGTAACTATCATAACCTGGTCAGATAAGCTTTTTTAAATGTATCTGAATGAAAGAAAATAATTGAAAATATTAGGGTGGAAATGTATAGGCAAATAAAGTGCACATTTTTGGGCTAAGCTTTGCATATTGTTAAGTTATCTAATATAAATATCAAATACCTGTAACAGTGAGGTTAAGTTCCCTTGTAGATGCAACGAGCATTCAATTTACAAGCACATTCACACATCATGATTGTGCAAATCACTTACAAACATGGTGATGTTCATCAAATAATAAATGTCCTATGGTGTGTAAACACAACTATATTACACCTATTTAAAGATTGGGTATTCAATACAAACATTGTTTTGAAAGTGGACCAACAAAGGAATATTCCTGTTTAGTCAAGTTGAAATAGGTCCAATGGAATGGTAGGACTTGTCATTTGTAGCTTAAAGTTCAAGTTACCCATTTTGTGATGACACCTGGTTGCTATGATTTTTATCCAATCAATACGGCTGGAACAAATTAAGTAGAGGATCACTGAAGTAAGATTCCTATTCCATTTTCTTAATATCAGACAAGGACTTTCAGACAAATGGAATTTTCAAATTTTCAAATTTTGCCCCTTTTCTTATACCTCCTGACTGCCATGTTTTTCAACCAATCAGTATGGCTTGAACATTCTTTGTAGAGGGTCACCCAAGGAACATTTCAACTAAATAACATAGCGGATTGGCTGATCTGGCTCGTAGATCTCAATGAAAAAACATAGCGAATTGGTTGATACGGGTCATAGATCGTAGTTCAACCACTCAAAACACATAGCTAATTGGTTGGTTGATCTTGGTCGTAGATCGTAGCTCAGCCACTGAAAAAAATAGAAAATTGTTTGATCTGGGTCTTAGATAGTAGCTCAGCCATTGAAATAATAATTCGAATTGGTTGATCTGGTTCGTAGATCGTAGGTCAGCCAATATAAAAACATAGCGAGTTGGTCGATCTGGGTCGTCGATCGTAGCTCAGCCACTGAGAAAAACATGGCGTATTGGGTGATCTGGGTCGTATATCGTAGTTGAACCACTCAAAAGACATAGCGAGTGGGTTGATCTGGGTCGTAAATCGTAGCTCAGCCAATGAGAAATCATAGCGAATTGGTTGATCTGGGTCGTAGATCCATTGAAGAGTCTTCAAAGCAGTAATCGATTTATATATATAGCTAAAAAGGCGTTATTATTACTTTATTTCGCGCTATTACGCCATTTTTTCGCGTTATAACGCCCTGAATTGAAATTCTTGTTGCATCTACAAGGATCCTCACTGCTACAGGTGTTTGATATTTGAATTAGATAACTAAACAATGTGCAAAGCTGAGTCGCAAATTGTGCACTTCATTTGCCCTTTAAGTTTTAGTTGAAAAATTAAAGGGCGATTTGAAATATGATACATTGAAATAGAAATTTTCTAAGAAATGGAGAGATTATCTGCAATTAAAACATTTCCTACGTTATTTCTTCTCAAAATATCATAATTCATTTCAAAGCGACTGAAATCCAGATGGCACGAAAAAAAAAAAAAAAAAAAATAGAATTCGCCCTAAATGTTATTCTTTATGTTATCCAAGTAAAACCAGGGTAGAAAATGTATCGTTTTTTATCAATAAAGTGAACTTGAGTCGTTTTCAATTGTCCCGATGAAGGGGTTTCCTATTTAAAAATACTTACCCCGTTACTGACAGGGTAGAATTTGCGATGGAAAAAGTATCGAAAACAAGAAAATCTCACCGATTATAGGGGTATGTAATATGTCAGTTATCATATTTTAATGCCCCAAATACAATCTTAAAATTGGATTTTTTTTTCGACAGTTGGGTATCTAGAGTTCAGTCGCTTTAAGTAACAGACAGTTTTCGAAATTAACTTTTTTGGCTGGTAGCAAGTACGTGCTACCTGCTTAGAAAGAAGGTAGCAAATTCATATTTCAGGTAGCATTAGCAAGATAAATCTTAACATGGGCAAGCCTTTACCTTTAACCCTTTCCCTCATATAGACGCTTTCTGACGCCTCTGCAGGAGACGGCTTTTTTTGAAAACATAGTGACAAAAGAAGAAATGGCTCACAACGAGCAATTTCTTCTTTTGCCACAATGTTTTCCACTTTTAGTTATAAGTTATCCATTCAATTATAGAGATTTTCTATTTTTTGACAAGATATGTTCAAAGTCGTCTGCTGCAGAATTGTAGTAAGAGGGGAAGGGTTAATTTAATTCATAAAATGACTAGAGATTACATGGTTCAAATCGATATTTAACAAACATCCACTTAAACGATAGTGGGAGTTCTCATTTTCTGGTATAATGTATGGTGGAGGGGAAGGGGCCTGGGACCTTGAGAAGGGGAAATTTCGCTGCGTTTTTAGTAAAAACGAGTGGGAAAATTGTACTGATTTTTACTAATTTTTTCTTGTTTTACGTTTTACATTTCTGCTTTGTCAACAATTAACTTGAAGACATTCACATCTTGTCTTGATTGAGTGAATCTATGTACAGAGTCCTTGTGGGGTCCATAATTGTCATGTTTACTATGGCGATTTTTGCATTTCGGCAATGATTCGGAGGGGAATTAATATGTTTAGGGGAAAAACTATGCTTATTTTCTGAGGGGAAGGGGCCTTTAAACGGCCCCTTTTAAATAAGGTAAAACAAACCTGTAATGTAATGCGCAAACGAATCACATTTACAATTTGTTTGTTTGAACAACTTGATATCAGACTGTCCAAATAAACTTGATAACGTACAGATAGGAGCAGAAAAATATAGCGAAAATGAAACTGGGCTACCTTTTTGCAGGTATAATGTTTTTGCTATTTACTCTGTTCACAGGTATTAAGTTGCCATTTTACGAAGAAAGTTTGCTACTCGCTACTGTTAATCTCGACCCTGCCCGGACAATGTTAATATATAAATGAAATATTGCCAAATGTGTCAATATGATATAAAAAACATCATAAGAAAAAGATGAAAAGTCAGACAGGTCGTCAAAATCATTATTGTGATATTCAATTTTTATGTTTAAAACAATAATTCATAAGCAAGCTTCTGTGTCCCAACGTCACAGGTTGGGACAGATTATGACTGTCAGTCACTTGATGCTGTATACTGCTTTCCCACATACAAACAAAATGCAAACCAATGGAAATTCTCTATGAATGATAGTTTATTTTTTTTAATTACAGTTGAAATCATTGTGGCAAATGAAGAAATTGCTCATCCTGTGCAATTTTTCCTTTTGATACAAAGTTGTAAAAGGTCGTCAGATGCGGGGGCATCAAAATGCGTATATTAGTGGGAAAGTGTTTATCTGTGATTTTCAGAAAACCTAGATCAAACAAATGTATTCATAAATTAACTCTTCCCACACTGCAACCAACCCTTTGCTGTCTGAACAAATTATTTCGCCCTTTTCCCACATACAACTAATCTGCAGCATGCGGACAACTTTAAAAACATACCCGTTAACATATGGAAAATCTCTATATAAAGGTGGTATTATTATTGAATACAGTTTAAATCATTGTGACTAATGGAGAAATATTTGTTTTTACTATTTTGGGTTATTTCTCCTTTTGCCACAATATTTTTAAAAGTCATCCGCTGCTTAGGCGACAGAAAGCGTCTGTATGTCGGAAATTGTTTAACCCTGTTCCTGATACCCAAGAATTAAAACACCGTTGCAGCTGATAACTTTCCTTGTAAATGCCTGGTATTTAATGACTGTTTTCAAAGTTGAAGGAATGATCTTCTCGCAAACCTTTGCTGTCTGCTGGTTAGATTTTAACATAAATTTACTTGACCCTTTAACATGCCATATACAAATCCAAGTTACCTACATAATGAATAATACTTATCTCTTTAGTCTTGTCTTTTAAGATAACCCTTTCCCACATACAGAAACTACCTGACGACTCTGTAGCAGACGACTGTTGAAAACATTGTGACGAAAGGAGAAATTACTTTGAACTTGGACAACTAATTTGTCCCAGCTCAAAATGAGCAGCAATTTTTATGTTTGCTCCAACTTAATGTGTACAACCCTATTCCCATCGATAATTTACATAATTTTGCCTATATGTTTTCAAAGTCGTTTGCTGTTAATTCGTCGTTTTTAGGGAAAGAGTGACACACTGATAGTGTGTTTGTATATTATGCTATACTGATAAGACCTGGTGAAATTATTTTGTACGTTGGGTTCTATAAATCTAGATCCACAGGGAAATAGATGACGAGTGTTGTAAAGTAAGCATATCTTTTTTTATTAAAAATAAGTTTATTTGATAATTTAGTTCTAATTATGGACATACTGCGGCGAACTTAGTGTGGTACGAACGTACAATACCTGGAATTTTTCACGAGGTGCCATTACACTTCGGTTATTAAAATTACCGCGAATTTATAAGAAATAAGTTCGTGGGCTTCTGGCGAGTTAGTACTGCACGGTGAGGGTAAACACATTTACTTCTGGTCTATTAAGAGGCATCTCAATGATTCTAACACATTCCTCCTTTATTTTCATGTAAACTGATCAGTTACAGCTCTGAATTGTCAGCTTTTAAAAGCGTGTCTCATGTCATGTAGAACACCGCATATCATTGAAAAGATTTACCTCTAAGCTTTAAAACAATTTAAAGAAAACGGGGGTGGGGGTCATGCATAATCACGCCCCGTTCTCCTACTCACGTGTTTCTTAGTTTTCTCACACCAGTAATCCACACAACATACTTTCCAAGCAACTGGATGCTGTTCCACATAGACTGTTAGCCCATTTGTGAAAGACGAATGACGCTTGTCACAATGACTTTTGGCAAACGTCGGATAGAATGTTGGCCGAGCTGGATTTCGAACTCGCAACCCCTGGATTGACAGCACGCGTCGCTACCGACTGCGCTACCCAGGCAATAAAGCACCCATCAAGCTAAAATGGTTAGTTTTGGACCAATGCTGACCCGGACAAAACCGGGGTTTCACATTATCTACTTAATTTCACTTTCAAACAACGTCAAAATACTAAAAGTGATCAAATCATTTCCAATGGATCCTATACACATTTACAATTAATTTAAACTCAATGTCATATATAATATTATATATAATTGGGCCACTCCATGAGAAAACCGGTGATATGGCACATTTTTCGATTTTGGGATTTTTACATTTTCATATAGTCCAAATTGTCTAGTTTTGTTTGATATATATGTAGACTTCGTATATCGCTGTTTAACAGTCTATGTGGAAAAGCAGCCAGTTGTTTGGAAACTATGTTGTGTGGTGTACTGGTGTGGGAAAACCAGAAAACGCATGAGTAGGTGAACTGGTCGCCGTGATATGACTGATATGAATCTTTTGTAAAACATATAGAAAGCATTTTTTTCATATTTAGACAGAAATGAACTGGAAAGAATGAAATTCAGTCATATCTGTCAATAGCTAATGCTATCTTTCTATGCGTCAGTATAAGGACAAAGATATATAGATAGATAGTCTTTATTTCCTCCAAATTTGAAGAGCAAGTACATTTCATATTAAAGATTACAAAAGTGAGAACATAAATATATAATAATAGATATGGGCCACTCCATGAGAAAACCGGTGATAGTGACAGCATTTTCGATTTTGGGATTTTTACATGTTCATATAGTCCAACCTGTCTAGTTTTGTTTGCTATATATGTGGACTTCGTATGACGAATATTGACGCCGTAATGGGGGTCAAAAATAGACGTGTGTTACTAATTGCTGAAATGACGTCGACGTCATTTTCATGATTTATGTTCGACGCTCAAACAATTTAGTAATTTTCAGCAAAGTTATTCTTAATTTTATCAAAATGGTTTGAGTACATTTTAAGTCATTCAGCGTATAACTTCACCTGTAAAGCAGTACTACGTCGAATGGTGGTGCAATTTAAAGAACGATGTTTTGAACAAGATGTTAGGGTCGTGCTGAAATACAAGTACATGTATGTCATGGTCTTATTTCCTGTGCTACAACGAACAATAATTATACGCATCCACATGATTATTATTTGAATGCCGCCGGGTGCATCGATTTATTACAAACTTAGGAATAAATCCGGAAAATAAATTCAATCTAAATCTACATTATCGAAGGAAATGAATTGAATGTATTTAGATTCGGCTTTTCTCATAGTAATCGTTTAGCTAGCGAGATCTTATTTCAAATTTATCCAATTTCCCCAAACCTGTGTGGTTTGTGATTATATCGTCCTTATAAAGATCTGAGATCAGTTTCCGAGTTCCTTTCAGTGCACTTCTAATTCTCAATTGACAATAGTCAAACCCACTATTTAGTACTCTTGGTTGTTTGGGTATTACTACGAAAGCTACGGTCTATCTGTGTTGTATAACTGAAGTGTTGAATGACTTTTAACAAACAACAACAACAAGTTGCATCACAATCGAAGTATGCCTTGTTATATAAGTAAATTTAATTTAACAAATTATGATATTTGTTATCATGTTCTCTTATTTAAATTCAAATAAGCAACATTCTGCTTTAATTTGTTATAATCAAACAACACATGATTCATTAGTGGAGAAGGACACGGCAGTTGGGATAAATAAATAACAACATGTTCATAATTATTCAGATCTGCATTATTCTGTATTTATGACAGCTGGGATAAATAGATAACAACATGTTGAGGTATGTTTTTGTCAAATAAATTATTCAGATATCTGCATTTATGACGTCTGGGATAACAAGATAACGACACAAGACGATGTGTCATGCAATATCAAATCGACCTACAGAGAATCAATACCGATTTCATTTATATTTCATACTTAAGTTGGCTTTTAACATTTCTTTTAAACTTACTCTCAGGAAGAATGTAAAACCGCATAGACGTGGGCGATCCTGACCAGACTGAACAAATGCATAAGCTTATCAGGATTGCATAAGTCACATATTCATGAAGATGCTATTATCATTTATATATAATATAGCAAAACTCTACATAAATGTCCTATGATGCCATGTAGCATCTAACATCTTTATTTGGATGCAGAATAAATAACAACCACAAGGCAGATCTTTTATTATGTTGGCATCATGTACATAGTGTACACCACCTCTGAATGGCGGCATGACATTATATTGAAAAGAAAAAAGAAAATACCCTTTACATTTACAGACAGTTAGTTGGCTTGAATGAATAATGGGTTGAATATTGCTAGAACAAACTCATAGTAAAAACTACATGTGTTCACCGTATTAACAGAAGTATCGTTAAAAGTACAATTAACCAACATGAATCACAGGATACAGCATAAATCTAACAACTGGTCAAGATCCTTTCATCAAATTGCGTTTTCACCATGGTTTAAAATATATCTAGAATCATTGTTGCTTCAGGAGATCATTAGATTAGAACATAAACAATGATTCCAATATTCTTCTTGTCATCTTATACAAACCATTTTGATATAAGATCCATTTCTCCATGATCTCAATGCATGTCAGAATCTAGATACATGTAGCCACTGAATTAGCAGTATCACTGGTTATACTATCACTTTATGGTTTTGCAACTGAGTGATGTATGTAAATCTCCTAGGTCATCCTCCTGCAAGTGCAACACCCGTTGAGAAATTATTTCATGATAATTTTTTCTTACAAATTTCGTAAGCCATGAAGCAATATAGTACTAACAGCACTGTTTAACTGGAATCGGTATGTTGTGTACATAATATATTGAGCTGTTTTCTACTGTCTATGATGTTTTTCGACAAGTGTAGATTAAGATTTACCCGCACAAACATCACACATAAGCCAGGTGTATACTGTTTGTCCGAAGTATAACAAAGGGTTCTACCTATACTCCTAGATGCGGATTAAATTGTATGGATTTGCACGCTGATCTGTTTCTTTAACGCTCGCAAATGCACGAAAGAAAGTATTTTTTCGTTAAGCAACGCTCAGTTATACATCCATTATTGAATAATAATGACACAAAACAATATGTTTTGTATCCGCAGATATCAACCGATTTACACGGTTTTATTTCATAGAGTTTTGTTTTTCTATAACTATAAGTTCAACACCTTATTGAGGGCTTTATATTATTTAATTTACTTTTCACAGGTGCAAATAAACTTTTTTCATACAGTCTTGTATAGCATCATAGCAGCGTTAAAATATATTGAGTATGTATTTTAATTGAAAGTTGATGGCAATGAATAGGTATACACACATTTCACATAATCAAAACCAAAAAAGAAAAGAACGAAAATGGTAAAAACCATTTCAAGTCAACCTCAGAAACATATTTTCAATTCTTACACATAAATGGATCATTGAAAGGGAGAATATTCACAAATCACGAAAAAACTAAATAGTTAAAATAAATATCGATATATACAAATATATCTGTTTACTAATCTTACACGCTTTTGTTTATCGGATGTTTTGAATTAATAACAAATGTTTCCAATACATGGGGCAGATTAACCGGCTTGTAACAGTATTATTATATCGCTCTTCATTTAATCCCTCGATGAACATGATGTTTATAAACCAAATCAAACACTGTGTAAACATATCAATTTACTTCAGCTTCATTCACACACAAATGACGTCAAACTTTAAGTGATGATTACGTCATTTCTTATTCTATGTCACTATCACCGGTTTTCTCATGGAGCGGCCCATATATATATATACACACACACACTATGCTATGAATGAAAATATAAAAACATGAATTAATTTTACATTTGCAACAATGTTCGATAAATTGTGTCAGACAGTCTGAATGAGGATACAACGTAGAACGTAATGTTTTCTCCTTGCATGAAAGCATAATCAAATATAAGTGTGCCCTCAATTTAAATCAATTCTCACATAACAAGAACATTAAGAAAGTGTTGCATAATTTAAATAGTATCATGACATCTCACGATGATCAGATATTTATAGAAATAATTTTATTCTGATGTGTATTACGCGTCAAGTGTGGATTCAAACATTTCCAAATATTTTACAATTCAAAACAGTTAGATATTCGGATAAAATCGGATTAATTGAAACGAATTGTTAAAAAAAATCACCCAATGCATATTAAACCAAAGGCTTCTTTTCCCACAACATTTTTTGTCAAGAGCTACAATATCTAAAGTGGCAACATGTTAGTGTTGTTAGTCTTTCTCCTTTTCCCCGGTAAATCAGTCGGTAGCGACGCGGGCTGTCAATACAGCAGTTGTAAGTTCGAATCGAAGCTCGGCCATCATTCATTCCGTCAATGTGACAAGCGTAATTTATCTTTCACCAATGGGCTAACAGTTTATTTGGAAAAGAAGCCAGTTGCTTGGAAAGAATGTTGTGTGGATTACTTGTGTGAGAAAGTCAGACAACACATGAATAGGTGAACTGGCCATCGTCATATGACTGAACAGTTGTTGTAAACGGCGTTAAAGTCTAATCAATCAATCCTTTTTATATAATCATTCTGTAATTTACCATTGAGAATGCCCCCCAAATCTCCTAATACATATTTAATCGAGTAGTCGTTCGGGGGAACATACCATTCGTGAATTACCAGCTAACTAACACTTCTCCCTAGCACACAACTATTGACAACATTGTGACAAAACGTAAGAAATGTATCCAAGGACTCCAAATGTTACGTCTGCAAATATTTAATGCATTAAACTATTTTCAAGGAAAATATGTGTTTAAAAAAATTATGAGGTAAATATTAGAAACCTGCAGCAGACAATTTTGAAAATATCTGAGAGGGATTTTTTCATTTTTTCCAACAATGTTTCAATTAGTAAATATATATATACATATATAATATATATAAATGACGTAAAAACCTATAAATGAATATACTAGAGGAAATGTAAAGAATATAACTGAAAGTCGTAATTAAGGGTAGATTAGGATATTTTGGGGAAACTACCCATTGTACCCAATTTTTTCTTTACCCAACAATGTTTTTATGAAATTTTATTAAATTTGCAGCAGTTTTGAAAACATTTCGAATCCATTACTGAAAGTACTTATTTAGGATAGCTATTGATTTGAAAAAATATATATCTAATCATTCAATGGTGTGTTGGTGTTTTTACCGTTGATTTCGTTCCTTTATTATCATGAAAAAAAAAAACTTGAAATTTACGCTTTGATTTGGCCCCGCATTTTCCCTACTGAAATATTACTGGAATTAAGAGCAATTTAAATTAACCCTTTCCCAAAAACAACAAGTCTGCAGCGGATGAATTTGAAAACATATGGACACAATTATGGAAAATCGTTCATCAAATAATTGGTTTATACAAATAACGTATATGTCCGACATTGTCGAATTGCGTATAGGCAGTGGTACGAAACATCTGGAACGTAGAATTATCATAAAATTATAAAATAAAGTATGAAAATAATTCAAATACTCCATTATAGATCTAAACAATGATGATGTTTACACATTAAATTATATAACTTTATACAAATAATATATAATTTGCTTTCTCTACCAAGTGTCGATTTGTTCTATTTTATTAAGTCGACGACACGGTCAGTCCTCGAATTGACCTAGTTTGCGTATGTATATATCTGATCCGGTGTATCGGTGTTGTTCACAAAAGCGTGGCGCGTAAGAATATACATAGTAATGTTTACTGCAGAAATATTTGTATTTTTTAAAATAAAATTCACTTTAAAGGAATCAAATACATTTTCAGTTTGAAATTAAAGTTAAACACTATATTCTTCATTAAACTGATTGTAAATGAAAATACTTTTAGGTAGATTTTGAATTCATCGCACTATATTGATTAGCGTATGTATAAAAAGTTCCTGTAGAATTAAATGTTATAGGGCGTATTCCATTTGGGTCAGCAGGCAATCGCATAAGAAGGAGATAATTACATAATAATCACATTCCAAAAATGTTCATAACTTGAAATAAAGGTAAACATAAACTTCTCTATGAAGGGTATATGCTAATACAAAGAGATGTCTTCTTTATCCAAGTAACATCCCTCTAAGATATTAAGCATATGGGTTTTGACTACTATGACAAAAATGACAAAAATGAACCATATGGGTTTTGACATACACTCAGGGGATTATGCTACCCATCATGGGGATTGTGAATACCCTGTCATTTTTTTCATGGAGACTTTGACTACTAGGGCAATTTTGACCCATGGGGATTTTGACCATGGGGATTTTAATATACACTCGACCCCGACAAGTCTACAATAGTCGACTTAGAATTAATATTTTAATCACTGTAAATAAAATTATAATCATTGAAAGGAGTTGAAACTATTCTGGCTAAAGTAGAAATTGCCTACGATAAGCTATTTCTTATTTTGTCACAATGTTTTCGAATGCGTCAAAAAGCGTATGTAAGCGAGAAAAGGTTACATGATCTAGGGATAGACCGGGTACCCGAGTACTCTATCGGACGTTCGAGTACCGGTTATCAAAATAGGTACTCGACTACTCCAAAATTCACACATTTGTTTCACACATTTGTCGTTGTGTTTACAATTGTCATTGTGTTTTAATTGGATAGTTGTAAGAAATACAAGTTACAATTATTGAATAAGAACTTTTTCGTCAAATCATTAGAACTATCTTCTATATCTCTTATTTATTAGAATGAAATGGGAATGCATTAATTATAAAAAAGTGATATCTGGGTTCCATTTTTTAACGAACGCGGCCCTTATTCTTGTAATTTTTAGATCATGTAAAACTTACGGACACCGGTTAATTAAATCGAAGCACTAAACGTGCTGTGGGACGGTACCCATGGTATGAGAAGAAAAAGATGGCCAACTGTTCCAATTTTTCGGAAGTTACAACACGAGTCACATAATTTCAAATAATGTAAACATAAAAGAAGAAATTCATACAGTTCAAATATTTATTTAAGACAGGGTTAAGCTTTTTCCCCCAGAGAACTACAAAACAACTCTTGAACGGTAGACATAGTTTAGATAGCCATATAAATATATGATAGGTATTTTCAAACGCACTGAAATGGGATTTTAATGATAAAGGGTTAAGCATACTGTACACATTACATAGAACAAATATACAGCAGATGATTTGAAAATTTCTAGGCAAAGATATTGGTAAATCTGTATTATTTAATGAAACTAAAAGTATAGACTTGCGAGGAAAACATTGAGGAAACTGTCGAAATTGCTTTTTTTCATTGATTGCTTGATTTCCCACAATATTTTCAAAATTCTTCTATAATAGTAACCATTTTCAGCTGACAGAAGCATTTTTACACATTTGCAGCAGACAACATGTGAACACAACGGGAAACAAGAAGGTCATGAGGCCCTGGATCGCTCACCTGAGAATGTGTTATTTAAGACTTAATAAGAGAAGCCATGTTTTTAACATATCATCGAACTATTTTCAACACTCTTAGTAAAGAGTCACCTAAGGAAGAAAAATGTGGTGTCTAGAGTGTTAACAAGATTTTTCTCAATATTGGCCCAGTGAACAAGTTTTTGACCTGACCATATTCGAACTTAGCCTAGATATCATCAAGATAAATATTATGGTAAAGTTTCAACATGCTAAAGTTAAAAACACGGCTTCAAGAGTATTAACAAGATATCCTTCCATTTGACATAGTGAACTAATGTTTGACTCAACATGACCAATGTTCGAACTTGACCTGTATATCATGAAGAAACACTTTCTGACAAAGTTTCAAGCTGCTCAAGTCAAAAACGCGGTGTTATAATGTTAAAACAAGATTGTCCTACAACTTGGCATAGTGACCTTGGTTTTGACCAAACATGACCCATATTAAAAATAAGCCTATATACATTCAAGACAAACATTCTGAAGAAGTTTCAACATGCTCAAGCTAAAAGTGCAGCTTCCAGAGTCTTAACAAGATTTTCCTTCAATTTGGCTTAGTGCCCTAACTTTTGACCCAATATAACCCATATTTGAATTTGGCGTATCATCAAGACAAAAGTTTCAAGTTGCTCAAGTCAAACATGCGGTCTCTATAATGTTAACAAGATTTTTCTACAATTTGGCTTAGTGACCTAGTTTTTGACCTGACCTGACCCATATTCGAACTTAGACTAGATATCATATCATTTGCCTATCATACAGGCAAATATTCTGACAAAGTTTCAACATGCTCACGTAAAAAAGGCGGCTTCCAGAGTGTTAACTAGATTATACTTTAATGTGGCATTGTGACCTAGATTATGACCTGACATGACACATATTCGAACTTGTCCTAGAAATCAGCAAGATAAACAGACTGAAAAAGTTTCATGAAGATTGGATGATAATAGTGGCCTAACGAGTGTTAACAAGCAATTTGTTGACGACGAATGAACAACGGACAAAATGCGATCGCAAAAACAGACCTTCAGCACTTTGTGCTATGGTGAGCTAAAACACAAGTTCTGCTTCAGGAATCAGTACGTACTCTATACCTCTATCCCCTGTGTTGGCACGGATCATTCTGCACGGACTGTGCAGGTTTGATCTGGGTCAATACATTAAGCAGAGGCCATAATGTTGGTTTTCTCGCGGGACCGGCTCGCATCGTTTATCCTGAGCAAATTCTCTTTTTGTCATAATGGTTTCAACTCTTTTCAAAAATAATACATTCATTGATACAGATTTCCATATTTTAACCAATCTATTTAGTTGTCTGTTTCAGAAATGTTGTATGTGAAAAAAGGGTTAAGAAGCATCCTCTTTACAGTAGTTAACTCTATCCCACCTGCAATTTGACGCCTTTACAGCAGAGAACATTTGAAAACATTGTGACAAACGTGAATTTGCATAACATTATTACTCCTCTCTACAATGTTCTTTTTAATTAGAAGTCCAGCCTAGAATCATGCAGTAGGTGATACATCTATACTCTAGAGTTGTTATCGTATGTTGTGGCTAAATTGATTCAATATATGCAGACATCGAGCGTGATTAATCTAAGCCAAAGGCTTGTTTCGCAATCGATGTAAAATAAATAAGTTTAAACTAGTAATGAAATAGGAAACATGCTGTACCAAAGTGAGCTTATATATATATATATATATATATATATATAGTGGACAAAGATTGAAAGTGGGATCATTGCCCTGTCATGAAATATTTAAAGCATACATGTATATAATTATTACTCTAAATATCCATATACATTATATGTCTTACATATTATTCAAAAAGTATAAAAAGCCCTAATATAAATTACATTGAAAACTCTGCAGCATTTTTAAACAATAAAACCATGGTTAGAAAACAGTAATTGCTCAGAATAAGCCATTTCTCCTTTTCTAAAAATGCTTTCAATTCTGCCAAAATCTTAGTTATATTTTGCCAGCATTTTCCATTATATTTTTCAGTTTCATGCTTTTTAATGCTTTCCAAAAAACATACCCATCTGCATCAAATCTCTCTAGAGACATTTGAATAAAATAAATATTGCTCATAATGAAATGTCTACCTTTGCCATGATGTTTTCAAATCTATTCCGTATAGTGGTTCGTCCTTGATTATAGAGATTTTCAAAAATTGCAAATATATTTTCACAGTTTACTGCTGTAGATGGTTATATGTGGGTCCAGTTTTAAAAAAAGAAGAGTTACATTTTTTGTCTGTGACATTGTTTCCGGTCAAATATTTCTTCCAATCCGAAGTTTGCCAAAAAAATCAACTGGTCAAAATGTACAGTTGTGATTAAAATTTCGAACTTTTCTTCCCTTTATCATGTTCAACAATTGAACAATTGGGGACATATTTTGACCATGTAAACTCTGTTGCATGATGAAACATATAGACTTGACTAAAAGTAAATACCTACATGAATACACAGTTTCTCTTCCTTTAAATATATCCCAACATTTGCTTGATGGAGAGGGCAACCCAATATATAAAGGTTGGTTGTAAAAAGGCCCATACACTGACATTATGGATCTTCTTCACAAGTAATGTTGCGTATTGTGCATTATAACCTGTCAACATTTTCATGATCTGAAACGAAACAAAGCTACATACAGATACTGACTGCAAAAGACAAAAATACCAATATTTGTATACATGTCTGCACAAAACTATTTTTTATCAATATAGATGTATGCTATGATTTGAATAATAAAAAGCAGCCCGTTTATAATAGATACTTTGCAATTATTGATCTGCATCAAGTTATTTGGGGTTATAATACATCTGTATCCAGTGAAGACTCAAATTAGCCTATGTATCATATTATGCAGACTCACCAGTCCTCACTGACCATAAACATGTAATTTAGGCCTAGAAACAGGGTAGCCTCACTACTTTTATGTCAATATAGCTTTATAAATGACGCCAAGGCAGAGTGTCATTAAGACATGGATTCACTAGACAATTTACAACATAGCGTTTCAAAATGCAGATATATTGACTGATACATGTCACTACTTTTTATATTAGTGTTAAGCAAAGACATCTCGATTTTTGGTTCCCAGCTTAACTCGGTCATTCTGTTTATAATCGGGGAGCCAATTGTTTTATGATTTCTCAAAATGCACACCACTATAGACGGTACCTTCGAGGTACCGTCCAAAAACTGAAAGAACACACCACTTCTATATTTCTTATTTTAATAGGTGATATTAATGTCCACTTATTAAGCGTAGTGTTGTTTATCATTATCAAATTTTCATTTACTTCTTTGTTAGACATTGGTTTAATATGAGTATTATTGCAAAAAATCTATGATTTACGCCCGCTTAAGGGATACAGAAACATTGCAAAACCCGGGCATAAACGGCGAGAAAACGTGTATAAACAAGGCGATTCTCGAGCCCACGTGACGTTTCAGACCGGTTAGATGTTTTACATATGCATACCCGGGCACCGTTAGAAACAAAACATGGACGCTGCATCTCCCTGCTACTGGCCGAAAGTCGGCGATTTATGTCAGGTATTGTTTAAACATGATGGTTTTAATCACAGTGTGATAGAAATAGTGAAAGATTGGCCAGTTCTGAAGTATCTCATACGCTCGACAAAGTGGGTTTAATACTAAGAATTTTGAAAACACTGGGACCGAATACTAGGAAAATGACGTCACGTTAGCGTTTTTTGTTTTTTTGTTTTTTTGAACGGTGAATACGGTGTACATGCATATTACATAGGTAGGAACGAAACGTGTGTGCATGCATATTTGTTATACAACGAGAAACTCTCTCTAAATAAGTAAAGTGGTTACTTTGTATAACATGTAAAAAGATTATATAATAATAATATGTGTTTCCTTGATGTACATACTAAATCCGCGTGTCATGAAAATCGGAAAAGGGTAAAAATCCGCCTTCTACAAATATAGATAACAAAAGCAAATATTTCGTACACACCGAATTTTTCAAGGAAAAATGCTAAACCATTTGTTTTACTCATAACACCGGGTAATATGTTTAAATAAGCATTACACACTTATATAACGATCATAGTTAAAGGCGGACTGTTCAAGTGGGGATTTTCAGTGGATATTGACAGTTTGAAAGGTAAACGGCAGGACATACCTGTCATTTTATTCGTGTTCTAAATTTAAAATTGGTTAATTTTAACGCGATCTGTACTACTATGTAGATTAACGTGGGAATTTTAACGCTTGGACTTAAGAAGTAAGTACTGTACGTTCTAATTTATTATCATAAGGAAGTTAATGTGAGTCTTGTTCCAGGAAACTCAAACATTGGACATTTGTATAGATACAAATCATGCTGTGCATCAGGGTAGTCTGATATGGGTGTACACTATTCATAATTAAGAATTCAAAGAAACGTTTAAAATACTTAGAAAACACGAATATGATAGCCTGGATATATAGGCATAACATGTTCTTCTTAAAATTATACTAGGTTTTTTTTTTTTCACTTTTCAGATCCTTTCCTAGTATTTATTTTTAAACAATATTTTCAACATTTTATGTAGTGCATTTATTAAGATTCAAAAGAGAGAGACAGAGAGAGAGAGAGAGAGAGAGAGAGAGAGAGAGAGAGAGAGAGAGAGAGAGAGAGAGAGAGAGAGAGAGAGAGACTAGTCTGATGTCTCACTTTTCTATCAATCTATAATGGGAGAAATCGAAAGACCTTTAAGTTGTGAATGAGTGAGTGAATGTCTGAGTGTTGATTGAGTGAGTGAGTGAGTGTTTGTTTTACTACACTAAACCGATGTTATATTTTGGAGTTGGTGATGTTAGGGTATTGCTGCACAATTAAAGGTTGTCGTGAAACCTGGTGACGAAATAGTCGTTCGTAGATTTGTTTTCGGTCACTTTCCAAAGATAGTTAAATTCTTGTTTAAAATATATATATGGGCCGCTCCATGAGAAAACCGGTGATAGTGACATAGGATAAGAAATGACGTAATCATCACTCAAAGTTTGACGTCATTTGTGTGTGAGTGAAGCTGAAGTAAATTTATATGTTTACACAGAGTTTGATTTGGTTTATAAACATCATGTTCATCGAGGGATTAAATGAAGAGCGATATATAATAATACTGTTACAAGCCGGTTAATCTGCCCCATGTATTGGAAACATTTATTATTAATTCAAAACATCCGACAAACAAAAGCGTGTAAGATTAGTAAACAGATATATTTGTATATATCGATATTTATTTTAACTATTTAGTTCTTTCGTGATTTGTGAATATTCTCCCTTTCAATGATCCATTTATGTGTAAGAATTGAAAATATGTTTCTGAGGTTGACTTGAAATGGTTTTTACCATTTTCATTCTTTTTTTTTTTTTGGTTTTGATTATGTGAACTGTGTGTTTACCTATTCATTGCCATCAACTTTCAATTAAAATACATACTCAATATATTTTAACGCTGCTATGATGCTATACAAGACTGTATGAAAAAAGTTTATTTGCACCTGCGAAAAGTAAATTAAATAATATAAAGCCCTCAATAAGGTGTTGAACTTATAGTTATGGAAAAACAAAACTCTATGAAATAAAACCGTGTAAATCGGTTGATATCTGCGGATACAAAACATATTGTTTTGTGTCATTATTATTCAATAATGGATGTATAACTGAGCGTTGCTTAACGAAAAAATACTTTCTTTCATGAGATTACTATGAGAAAAGCCGAATCTAAATACATTCAATTCATTTCCTTCGATAATGTAGATTTAGATTGAATCTATTTTCCGGATTTATTCCTAAGTTTGTAATCAATCGATGATCAAATAATCATGTGGATGCGTATAATTATTGTTCGTTGTAGTACAGGAAATAAGACTCCATCACCATGACACATATTTCAGCACGACCCTAACATCTTGTTCAAAACACCGTGCTTTAAATTTCACCACCATTCGATGTAGTACTGCTGAAGTTATACGCTGAATGACTTAAAATGTACTCAAACCATTTTGATAAAATTAAGAATAACTTTGCTGAAAATTACTAAATTGTTTGAGCGTCGAACATAAATCATGAAAATGACGTCGACGTCATTTCAGCAATTAGTAACACACGTCTATTTTTGACGTCCATTACGGCGTCAATATTCGTCATACGAAGTCCACATATATATCAAACAAAACTTGACAGGTTGGACTATATGAACATGTAAAAATCCCAAAATCGAAAATGCTGTCACTATCACCGGTTTTCTCATGGAGTGGCCCATATATATATGTCATACAATTTTGTTCTGCTATCGCTAAGGAAATATGCTTTATATATGCAGAAACAATATAAAGAGAGTTTGACATTAAGATAATAATAATTCGATTGGGATATCTTGTATCCCATTACCACTGTTTGCATAGAGCATAAGTTTTTGTCTATTCCACACAAAAGGAGCAAATTGTGTAATTTTAACCAATTTGCTATTACTATCGGGCATCTTATAAATAAGTGTTTGTAAGATTCTGTTAAATTACAGATGTTGCAACAAGGAGAAGAAGACATTCTTCATTTAAAACGCACTTCTTTCGACGGGATGATTTTGTGTATTAACTTGTACTTGAACTGTTTAATTCTATTATCATACAAAGTTTCTTTTATTTGAATAATTTATACCAGTTATCGTGTACATAAGGTACACTGAGCTGTTTATTTATTAGAGATGTATAAACATGTTTTTTACTATAACAAGTCAAAGGTTTATCGAAAATGTTGAGGTCGAGTTTGGTTTTGATCTTTGTTTTAACAGACCCTTTAGTTTAAATAGTTTAAATAATATTTAACCAGATGTTTGGTATACAATGTTTTAACGTGTTTATTTCAGCTATCCAATTAGTTTTAAACGAATTATCTTTTCTCAAAGTTCTCGCGATGGCTCTAAGATTTGACCTTTACATGACCGCGTTTTGTTAAACTACACCTTTGCTGAAAATAGTCCTAGTATTTTTTCCGATATTGCATCACTTTGATGTGTTATTTCAATGAAGTGAAGTCATATTTAAACTATCGAATCAACACAGAGAATCAATTCTCAAGAGAATATCAAATTAATAATAAAGGTATATATTTCATGTGTCTGTAGGCATGTATGAATTTCGAGTTGTACGCCCATTGACTAGTGAGTGACGTAGTTAACAGGTGCCCATTATGTAACGCTACCAAACCTGACCTTCGACCCAACGCTGTAGAGCAATGTATATCTGCAGAGCTCCAGGTAAGGTGCGTGAATACATTATCACGCATTGAAATGCAGGAAAAACGAATGAAAATATTTGCTGTTCGTCGTATCACGCATTTAAACCCGGAATAACGAATGAATCATTCTGGAGACCTGACTTTAACCCATCGGAAGGGTCTGTTAGGTGTGTTCAGTAAGAATAGAGTTGTTAAACACATTAACAATTACCTTTAGTAAAGCAAGCATTTTTTGGACAAATTTGAAGTTGTACAAACAATTGATTATTATAGCATATGGAATAGACCCCCAAAACCAGGGACGTAGACAAATCACAATTGTTCACACTATGAGACGATCAAACATAAGCTTTTTGAGATACTTACAGACATAACATCCATTTGCTATGAGTCTAGAAAGTAACTTATTTTGTCTTGAAATGCATTGTATACTTAAGTAGTTAACGGGAGGTAATTAAGCAAGATTTATAAACAAGTCTAGAAAGTAACTTATTTTGTCTTGAAATGCATTGTATGCTTAAGTAGTTAAAGGGAGGTAATTAAACAAGATTAATAAACATGTAAATTGTAAATTCAAAATAGTGCAGTAAAAGGAACAAATGCTTATATTGAGCAATATTTCACTGTCTAATAATGCTTCCTGCTGCAGTGTCATCAACATGTTGTCATTATGATGAGCATTTCTCTCTTTTAAATTTTACTCTTTTGTGTTCATGGATATTGTTAAGAGTTTTTAATTTACTGTTTAAACTGTTACATGGATACATAGGCAGTGGAATGCCTATTTAAGGTTAGAAGCATAATACATAAGTTAAAAACATGTTAACCTTCCTTATTTTGGGGTGATGGGCTTCCTGTAGTGATTCACTCTTTAATAATTATTTAGGGAGTGAAACATATTTGACCAAAGTAATTATCTGGAGCTCTCTATATCACAGATTTGTGGAAGTATAATTGTGCATTTTTATTTGTTTCCTTATGACGATAGTAGAAAAATAAAATGACAAATAACACTTAAACGCACACAGGGAAATCTCACCGTTTTGTCTCCGTTTCAAACGATGTTCTGATTATAGACCATTCATTTATATTTATCAGCCATTAGGGCAAAGATATTACCATCTGCAACATGTTTGTCATGGTGCATTTGATTTATCAGGGATCATCAAATCATATATTCATACCATTACAGTATAGGGACACTTATAACATATTTATGTATTTATACTTTTCACATTTTTAACATAAAATTGTTTGCAGAAGATTTTTGCACATTTCAGATATTAAAGCCTTTACCCCATGTAGAGGCTGTCTGATGACATTGCTGCAGACATCTTTAAAACACATTTTGACTGAAGTAGAACTTGCTCAATGCAAGCAATTCCAATTTTCCCATAATATTTTCTTCCCCTTTTCCATGTGTTATACCTTCATTTATAGAGATTTTTATATTTTTTTTGCAAAGATATGTTCAAAGTCGTCTGCTGCAGATGTGTTGTATGTGGGAAAGGGTTAATTAACAAACCATGAAACAAGCTTTAAAAAAATGAAGCAAAATTAGAGGATCTCAATTTTTACTATATTGCTTCCAAATTTTGATTTTGTGATTTTAAGTTTTTACTCAAAGGGTACCTGTTTTACCCATACATTTTCCCCAATTATCCGTATACACCCAGTATATAACAGTATACATTAAACATTTCCACTTGTGAAAATGTTATGTTATCAAAGGAAAACTAGCTCATAATGAGCTATTCTCCATTTGCCACAATTTATTGATCAACATACAAGTTCCTCAGTAATTAAAATCTTAAGACATTTTGACTATTAACATGAAACTATTAGCAAATAATCACACATTAAGAAAGTCTGCCCCAAAAACCTGTCAATTGATGAAGGTGTCTCTTTTAACATATATATGGACAAAGAGTATTTATAATCCTGAACTAGACTAGATTGTCTAACAAGAGCTGTCCGCAAGACAGCATGCTCGACTATTTGGCCATTTGATACTATAGACAACAGCTGTTACTGAGACAGTGGCTTGATAGTATAGAACTATAAATCAAGTTGGATAAGTCTTGTTTGAATATCATCTGCCATTTGTGAGAAAAGGCCTAGCATGCAAAACTTCAACCCAAAATTATAACTTCACTAAGGGCCATAATTTATAATAAATTTAGTCAGGAGTTACCTTATCTGATTGTTTGATACATTTAAAGACTATATTGAAGCGTTAAATCAATCTCTGAGTGGTTACTGAGATATGTGCATGATCGTGCCATGCATGCAAAACTTTAACCACATTTTAAAACTCAAACAAGGTCCATAATTGTACTTAATGCATACAAAGGTTATCTAACTTGACTGTCTGACACACCGGAAGACATGAATGAAGTTTCAAGGCAATATCATTAGTGGTTACTGAGATATATCCATGAAAGTACCTTGCATGCAAAACTTTAACCAGAATTTCTAAGTAAAAAAGGGACAGAATTTGCATTATATGCTGGAAAGAGTTATCAAACTTGATTGTTTATATAGGTGTGATGGTAAGGAAGGGTTGTATAAAGTTTATATGCAATGCATAAAATATATACTAGGATATGGACTCTTAATGTTGTTGCACGCAAAACTTTAACCAGAATTTCTAAGTAATAAAAGGACCAGAATTTGTATTATATGCTAGAAAGAGTTATCTTACTTAATTGTTTATATAGGTGTGATGTTTGGGAAGGGTTGTATCAAGTTCCAATGCAATGCTTCAAGTAATTACTAGGATATGGACTTTTAATGTCGTTGCACACAAAACTTTAACCAGAATTACTAAGTTATAAAAAGGGCTATAACTCGCAGAAATTGCCGGATTATGTTATCTGACTTGATGATATACATATGTGTGATGGTTGGGAAGCGTTGTATAAAGTTTCAATGCAATGCATAAAGTAAATACAGAGATATGGACTCTTAATGTTGTTGCACGCAAAACTTTAACCAGAATTTCTAAGTGCATAATTGTGTCAAAATCTAATATAGAGTATTGGAACTTGTCCTGTAAGGTCAGTTGATGATGTCCAGTAAGTCTGTGAAGTTTCAAAGCAATAGCATCTGTGGTTTATGAGAAAAAGCCTTGCATGCAAAACTTTAACCAAAGTTGCAACGCAAACGCCAACGCCGACACTCAAGGGACTGTAATAGCTCTCATATTCTTCGAATAGTCGAGCTAAAAAAACTACTAAGTTTTAAAGCAAGTTTAAAACAAACAAAAAACATGATCAAATGCAATTATTAATTACATTTTCAAAATAATTCGTTACCAGTACTTTCAGTACTTTGATTATCTTTAATTATCGTATTTGTTTTGACACAGAATATGCCATTTTCGTCTATGAGATATTTATGTTACTATCGATCCAATTTTTGAAATATATAAACAATTTTTGCCAAGTGTTTTTACAATGTATCTATTGTCCCAGATTACTTGTTTTCTTATATCATAGAACGTGTTTGTATTTACTTGAACGTAATTTGTTGTTTTAATCCATAGTTCGGGGATATTTCTGTAAAATTCACTCAATTTGACTGTATCTAGGCTTTTTATTGAGTCTATGTTCATACAAAGTACCAAATAATTGCTTCCGTATCTATTTAGAAAGTATCTGGGAATAATTTGCCAATGGGCGTCAGCATTTTGTTCTTCTGTAAGCGACTTAACCCATTTTAACTTTATTGAAGTGATGTAAGGGTCAAGTTGAATTAGCTTAAGCCCGCCTTTCGACTTTGGACCTGTAATAACAGATCTTTTGATTTTATCATTTTTGTTATTACATAGAAATTTAAATATTATTGTATTGATTTCTTTTATAATCGGCTCAGTTACGATTATTGAGTGAAATAAAAAGAGTAAACTTTGGAATAATGATGCTGTTTATAACCTGGATTTTACCGTAAATTGTTAATTTGCGTTTAGTCCAATTTTCAATAATGCTTTTACATTGTTCTATTTTATTGTTCCAATTCAGAAGATTACAATCTTTAGGATTTGTTCCAAAATAAATAACAAGGGCTTTAATTGGACTTGAAACATTTCCTGGCTTTTCTGTATTTGCCTTTTCATTTGCAATCCACACAATCTCATTAAAATCATCTCCTATTAACGCTACGCATAGTATCTGAGGACAACCGATAAAGGGTCACGTTCAGACGAACTTTCCGCCAGCCAATCAGAACCTTGCTTTCACGTTTTTGAAAGTGAAAGTAAAAGTCTATATTTACCAAAGAAAACCTATATTTAGCATGGGATCCCAATTTTCGCAGTGATTTACACGCGTGTATAGTTCTTATGACGACCGCATTATGGCTACAAATGCGGAAATGAGGCAAAACACTGATACAGTCTTTTCCTGACCATACAGCATCGAAAAGAGTTCTTTGCTCTGGTTTTAAATGGTCTATTTTAAGTTTGCTCAACTTCGTCAATTGACGCCATTTTGAAGGTTAAGCCAAACGTTTGTTGAAACGAGTCCTCTGATTGGTTCAAATAAAAATAGCTTGGTTGATCTAAAAATAGCGATATTGGAAATTGATGAATTCGAATGGATCGCCATCAGATCTTACATTTGGTCAGATCGTGTACTTTATTCAGATTGCAATCCACATAGCCTCTGTTTTATTTGTATTTAGTTTGAGTCCAGAGTCCTTTCCGAATGTATTTACTATTTCAAGTGCGTTTTCGACGTCAATTGTGCGTTTTAAAAATAAAGTGGTATCATCCGCTAGCTGTGATATACGTTTATCATTTTGATTGTTTTGGATTGTTATGCCTGTTATGTTTTTGGAATTTCGTATTCGGAGTGCCATTATTTCTGCTGCAATGATGTATAATAGAGATGACGTTGGCCATCCCTGACGGACGCCCCTCTGTGGTTTGAACGTTTTTGATTTCCAGCCGTTATTTATTATACAGGTTTGACAATTTAAGTAAAGTGTTTTGACACATCGAATGAATTCATTTTTAAAACCAAAGTAATGCAACGATTCAAATTAAAAAGACTATTCTAGAGTATCAAAGGCCTTTCTAAAACCTAAAAAGGCAATCGCCCCATTTAATTGTAACAATTCGGCGTATTCTATTATATCCTGTATCTGTCTAATAGTGTAGCCTATAAATCTGTTCTTTATGTAACCTTGTTGGTCCTTGTTAATTATTTTATGAATAATTTGTTGTAACCTATTGGCTAAAACTTGCAATCCACGTTTGATAATGATATAGGTCGCCAATTTTCAAGATTTGTTGGACATCCTTTTTTATGAATAAGTGATAAAATACTAGTTCTTTGGGTATATGTTAATTCTGATTTTTTTTATAACCCTCATTTAATACACTAGTCAGAAGAGGACATAATATATTCCAAAAATGCGAATAAAATTCAACTGTTAAGCCATCTGAACCAGGACTTTTATTAGATTTCATTCCTTTTAAAGCGATTTCGCATTCTGACAGAATTAAAAGACCTTCGCTGCGTCGTAACTTGAAAATTTAGCTTCGCTTTGTGTTTGCGATATATAATCAGGATCTGTGTTATCAAAACTATATAGTTTTTTGTAGAAGTTTACTTCTTCTTGGAGAATGTCGAAAGTGTTTGTGATTTCTTTACCATTTACATAAATTTTGTTTAATGTTTTCTTTTTTTGCCTTGATTTTTCTAGGTTAAGAAAGTATTTTGTTTTCTTTTCACCTTGTTCTATGTATTGAACTCTCGATCGACTTTTTGCACCTTCTGCTTTTGCTAAGTAAAGGTCATTTACTTCCGTTTCGATTTCTTGTAATCTAATTTCGTTGTGTTTAATGTCATTTAACTGTCTGTATTCCGTTTCAAGAATGTTCATTAATTTTGTTTGAACTTTACTTTTGATTTTACCGTATGCTATGGAGTTTTCTTTAATTTCTATTTTTTAAAAGCTCCCAAAGAAATTGAATTTCCAGATTGTTTTGATTAAGTATGAATCTATTTATTAAATTAGATACAAGTGCGATGTATTCTAGATCATGTAATAACGAATTGTTAAATTTCCAGTAACCTGGCCCTCGTTGAGATTGTTTAGCTATTTTCAATGATATTGCTAAGTGATCTGTGTATTTAATGAATGCAGGTAGAATATCAGTATGATCGGTTTGACGTAATAACGCTAGTCATTTGGCGCCCAAACCCGTAAAGTTTATCTAGACATATTGCAAACGTTAATGTAAATGTAAATGTAATATCAAACAATAATATCAGCTTTTTTAACTCGACAATCGGTAACATGCTATAGACTCACAACTAAAGAGCATAATATAATCCAAAACTATTTATTTAATTCGACCCGTGTCGAGTCAGCAATGGCAACCTTGATGTTTGACCGGTTCGTGGATATGTAAAACATAAATTGTTTTCGGGTCATGTTCATCAGCGGTTATCGTACATCTGAACGTTACAGCGGACTATATATTGGATGTTTGCTCTTATTTTATGCAATAATAGGAAAAATACACATTTTCTCGGGCGTGAACATCTGCAGACGCCCATCGAATGTATTTATGTCCTCATGCTTCGCTTTATCAGTTGCGTTACGATAATACAATGACGTCTCCATTATCGCTTTGTTATACAATAAATGGGGCTACACTTATACACATCATCTAATGATTTGGTCGTCTTATTGCCTATCCGTTCTGGCACCATTTAACGCCACTTTGACAAACAATAAATGGGGCTACATTTCCCCACAGCATCTAACGATTTGGTGTTATTATTGCCTCTCCGGTCTGGCACCATTTAAAGTCACTTTGATATATACAATTAATGGGGCTACACTTTTACACAGCATCTAACGATTTGGTCGTCTTATTGCATTATTTCAACTTGACCCCAAATGTAACATGTTAGTTGAAGATAGTTGTGCAGCGGTAGAGCATCGGCCTTTCGTTCCAAATGTCCCGGGTTCGAATGCTGTATGAACTGGTTCTGCCATTTGATATTTTCCAAACAAATGGCGCGAGTACCTTTCCAGGAAGAAGATGTCGAGCGTGATTAATATAAGATGAAAGCTTGTTTCACAATCGATGTAAAATAAATAAGTTAAGCACGTGGGTCTTCACTTCTAATAATGTGTCAACAGTATAAGCGTGTTATGTTATATACCATGCAGTCAAACCTGTGCTAAACACCACCCTTGCAAACCAATTCCCTGTCTATATCAACCACATTTTTACTTTCCAAATGACTCATTTTCTGCGTAAATGTCGCTTCAATTTAAGACCACCAGTGAACAAAGATCATATTGTTCTTTTTCCATGGGTGGTCTTTAAACACAGGTTGGACTGTATATATTATCAATGAAAGGTCTTGTAAGAATGCGTATGTACATGCGCACCTGGTGCTTATCTGTACGCAATTGCAACATGACCTGGACTCGATAGAAGCGGCACATATGCAGGTATCATGATGTATTCAGCTATATAATTGATTCAATGCATAGGCGTCTTGTACGCTATAAGGAAAAGAAAACAATGTTTATTCTACTATAATACAGACAAGGGCTGTAACTTCTCCGACAGCTGCGTTTGGTCCATGTTTGCATTTTGGTCTGATACAATATATATAAACACTATGCGCCAGCATGTTGCCAAGTATCTTCTTTAAACACTGGTCAAACGTCACCGTTAGTGTTGTTATTTTTAGCATGGTGTTCGTAAAACGGTCTTTTGAAGATAAAATCTTTGTGACCAGTGTTTAGGGTAGATATTTAGCTACATGCTGGCGCATAGTGCTTTTTTCGAGCGTCGTTTCTGGGATATGGGCCTTTCGCACCAAATCCCATTCATAGCAGCCCACCCGTTAGCCGCACACTGTTCTACATTCGTGAAAATCGAGTTTTACAATAATTGCAATTTTTCGACGGAAAAACAAAAAATCATTTCCGCTTGCATTTATGAGTCAAAATAGTTCCAACGAGTGAAACACACTCTGAACTATGATTAGCCTCAATGTCAGTCTTGTTAGTTAACGTCGACCGTGCGATGACCCCAACAAGTCTACAACAGTCGACTTAGAATACATATAGAGAAATATGCAAATCACTGCAAATAAAAATATAATCATTGAAAGGAGTTGAAAATATTGTGGCAAAAGTAGAAATTTCCTACGAAAAGCTATTTCGAATGTCGTTTGCTTCACATGCGTCAAAAAACGTCTGAAAGTGGAAAAGGGTTACATCTAGGGATGTGACCTGGTACCCGAGTACTCGAGTACTCGATCAGACCTCCGAGTACCGGTTATGAAAATAGGTACTCGACAACCCGATATAATTTCGCCATTGTTTTGTTTTTCATTTGTTAACAGTAAATGAATTAAAACTTAAGAATTAATGAATTGGTTGTTCTCTCTCTGATCCATTTTAATCTGTTTTAAATGGCGACTTGATTGCAATTACGAGTCAATGAAGATCAACGTGACAAACAGGTAGCGATTTGAATGTTATCTCCAGTCAATTTGCAACAATTTGCAACAATATGTCCAAAGTTCACACCTTTGAAATGGGAATGCATTAATTATAAAAGATGGTGAGATCTGGGTTCCCTTTTTTAACGAACGTGGCCCTTCTTCTTGTAAATATTTATTCATGTAAATATTATGGACACCGGATAATTAATAAATTGAAAGAACACACCACTTCTATATTTCTTATTTTAATAGGTGATATTAATATTCACTTATTAAGCGTATTGTTGTTTATCATTGCTGTTTGTTTTCAACTAGCTGTTGGTTTTGTTTTATTCTTGCGCCATTAAAAGCGTATGAAAGTCTACACCAAAATATTTGGATGTTTACACGAATACAATTTCTGGGTGTAATTGTTGAATCATTTAGTGTTTTCTTTTAAAGTTAAACAAATCGGAGGTTTGCTACTTACCTGGACCTTCAAATATCAAATATCAAATATAGAGGCCAACACAAGCACACATTGGTACTTATAAAAGACAGTTGAAAGTGAGTGAACGATGAATTTAACGAGAGATTTTTGATTAACAAGTGAACACATTTTGATTTCCTGACAGTACCCGAGTCCTCAATCGGAAGAGTATACAAGTACCCGAGTACTGATATCGATACTCGTTCGCATCTCTAGAACTTACATCAGAACCCTTTGCGTGATACTTTAAAAGTCGAATATTGAAAATCTTGTGGGAAATAGAGCCATTACTGACAATGAGCAAGCAATTCCTCCTTTTCGCACAATGCTTTCAAACCCGTCTCAAATTAATTATTTTCATACTTAAGATATAAAATCGTTTTACTACATACATTCTATTACCCTTTCCCCCTTTCAGACACATTTTAAATAACCTACCACATATAAATGATAACGAGCAATAGTGCACTAGGAGATGCTCTTGTTTGTTACTGAGTGCTTTCCTAATCGATTTACTTTGTCCGGAGCGACTGTCTGTACATCTTTGTGTTCATCCATCCGTAAATATGTCTGTTGCGGTTTGCATGAATGGGTAAAAACGTTGTTTCTGTTTGACAGATTCATTTCCAACTTATACATTGGGATGAGGAAACCGATACAATATTTCGAACACAAATTTGATCTTGTTTTATAAGTGTAAACTCCGTTTTTCATATTTTTTCTTTGGCCATTGTCTCAATAAAATTTCAATGTATCAATTTCAGACTAGCTGTTTAGGAAATTCAAAACCTACATATGTGCAGTGTACACGAAACATACATCTAGCGTGCTTTCGATTATCTGCCATTTATCAGCCTGATTTAAATATACAGTATTGATCTTAAGTATTCACTGAACAGGAAATATTATACTCAAAGGTCGCTGCTCTGTTGTTTGTCAATAGTTTGTACTTCGTGATTTATTTTGTTTAAACAAGAAAAGCGTTAAACATTGATACATCATGTATTGGTAATTGGCAGACAATCTGTGAGTTTTCAAACATTCTTGGTTTGGCTTGTTTAAAGGTCGATGATACATTGTTTTAACAATGTTTGTCCTTATAAACTATGCCATATCTTTTCACCTTACATATGCCCCTATACCATCCATACTTTCAGCGCTTTGATTTATTAAGTATCGGACCAAAATGAAAACACTGGTCAATTCCGGCTGACGAGAAAGTTACATCGTTTATCAATATATAATATAACATACATGTTTTCTTTTATTCAAAAAGCGTGCCAAGCCCCTGTTATTCAATCAGCATAATTGTTTATGGAAATATATGGATTTTTCTTTTGATGGAACAAAATATCAGGTTTGTTTTCTAATGATGCAGGCCTAGCGAGAAGAAGTATAGTGTATAACTGCTTTTATTTAGCTATATATTTTGTTCATCCTTTCTTATTTTCGGTTCCTTTTTTCAGGTCAAGCAAGGGTATGTTTCACTAAATCACATTTTGAATGCTACTAAACCACCAGAAACAACACAGGCAAGACAACCATTGATGTTATTGTTGCTCTTTAAGGATAATATGTGAACATTTAAAGTTAAAGTTCTTCTTTGATTGTCACGAGTGTCATTGATCAGACCGACATACCAATACATCAAAACTTGTTCAAAGTATCTCATATTTACAACGATCAACTATAAAAAGTATATTCGCCGTTTTATATAAGACAAACCGGTTCTTCAAGCAATCAGAATACTTGACCCAGAAGAACCCACATTTTCGGGTAAAAGGCGTGATTGATCATCGCTATTAACTAATTCAGCGCTAACGGAATGGGGAAATATTTCGGTCGAATCTTGGTTGTGCTGTTTCTTTCCGGCCTAGCTGTGCTTTACTTGTTCGGAAGATACCAATGGGTCGCTTCCAGTCTAATCATTAACTCCGAAAAACACAAAAGCTTCCAGAATACCATCAGCTCAGAATATAATAATCTAACTTGGCAAGGAAAGATAGTGTCATCTCCGTACGTGAATCGCCACCTTAAATATAATCAAACCCACGTAACGAAAATATTGAATGGATATCATAAAATCCTTTGGTGGAATACACCTAGTTGGATGAAAGCATCGGAATGGTACAATCATTGTAATGTATCCCTTTGTGAATACTCGAACTGCAAACTAACTACCGACAAGAGAGATGCAAATATCAGTAGTGCAATCATCATTTCTATAGTTGATGGAGGCTTCCCTACAAAGGTATCCTGGCTTCGAAAATATCATGATCAAGGTTTAGTGTTCTTTTCGCTTGAAACCTCATTATATTGGATTCATGCGTTTAAGGAACCAAAATGGCACAATGTGTTCAATTGGTCTATGACTTACCGTAGAGATGCTGATATATTTATACCATACGGCTGGCTTGGACAGCGGGAGAGTCAATCAGACAAAACCTACTCGGAAATATTTCGTAGTAAAACGAAACAAGTCGCTTGGCTTGTTAGTCACTGTAGTACGGACGGTAAAAGAGAAGAGTACGTAAAACAACTACAGAAATACATCAAAGTAGATCAATACGGCGGTTGTTCTAAAAATAGATTAGAGTACAATGCCAGAAAAGAACTACTTCCTAAGTATAAATTCTATCTTGGTTTTGAAAATGCATTTTGTAAAGATTACTTTACAGAAAAATTCTTCCATTATTTTGAGTATGACTTGGTTGTTGTAGTACGGGGTTTAACTGATTACAACAACCTTTTACCTAATAACACTTTCATAAATACAGCGAACTTTCCGTCAATAGAATCACTGGGACAATATTTGGTAAAACTTTCAATGATGAAACTGAATATATTAGATACTTAAAGGAAATAAACAGGTATAAAGTTTTCGGTGTAGATGACACCTATTGTGATGCTATATGCGATTTGTGTGAAAAGGTGAATAATATTGACGATAATAGGCGAACGTATGCCAATATATTCGATTGGACTGGTGGATGTGAAAAACCAAAAGATTTATTTTGATTTAAATTCAAGTATACTTTTATCTGGACTAGCGCCATTGCGATATGGCTATATCAGAGGGTTGTAACATTTCTCATTTAAGATAAATAGTTCAATTAAGCGTTCATGTATTGTAATTCAATCGTAACACGTTATTTGGTTTCTTTGAATGCGGGTTGACCTCTCTAACAATGAAACTCGCTTACATCTGATCAAAATGTCAATTCGTGGAATGTCTGAACATTTATAAAAGGCAACTTTTTCCCAGATCAGCAAATAAAAGGTTGCTGCAGGGGTAAGGTGTTGGTATTCAGCAGATATACGAGGTGGAACCTAACACGGCATTCTACACTAGTATAATACAAGGCCTAGGAAAGCGCCAATCAAAATTTGGATGTTATGCCTAAGCATAATCTACAAAAACCGTATCAATTGTAAATTCGTTGATATTATAAGACCACCCTCATCCGTTTATGTTGACTTGTCTGGGTCATGTATATACGTGTATGATGACTTGGCTGGGTCATGTATATACAGTTATGTTGACTTGGCTGGGTCATGTATATACGTGTATGTTAACTTGGCTGGGTCATGTATGTACGGTTATGTTGACTTGTCTGGGTCATGTATATACGTGTATTATGACTTGGCTGGGTCATGTATATATATACGTGTATGATGACTTGGCTGGGTCATGTATTTACGGTTATGTTGACTTGGCTGAGTCATGTATATACGTGTATGTTGACTTGGCTTGGTCATGTATATACGGTTATGTTGACTTGTCTGGGTCATGTATATACGTGTATGATGACTTGGCTGGGTCATGTATATACGGTTATGTTGACTTGGCTGGGTCATGTATATACGGTTATGTTGACTTGTCTGGGTCATGTATATACGGATATGTTGACTTGGCTGGGTCATGTATATACGGTTATGTAATAATATGAGTATAAGTGCTACCTATTTATTAACTGTTGTGCTCGGTAAATAATTCCTCGTGAACTGCAGTTAGCCCCTTGCTTGCAGCACGATCAGTTATTTACGTCAATTACGAGTCCTACCGACCTAAGCAAAGACAATAAAAAGCATCATCAGGTTAAGCTTATATTTAACTTTGAAATATGGCCAAGATTTTAATAAAGTACTTCAAATAAAACCAACCATAATTTACGGAACTACATTTATAACAAGTCATACTAACGTTTGCTATAATTTCTGTCGTTTTCCTTTTGGTTATTTATTCATCATTTGAGTAACGCTAATATAATGACGTCATATTACAGGAATTTGGATTTGTAACTTCCGGAAAGTCAGAAAACCCTTATGAGTTTATATTTGAACTCGTTTTAGAAATAGACGACGAGTGTTATTAAACGGAAAGTATCACACATAAAATTACTTGTGCTCATTCCTTTCTCAAGTACGTATTATCATATTTAAATATTTTATCTAGAAGTTTTTTTTGTTTCGATATTTTCTTTTCATCCAATCAAAACGTAGCAGAATCGTGACTGCATCGAAAACTCTACTCTTGACACAATTTTTGGAAAAACGGTCTAGCAAAGTTTTGCAAAGTTCATACACATTACATATTGACGGGAAATATTACGGCTTCGCCGTCGATTTGTTTATCGTATTATCGTGCGTATCGTCATAAAGAATAACATCAACTGTTTGAAATTATGCGTGATGACGTCATAATAACGTCTGCATCATATAATGTGATGTTTGCCCGAGAAAATCGTAAGCGATACCATTTCAGGGTATTTTCATTTACTTCTTTGTTAGACATTGGTTTAATATGAGTATAGGTGGTACCCATTTTGGGTAAACATTTATTTACTTTTGTAATAGGTTAATCATTCTCAGTTATCCCTTAGCTTGCAGCACTATCAGTGCTTTGATTATTTACGAGTCCTACCGTCCTATGAAAATAAGCTTAAAATCACCTTCCGGTTAAGCATATATTCAAATTAAAAATATGTCCAAGATTTTAAATCCATGAAATAATGATGACATGTTTAAAAAGTAATCAACTTGCCCTTCATAAAGTATATGTATTTCCAATGAAATATAATTTACGGAACAACATACTCTACATTGACTTTCAAGCAAGGTCAAACTAATAATAATGCTCCAATCAAACATTTCCAGTGCAACCTATTTATATTTACAAAGAAATTAAACTCAATGGCATATATGCAATGCATTCTGGTGAAGGTATACACACATTTCTACGCAATTAAAGGTTTGTTAAGGCTTGTTTGGCAAATTTGACATATACATGGACAATGCAATGTAACATATATGTTTTTATTCCTTTTAAGATACAGAAAAAAAGTTGCAATAACGTTTTAATCCTAAGACTTTTTAAAAAAACAACCTGATACTGGTTTAAAATGTAGCGTTTTTCCTTTTTGATTACTAATACAGACAACGTCATAGAATAGTGTCTATCCTCCCATGACATCCTTTATTCTGAAAGAAAGTATACATTTTTCCAAAGAGAACAACAGTAAATTATTTGCGTGCTTTTTAGATGCACGTCAAGCATTTGATCGTGTATGGCACAATAGTCTCTTTTACAAGCCAAATGAACCTGGCGTTCGTTACAAACTTTTCAAAGCAGTCATTGCAATGCATTCCGACATGTATAGCTGTGTAATGTATAATGGTTATCATTCTGACTGGCAACTTGTTTTACAGGGAACCAGACAAGGTGGGGTCTGCTAAGGCTGATCCTGGTCGATACTTTACACAGAGTCCACACTGTTGGTTTTCTCGCTGGGAAGTATCCCTATTAGCTAATACCTATTTTCTGAATTATGTGAATTTATTCATCTATAAAAAGCATTGTATATATATGAGCCGTCCCGCGAGAAAACCGATATTGTGGACTCTGCGTAAAGTATCAGCTAAGTATGCCGCGTTGGCTTACCCGAATAGAAATGTTTCGCCTCCTGTGAACTTTCTGTTTCAGGAATCATTACTATATATCTGTATCCCCCTGAAACGGAATGTGTCGGCCCGGATCAGTCTGCGCGCGCCATATGTGAATTTTCTGTTTCAGGAATCGTTACTATATACCTTATCCCCCTGAAACGGAATATGTCGGCTCGGATCAGTCTGTGGGGATTGCGCCTGCTGATCTGGATCGATACATTACGCAGAGGCCATAATGTTGGTTTTCTCGATGGACGGCTCATATGGGAAGGATGACTACTAGCTATTTTATAATTACTAAATTATGTAACTTCAGTCATCTTCAACAATGAGTTAATATACGGAACGGATGCCTACTAGTAATTACCTATGGACTAAATTATGTGAATTTATTCATCCATAAAAAACACATCGTAGATGGTGATCAATCTGCAGGTTGTAGTCTATTTCTATTTAGATCATCATTCCTTTGTATATACATGCATGTTGATCGCGGTAATCTATTATCTATTCATCTGAGAAGCTGTTATGACAATTGTAAAGCGAAATCAAACTGTGCATAATGATAGTTATCTCTTTGTGCTATCACTGCATACATATATGAAATAGCATTATGAGCAGGCTTATCGTGAGTTACACTGAGAAATATATGTGATCCAAAATTATGTAATTGAAATTGTAGAACAAGATCGAACGGCGCATAAATACAGCCTTTTTACACATTTGGTTATAATCATGCCACTGTCAATCTGTAATATATTATAAACACCTGCAGTTTAAGCTCGATTCCACACTTAATCAAAGCGCTGAAGGCACTACATTTGTTTGGGTACATAAAACTGTCCAAACATTTGCCTTTGCATAGATGTGTGATTTATAAACTATGCATTGTTTATAAATATTACAACTTCGGGTAAAAGAATAAATGACGCATCCGTTAAAATTAAATTCCATTTTAGTTGTCTATAAACATAAATCATGAGACATACATGTGAATATTATATTTAATTTCCAAGTTTCAAAAGACATGTAAAACAAATGGATAACCATTATGGCCCCGACTCACTCATTTAAGTATTTACCAATTTTTGTTACAAAAAAAATCACAATTGACCAAGGGTTTTCTAAAATCTTACTCAAAAGCTTCCTGCTTAACAAGAGATTTTTCAAGTTTTCACTATAGCCATATAAGGCCAAATAGCCCTGCCCCCTGGCGGCCATGTTTTTCGACCAATCAACATGGCTTGGAGGAATCTGATAGATGGTTTCCCAATGAACATTTCTACAAAAATAATTGAAATTTGGCCAAACACTTTCGGAGAAGATTTTTCAAGTTTTTACTATAGCCATATTAGGCAAAAAAGACCCGCCCGCTGGCGGCCATGTTTTTCAACCAATCAACTTGGCTGGAAGGAATCTGATAGAGGGTCACCCTTGGAACATTTCTACTAAATTATTTGAAAATCGGCCTCACACCTTTGGAGGAAAAGATTTTTTTGAGTTTACACTATAGCCATATAAGGCAAAAGCCCCGCTCCCTGGCGGCCAAGGAACACTTCTTTAAAATAATTTGAAAATCTGCCAACCAGTTTGGTAGAAGAAGAATTTTAAAGTTATTATATTTTCGTTGCCATGGAAACCATTATTCTGCATGAATCACAAACATTTGAAGGAATTCTGGTGAGGTCAATGAGAGGATGCTTTCTGTGAAGTTTCATCCCAATTGACCCACTCGTTACTGAGGAGAAGATGTTGACGGACGACAGACGCCGGACAAAAGGAGATCACAATAACTAACTTTCAGCACTTCGTGCTCAAGTGAGATAAAAAAGAAACATCTATCCAAATGAAAGAGTAATTGAAATCATGTAGAAAATATTGTGGAAAAAGGCAGTACTAATATTTATATGAGCACTTTAAAAGAAACATGCTTCAGACATCAGAGGCTTTTGAATTCATTTGCATTATAAAAGGATTAAATGCTCCAGAGAAAACCAATGCCTGTGCCGTCCCCACTTTACTCTACAGTATACACCTAAGCTGGCCGCTGTTTCCTTTAAAGGGTGTTTAAGCTTGCCAAATCAATTAAGGATGCGTCACCATACACTGTTAATTACTATTGTGTACGAGTGTCATTCCAAACAAATTATAAATGTAACCCCTTTTCCCAATAAACCTATCATATACATTTATGTATTTGTAACTTGCCGGGATGTGTCGATACCGTCATGGTACAATGTGATATATGCACAAATTGGTTTCACAAATCTTGTGTTAATGCACCTGTGGATATTTCTACAACAGACGCGGACTTTAATTGTAACTTTTGTTAATTATTTGGCTATTATAATGATAAGATATGTGATTAAATTGGCAACATTTAGGTTTTTTACTTATAACAGCCTTCAAATACAAATTTGGTTTATACGACGGTAAAGAAAGGTTATGGGAATTAAGAAATTGTTTAAATAAGCAAATTCTCCTTTTCCCACAATGTGTTCAATATATGTTGCTTTTTAATGTTTACACAGCAAGAAAAAAACATTTAACTTATTTGTTATAGATTAGTATTATTGTTGTATATATATATAATTACTAGAAACAAATTAAGATTAAAAGTGCTGTATATATATATATACTTATTGTTTATTTGTTATTTAAATTGTTCTGCCCCTTCCAAGTACCCTACATAATAGAATGTTGCATGGATCATTTGCCTCGTAGTATGGCACATGGAAAACTGTTGAAAGTTACAAAGTAGAAAATGAAGAGGCCAAACAATAACTAGAACCCATGACCCTTCAATCGATTGTAAAGGAGAGGATATAATTGAAGCAAAACCTATGGCTAGTTACTAGCAACCTATTCTATTCTTGCAATGTTTTCAAATTTCGTCCGCTGCAGATGCGTCAAAAGACATTTACTTGTCGGAAAATCAATCCATCAATTCGCGTTATTGATATCTATAGATATGATATAAAGAGTAAAGTCGTTAAAACACTTTACAAAGAGATTCCATTTCAGCATGATCTCGATTTTTGGTTTAATCTATATCACTGATAAAAGCAATCAAACACATTATATATATTTACAAAGAAAACCCCGGATATGATCATATGTAACAAATTATACACATTTGCCCATCTTTAATTAAACATTTTTTACAACAAATCATAGCGTCCGCAGATTTGCTCTATATTCTATATCGTCCGCAATTTCCCTCTATATTGCATTTGTCCGCATTTTCCCTCTATAATGTATTTGTCCGCAGATCGCGTCCGCACTTTAGACCCTCCCTCCCCCATAGTGTTGTATCTATAAATAGAATTCGACGATCACGATTTCTCTGCAAATGTGTTACTCTCATTTTAAATACATTTAATGACGCACATATTTGCTTTTTTAATTCTTTATACTATATTTATATGGCCGACAAGGCACAAAGAAAATATTTTCAGTTCTGTTTTTATCTACATTTTCAATGCGTGATTGAAAATTCAAATACCGTATCTGGAGCTTAAATCGGAAATAGTTCTCCCTGTAGCAGTTCACTCATTGAGATTTATAAATCTCTCCGCGTTCATGTTTTAAAATACAATGTTTCATTTTATTTCCAAATTCTCTTTGAGTATAAGAACCACATAAGAAAACAAAGACGATATAAATATATCATTATTTCAAATTTCGTGATACATTTGAAAAGTAAGAGCAAGTATTGAGTACTACTTTCACGCGTATGAAATTTAGGGAATTTTCGATAAGACGTATGGCTTCAGAATTTCAGCTATCACTAAATTTGTTTGTTCCAAACAAATAAAAATCTATTTGCATTGTCATTGTGTGTCCAGACCAAACTGCACATACATATAGGTGATTAAGATGAACACTGACAATTTAATATCATGCCTAAATCATTGCTTATTTATGTTGTAAAAACTCAATTCGAATACATGTATGCAGACAGGTAGATCGAGACTGACTCAATTATTTCACAATATTCTTAATAATAAGGAGTGTGGTTAAACTTACAGCTAGTATATCATTAATTTTATTTTATTGCAGAATGAGATACAAGTCATGGTGTGCTGATATTTAGTTACAATCGACAGTTCGTTTACTGTTTTGATAAATGTGATACATATATTACTATACCTAAATTGAACGTATTACTCGGGATTCATATTTAATATCTCAATTATTTTACTAAGTCAAAAATTATATACTTTGTTTAATCTGTACTTTGGTCTTTCAGTGTCCTGTGACAGTGTCAGACAAAGAACAATTTAAATTTTGGATAAATAAATACTGTATTCGATATAAAATGGTATACATAATAGATTGGACCTTACCAATAATTAACTTAACAGTCACACTAACTTACTTATTTGCTTTAATTTGTTTATATATTTATTATGAATGTCCTAATACATTTGTACTCTCCTGAAACTTTTCTGTCTATCTTTCTTTCTCTTTTCTATATTGATGATGATGTGTTTTATACATGTGACTGTGTAAATCTCATCTGTGTAGACATCAGCCGGCTGATAGACACGACACCAGTGGAAACATTGCTAATACTTATTGCAGAAATTTCGTAGTCCGAAATAGAGACCTGTCCACTGTTGTCGTGCCTAAATACCGTGTCCAACACAGCTTCGCACTTTTAATCCATGCACTCATATTTGGTTGTATTTACACAATATGCATGTACTGGTTTTAAATGTTATTGTTAATATCGGGAGATATTCATCAAAACCCAGGACCGTTTGACACAAGTATGTCTACATAATCTAGTAGTTCAGAATTAAACTAAAGGATCTGTCAACCTATACACACATGAAAAAACATTTATCCATTGTGCATTACAATGTGCAAAGTCCTTATCATAGAATTGCCTAATTGTACACTGAGCTTGGCGGTTTTGATATGATCTCTTTAACAGAAACTTGACTATCTGACAACATTAAATTCTGTCGCAGGCAGATCTCGAAGTTCCAAACAATGAAAGCATTTGGATTGAATTACGCTTTAGTAATTTTAGTAATTATAAACACATACTTTTTGGATATTTTCAATCGACACCCTAATTCTGGATCAAATTATGTAACACATATTGAAGATTCAATATATGTAGCCACAGATACAGGTATCGATGACATCATAATCACAGACGATTTCAATCTAAATATAAAGCAAGAGCACTTACAGTCAATCAACTTACGTTCCTTTATAATTCATTCTGTTATTCCTTAGACAATAGGCTTGACGTTCGAGTAATTTTCCTTGATGTAAGTAAGGCATCGTGGTCTCCTTCATAAACTACAACTTGCTGAATTACGTGGCAATCTCCTTCAGTGGTTTGCAGACTACCTTTCAAACATGACACAATGAGTTTGCCCACTCCTCTTTATTGTTTATATCAATGACATAGTGACATACATAAGTTATAATATAAATCTCTTTACTGATGATACCAGTTGACACGTCATTGTTGACTCGCCTTCAAATGATGCAAGTATGAAGTATGTTGCAAGATGATGTAAGACAAATAACAAATGTGCTGAAACCGGGCTTGTTTTAAGTTCAACCCATCTATGTCAGAATAATGAATCATATCTAGGAAAATAAACAAACCTGATCTTTAAAATGTATTTATGATTGATTCCGTGATTCCCTCTGTAGATGTACACAGACATCTTGGTGTCTCATTTTTGGTAGACTTGCGCATGCGCAGAGGCTGCCATAGTCATAGTGAGTTTGAAGTCACGTGATGTATATGCCCTTCACCACCAACAATTAAGTGCAATTTTTTGTTTGACTTATTTACGAATGCTCACAAAAGCAAACATAGAGTAACGAAAAAAATATCCGATTATTCAAGCTTATAATAGAAAATAACAAGTCTTGTAAGTGTAAATATCATATTTAAAGTGTACACAATTATTTAGATATCACTACGCCAATATAGCACTGCACCGCGCAATTACCCTTTGTAAATTGTAACCCTTTTTTCCCTCTCGGCAGAGATGTAAACATCCACTCGCCCGCTAGCATAAGCGAGTGGAATGAAGGATCGGCTAGTACGAAATTCTAGGCGCTAGTCCATACATATTCGTTCATGTCCTTATTCATAAAGATAGTATGCATTGCTAAGCCTTTTCTTTCTCTTTCTCTCAGTCCATCTATTCCTTCGACAACGATTAACGATGACTTTTGCATTTTGGATAGGTGCTTTCGACAAGGTCCGCGTCTAAAGAAACAAATTTCATCAAATGATTTGAGCGCTTTAAATCACTTGTTTATAAAGCGTTTAGAATACTTTGATTATAATAGGCAGAACGAATAACGAATAAATCTTGCAAGAAATCGATCATTTCTTTCGGCCAAAATCAGGTAAATGACCCGCGGATATTGGTTGTTACAACATAACTGATTCATCCTTTTATTCTAAATTTGTATTACACAGTTCAAAATTAGATTTTGACAGTTTGTTCGTTATGATTTTGACGCGATTCAAGATTTTGACGCGATTATTTCGTTCATAGAGTTGATTACTAACAGATGACTAAGTTGATGATGGAAAGAACATTAACAAGTTAAGTTAAGCTAAAACATGCACAGGCAGGCGAGTGTTTGATTAGGATAAGTGCAACACTCAATTCCCAATCCTGCTTGCCCTTTAACAAATCACAACCCACCCCACAATATAAAAACTCTGCAGCAGACGAATTAAAAAAAATCTGAGCAAAGATACAGAAAATCACATTTATTGGAAGTGTAATCATTGAATATAGTTGAAAACATTGTTGCAAAAGGAGAATGCTTGTTATGAGCAATTTCTTCTTCTGCATCAATGTTTTCAAAAGTCGTCGGCTGCAATTACGTATGCAAGTGGGAAAGGTTTAAATAAGAAACACTTTTTCAAATGATAGTCAGTTGGCTATTCTAGTATGTAATGTCCGTCTTAAATAATAATGACAAAACTTTCAAAAAACAAGAAAAATATTTTTTACAATTTAATTGAAAACATATTTAATCAAAGTTGGGAAAGTTGTCCCTTTCCGTGCTTTTTTATGAGAGTTTATTAAAAACAGTCACACGCAACTTTGATATGGATGAAGTAGAGCAATCTATCAAAACACTAAATAAGGGCAAATCCCCAGGCATTGACGGTATCCTCAATGAGCATGTCATACATGCAGGTCAATCATTAATACGTGCTATCGTTCAGTTATTTAACTCCATTATTAAACATGAGATAGTGCCAAAGCAATGGCAAACAAGCATACTTATTCCAATATTTAAGGGTAAAGGGAAAAATAAAATTGAACCATCCAGTTATCGTCCGGTCTCTCTGATACCGTGCTTCAGCAAGCTATTTGAGAAGTTACTTCTTAATCGAATTAACACATATATTGCGTCTGCTAAAATAATATTCCCCTGCCCTCAACAACATGGGTTCCAGAAACAGCTTAGCTGTATGACCACAGCCTTTAATGTTCAAGAAGCTGTGTTTTACAACGTTGAACGTCAAAGTGACGTTTACGTCGCCTTTCTTGATCAAAAGGGGGCTTTTGATAGTGTGAGACACAAATCATTGTTCCTCAAACTCGGCCGAATGGGACTAGTGGGTAAACTCCTTAGGATTGTACAAGCGTCCTATACCGGTCTTAAAAGTGTCGTACGGTACGCTAAGCAAACGTCTAGTACGTTCAATGTAATACGCGGCGTACGCCAGGGAGGGGTTATGTCCACTTTCCTATACCTAGTTTACATCAATGAGCTTGTAGCGTCATTACAAGTCAGTAACCTAGGCACTAACGTCATGTCCATACCTGTTAGTAACCCTTCATTCGCCGACGACATATCTCTGTTGGCCATTTCCCCCCTACGGTTACAGAAAATGGTTGATATTGTCTACCGGTATTGCAAAACATGGAGAGTGGAGATAAACGTAAGCAAATCTAACGTTATCGTGTTTAGTAAGAAAGGAAATGACTCCAGCGCATATATAATGTATGGAGAACAAATTCTAACGCAGGTGAAAACAATTGTCCATTTGGGTATAACCCATGATTCCAGGATGAAATTATCGGTCCGTATAAAAGAACGTATACAAAAAGCTCGCAACTCTCTATTTGCAATGGTTGGTCAGGGTCTTCATCCGCAAGGTGTAAACCCACTGGTTTCCGCCAATCTGTACTCCAAGATAGTCCGACCGACACTTTTGTACGGATCTGAGCTTTGGAATAATATAACGAAAACTGATCACAATAGCTTAACGATTTTTCAGCATTTCGTTGCAAAGAAGATTCAAGGACTTTCAGTTAGAACGCGATCGGACATAGCTGAGTCAATGATTGGGCTTTACAGGATAGACAGTGAAATCGAAAAGCGGAAACTAATGTTCCTACATAAATTGCTTTGTCTCCCTGTATATTGTATTACAAAAGAAATATTTGTTAGTAAATATTTAATGTACTTAAATGACCAACGCTCTGTCAAGCTTGGGTTCATCCCGGATATCTGCAGGATAATAGCAAAATACAACTTAAATTTTATATTGAACAATTATTTCCGGGATAGTTCACTGCCCACTAAATCAGTTTGGAAGAATACAGTTCGCCAAGCGATTGGTATGCGTGAGTATTCCTTATGGGTACAACGCCTCACCATGAATCAAGAGTACATGTTTTTTCAAGTGTTACAGCCAGGGATCGAACCTAGCATCGTCTACAAAGTTTCGAAGTTGAGTGCCTTTAGATCAACTATGACAACTATGGTCAAACTATGGTCAAGGCCCATTACACTAGCACATTTTACGTGCATCAAATGTGGCATGCTATCCCAAGAGGAATTAGTTCATTTATTGTACGAATGCAGCTGCACAAGAGTGATACGCTTTGAACTCAAACAGAAAATGCTTTCTCTGTCTGATATTCGATTTGTTAACGAGCTTTATGCTCTAGACCATTTTGAGTGGGTATTCCGCATCATGGGCGCCCCACTACCTCCAGTCGTCAATTCGAATATCAACAGAATGTTTCTACAGCTCACGTTCACTTTTGTGAGTCGCTGTGTCCAGCTGTATTCGCCAATTTAACTGTGTCAGAACGACAACCAGTATTGTTCAACATCAGGCTTAAACGCACTATGTTTGAGGTTGCTGTTAAGCATTGATAGTTTAATACTAATGTAAATTAGTACCGAACGTGTATATATAACCCTATATAGTAGTCAGTAATTGTCTTTTCCTTTTTTTGTCTGTATGTTAATATATTTGTTCTTTTTTTTTCTATTGAAATTGTATAATTTATTTGTGTAGTGTAAAATTTAACCTACGATATCTCCAAACATGGAGGCAATAAAGAATTGTATTGTATTGTATTGTATTGTATTGTTATGAGCAATTTCTTCTTCTGCATCAATGTTTTCAAAAGTCGTCGGCTGCAATTACGTATGCAAGTGGGAAAGGTTTAAATAAGAAACACTTTTTCAAATGATAGTCAGTTGGCTATTCTAGTATGTAATGTCCGTCTTAAATAATAATGACAAAACTTTCAAAAAACAAGAAAAATATTTTTTACAATTTAATTGAAAACATATTTAATCAAAGTTGGGAAAGTTGTCCCTTTCCGTGCTTTTTTATGAGAGTTCAAATCACAAGCAAAACTAATGGGACAGAGTTGACAAATAACACATTGACACAATTTCCGATTTAGGCTTTGTTTCTGTCAAACTGCTGAAGAAGACAACACTGAGACACACATTTTGATTAAAAGTTTATTTAAAAAAAGGAATAATGTTATTTATGATAAACAACATTACAATCAAGGTGTAGAAAATACATGTCAACAATACATTTTTCAATTTGTACATTCATTGCACAGACCAAATCTTAGCAAGTTTGAAATTATGGACCTCTCAGCACATTTTTTTCTCAATTCATCACTTCTTGGCAGGATTTTACTGCTAAAATTGATGATTTTTTTTTAATTTTTGGCCGGATTGCTCTAGCAATTCCGGTCTATAGATTGGCGATGTCTGTCTCTCCGTCTGTCTGTTCGTCAACATTTTGGTTAAAGTTTCAGGTTGAGGCAAAATCTCAGCACTGGAAAGGGTTACACACTTGAAACTTTGCCTGAAGGTAACCAGTAATAATTTCTATTGATTGATATGGTTACTTTGACCTTGACCTTGGTTTGTCAATGTTCAAGGTCAAATTGCCGACAATCCGGCGTTACAGTCTTCAGCAGTTTCTTGTTAAATATGACATAAGAAAGCCTTACCTCAACATTTTGAAAACACCCTCAGAAGTCACCAGAATGCACCATGTTGCGTCCAGGATTTCAATTTTCTTTTTAAACATCAAGTCAAGGGTAAAATATGATAACTTAAGTGAAAGTTTCAGTTGTTTCATTGGAGCGCCACAGTGGGACTGTATGTCACCATTTATTTTTGCAATGTATGTAAATGACTTAGAGGACTACTTGTCTCTAAATGAATTTGACGGCGTGGATATGGGCATGTTGAAATTGTTTTTACTACTATACGCGGACGATATAGTTTTATTTGCAGAAAGCGAGTGCAGTTTACAAAATGGTCTTGAAATACGTTTTAGTTATTGCGAAAAATGGAAATTATCAGTAAAGGTAAATAAAACAAACGTTATGATATTTAGAAAAAATGGAAAAATATCGAAAAAAGTAGTTTTTAAATACAACGGTAATCCATTAGAAATAGTGAAACAATTTACATATTTATGGATATCATTTTCTTCAGGAGGGTCCTTTCAACAAACGTTTGACTATATAGAAGGACAAGCTTTAAAAGCAGTTCTTGCATTAAAACAATATCTAACAGTATTCAAAAATATCACCATTAGTCATACACTTGAACTTTTTGATAAGCTTATACTACCAATACTTAATTACGGGGTCAAGGTATGGGGCTTCAGTGAGGCTATAACGCGCAGAAAGGCTGCATACTAGATTTTGTAAGCAACTACTACACGTCAAAAGTCAGACTCCTAATAATTTTATATACGGTGAATTGGAAGTTACAACGCCTTTCTTTGATGATTAAATACTGGTTAAAAGTCACGAGAACAGACGAACGCAAATACATAAAGGCAATCAATATGCAAACAAATGTTAAATGATATAAATGAAAATAATGAAAATTGGGCATCAAAGGTTAAATATATATTGAATAGTTTTGGTTTTAGTTATGTATGGATGAATCAAGGTGTCGAAAACATTAACGCTTTCATAAAAATATTTAAACAAAGGGTAAAATATATTTTTTATCCAAAACTGGGATGCCGATCTAAGTCAAACCTCTAAAACTAAAACATATATTCTAATCAAATCCTTTGATTTTAAGATGTATTTAGTCAACATAAAAATAAAGAAATATAGATTTGTATTAACAAAATTTAGACTTTCAAGTCACCAACTGGAAATTGAAACTGGAAGAGGGAAACAACCTGTTAACTGGCCAAATATAAATAAATTTCAAATGTTAATGAAATCAGAGCAAAGATCTATGTTATGCAAATTGTCCAAATATATTTACTTAGCGAATCTTAAAAGAGATGGTGAAACTTAATTTTATCATACTTTTCTCCAGAGACATATAAACACATGTGTTTATATGTCTCTGTTTTCTCTTATGTAAAATTGTAATAAATATGTATTGTAATATAAACCGCCAAAGGTATTGTAAATTTTGGCGACAACATGTATTTGTTATATGCCAATAAAATATATTGAATTGAATTGAATTGTTAAGACTCCTATATCAGACCGTAAATGCAAATTATGTAACACAATAGAAGACAAATTTCATTTTTTACTTGAATGTCCATTAACTCTTTTCCACATGCAGACGCATTTCGACGCAAAAGCAGCAGACGACTTTTGAAAACATTGTGGCCAAAGATGAAATTGCTCATGATGAGCAGTTTCTCCTTTGGCCACCATGTTTTAAACTTTAGTTAACAATTAAGTTATCTTTTATGGACATTTTTCAGGTTTTTGTCACAATGTTTTCAAAGTCGTCTGCTGCAGATTTGTTGTATGGGGGAAAGGGTTAAACAATGATCTAAGACAAATATATATAAGAAAATATTATTGGTCTAGACCAAACATTCCTAAATTCATCGAACTCTTAACAAGCAATAACCAGAAAACATTATCCAAATTATGCATTTTTCTATATAAAAGAATGAAGTCACTTGTACAATTATCTCATTTAAAATGTATGTATTTTATTGTTGTTAACTGTTTTTCAAAATGTAAAAACTAAATATGTATATATGTGTGTGAAATGTTTATCAAAGTTTATTCCCATTTTCGAGATTTTCTTTTTAGTCCTATTCTTCTACGATACAGGGATAATGATTTTAAAACATTCCGAACCGAATAATATTTTCGAAGTAGGGGTCAATTAACTTTCACTAGCCCAACAAGAAATGATGATCTTGGAACCATTTCATTCTGGCCTGATGCATCATTTCTTGTCTGCCATTGTTTGGGATTTATTTAAAATAAATATTCATATATGCACTTCTGTATCTCTTCTTAAACGATCGCAATTCTACCTTCAGTACTTTCAGTACTTTGATTCAAATTATGGCTGTCATCATCACACAAACAACATTACAGACAAAGCATGGACTAGGATAAATATAATGAAAACATTGAAGCACAAGTTAGACCGTAAATCTCTTGAACATTTTAAGTAAGAGCTTTATATAGGATATGCGGATGTTATCTGGGACAACTGCACACAATACGAAATAACAATACTTTTACTAAAAAGTGCATCAGTATAAATTGCAGCTCACTTAATCATATGAAGAATAATGTTGAATAACCATTATGTGCATGTGGAAAATTGAAACCACGTTTCACTTCTTTTTTTAATGTCCTTGTTATGCTGAGCATCGAAGGGTACTTCACCTATTTGTACACAATTTAACAAATAAATCAACGTTAGTGCTTCTGCATGGTGAGTCTAGGGTTAATTATGAAACAAACACGCTGATTGATATTCATTGCAGCCACAGTTAGATTCGTTTGAAATATGTATAAACCCATTATTCTCTCTCTCTCTCTCTCTCTCTCTCTCTCTCTCTCTCTCTCTCTCTCTCTCTCTCTCTCTCTCTCTCTCTCTCTCTCTCTCTCTCTCTCTCACTCTCCCTTCCCCCTCCCTCTCCCTCTCCCTCTCTCGCTCTCTCTATCTCTCTCTCTCTCTATCTCTCTATCTCTTCCTTGTTAATATGTCTTCTAACTATCACTTTTATAACATCATTCATGTTGTGTCGTTATATCTTTTCTCTTTTTGTCTACATTACTTTTGATGTTTAAATGTGTATGTGGAGAGGGACATTATTTGTTAAATCCATCGTACCAATCAAATTTGTATATGATGTTTATTATTCAAAATGTAAATATGAGGTAATAAAACTATTTTTTAACTAAAAAGAAGTAATTTTACGGTCAAGCTTTTTTATCGAAGTACTCGTTAAAAATATTACCCGTTCTGAAGAACATCACTAATCGATGTTATTCCTTACTCGGGGTGAACCATCGAATAATTCCTCTTTCTATCTGTTTAACCCTTTTCCACATATAAATGCTTTGTTTATAATCAGACGACTTTTGACAACATTGTGGAAAAAGTGAAATCAATGAATATGAGCAATGTCTCCTTTTGCCACAATGTTTTCATCTTTATTCAATAACTAAATTCATATTGGTAAAGTAATAGCATTGTTTAATCTGTGGTCTTAACTAAAACAATGTTAACGCTCAGAAACGAAACACCTTTTCTTCAGATCATTCAAGTCGAATGGGAAAGTCATTCATTTTTCTTGTATATATAGAGAGAAAATGAAAAAAGAAACTACATTGGTTTTAAATGTTAAGCTCCTCACAACCTTATGTGACTTTTATTTTCGACCATATATAAGAATGTGTGTAGCCTTTATTACATGTACAATACTTCATACTTGTTGCAGCTAAATTATCCTCTTGGTAAAATCCAGGACAGTAGTTAGACAGTTGCAAGATTGTCTCACGAATAATATATTTCGTAAGAGGCTCACACAACATTGTAAGTATGTCGTGTGATAGTATTGCAACATCTTGCGCTTTTTGATGGGTATATAGCGCATGCGAATGAACACTTGGAAATAAAAACTGTTTGTCGTCGCTGAGAGAGGTTTTCTTCTTGGGAGGCATCCTGGATACAAACTTAGATTCATTTTGCAAACATGTGAATAAAATTGAGTGACAAATGTAACAAATTCAGACAGAACTTCGATGTTTCCCCTGAACAGTCTCGAGAGCAAATGGCAGGCAACAGACCAGGAGACGGTCTCACGATTAATGTGCGACTGTCGCAACCGACGAGCGAAGAACGACCTGATCACGTGAAAAACAGCCCCGACAATGCCCGACAACTCACGATGGCCACAAGACTGTCGCACGACGGACTTGCGACACAACAACAACATATCTTGTTTGCTGTCGCGTTCCAATCGCCAAACCATCTTCAATGTGTCGTAGCCCTTGTAACAACTCTAAATATATTTGGGGCATTTTGCAAGACCTTGCCACGAAAAATATTATATTCGTTTACGACGAAATTTTTTCGTACGATCAGTTGTGCTCGGGGTTTAACATGTTTAATGATGCTTCATTACAGGTTTACAAATGTCGCACAATACGTGCGTATAAAAGAGATCCCGACATTAGATCTGTCTCAGTATTATGTCGTAAGATTTAATTAAAGTCGTACTAGGTGATAGGTTGTTCATCATAACATATTCGTAGAGCCCCGGAGGGCATCGCACGACATATATACGCAACAGGCACATTGGGGTGCGACTCTGAACATGTTTAGAATATGCTAAACACTCGCTACTATTTATTCATTATTTTTTGATATCAAAAAATCGAATTCCTGATATAAAAAAATATCAAGAAATATGCTCTATTTTTCCTTATCAGATGATTTTCTGATATCTAGAATTCGAATTCCTGATATCAGAAAATGAATATTTGATATCAGAAAATATATTTCTTGATATCAGAAAATGATTTTCTTGATATCAGAAAATCGTCAGTATTTTTTGATATCAGAAAACAGATTATTTGATATCAGAAAATGGATTTCTTTACATTAAAAAATGATTTTCTGATATCAATAAATGGAATTTCTGATATCAAGAAATACATTTTCTGATATCAAATATTCATTTTCTGATATCAGGAATTCGAATTCGGAATCCACACTACGCATGTAACCGATCGAACGGGCATTCGTCAAACAATGGTTATAATGTAACTGTCATGGCAACGATTGAAAGCGTTTTTACCCGATATTTGTTGGAATATTCAATAATGATATTTAAATTGGTTTTGCGAGACAACAAAAAGAAATCATTAGCATGTGTTTAATAGCAGACAGTCCACCCTTAAAGTGACAAATTACATGGCTGAGGCGTTTAAAATCGCCTAAAAGTAGGTCCGTGAAGTTAGGTTGGAAAGTGAAGAATTGACGAGTGACGAACTGTGACATTTTGTTAGGTTCGTGAAGTCAGGTTGACGAGTGACAAATTGACGAGTGACGAACTGTAACCTTTCTTAGGTCCGTGAACTTAGGTTGACGAGTGACAAATTGACTAGTGACGAGCTTCAATTTACTTGTGAAGTTAGCTTGACGAGTGACAAATGGACGAGTGACAAACTGTCGTGAATTCGTGAATTCGTCAATTTTTTTCTTGTATGTACAGCTGAAGTTCTGAACGTGTAAAATATTCACCGTGCTTCCTGAAAATAAATCTTTATACGAGAGGACCTACAATAACCTTTGAGCTTTCAGTCCAATCCATTTTTCCATTGTATATTTCTTAATATTTCCTTCCATGTAAAAAACATGAGAATTTAATAAGATACGACTAAACTAGAAGAGCTTCGTCAAGTCTGCCAATTCGTCAACTCGTCAATTGAGTAGACGAAATTGACGAACAAAATATGTTCCAAAAAAACTATATTTCTGTCTTTTAGAGTATGTCTCTGGACGTTGTGAATGCAAATAAGACCCTATTTCAAATGTCATGGCCATCCGTCATTCACAAGAGCTTCGTCAAGTTCGTCAACTCGTCAATATTATCGGCGAATTGACGAAAACTATTTATTTTTAAAATTTATTTCTGTCTTTTAGATAATGTATATGGACGTATTAAATGTAAATATGACCCTATATTAAATGTCATGGCCATCAGTCATTCAGAAGAGCTTCGTCAAGTTCGTCAATTTTGTTGCCGAATTGAAGAAAACATTATTTTTCTAAAAACTTTATTTCTTTTCTTTAAGATAATGTACATTGTATATGGACGTATTGAATGTAAATTAGGCCCTATTCCAATTCTTTTGCGCATTAGTAATTCAGAAGAGCTTCGTCAAGTTCGCATATTCGTCTATTTGTTAACGAATTGTCTAAAAATTATTTTTCTAAAACTTTATTTCTGTCTTTTAGAAAATGTATCTTGACGTATTGAATGCAAATTAGGCCCTATTGGAAATAGCATGACCATCAGTAATTCATAAGAGCTTCGTTAAGTTCTTCAATTCGGTAACCCGTCAATTTTGTTGAGGAATTGACGAAAAAATGTTTTTCTAAAAACTTTATTTCTGTCTTTTAGATAAGGTATCTGGACGTATTGAATGCAAATTAGGCCCTATTTTAAATTGCATGGCCATCAGTCATTCACTCGTCAATTTGGTGGACGAATTGACTAAACAAATATTTTTCTAAAAACTATATTTCTGTCTTTTAGGTAATGTATCAGGACGTTTTGAATGCAAGTTATGCCCTATTTAAAATTGCATGGCCATCAGTCACTCAGAAAAGCTTCGTCAAGTTCGTCAAATCGTCATCTCGTCAATTTTGTTGACGAATTGACGGAAACAAATATTGTTCTAAAACCTATATAATGGTCTTTTAGCTAATGTATATGGACGTATATAATGCAAATTATGCCCAATTTCAAATTTCATGGCCATCAGTCATTCAGAAAAGCTTCGTCAAATCGTGTAAATTTGGTTGAGGAATTGATGAACACAAATAATCGGAAAACATTAGTTCTGTCTTTTAGATAATGTCTCTAGACGTATTGAATGCAAATTAGGCTAAATATCAAATTGCATGGCCACCAGTCATTAATAAGAACTTTGTCAAGCACGTCAACTCGTCAATTTAATTGACGAAACAAATATTTTTCTAAAAACTTTATTTCTGTCTTTTAGATCATGTAATTGGACGTATTGAATACATTAGGCCCTATTTCAAATGTCATGGCCATCAGACATTCAAAAGAGCTTCGTCAAGTTCGTAAATTCGTGAACTCGTCAATTTTGTTGACGAAAAAAATGTTTTTCTAAAAACTTTTTTTCTGTCTTTTAGATACTGTCTCTGGGGACGCATTAAATAAAAAGTAGGCCTGAATTCAAATCTACTGGTCACCTTGTATCTTGTATATTGTATTTTGTATCGGTATATTCCTCCTTTCTCTGGAGCACACCCTACATAACTACATTTTTAAATACGCCTGTACATCATTACTTACCATTAATTTAATTTAATTCCCTCATTGTTTCATTGTCTTATAATTTATCTTAATTAACTATAGAATACAATTCAATTGTCCTTGTAGCTCAATATCTCAGCTCTTTTTATATGCAGGAAATAACATAATGTTCTCGTAATATGTTTTATGTCTCTATGCTGGGTTTTTCTGAGTCCTATGATTAAAACTAACTCCTTTGATGAAGAATATAGTAGAAACTGGAGAAGCAATCCCTTGTTTATTATGTTTTGGAATGCTCCTTTTTTTATTTATTTTTGTGAGCTATGGCATTCTCTGTCTTCTTCAATTATCCACAACGTTGAGAAATTTTGGGAATTATGTGACAAAAACTCACAGCATTTACACTCTATAACACGTACATATATGGTATTCAGTCTGCTAAGTTGATACAACATATAATGTGAAATTGACTGACGCAAAATAGCTTTACTTCAAAGACTATGTAAAATGCCTACGAATTGTCTCACTTACCACATTTTTACTTATCGTCTAAGTTTAAAACAAGTCAATGTACTCGACAAAAAGGTTTTGTTCCCAATACTTTCAATTTATTAAACAAAAGTGGTTTAACTGCCTATTTGCACTCGTATCTAACAACTGGCAAATTCACTTAACAAAGTTCTTAGAAAATGAAAGATTTTAGGGTAGTTGAACGGAAGTTTGAATGCGAGCGTCATGAAAAAAATGAACCTCCACCATGGCTTCGACCGTTTTATGTCTGTTCACAAAAACAGCCTTCCATCGTTATTTTGGATATTTTCCAAAACGCGCAGAACTATGCATCATGCTATAGAATTATTAGTTATTAGCAAACACTGTCAGTCAGTGTGTGTAATGCCAAAATATTATTACAAATATCCAGGGACACTTAATATCCGAATGGGCTCATTTCTCAATTGAACGGAATTTATATTTTTGAAAACATCAGTTTTTACTGTACAAATGATAACTGTAAACGTTGTTAATCTTCGGGGCTTCTCTCAACAGTATAAGTGTATATCTGATAATGTTTTGCATGGACGCGCCATGTTCTATTATATGTTCTAAATACAGAAAGAAATCAACTAGAACCTGTTTATGTATTCAACTGAAGAAGAATGTGCTATGATGCTTGTCAACGTTTATTTGGTGAGCTTCAAAATAATTTTCCCAATCAGAAAGTCATCAACTAGAACCTGTTTATGTCGAAGGTAACACACCGTTGAAGATGTTCGATAGATGATAGGTGCAAGATAGAATATGGATCCTCGATGATCTGGTGTGCGCTTTTCACACATCTTTTATAGCGATCCGAACCGCTCTCGCACCATATATGTATCTTCTGTATCTTGTCTCACAATTTACCCAGCTCCCACACAGATTCCTAGCACCGTACTGTAAATGTGATGAAGGTTAACAGCTTAGTGCAATACTGGTCAACATATGTACCGTTAATTGATTCCTATACATTATGTATTGTAGGGTCATGTAATAATTGAGCCAACAAGATTTTTCTACAATATGGCCTAGTGAATTAGTTTTTGACATGACCATACCCATAATCGTAGTTAGCCTAGATATAACCAAGACAAATATTCTGAAAAGGTTTCAACATGCTCAAACCAAAGATGTGGCTTCCAGAGTGTTAGCAACATTTTCCTTATATTTGGCCTTGTGACGTAGATTTTAACCCAACATGACCTATATTCGACCTTGGCCTAGATATCATCAAGACAAACTTTCTGACAAAGTTTCAAGCTGCTAAAAAAAGCGGTCTCTATAGTGTTAACAAGATTTTCATTTAATTTGATATAGTGACCTAGTTTGTGATCCCACATGACCCAGTTTTGAACTTGGCCTAGATTTTACGGAGATGTATGTTCTGATAAACTCTGATAAATTACCATTTGACGAAATTTCAGGAATATGTATCGGGCCGATTTTAAGATCACCTAGAGCCAAAGGCTCAAGGTGAGCTATTTTGAACACTTTTTGTCCGTCCGCATGAGAGAGTACTTGTGGGGTGCGTGTTTTTCAGTAAAAAAAAGCGGTCTCTATAGTGTTAACAACATTTTCATTTAATTTGATATAGTGACCTAGTTTGTGATCCCACATGACCCAGTTTTGAACTTAGCCTAGATTTTACGGGGATGTATGTTCTGATAAACTCTGATAAATTACCATTTGCCGAAATTTCAGGAATATGTATCGAGCCGATTTTAAGTTGGCTCAAGGTGAGCTATTCTGATCACTTTTTGTCCGTCCGAATGAGAGAGTACTTGTGGGGTGCGTGTTTTTCAGTCAAAAAAAAGCGGTCTCTATAGTTTTAACAAGATTTTCATTTGATTTGATATAGTGACCTAGTTTGTGATCCCACATGACCCAGTTTTGAACTTAGCCTAGATTTTACGGAGATGTATGTTCTGATAAACTCTGATAAATTACCATTTGCCGAAATTTCAGGAATATGTATCGAGCCGATTTTAAGTTGGCTCAAGGTGAGCTATTCTGATCACTTTTTGTCCGTCCGCATGAGAGAGTACTTGTGGGGTGCGGGTTTTTCAGTAAAAAAAAGCGGTCTCTATAGTGTTAACAAGATTTTCATTTAATTTGATATAGTGACCTAGTTTGTGATCCCACATGACCCAGTTTTGAACTTAGCCTAGATTTTACGGAGATGTATGTTCTGATAAACTCTGATAAATTACCATTTGCCGAAATTTCAGGAATATGTATCGAGCCGATTTTAAGTTGGCTCAAGGTGAGCTATTCTGATCACATTTTGTCCGTTCGCATGAGAGAGTACTAGTGGGGTGCTGGTTTTTCAGTAAAAAAAAGCGGTCTCTATAGTGTTAACAAGATTTTCATTTAATTTGATATAGTGACCTAGTTTGTGATCCCACATGACCCAGTTTTGAACTTAGCCTAGATTTTACGGAGATGTATGTTCTGATAAACTCTGATAAATTACCATTTGCCGTCATTTCAGGAATATGTATTGAGCCGATTTTAAGTTGGCTCAAGGTGAGATATTCTGATCACTTTTTGTCCGTCCGCATGAGAGAGTACTTGTGGGGTGCGTGTTTTTCAGTAAAAAAAAGCGGTCTCTATAGTGTTAACAAGATTTTCATTTAATTTGATATAGTGACCTAGTTTGTGATCCCACATGACCCAGTTTTGAACTTAGCCTAGATTTTACGGAGATGTATGTTCTGATAAACTCTAATAAATTACCATTTGCCGAAATTTCAGGAATATGTATAGAGCCGATTTTAAGTTGGCTAAAGGTGAGATATTCTGATCACTTTTTGTCCGTCCGCATGAGAGAGTACTAGTGGGGTGCGTGTGTTTCAGTAAAAAAAAGTGGTCTCTATAGTGTTAACAAGATTTTCATTTAATTTGATATAGTGACCTCGTTTGTGATCCCACATGACCCAGTTTTGAACTTAGCCTAGATTTTACGGAGATGTATGTTCTGATAAACTCTAATAAATTACCATTTGCCGAAATTTCAGGAATATGTATCGAGCCGATTTTAAGATGGCTCAATGTGAGCTATTCTTATCACTTTTTGTCCGTCCGCATGAGAGAGTACTTGTGGGGTGCGTGTTTTTCAGTCAAAAAAAGCGGTCTCTATAGTGTTAACAAGATTTTCATTTAATTTGATATAGTGACCTAGTTTGTGATCCCACATGACCCAGTTTTGAACTTGGCCTAGATTTTACGGAGATGTATGTTCTGATAAACTCTGATAAATTACCATTTGACGAAATTTCAGGAATATGTATCGGGCCGATTTTAAGATCACCTAGAGCCAAAGGCTCAAGGTGAGCTATTTTGAACACTTTTTGTCCGTCCGCATGAGAGAGTACTTGTGGGGTGCGTGTTTTTCAGTAAAAAAAAGCGGTCTCTATAGTGTTAACAACATTTTCATTTAATTTGATATAGTGACCTAGTTTGTGATCCCACTTGACCCAGTTTTGAACTTAGCCTAGATTTTACGGGGATGTATGTTCTGATAAACTCTGATAAATTACCATTTGCCGAAATTTCAGGAATATGTATCGAGCCGATTTTAAGTTGGCTCAAGGTGAGCTATTCTGATCACTTTTTGTCCGTCCGAATGAGAGAGTACTTGTGGGGTGCGTGTTTTTCAGTAAAAAAAAAGCGGTCTCTATAGTGTTAACAAGATTTTCATTTGATTTGATATAGTGACCTAGTTTGTGATCCCACATGACCCAGTTTTGAACTTAGCCTAGATTTTACGGAGATGTACGTTCTGATAAACTCTGATAAATTACCATTTGCCGAAATTTCAGGAATATGTATAGAGCCGATTTTAAGTTGGCTAAAGGTGAGATATTCTGATCACTTTTTGTCCGTCCGCATGAGAGAGTACTAGTGGGGTGCGTGTGTTTCAGTAAAAAAAAGTGGTCTCTATAGTGTTAACAAGATTTTCATTTAATTTGATATAGTGACCTCGTTTGTGATCCCACATGACCCAGTTTTGAACTTAGCCTAGATTTTACGGAGATGTATGTTCTGATAAACTCTAATAAATTACCATTTGCCGAAATTTCAGGAATATGTATCGAGCCGATTTTAAGATGGCTCAATGTGAGCTATTCTTATCACTTTTTGTCCGTCCGCATGAGAGAGTACTTGTGGGGTGCGTGTTTTTCAGTCAAAAAAAGCGGTCTCTATAGTGTTAACAAGATTTTCATTTAATTTGATATAGTGACCTAGTTTGTGATCCCACATGACCCAGTTTTGAACTTGGCCTAGATTTTACGGAGATGTATGTTCTGATAAACTCTGATAAATTACCATTTGACGAAATTTCAGGAATATGTATCGGGCCGATTTTAAGATCACCTAGAGCCAAAGGCTCAAGGTGAGCTATTTTGAACACTTTTTGTCCGTCCGCATGAGAGAGTACTTGTGGGGTGCGTGTTTTTCAGTAAAAAAAAGCGGTCTCTATAGTGTTAACAACATTTTCATTTAATTTGATATAGTGACCTAGTTTGTGATCCCACTTGACCCAGTTTTGAACTTAGCCTAGATTTTACGGGGATGTATGTTCTGATAAACTCTGATAAATTACCATTTGCCGAAATTTCAGGAATATGTATCGAGCCGATTTTAAGTTGGCTCAAGGTGAGCTATTCTGATCACTTTTTGTCCGTCCGAATGAGAGAGTACTTGTGGGGTGCGTGTTTTTCAGTAAAAAAAAAGCGGTCTCTATAGTGTTAACAAGATTTTCATTTGATTTGATATAGTGACCTAGTTTGTGATCCCACATGACCCAGTTTTGAACTTAGCCTAGATTTTACGGAGATGTATGTTCTGATAAACTCTGATAAATTACCATTTGCCGAAATTTCAGGAATATGTATCGAGCCGATTTTAAGTTGGCTCAAGGTGAGCTATTCTGATCACTTTTTGTCCGTCCGCATGAGAGAGTACTTGTGGGGTGCGTGTTTTTCAGTCAAAAAAAGCGGTCTCTATAGTGTTAACAAGATTTTCATTTAATTTGATATAGTGACCTAGTTTGTGATCCCACATGACCCAGTTTTGAACTTAGCCTAGATTTTACGGAGATGTATGTTCTGATAAACTCTGATAAATTACCATTTGCCGAAATTTCAGGAATATGTATTGAGCCGATTTCAAGTTGGCTCAAGGTGAGCTATTCTGATCACTTTTTGTCCGTCCGCATGAGAGAGTACTTGTGGGGTGCGGGTTTTTCAGTAAAAAAAGCGGTCTCTATAGTGTTAACAAGATTTTCATTTAATTTGATATAGTGACCTAGTTTGTGATCCCACATGACCCAGTTTTGAACTTAGCCTAGATTTTACGGAGATGTATGTTCTGATAAACTCTGATAAATTACCATTTGCCGAAATTTCAGGAATATGTATAGAACCGATTTTAAGTTGGCTCAAGGTGAGCTATTCTGATCACTTTTTGTCCGTCCGCATGAGAGAGTACTTGTGGGGTGCGTGTTTTTCAGTCAAAAAAAGCGGTCTCTATAGTGTTAACAAGATTTTCATTTAATTTGATATAGTGACCTAGTTTGTGATCCCACAAGACCCAGTTTTGAACTTAGCCTAGATTTTACGAAGATGTATGTTCTGATAAACTCTGATAAATTACCATTTGCCGAAATTTCAGGAATATGTATCGAGCCGATTTTAAGTTGGCTCAAGGTGAGCTATTCTGATCACTTTTTGTCCGTCCGCATGAGAGAGTACTTGTGGGGTGTGTGTTTTTCAGTAAAAAAAAGCGGTCTCTATAATGTTAACAACATTTTCATTTGATTTGATATAGTGACCTAGTTTGTGATCCCACATGACCCTGTTTTGAACTTAGCCTAGATTTTACGGAGATGTATGTTCTGATAAACACTGATAAATTACCATTTGCCGAAATTTCAGGAATATGTATCGAGCCGATTTTAAGTTGGCTCAAGGTGAGCTATTCTGATCACTTGTTGTCCGTCCGCATGAGAGAGTACTTGTGGGGTGCGTGTTGTTCAGTAAAAAAAAGCGGTCTCTATAGTGTTAACAAGATTTTCATTTAATTTGATAGAGTGACCTAGTTTGTGATCCCACATGACCCAGTTTTGAACTTAGCCTAGATTTTACGGAGATGTATATTCTGATAAACTCTGATAAATTACCATTTGCCGAAATTTCAGGAATATGTATCGAGCCGATTTTAAGTTGGCTTCAGGTGAGCTATTCTGATCACTTTTTGTCCGTCCGCATGAGAGAGTACTTGTGGGGTGCGTGTTTTTCAGTCAAAAAAAGCGGTCTCTATAGTGTTAACAAGATTTTCATCTAATTTGATATAGTGACCTAGTTTGTGATCCCACATGACCCAGTTTTGAAATTAGCCTAGATTTTACGGAGATGTATGTTCTGATAAACTCTGATAAATTACCATTTGCCGAAATTTCAGGAATATGTATAGAGCCGATTTTAAGTTGGCTCAAGGTGAGCTATTCTGATCACTTTTTGTCCGTCCGCATGAGAGAGTACTTGTGGGGTGCGTGTTTTTCAGTCAAAAAAAGCGGTCTCTATAGTGTTAACAAGATTTCATTTAATTTGATATAGTGACCTAGTTTGTGATCCCACAAGACCCAGTTTTGAACTTAGCCTAGATTTTACGGAGATGTATGTTCTGATAAACTCTGATAAATTACCATTTGCCGAAATTTCAGGAATATGTATCGAGCCGATTTTAAGTTGGCTCAAGGTGAGCTATTCTGATCACTTTTTGTCCGTCCGCATGAGAGAGTACTTGTGGGGTGTGTGTTTTTCAGTCAAAAAAAGCGGTCTCTATAGTGTTAACAAGATTTTCATTTGATTTGATATAGTGACCTAGTTTGTGATCCCACATGACCAGTTTTGAACTTAGCCTAGATGTTACGGAGATGTATGTTCTGATAAACTCTGATAAATTACCATTTGCCGAAATTTCAGGAAAATCTATCGAGCCGATTTTAAGTTGGCTCAAGGTGAGCTATTCTGATCACTTTTTGTCCGTCCGCATGAGAGAGTACTTGTGGGGTGCGTGTTTTTCAGTACAAAAAAGCGGTCTCTATAGTGTTAACAAGATTTCATTTAATTTGATATAGTGACCTAGTTTGTGATCCCACATGACCTAGTTTTGAACTTAGCCTAGATTTTACGGAGATGTATGTTCTGATAAACTCTGATAAATTACCATTTGCCGAAATTTCAAGAATATGTATCGAGCCGGTTTTTAAGTTGGCTTAAGGTGAGCTATTCTGATCACTTTTTGTCCGTCCGCATAGTACTTGTGGGGTGCGTGCTTTTCAGTAAACAAAAGCGGTCTCTATAGTGTTAACAAGATTTTCATTTAATTTGATATAGTGACCTAGTTTGTGATCCCACATGACCCAGTTTTGAACTTAGCCTAGATTTTACGGAGATGTATGTTCTGATAAACTCTGATAAATTACCATTTGCCGAAATTTCAGGAATATGTATCGAGCCGATTTTAAGTTGGCTCAAGGTGAGCTATTCTGATTACTTTTTGTCCGTCCGCATGAGAGAGTACTTGTGGGGTGCGTGTTTTTCAGTCAAAAAAAGCGGTCTCTATAGTGTTAACAAGATTTTCATTTAATTTGATATAGTGACCTAGTTTGTGATTCCAGATGACCCAGTTTTGAACTTAGCCTAGATTTTACGGAGATGTATGTTTTGATAAACTCTGATAAATTACCATTTGCCTAAATTTCAGGAATATGTATTGAGCCGATTTTAACTTGATCTGATTGATCAGATCATATGCATGCTCAGACTGCTGTTTATTGTAGAGAGTTATTGATGTTTTCAAGTGGTCACTGGATATATGATACAATCATTCATGCATTGGCAGTTCTGTAATTCATTTCTCTGCTGTGTTTTTATGAAAAGTTAACAAATGAAAATACCGCATCAAGGAAACAGCCCTGCAGCAGTTCTGATTGCTCGCATGAGCGAATAACTAGAACTGCTGCTACGCTGCTTTAAAAAGGCAGTTTTGATTCTTGCCAACAGCTGGTCGTGGTAGATTGCCTATAGGCAAGGCACCTAACTAATAAAACTGTATTATGTATAAGCAGACTGTTGCTGGGATATAACCGAAATACTGTTGAAATGGCATGAAACCCCAATCGTAAACAGAAACCATATTATTTGTTGTTGAGGGTTGATGTATGAATTTTGAAATATGTTGACACTAGGAGTATGAACTGAAAAATGTTTTAGAGTACACTGTACATACCCAGCTTAGAGCAATATTGTCTTCTGATCTTGGTCTACTCAATTTGTCAGTTTTTCAGACTCTCACTTTATTATTATGAGTAATGTAATATCTAGCCAGTCTCCGCAAAAGTTATATTTAAAAAAAAAAATAATAATGAAAGATTGATATAGTTGATTACCACCAATGTAAGTCTGAGCATGACATAAGCTTTTTTGATTTGAAAAAGATCAGATGCCACATCATAGGTTATACTAAGATATATTTTTGTCTAGATATGTTTGTATAGTCTTCTGCTGAGACTGCTGTAGTAACATTTTATGTTTGACAGTTTAGTGGGTTATGTTTTCACTTAACAACACTGATAGAATCTTTAATGTAATTTGTATGTAATAAGGAAGAAAACCAATACTTTCTTTACTTCATTGAACATAGCTTTTATTTAGGTATGCTTGTAACAAATTATACAAAATCTCTTTTTTTGCAGAAATGCAATACCCCTTTCCCACTTGCAGAGCATTTTGAGGCATTTGCACTTGATGACTAATGAACACATTGTCACAAAGGGATAACTTGTTCATAGTGGGCAATATGTTTGCAACGATGTTTTCAACTTTTCTTCTATGCTACCTTCATAAACATAGACTTTCCATATTTTTGTCTGAATTTCTGCTGCAGGTTTATATGTGGGAAAGGGAGTCATTGAGGATTTTGTATTGATCTGTTGCCTTCTTTTCCTACAGAGGTACTTTTTATTTTTGTTATTTAACCAATGTGAAATACATCAGTAAAATTGTTCCTGGTAATATGTACAGCAACTAGTGGTTTATTTGCTTAACCTTTTCCCACATACAATGATTGAATGCTATAATTTCTCAAAAGGCTGTCTGCTGCAGAGGCGTCAAAATAAGTTGAAATGAATGTGTGTATTTCAACATAATTCGTGTGAGACAGTGAGAGTTATTGAAGATATGTATAGACTAGAAGATTTTCAAATTTGTAAATTTCCTAAAAAAAAATCTTAAAGGGAGATAAATCAATGTGAAATTTAGCGAAAGAACAAAGCCAACAGTGTTTTGTTTTGTTTCATTCAACAACCCATTTAACAAATTATTGATATGAGAACTATTGAAAAGATATTGATTTTTTGTTGGGCTATTGTTAAAAAAAAACATAAAGGGAGATAATCCAATGTAAAACTCAACTAGTAAGCACTGCAACCATTGTTTTAAGCTTCATTCAAGAACCCTTATAACCAGTTATTCATATTACAAATTTATCCAAAAGATACTGCACTAAGAGACATTTAATTCAAAATTGTATTTTTCCTGGGCTAATTTTATGAAAAAAAAATCATAAAGGGAGATCATTTAATAGGAAATATCTCTGTAATTAGCACCGCGACCTATATATTTTTTTGTTTCATTCAACAACCCTTATAATAAGGTGTTCATATGAAAAGTATTAAAAAAAAAAATCTGTCCACTATAATTTTTTAAATTCCAACTTTTGTATTGTACCCGTGTTCAATTTTATACATATTTGATCATGGCGGCCATCTTGAATTATTGTATATAAAGTGTTAAAATAGAAATATTTTAAAAATTGGTCAATATTGATGAAGTTGACACATGATTGATTCCTGTAATATGAAATAAAAACATGTTGATATATAAATGTATGTGTTTGTGTTCACTGGTATGAAATAGTGTTGTTTCTCTACATTCCGTTATATTTCCTTAAACTGAGCACATATATGTGTTTTAAAAGAGTGCATAGCAAAAGAAGTAGATCCCCGACCCATTGTTTTGAATGTTGTTTTGAGTTAGTCTTTGAGTAAGGAAACTCTGGACAAAATTTAAGAAAATTCTGTCCATTGGAAAAATTCAAAGGATACGCCTTTAACTTTTAGCTTTAAACATCATCTTCTCCTGAACAACAGGACCAATGTCACTTAAACTTCACAGGAATGTTTCTTTTGGTGGCCTTCTTTCAAAATTGTTCAAAGATCAAAATTCCATTGAGAACTTTGGTTGCTGCGGCATCAGAAAGAGGGCAAAATGTCCGAACTTTAAAAATCTTCTCCTCTGAATATGCATGTCAAATTCCAATATAGTTTGGTAGATATGTTCCTTGGGTTTACTTTTACTGATAAACTATTCCTTTAACTGAGTGTCCACTACTTGCAGTTTCATTTGAACTCTTGATCAAATTGTCACAGATATTTGCAGTTAATTATTTGCTTCTAATTTACTATCATTCAGGTGATCGATTTAGGGCCATCTTGGCCCTCTTGTTAATAAATCAAAATGCAGTTAAACGTCTGTCGCGCTTCGGAACGTACACTGCAGAATTATAGATAGATACGCATCGAGGATAATAAATTGAACATGTTTTCATTATAATCATCAATTTCAATCTTTTAAGTACCCCCTTTCTTCTACCCTCTTGTAAATAATGGTAGGTTGTCATTTTTGCTTCTCTTTAAAGATTCAAAGTAGCTACGATATTGCAATTTATATAGAAAATACATTAAAAATACAACAATAAAAATCTTGCTTTTTTACTAGATAGCGAGAATGATATTTTCAACAATATTAATATAAGCTATCGTGAGAATTTGTCAATAACGCAACATATACAAATTTTGTGAATCAATGCGTAGTGACGGATTGATACTTATTCATGCGAAGATAATTACATTTCAGGTATAGATCCAATTCGTGAATTAAACAGTTTTATTCATTACAAAATAAAACCTTTTACATAGCCCCAGTCCATTGTGCCGTGGATGTGTCCCAAATCCAACCAAAGATGATAGACTGGGGCGTTTATAATCGATTGACTCAATACATGACCTACCTTATACCCTGCTCTTAACCAATGCTGGATTAAAGCATCTTGTGTTGGTGGAATGTTCTCTATTTGCCTGTTTTTCTGAGTGAATAAAGACTGTTGCGTACCATTAACGCTACTGTCGGTGTTTCCACAGTCATACATGATCACCAATAATCTCTCAAGTGTGAGAAGTACATCTAGGACATTTTGTTGGATGACATCCTAGCTAATGGGCATAAAGCATTAGAAGCATCATAAAAGACATTCCAAGCAGACTGGGCTGTTCGTTTACCTATTCCAGCAAAGAAAGATGCTACATCAAATCCAGTTAGGGCATGAAATGCAGTAAGTGCTGTGGCCTTATTTTGGCCAATTGTTTGAGTCATGGCTGTCACATCAAGGTACCGAAAAGTGCTACCTATACCAAATGTCAACCATTGACATTCACAATCAATCTCTTCTGGGCCAAATGTATGCCTATGACAACAGTTCTAATAAGGATCTTCTTCATACCCTGCTGAGCTACATCTAAAGCATGTACTAACATTCTAGTGTCAGCCCCTTCATGTGAACATTCTATCAGCCCGGTAACATCAGAAGTCGCTTAGGAAATCATGCTCTCACCATGAGTAATTATAACATTTCCTGGAAATGATTCATACATTACACGTTCAGCGATAAGATGAAACAGTTTGGATGTGTTGTCATCTTCACGCAGGAACTCTTGCGTCCCTTTTTTTTTTTGTAAAGACTTGCCAATTACCATGTATCATATGTGTTCCTTTAATATTCCTGGTTTTATCATGTTTCTGACATCCTCGGTACCCATGCTATTCATAACATATATGGAACCCTGGGCAAATTGGCTAGCGAAACTTCGTAAAGCATGCACCACGATTTCCCCCGTAACTACACTGTAATTTTTGTACCGCATGAGGTTTGTGGAATGCGGCTAATCAGGCGGCTGCATTTTACCTCATACACTATTTATGAGTACGATATATTTACAGCCAATTTGCCCAGAGTATAAAATATTTTATGAATAGCCTGGGTACCCAGGATGGTTTATGATGGCTGCACCATCTAGGATGATTGTCTGGGCAACTCGGGGTTTCACTGTGTCATGTTTAAGTACACGTTTTTTAACACATTCCAAGAGGTCTGCCTTGGTTTCACACCGCATAGCGCCATAATCTGAGAAAAATAATTCCATGTCTGTTTTTTGCACTTGGCACACAGTGTAAAGCGTTAAAAACAATGAGCGATCACGTTTCACGTCTATTTTTCTCTTTCGTTTTCTCTTTCGGCACATGCTTTCCAAAGAGTGTGATGCTTTTAGAAAACTGTCAGCCGTTCTGGAAGTGGCTTTATGATCCTTTGAGATAACGGATGTCCATCCTGACCCATCAAGTAGATCACCCAAGCATGTTAGCAATGTCTTCTTATATGAAGTCCTCCTAAAATTACCACATAAGAGTATTCCCCATCTGTCTCTGGACATGCCCATTGAATGTTCTTTGCAATTGTATACAGTGGATGGTCACAGGCTATGACAGGGGTTTGTCCGTGGTTAACAATATCAACAGCATTTTGCACCACATCCATTCAATGCTAAATCAATTCAACTGACTTGAAATCGTCTGGAAATAGCGGCAACAGTATACTGATAGCTTGTTGGCTTGTGGTCTGGGCTTGATGGTATGCATGATAAGCAGCCCACGATGCGTGTTCTCGATCACTTTGATTGGATTCGATGCTATAATTGTCCAAGTCCTGTGACATACTTATGATATCAAAGATATGCTGACACCACTGTGATTCTGCTTCATCATCAACTGTATAATAAGGCTTGTCAAGTTAAGGAATTTCTGGAAAAGGTGGATCTTTGATTACCGCAACATATACTACCGATATGTAGCTGTAAGGACGGTTGGAAATGTTGCGGTCAAAGCTGGATAATGGGGAACGTGTATGAAATGTCACTCGTCTGTGCTGTATTCGATTCAGCTTCAGTGGATGCAGTTTGTAGGGGATAAGCCTTTGTTCCAGATGTGTTGCAAAGAAGACAAGTCATATCTGGATTAGTAGGCTGAGTTACCGTCTGTTGTGTAAATGTCTCTGGTATTTCAGAAACGTCACCACTACTCCTGCTAGTTTTTTTGTATCCAGTACCACCACATGCATAGCCTGTAGGACATATCAAATGCCCATCACGTATTTGCTCACACAGAGAATATAAATCCCAATTGATGTTTGGCATAGCTATTACAGCAGGTTCTGTTTTAACATGTGTTAAAGCTTTTGCCATGTTTATTTAATTTTAGTACACAACAGAGTTATCTGTAAAGTAAAAAGATTGTTAAAGCTTTCACTATATATACATATAAGGAAAGATTTTTTTTAAAGTTTTCAGAATATATATATATGTAACCGGGTTAGGTGTGAAGTTGTCAACTACCAAGTCAATATATGATGAATATTTAATTTCATCTAAGAGTATATAAAACCCTGGAAAAATAATAATTTGTAAAGCAAACAAATGTCCGGTGATAATTACAATAATAATAATAACAATAAAACTAGTATTCACAATGAATAAAGATTATTATCTTACCGGAGCATCTTTTATCTTATTAGTATTTACTAACATAAATATTATATTAAAGAGTAACGTGTTGACTGGTCGCCGAGCAGACCGAACGTGAAGGACGGGGATTGGAACGCGAGAACATAGTTAAAGGCGGGAAACCGAGAACTATCGCCCACGCTTTCACACTGACAAGTACACATATATGCACGAGACAAACACATAGTAAATACAAGACATATACATGAATGTGATTACAAAACAAGACATGTACAATGCGGGGCGTAGCCAAATGTATCCTGTCTTATATACATAATAAGGAATACACGTACCACCACCTTGTGGCTCTGTTTTTTATCAGATCAAAGTTATTTCAATAAGCTTATTAGAGCACAAGGAACATTCGTGGTAATTAATTTTCAAACTAGGCCAGTACGTTTGGACTAGAAGATTTTTAAAGTTATGTCATATTTCCATCTTTCTAATGCCGCAGCAACCCAAGTTCTACACAGAGTTAAATTATTTGGACAAACTTGAAAGAAGATCACCTAAGGAACATTCCTGTGAAACCTTTTTGAAATTGGTCCGGTGGTTTAGTAGGAAATTTCGTTTGCAGGAAAATATGAACGGACAATCAGTCGTACATACAGACAGACGGACATACAGACGCAGCGTCGACTGACGGTAAATGATCACAATAGCTACTCCCGCACTTCGTGCTCAGATGAGCTTATAAAAACAGATAAACAATGGTGTTCATAGTTGGTAACAAATTATTGCACAAAACAATTACAATTATGCCATTTTTTGTCTTAAGATTGTATAAAAACTTTACATTTTAACATTAAATGGCGGTCATTTTGGCAATCAAAATGGCCGAAACACGTGTTGATACAAAGGTTGTCCTTTTTACCTGTCTGTTCATAGAAAATATGAATAAAGATAAAAGAAACTTTGATAATATCTCAATTATTTGTTAGAATATTAGAGATTATAAATGTTTGTATCGGCTATTTTGGAAAATGGCCGCCACAGCCGCTATAGGCAAAATCTGGTTGGATTCCCGTTTGAAAATAAATAAGTATATACCACGACACCTTTGTACCAAGTTTCATACTTGTATCAAAAAGTGCACGATTTTTTGCTTAGCCTCCAGACTACGGCGATCCATCGGTTAAATTCATATATGTCGGTTGGTAAGGTTACAAGGGAGACATAGATGGCTTGCGCCATTATAACATTCAAACATAACACGAACAAGAGCTATTCAATCAGGTCTTTTGACGTACTTTGTACCGGAGTATCTCAACTATGCGTAGTGGCTGTATTTTTATTCGCCTTTTTTGAACTTGTGCCGCCGTTTTGGATTCTTGTTTAGGCTGTGAATCCAACTTGGGTGGGTTAATCGAACATTGTTTTCGTGTTTGTCTCGCTGCGACGATTTTGCGAAAGCAAGACTTAGGTGTTGCTTTTCTGGCGACGGTGACGTAAAACATTTGCCTTTAGCTCAAAGTTAAAGTTTCGTTATTTTAATTTTTCTCAATAAGTACCTGTACTAGGGCTTTCATATTTGGAATATAGTTACATCTAACACCCTTCTGCACATTGTATTCTGAAGATGCTGAATGCGACCTTATTTTTGCGATAAAAAACATGATTTTTGGCGGTTTTATGTGGATTTTGAGATTTGAAAATAGCTTCTTCATTTTGTGTTATATCGATTTCAGTCTGTTCACACACATTTCATAAATAAAGAACTTAAGGTGGAATCAAACCTTTGAAATAACGTCGTTTTCGACGTCCAAACGTATGTTTTTGTGACAATAACAGCGTGGTTAAAGAAAATGCTACTATTGTCTTTTTGAATTGGTATTCAAACACCAATAACATCGAATTATATAGTATAAAATTACCTGTGTCATGATATAACTTTAATTTATCTGCCATGACAATTCAGATAAATACCCGATTTTTAATGAAAAATTCGCTGGAATATTTTCAAAGTAATTACATAATTTACTAAAATTTTACGCGGGATATTTTTTAAAGAAGTACATATCTTTACAACCACCCTTTCTACTAAAAGTTACCAGAATTTCAAAATATTTAGTATATCAGAATGCCGTTTTTACCGATGTCGCGCGTCGGAGCGCCCATTGCGATATTTAAGCTGCAACGCAGTAAGCGGAATTAAAATTATCATCATTTTTTTTCACATAATTATCAACATTATTGTATCATGAAATATACTCCCTAGTAAAAATGGATATTTTAATTTATTTCTTCCCGATTTGTTATGTTATTGCAAATGATACAGTCTATACATAGACGTAAAACAGGATACAAGATAACCATCTTGGAAATCTGTTAATATATATGATATATATACGAGGGGTAATCCAAATGTAATAGTGATTCTTGTATTAGTTAATACATATTTCGGAAATTCATAGCATTTGCTCTACCTCATGGCGAATTGATACTTCTAATATTGTCATAAGTTTAGTTATAAATAGTTGTCATATAAACGAGATGAGGCATAGTCGTGAATTTTACAAGACAGTACCAGTTTAAGCTGTGTATATTTCAAATATACACACACAAAAGACACCGAAAATGTGCATGACATTGATTTTTTATGTTGTTTTAATTACAAAAGTTAAATAGAGTTGTTCCATAATAACCATCAAAATAGTTAAGTTGTTTAGCGACGTGCAAGAATGTCACTTAAACAAGACGTCAAATGAACAATTGCAAAATGCTAAATAATAAAATTATATCACAACGTAGACACAAATCAAAATAGTCATTTGAAATGTTTATCCAGTGGAGTTCACCAGGAGTTAAGCAGTCACTAACGATGTATACGTATAGGATCTTACATAAGTTGTCATTTCATATAACGTTTTATTAAACAAGTTCAAGAAATGTGTTATTAAGCAAGCCTTTTGCGAGCTTAATAACACATTTCTTGAACGAGTTTAATAAAACTTTATGGAATGACAACGAATGTCAGATTCTTTTAATCACATGGCGAAACACAAAAAGAAAATCGGGATTTCGCGTTCAGAAAATAGGCCCAACATGTAAAACTAAATAAACTGTTAACTAGTCACATTTTTTATAACCGATAATGCTCCCTTTACCCTGTCCATCCATCGTGACGTTTACCGGATACACGTTCTCAGCCATTTTGTAAACATTCGCGTGTGAATATAAAAATAGTGATTCGGTCATGTTATATTACACACGTAACATAAAACGAAAAACGTAATGGGTATATTAAATCGGATACAAGCATTGTCATGTGATAATTGCACTATTGTGAAATTAGAGGGAAACGAATTACACTTGCAAAGGAGTCAGTTCTGACGTTAAAAGGAACAGTTTGAGTGTCGTTTTTTTTTCCATAATAATTTTTTTATTTTTATTTGTTACACATTTCGGTGAACAAAGGTTACGGAATGTCTTTAAGCATTGGCTTCTGGGGAAGTTGATACAACAGTCGAGTTGATATTACTGTTGTTAACATATTTACTAAATTCCTACTACTTCTGGATCCCCCTTCGTACATGTATATACTGACACATCTGTTTTGCTGTGTAACTGGTGTATACCTGAAACGTAATTGTCTTCGCATGAATAAGTATCAACCCGGCACTACTCACTAATTCACGAAAGTTTTATTTGTTACGTTACTGATGCACAATTCTCACGATAGGACATATCGATATTGTTGAAAATATCATTCTCGCTATCTCGCAAAAATGCAAGTATTCTTTTGTTGTATTTTTAATGTATTTACTATATAAATTGCAATATCGTAGCTACTTTATGGAGCAAATAAATACAACCTACCATTATTTATAAGGGCGTAGTAAACTTAAAAGATTGGAATTGATTATTATCATGATAGAATTATCTATAATTCTACAGTGTTCGTTCCGAAGCGCGACAGACGCTTAACAGCATTGTGATATATTAAAAATCGGCTCGTTCTTGAAACTTTGGTAAATGGTAGACGAACATGTGTCCTAAATTATTTATCTTTAAGAAAAAAAGCTCCTGGGCGAATTTTTAATAAATCTCAAATAATCTTATAACTGTTAAAATGTTTTGGCGAAACTTTCCTTTTAATTCGAATTTAGTTATCTAATTTGTCATGAAAAATGTATGGTATCGATATCAGCACGCTGACAAATTCTATTCCCTACTGTCTGCCGTTTATTTTATCCAAATACCACGTCAAACGAGAACGTGATGGTGGTTTCATTAACGACACTATCATTGTCGCCATAACATACGTTTTGACGTCAAACACGATGTTATTTTAAAGTTTTGATTAATATTTGATGGAATAAAGTTACACCTAATACCCCTTTTTCACATTGAATGCTGGAGATGCTTAGTGTGACCTTCTCTTTGGGGTAAACAAAAGATTGTGGTTTTTGAGAATTGGACATAGCTCCTACATTTATTGTTAGATTTATTTCATATTGTGCACACACATTTCATAATTAAAGTACTTCAACATATCAAACGGGTTCTTTGGTCAAACATTTGTATTTTTTGTTCAAAAAGTACAAGTGCTAGGGTTTTCAAACTTCACTCATAGTTATATCTTATACTCTTAATGACATTTTATGTTGTAGCTTATGAGTGTTACCTATTTAAAAAGCATGAAGTTTGGTGGATTTTGAGAATCACACATATACCTCCTTCACACATTTTAAACACACATTTAATGAATAATGTTTTTCAAAATATCGAATTGGTTTTGGGGTCATACATTTGGATTTTGTTTTATAAAATGTGTGTACTTTTGGACTTTTTGCCATTTGTCATTTTAAGCTTGACTATTCAAAGAATATGAGAGCTATACTACCGTGGATAAGAGTTTGCATGCAAGTACACCATAGCTCTATAACTACAACTATTAGATGTATTGCATTATAACTTTCAACAATACTTCCCAATGATAATAGTCAAGTATGATTTCTCTATCCTGCATTTTATGCAAGTTATGGCCCTTTTTTAGTTGGAAATTCTGGTTAAAGTTTTGCGTGCAGCTACGATTAGAGTTCATATCTCAGATTTTACTCAATGCATTGCATTAAAACTGTACAAAATCCTTCCAAACTTTCACACCTATGTATATTATCAAGTAAGATAACTCTAACTTGCATTTAGCGCAAGTTATGGCCCTTAATTACATTAAGAGTCCATAGCTCAGTATGTACTTGTTGCATTGCACTGAAACTTTATACAACCCTTCCCAATCATCACAACTATGGAAATAATCAAGGACGATAATTATATCCTTCATTTAATGTAAGTTATGACCCTTTCTGAACTTGATACAACCCTTACCAATTTCACAACTATATACACAACCAAGTAAGATACTATTCCTGCATATAATGCAAATTATCACCCTTTAAGAAATTCTGTTTAATGTTTTGCATGCAACTACATTATCATCCATATCTCAGTAACTAATACACTGTGGACTAATCGAGTGCGCTGTCTCTTGTTACCATTGTGTTTAGTACAACGTTTACGTTTTTTTATTTGGTTTTGTCATCGATATCGTTAGACAGCGAGACATTTAATCACGCTTAATTCTTGTTATACATACAGAGCAATAATTTGGTCGGATTTTAGTGAGCTTGGCTTGTTACTACCACATCCCTTTATGTTATTCCTTTAATACCACATCCCTTTATGTTATCCCGTTACTACCACATTCCGTTATGTTATCCCGTTACTACCACATCCCTTTATGTTATCCCGTTACTACACCATCCGTTTATGTCATTTAGTTACTACCACATTCGTTTATATTATCCCGTTACTACCACATCCCTTTATGTTATCCTGTTACTACCACATTCCTTTATGTTATCCCGTTATTACCACATCCCTTTATGTTATCATGTTACTACCACATTCCTTTATGTTATCCCGTTATTACCACATCCCTTTATGTTATCCTGTTACTACCACATCCCTTTATGTTATCCCGTTACTACCACATCTCTTTATGTTATCCCGATACTACCACATCCCTTTATATTATCTCGTTACTACCACATACCTTTATGTTATCCCGTTACAACCACATCCCTTTATGTTATCCCGCTACTACGACATCCCTTTATGTTATTCCGTTACTACAACATCCCTTTTTTAGCTCGACTTTCCGAAGAAAATGCTAGCTATACTACTCGCCTCGGCGTCTGTGTCTGCGTCGGCGTTTGTGTCACACCTTGGTTATGGTGTTTGTACCTATTCACTTTTTTGTCGAAACCATTAAAGAAATTGCAGAAACTTACAAAACGTATTCACCATCATAACCTTCATCAACAGACAAGAGTACATAACTCTGTCGAGGGTTTTGTAAGAATTATGGTCCTTTTTCGACTTAGAACTTTGGTTAAGTTTTTTGTACCAATTTACTTTTTTGTCAAAACCTCACTGCTCGAATTGGATCTATACCTGAAATGTAATTATCTTTCAACCCGTCACTACTCATTGATTCACGAAATGTGTATATATGTTGCGTTACTGACAATATGTCATGGCTCACTGCCCGAATTGGATCTATACCTGAAATGTAACTATCTTCGCATGAATAAGTATCAACCCGTCACTACTCATTGATTCACGAAATTTGTATATGTTGCGTTACTGACACATTCTCACGATAGCACATATCGATATTGTTGAAAATATCATTCTCGCTATCTAGTACAAATGCAAGTATTCTTTTGTTGTATTTTTAATGTATTTACTAAATAAATTGCAATATCGTAGCTACTTTGAATCTTTAAAGAGAAGCAAAAAAAATACAACCTACCATTATTTACTAGGGGGTAGAAGAAAGGAGGTACTTAACAGATTGAAATTGATAATTATAATGAAAACATGTGGTGTGTTCATTTTATTACCCTAGATGCGTATCTAGCTTTTAATTATGCAGTGTACGTTCCGACGCGCGACAGACGTTTAACTGCATTGTGATTTATTAAAAATCGGCTCGATATATATATTCTTGAAATTTCGGCAAATAGTAGACGAACATGTGTCCTTAATTATATATCTTTGAAATAAAAATCTCTCTGGCGAATTTTTAATAACTCATAAATAATCTTATAACTGTTAAAATATTATGGCGAAACTTTCCTTTTAATTCGAATTTTGTTATCTAATTTGGCATGACAGATGTATGAAATTGATATCAGCACGCAGGAAATTATATTCCCTACTGTCTGCCGTCTATTTTATCCGAATACCACTTCAAACGAGAAAGTGATGGCGGTTTCATTAACCACACTATCAATGTCGCAACAACCTATGTTTTTACGTCACAAACGTTATTTACTTAATACAGACTGCGGTGTCGATAGTTGAAACTCAACGATTGAAATAAATGTTTAGTGTTTATTAAACAATGCATATTGATATGTACAATATGTTCTACTTCGAGGAATTAAGGTATATAAACACAGAATAAAACAAAATGCTGTCAAGGTTGTAATGTGTTCAGTCAGACATTCGGTGCTGGACAAGTCACATCTTGGTACATAGGTCGCACATATTGCCGTACTGTTCTATGCAAGTATAGTGCGCGTTATCTAGACAATTCTTTCGGTTCTATAGCAACAGGGTCATCTCTTGGTATGTTGGCGTTCCCACGTTTCATGATAAAAAAGGTTTATTCAGCTTGATCGGCGGATCTGCGCACTTTTACGGACCCCAATGCTGTCGAACTGAAGGTGAAGTGCTGGTATTTCCTGTAAATGAATATCATAACATGATCCCTTAAAGCATCTGCACTTTGAAGTTTTTCTTATTCTGATATTGAGTCCAAAACTCGTTTTCTCAGCTTTTCGCATGAATCACAAACATCGTCTCTAGGTGTGGCAATTTTTACACGAGGAAGACACTTTTTCCACATGGCGAGGAACGTACTTTTACCGGCATTTCTTACAGCAGCTTCTTCACAGCTATCTCTGTATAGTTTGTGTATATGCAGTTTTGTTATGCTACTGTGTATAGAGAGGTGGGTGCAGTATCATCTCGACCACGTGGCGCAGCAGGTTGAGGAATTCCATACTCTTCCGCGTAATTACTGATGAAAAGCAGAACACGTTTAACATCTTCAAAAGTAAGGGCATGTTTTGGTTTTTTCCCTTTGTTTCCATGTTGTCATAATGCAGGACCATGTGTGTTCATGGATATTCTAAGAGATTCCAATGACCACCTTCCAATGTCACAAACAAGTGAAAATGTTTATTTGCAAACTAGTTTTCATTTGAACATATACTGCGCACGAGACCGCGAACGTTTCTTTCCTCTTTTTGTGATATCTCATTTGGGACCTGTGAGTAAACTACCCTTTATATACATCTCCTTCTCCTCCTTTGTCATTTATCTTATATCTAAGATATGAGTCTGTATTTTAATACATGTAAATTGAGGTTCACATCTCCTGTGGCAATTACAACCTTTTTCAAAAAATTGTTTCATAGAAACAGCATCCTCACCCTCCAAGATCCATTCGCGGTCCTCATTTTGACTGTCCGATGTTTCACTGTGGCTTTCATTAATCGTGCTTGGCTGTTCACTGAGGAAGTTATTTACTCGATCCTTAACACCACAAAAAAAATTCTCTCTCTCTGATACCTTCATCCTCTGAATCTGTGTTCTCAAATTGAGAATTGTTTGGTGTTCGACCAAAATGATCAGAGAAGATGCTCTCAAGCTCCTGAAAAACAAATTTTAATTTGTTTTTTTTAAAAGTTATAGTTTACATTACAACTTACAATTTAAACACGTATTTACATTGAATGGAAATCAATTAAAGTGTTATTCATTATACAGTTGTGAAAGAAAATAACGTGAAAAACAACTATAAATAAGTGAATCTCCTTTTCCCTGGATGTTTTATAATTTGTCTAAAATATACTTTTATTTTTTTTTGTCTGGCTATAATTTGGGTTACAAATCAATCTTAAGGGACAAACAATTTAATTATAGAAATAATAAATATTTCTTTATTAACTGGTCCAGAAAATAACTCAAAAAAAAAAAAAAAAAAAAAGTTTGTCCAGAGCCGGGATCGAATTCGGTTGGACTTGTCCATAGGCTTTCAGTCTACCAACTGGGCTATTCCGCCTTCGCTGATGCATAGAGTATTTTCTTGTTATTATTATAATAATCATTGAATAGTGTAGCATAAAAAATCCAAGATTACATACAGATTGTTACCTTTCTTCCCCACACGTTTACATGAAACATTTTTAAAGAGACACTTATGTACCCATTCAATCTATATTTTGAAAGTAAGATATATATTTTTTAAACTTTATCTACACATACTTTAAACGGTTTGATCTGCTCGGACATTAAAAATCCTTCATATTCTTTGTAAGCGGCATTATATCTTTAGGAGATTTACGCTAGACCTATCTAGTACTTAAATGTTTATAATAAAGTGCGTTTTTGTTTTAAACAACCCGCTATTTTTTTTCCTTGAAGATCGCCAAGGGCAATCTCCGTGTTTTCAATGTTTTCTTCGAAATAAATCACATTTATTTGTTATGTTTGTTAATAAAAGATACATAAGTGATCTTACCTCCAATTCAGAATCCATTACGAATGAAATCCAGTATTTGCATCTATTAAACACTGTCGAAACTTTGGAAATTAAATTCAAGATAATACTGTTTACGGTAAACCGACGTTGACGAAAAATGTGACGTCATAGAATTGGAAATTCCCAACGTCATACGTTATGTCACTAATACAGGTTTTGTCGTGGACTGGCTCATATACAATGCATAAGTAAGAATCTAGGATTTATGTGCATAGCATAATTTTGAAATTGCTTTATGTTTCACTCTGCACTCTGACTCATGACTAACTTTGAAAAACGAAATACAGCAGAATCTATTAGTCACATGATGGTGACAACACACTTCACATTCTACAGCCTCATTATGTTTATGGCCACGCAATACAGTAACAATTCAGTCATTTCATAATACGTTATTTCAGTTTTATCCAATTAGATTACATCATACAAGTTTTTATAAACGAAGCAAAGAGACCATTTCCCTTATACGACAATTATGCAGCAGACGAATTTGAACATATTTTGTCAAAAAATAGAAAGTCTCTATAATTGAATGGATAACCTATGACTAAAAGTGGAAAACATTGTGGCAAAGGGAGAAATTGCTCATTTTGAGCAATTTCTTCTTTTGTCACTATGATCTCGAAAAGCCTTCTGCTGCAGATGCGTCAGAAAGCGTCTATATGAGGGAAAGGGTTAACAGGCAATTTCAACAAGACATGTACATACCTTCATCGGTCATAATCTACTACGGATATTCCATGGCCAAGTTTCCAAGCATCGATTTTGTTGTATCAAATGAACCGTTCACTAAACTTGAATCAAAGGTTTATAAATATAAATTCTGCTTTTTTAAATGCACAGAACTAGGTTGATTTTGGCTGTGTACTTTAAATGATGCAATCATTCTAACAACGGCAAATTATACCACGGGGAATTACCCATACCGTTGTAATAGTAAATTATAGATTTATAAATATATTGTAAATTGTCACTCTCATTTTAAATGCATCTTACGACGCACATATTTGTTTTTTAATTTGTTATACTATATTTATAGACGTGACAAGACACAAAGAAAATATTTTCAATTCTGTTTTTTATCTACATTTCAATGCGTGATTGGAAATTCAAATGCCGTATCTGGAGCTTAAATCGGAAATAGTTCTCCCTGTAGCAGTTCACTCATTGTGATTTAAAAATCTCTCCGCGTTCATTTTTTAAAATGCCATGTTTCATTTCATTTCCAATTTCTTTTGTAACTGCAGAACGAGGTTATAACACTTATTTAGAATAGACATACAACTCTTACATAGATCGTGGTATATTTGAAAGGTAAGCGCATGTAATTGGAACTACATTCAGGGCGTATGAATCACTTTTGACTTAAGACACAGAGGCTCGAAATGCCGTCTATATCTGTTTGGCTACGCACCAAACAAATTATCAAAGCGCCAACGGCACTTTAGTGGCGATCGTATGGAAAATCCTGCAAAGTAACAAGCAGAATATCGGTGTAGGGCTTGCAATTTTCAATAATAGTGCACTCTGGTGCGGATAAATTTGAGAATGTATCAACCCTGCATCTTTTGACAGTAGAATAATGTTAGTTTGCCAGAATGTTGTCTTGGTGATTTTTTAGTTACGTTCTGAAATTGGTCATGATGTATTCAAAATTAGGCCATTCCAAATTTATGAAATATCTAGTTGATTCTCGATAGACTTCCGGTTTAGCTCATTATAATGGCTATTTGTAATCTAAATTCGGGTGATCACATGTTCATCACCCGGTCGCTAGGCCACATTAAGATAAGATATTGTGTACACTTTAGAAATGACTAAATTATCAAGAAAGGAGAGAAAACAGTATCCATTAGTTTGGTGTTTGTTTCAATGATGTCCGGGCCGCCGTGATATAACTGAGAAATTGTTAAAAACGGCATTAAACCCCAATCAATCAATCAATAATGTCCGATATTAAACAGGTCTGTTCAATTTAGTCCCTTCACATTGCATGATTGAGGGTTGTCAGAGACATATAAACACAGTGTATTTATATATCTCTGATGTTGTTAAACTGCTTTTGAAATTTGAGTGCAATAACAAACACAAAACATGCTCAAAAAGCACAATTTCACTACTTGCAAAACTGTTCAATTTATAAAAATATAGGCATATATTATAATGCTCTATCTCCAAACTAAATTAGGCTACACTTTCAGCATTGATTGCTAATTGACTCTAGAACGTGCAGAATTTTATACATAACGTGTGTACACACTGACATCGTGTGTCCTTTTAACCTGTGTAAACCAGTCTTATCATCTAGACGCTTTCATATATTTAAACAACTACAAAATAAAGCGTTTATAATTTTGAGATTTAAGAACAATCGATAACCAGTCTCGCGAGCTATTTATAGAACCTTTTGGAATTTCCAGATTTGAGTATCACCATAGTTATTTGCAAGGCAGATAGAACGCGCAATGATATTTATTATCTGCCCAATCATGACGAAGATAATATTTACATATTTTAACTCTATGTAGATAATTTCTCGATAAAACTCAAATATTAGTAACAATCCGGTACCAAAGTAGCACTGACATAATTATTATTAATCGCGTCTCTGCATCAATAATGGAACTATAACGGATGTGAGTAAATTGGTTTGCTGTAAGGAAAAAAAATATCAACGGGCTTTTCAAAACCGACTATGTAAATATTTTTCGTTGTTTGTTGTTTCTGTTAGTATTGTGGCGATTGTCAAACCAATAGTCACAAAAATGGAGTTCATCACTTGTAATAAAGGTAAACGTAAACTTCTCTATGAAGAGTATGCTTATACAAAGAGATGTCTTCTTTATAACAAGATATTAAGCAACCATTTAATAATAACTTATGGTTTATAAAGCAATTATCATCTGTGACTGAATTTATACCAATCATTGGGGTTTTTACAATCATATGGGTTTCGACTACTCTGCATTTTCAACCATATAGGTTTTGACTACCCTGCATTTTCTATCGTATGGGTTTTGACTACCCTGTTTCTTTAACCATATGGGTTTTGACCATATGGGTTTTGACATACGCTCAGGGGATTATGCTACCCATCATGGGGATTGTGAATACCCTGATATTTTTGCCATGGTGATTTTGACTACTAGGGCAATTTTGACACATGGGGATATTGACCATGGTGGTTTTAATAAACACTCGACCCCAACAAGTCTACAACAGTCGACTAAGAATACATATGCAAATCACTGTAAATACAATTATAACCATTGAAAGAAGTTGAAGCTTTTGTGGCTAAAGTAGAAATTGTCTACAATTAGTTATTTCTCTATTTGTCACGATGTTTTCGAATGTCGTCTGCTGCACATGCGTCATAAAGAGTCTGCAAGCGAGAAATGGTTACATGATCTAGAGATGGACCGGGTATCCGAGTACCCGAGTATCCGAGTACTCTATCGGACGTCCGAGTACCGGTTATCAAAATAAGCTTAGTGTTGTTATCATTGCTATTTGTTTTCAACTAGCTCGTTTGTGTGTGTATGTTTTTGCGCCTTTAAAAGTGTATGTAAGTATACACCAAATATTTGGATGTTTACGCAAATACAATTTATGGGTGTAACTGTTGAGTCATGTAGAGTTTTCTTTTAAAGTAAAACAAATCGGGGGTATGCTAGTTACCGGGACCTTCAAATATCAAATATTAAATATAGAGGCCAACACAAGTACACATTGGTACTTATAAAAGACAATTGAAAGTGAGTGAACGATGGCCACATTTTGATTTCTTGCGAGTACGTTTTACAACATACATTCTTTTACCCTTTCCCTCTTTCAGAAACATTGTGGAAATGTGTCACAATAAGCACTTTCTCGTCTTGTCATGATGTATTCAAATGCCGTATGCTGCACCTGCGTCAAAAAAGGACTGTAAGCGGGAAAGGGTTGAAACGTTTCCGCTATAGTAACATACGAATAGTGAACATACTTTTGGAAGTGGAGCAATTGCTAACGATGAGCAATTTCTCCTTTTCAGACGATGCTTTGAAACATGACTCTGTATGTTTTTTCTATAATATAAACAACAAAAACATTTGCCTACACTTATTCTTTTAATCTTTATCCCTTTTGGACACATTTTGATGAATGATAATCAGCAAGTTTGTCCTTTTCCACACGGATTTCATCACTATTCCAAGTATACTTTCATGCATTCAGATCTATATTTTAACCAAGCCATGTTCAATATTGTTTGCTGTAGATTAAATCTTATGTAGTCAAGGGTTAGGAAGACTGTACACATATCATACCATGTTAACTTGTTATTACATAAGCACTATCGATGTAGTCGTCCAAAGAGAGAGCGTCCTACTGTTTATACGTACCATGATACAATGGTACTTACGGTCTCAAAGCTACTGGGGAATTGTGGATACAACAGGGCGCGTTTTGTGTTAAATATTCTCATATGTCGCTGGAAAAGATATTTTTCCATGATTCCGTTTGTCTGTCTGTCAGTATGTAGACCCGAGTAGGAAATGTAAAGTATATCTTCAAATTAGAGATTAGTTAACTTCAGCATACATACGAGTTATAACCGCAAGGTCAATATTTATTTCACATGTGAGGCGCTTCTAGCGATATTTAGACTTAACTTTTAATGTGTTTGCATTTGCGTTAATTGCAGACTCAGTGTCCGTTGACATGTAATCTAGAGTCCTAGATGAATCTGTTGACACATAAACTAGAAATGTAGTCTAAATAGGCTTTTGTCAATTTACCTTGTACGGTCCCGTTTCGGAGATTCAATTAAACTACAAATCGCTAGATGCGGCTTATATGCGATAACAAATACATTAGAAATACCATAAAATGTTAACCCTTTCCTAAACATAGACGTGTGTAGACGCATCGAAACCAGTCGTTTGTAATCAATACTTTATATGTTGTCTGTCGGCGAAGCTTGGAGGCATTATCCGGCCTCCCGTCTGTCTGTCTTAATATGCATTCTTCCGTCCGTCACGGTTTGCATTAATTGGTCAAAACGTTGTTTCTGTTTAGCAAATTCATTTCAAAGTGATCACACTTATACCTTGTGATCAGTAGAACGGCAAAGTATTACATAACTCTTGTCTGCTTATTTTAGTTATCCACATTTTTCTTTGTTTAGTTCAGCCATTGCAAATTAATTTCCATTGTATCCATTTTAAACTTGGTTTGTAGGTAATTTATGACCTACATATGTGCAGTGCACAATAACCATAATTTTAGCAATCTTTCGTTGGATTGTGTATTTGTTTGTCCTTCCATGTTCGCACTTATCATAAGACTTTCGCATGCATCACATGTGTTCCGTGAAATGCTCTTGTGCGTTATTGAGTGCTTCCCCAAGTGTTGTACTTTGTATTGAGCGACTGACTGTCTGTACATCTGTGTGTTCATCTATCCGTCCATCTGTCTATTACGGTTTGTATTAATGGGTCGAAAGGTTGTATCGGTTTGGTAGATTCATTTCAAAGTGGTCTCACTTATGCATTGGGACGAGGAGACCGATACACTATTTCGAACACAAATCTGAACTTGTTTATTAATTGTAAACTCCTTTTTCCATATTTTTATGCGGGGGATTCAGCTGTGCTGAATACCTCCGTATATTGTCATGCCCAGCTTACAGGAAAAGAAAATTTGTAAATTGTTTGTGCTGCCCTCTGTTATTTCAAAATGGACAATTTGTCTTGATTGTCCAGGGATAAGTTAAATACGTTTCACAACAAGCTAAACAGTATGCACATTAGTTTAATTTAAACTTATTTATTTTAAATAGATTGCGAAACAAGCTTTAAGCTTATATTAATCACGCTCGATGTCTGCTTCCTGGATACTTAACTAGTACTCGCGCCGATTGTGTGGAAAAATCCCAAAGTCAGGACCCGCTCATCACGGGACTCGAACCAGGGACCTTTGATGTGAGAGGCCGACGCTCTACCTCTGCACCACTGTCTTCCACGTATGCACATTATACAAAGTAAACATACAATGTAAAGTTTTAATCCATAAAGTTGTATACATAATTTAGAAATTTAAGTATAAAATATAACACAAAGTAACTTCATTATATATAAAAGTATAACAATTTGCTTGTGCAAAAATAACAAAATGTAAATTTATATTGAAACCATTTTTTGTTTGAGAAAACCCCTAGTTATAGCGCTTGTTGTATGTTTTCACAACAGGTAGAAATGTTCATTTTAATCCCTAGTCATAGTGTGTGTTGTATTTTTACACAACGGGTAGAAATGTTCACTTAAATGATTATTATTATATATAGGGTTTTACGCCACTTCCAACATTATTTCAGTTATATCACGGCGACAGTTCACTTATTCATGATCCCTGGGTAAACAAACCAGTACTAGGCTAGGAAATATGCCTTGCCAAAGGGCACTCCACCGTGACCGTTGCACGTTGATGATACTGTGTATCACATTTAAAACACATGGCTGTCAATGTTCAAGGTTACTAAGAGCTCATAAGTCTGTATAAATGCTTCTGACAAATAATGAACTCTACATTGTGCCCCCATGTATCTAGTTAATTAAACGCTCCACTGTTTGCTACATCCACCGCATTTTAGTACTTCAGTACTTTGATTTCTTTAGTCATTTGTCTTAATGAAATTTCAATGTATCAATTTCAGACTTGGTGTATACGAAACTTATAACCTACAGATGTGAAATATCTGGATTTTCTTGATATGGAACAAAATATCAGGTTTGTTTTCTAATGATGCAGGCCAAGTGAGAAGAAGTTTTGTGTATAATTGCTTTAATTCAGCTAAATATATATATTTTCATCTTTTCTTATTTTCGATTTATTTTTTCAGGTCAAGCAGTCCTTTAATAACAAGGGAATGTTTCACTAAATCACACTTAGAACGCTTCTAAACAACCAGAAACAACACAGGAACGACAGCCATTGATGTTATTGTTGCAACTTAAGGATAATCTGTGAACATTTAAAATTAAATCAATATATCAAACCTTGTTCAAAGTATATCAAATTTACAACGATCAACTATAAAAAGTCTATTTGCCTTTTTATAAGGCTCTTCAAGCAATCAAAATACTTAACCCAGAAGAACCCACTTTTTCCCGGTAAAAGGCGTGATTGAGCATCGCTATTAACGAATTCAGCGCTAACGGAATGGTGAAATATTTCTTCCCAATCTTGGTTGTGCTATTTCTCTCCGGCGAAGCTGTGCTTTACTTGTTCGGAAGATTCCTAAATGACGATATATCAACACATCATTTGGTCGCTTCCAGTCGAATCATTAACACCGAAAAACACAATAGCTTCCAGAATACCAATAGCTCAGAGTATGGTGTTCTTACTTTGCAAGAAAACATATTTTCATCGTCGTACGTGAATCGCCGCCTTAAATTTAATCAAACCTACGTAACGAAATCATTGAATGGATATCATAAAATCCTCTGGTGGAATGAACCTGGTTGGATGAGAAAAGCGCAATTGAACACATACTGTAATGTATCCCTTTGTGAATACTCGAACTGCAAACTAACTACCGACAAGAGAGACATCAATACGGCGGTTGTTCTAAAAATAGATTAACGAACAATGCCAGAAACGAACTACTTCCTCAGTATGAATTCTATCTTGGTTTTGAAAATGCTTTTTGTAAAGATTACATTACAGAAAAATTCTTCTATTATTTAAAGTATGACTTAGTCGTTGTAGTACGGGGTTTAACTGATTACAACAACCTTTTACCTAATAATTCTTTCATAAATACAGCGAACTTTCCGTCAATAGAATCACTGGGACAATATTTGGTAAAACTTTCAAATGATGAAACTGAATATATTAGATACTTAAAGGAAATAAACAGGTATAAAGTTTTGGGTGTAGTTGACACCTATTGTGATGCTATATGCGATTTGTGTGAAAAGGTGAATAATATTGACGATAATAGGCGAACGTATGGCAATATATTCGATTGGACTGGTGGATGTGAAAGACCAAAAGATTTATTTTGATTTAAATTCAGGTATGCTTTTATCTGGACTACCGACATTTCGACATGGCTATATCAGAGGGGTTGTGAATTTTCTCATTTGAGATGAATGTTTCAGTTAATCGTTCATGTATTGTATTTCTATCGTAACAAGTTATTTGGTTTTTTGAATCCGGGTTGACCTCTCTAACAATGAAACTCGCTTACATCTGATCATAATGTCAATTCGTGGAATGTCTGAAAATTGATAAAAGGCAATTTTTCCAGATCAGCAAATAAAAGGTAAGGGGGTAAGGTGTTGGTATTGAGCAGAAATACGAGGTGGAACCTTTCACGGCAGTCTACACTAGTATAATTAAAGTCCTAGGAAAGCGCCAACCAAGATTTGGATTTTATGCCAAAGTTTAATCGACAAAAGCCGTATCAATTGTTAATTCGTTATAAGACTATCCTCACGGTTATGTTGACTTGGCAGGGTCATGTATATACGGTTATGTTGACTTGGCTGGGTCATGTATATACGGTTATGTTGACTTGGCTGAGTCATGTATATACGGTTATGTTGACTTGGCTGGGTCATGTATAAACGGTTATGTTGACTTGGCTGGGTCATGTATATATGGTTATGTCGACTTGTCTGGGTCATGTATATACAGTTATGTTGACTTGGCTGGTCATGTTTATACGGTATTTTTGACTTGGCTGGGTCATGTATATACGGTTATGCTGACTTGGCAGGGTCATGTATATACGGTTATGCTGACTTTGCTGGGTCATGTATATACGGTTATGTTGACTTGGCTGGGTCATGTATATACGGTTATGTAATATTATCGTGCGTATCGTCATAAAGTATAACATCAACTGTTTGAAATTCAGCGTAATGACGTCATAACAACGTATGCATCATATACTGTGACGTTTGCCCGAGAAAATCGTAAGCGATACCATTTCAGGGTATTTTCATTTACTTATTTGTTAGACAATGGTTTAATATGAGTATAGGTGGTACCCATTTTGGCTAAACATTTATTAACTTTTGTAATGGGTTAATCATTCTCAGTTAGCCCTTTACTTGCATGCAGCACTATCAGTGCTTTGATTATAAGTTATTTACGAGTCCTACCGTTCTAAGAAAATAAACTTAAAATCACCATCCGGTTAAGCATATATTCAAATTAAAAATATGTCCAAGATTTTAAATCCATGAAATAATAATGACATGTTCAAAAAGTAATCAACTTCATACTCTACTTTCACTTTCAAGCAAGGTCAAACTACTAATAAGGCTCCAATCAAACATTTCCAGTGCAACCTATTCATATTTACAATGAAATTAAACTCAATGGCATATATTCAATGCATTCTGGTGAAGGTATACACTCATTTCTACGCGAATACAGGTTTTTAAGGCTTATTTGGCTAATTTGACATATACATGAACAATGCAATGTAAAAAATATGTTTTTATTCCTTTTAAGATACAGAAAGAAAAGTTGCAATAATGTTTTAATCCTAAGACTTTTTAAAAAAAACCTGATACTTGTTTAAAATGTAGCGTTTTTTCCTTTTTGATTACTTATACAGACAACGTCATAGAATAGTGTCCATCATCCAATGACATCCTTTATTCAAAAAAAGGTATACATTTTTCCAAAGAGAACAACATTAAAAAAAATTGTGTGCTTTTTAGATGCACGTCAAGCATTTGATCGTGTATGACACAATGTTCTCTTTTACAAGCCAAATGAACTTGGCGATGGTTACAACCTTTCAAAACAGTCATTGCAATGCATTCCGACATGTATAGCTGTGTAATGTATAATGGTTATCATTCTGACTGGCTACTTGTTTTACAGGGAACCAGACAAGGTGGGGTCTTCTTAGACTGATCCTGGTCGATACTTTACACAGAGTCCACACTGTTGGTTTTCTCGCTGGACGGCTCATATGGGAAGGATGCCTATTAGCTAATACCTATTGTCTGAATTATGTGAATTTATTCATCTATAGAAAACATTGTATCCGTCCCGCGAGGATACCGACATTGTGGACTCTGACTAAAGTATCGTCCTGAATCAGCTAAAGTATGCCGCCCAGGCTAACCCAGATAGACACTTTTCGCCTTCTGTGAATTTTCTGTTTCAGGAATCATTACTATATACCTGTATCCCCCTTAGACGGAATGTGTCGACCCGGGTCAGTCTGTGCAGACGGCGCTGATTTATCTGGGTCGATACATTACGCAGAGACAATAATGTTGGTTTATTCGAGGGACGGTTCATATGGGAAAGATGACTACTAGCTGTCTAAATGATGTAAATTCAGTCATCTTCAACAATGAGTGTATACATGGGACGGATTACCTATGGTCTAAATTATATGAATTTAGTCATTCCTAAAAAACAATATCGTAGATGGTGATCAATCTACAGGCTGTAGAATAGTTCTATTTGGATCATCATTCCTTTGTATATACATGCATCTTGATCGCGGTAATCTATTATCTATTCATCTGAGAAGCTTTATTGACAATTGTAAAGCGAAATCAAACTGTGCATAATGATAGTTATCTAGTTGTGCTATCACTGCATACATAGATGAAATAGCATATATGAGCAGGCTGATCGTGAGTTACACTGAGAAATATATGTGATCCAAAATTATGTAATTGAAATTGTAGAATAAGATCGAACTGCGCATAAATACAGCCTTTTTACACATTTGGTTATAATCATGCCACTGTCAATCTGTAATAAATTGTAAACACCTGCAGTTTAAGCTCGAGTCCACACTAAATAATCAATTTGCATTGTCAGTGTGTGTTCGGATCAAACTGCACATACATGTAGGTGATTAAGATCGACACTGACAATTTAATATCATACCTAAATCACTGCTTATTTATGTTGTAAAAACTCAATTCGAATACATGTATGCAGACAGGTAGATCGAGACTGACTCAATTATTTCTTTATACTCTTAATAATGTGGAGTGTGGGTGATGTTACAGCTAGTAGATCATTAATTTTATTTTACTGCAGAATGAGATACAAGTCACGGTGTGCTGATATTGAGTTACAATCGGCAGTTCATTTACTGTTTTGATAAATATGATACATATATTACTATACTTAAATTAAACGTATTACTCGGGATTCATAATTAATATCCCAATTATATGCTATTTTACTAAGTCACAAATTATATACTTTGTTTAATATGTACTTTAGTCTTTCAGTGTCCTGTGACAGTGTCAGCCAAAGAACAATTTAAATTTCGGATAGGTAAATACTGTATTCGATATAAAACGGTTCAATGGTATACATAATAGATTGGACCTTACCAATATTTAACTTAACAGTCACACTAACCTACATATTATTTGCTTTAATTTGTTTATATATTTAGTATAAATTTCATAATACATTTGTTCTCTCCTGAAACTTTTCTGTCTATCTTTCTTTTCCTTTTCTATATGTATGATGATGTGTTTTATGCATGCGTACGTTTGAATCTCATCTGTGCAGACATCAGCCGGCTGACAGACACGACATCAGTTGAAACATTGCTAATACTTATTGCAGAAATTTCGTAGTCCGAAACAGATACATGTCCACTTTTGTTGTGCCTAAATACCATGTCCAACACAGCTTCGCACTTTTAATCCATGCACTCATATTTGGTTCTATTTAAATTGATTTACACGCAATACATTTACTTAAAATAAATGTGTTTATATATTAATATGAATGTCATAATACGTTTTTTCTCTCCTAAAACTTTTCTGTCTTTCTTTCTATCCCTTTTCTATATTGATGATGATATGTTTTATACATGTGTACGTTTGAATATCATCTGTGCAGACATAAGCCGGCTGACAGACACGACACCAGTGAAAACATTGCTAATACTTATTGCAGAAATTTCGTAGTCCGAAATAGATACATGTCCACTGTTGTCGTGCCTAAATACCGTGTCCAACACAGCTTCGCACTTTTAATCCATGTAGTCATATTTGGTTCTATTTAAATTGATTTACACGCAATACATTTACTAAAAATAAATCATCTAATGTCTTGCAACTGTGCGCTTCTAGTTCAGTTTCCACGTAGAAAACATTCCATAAATTATGTTGTATTGGCAAACTATATATTCTCGACCTTAATTTGTTATGTGATTCTTTACAATATGCATGTACTGGTTTCAAATGTTACTGTTACTGTTATTGGGAGATATTCATCAAAACCCAGGACAGTTTGACACAAGTATGTCTACATAATCTAGTAGTTCAGAATTAAACTAAACGATCTGTCAACCTATACACACATGAAAAACCATTTATCCATTGTGCATTACAATGTGCTTATCCTATTCCTTATTATAAAATTGCCGAATTGTACACTGAGCTTAGCGGTTTCAATATCATCTCTTTTACAGAAACTAGACTATCTGAAAACATTATTTCCTGTCGCATGCAGATCTCGAAATTCCAAACAATGAAAGCATTTGGATTGAATTATGCTTGAGTAATTATAAACACGTACTTTTTGGATTGTTCAATCGACACCCTTATTCTGGATCAAATTATGTAACACATATTGAAGATTCAATATGTTTAGCCACATATACAGGTATCGATGACATCATAATCACAGACGATTTCAATCTAAATACAAAACACGAGCACTTACAGTCTATCAACTTACGTTCCTTTATAATTCATTCTGTCATGCCTTAGACAATGGGCTTGACGTTCGATTAATTTTATTTTATGTAAGTAAGGCATTTAAGAAGGTGGAGCATCGTAGTCTTCTTAATAAACAACAACTTGCTGGAATACGTGGCAATCTCCTTCAGTGGTTTGCAGACTACCTTTCAGGACACAATGTGTTGGCTCACTTCTCTTTCTTGTTTATGGCAATGACATGACATATATAATTTTTAATATAAATCTATTTGCTGATGATACCAGTTTACATGTCATTGTTTACTCGCCTTCAAATGCTGCAAGTATGTTGCAAGATGATATAAGAAAAATAACAAAATGTGCTGAAACCGGGCTTGTTAACTTCAACCGATCTAAGTCAGAATAATTAATCATATCTAGGTAAATAAACAAACCTGATCTTTAAGATGTATTTATGAATGATTCCGTGATTCCTTCTGTGGATGTACACAGACATCTTGATGTCCTATTTTCAAATGATGTCTCTGTCAAAATCACATAACACACATTAAAGACAATCATGGACTAGGATAAATATAATAAAAACATTGAAGCACATGTTAGACCCGAAATCTCTTGAACTTATGTATACATTTTTAGTAAGAGCTTTATCAGGATATGCGGATGTTATCTGGGACAACTGCACACAATACGAAATAACAACACTTTTACTAAAAAGTGCCTCAGTACAAATTGCAGCTCACAAATCATCATTTACATATAAACAATAATGTTGACTAACCATTATGTGTATTTGGAAACATTGAAACCACGCTTCATTTCTTTTTTTAATGACCTGGTTATGCTGAACATTGAAGGGTACTTCACCTGACTGTACACAATTTAACAATTAAATCAAAGTCAGTGCTTCTGCATGGTGATTCTATGGTAAATCACGAAACAAACACGCTGATATTTGAAGCTGTTTATATATATTCATTGCAGCCACAGCTAGGTTCGTTTGAAATATGTATAAACCCACATATCACCATTAATTCAACTGCCCATCACTCTCTCTCTATCTCTCTCTCTCTCTCTCTCTCTCTCTCTCTCTCTCTCTCTCTCTCTCTTTCTCTCTCTCCTCTCTATTCTCTCTCTCTCTCTCTCTCTCTCTCTCTCTCTCTATTATTTCTCTATATGTATGTCTCTCTCTCTCTCTCTTTCTCTCTCAATCTCAATATCTCTCTCTTTCTCTCTCAATCTCAATATCTCTCTCTCTCTCTCTCTCTCTCTCTCTCTCTCTCTCTCTCTCTCTCTCTCTCTCTCTCTCTCTCACACACACTCTCTCTCTTTCTCCCTCCCCCTCTTCCTTGATAATATGTCTTCTAACTTTCTCTTTTATAACATCATGCATGTTGTGTCGTAATATCTTTTCTCTTTTTGTCTAAATTATTTCATAATGTACATATGAGGTAATAAAAATATTTTTAAACTAACAAGATGTCATTTAACGGTCATGCTTTTTGATCGAAGTACTCGTTCAAATATTTACCCGTTCTGAAGAACATCACTAATCGAGGTTATTCCTTACTGAGGGTGAACCATCGAATAATTCCTCTTTCTATCTGTTTAACCTTTTTCCACATATAAACGCTTTGTGACGCCCTTACATCAGACGACTTTTGACAACAATGTGGCAAAAAGTGAAACTGCTGAATATGAGCAAGTTCTCCCTTTGCCACAATGTTTTCAACTTCATTCAATAATTAAACTCATATTGGTAAAGTCATGGCATTGTTTAATCCGTGGTCTTAGCAAAAACAATGTAGAAAGCTCAGAAACGAAACATTTTTTTCCAGATCATTCAAGTTGAATTGGAAAGTCAGTAATTTTTCGAGTTTTCACTGGTCGCTTCAGTTTGTGAACCAGCTCGCCCATAGTGTAGACCTATTTTGCGATGCGAAACACTATTAACTCTTTCAGCGCCAAAGGCAATATTGAGGTTTTTGCAAACAGTACAGAATCAGATGAGTCAGCTCGTAACGAGCTGTCTTACCTGAAATCAGCATTGTTTGCCTTTTATTTATCAAAATAGTCCAACACTTTTATTAAATGAGAAATGGATACGCTCGATTTTGAACATGTAAGAGTCTACTTTAAATAATCCGGCGCTTAAAGAATTAAACTTAACACTCGCCTTGGCAACTGCTGAGTAAGTTATTATGAATACATCTAAGTTGTGTTCATATTAACTGTAAGCAAAGCATTGCTTCCTATTTCTTCGTATATCGGAGTATTGCAGATAGTTTGATGTTTTACGCAGCTGTAAACGACTTTTCAGTTACATCACGGTGTTTTACAGGGTAAGTTACCAGTACTACTTATCCTTTAATCCTGACAGCAGCCAGCCAGTCATAATGCTAGCCCCGCAACCCTTAGCTCCAAGGAGGTTATATTTGTATATGGTATGACCTCCCGCACCCGAGGCGGACGCTCTACCACTACACCACCGAGGCTGTCGGAGTATTGCAGAATGTTCCTGATAATACATGTGCCAACGCCTACAACATTCGACAACATTACACACTCATATGACAATGACAATGACAAATATTTATTCAAAAGTACTCCAATTTAAAACAATTCGTAACAAAGTGTTGGGTAATAATGTTCATTGCAAGGGAGATTACTGGTCCTGATTGTCCAACGTTTACTATCACAGTTCTCTCCCTTCAGAGGTTCTCTATGAAACCAATAATTCCTCAGGCAACCTGCCAGTACCAGTTTCCTTTGTCCCGCAACTCTTGAACGGCACATCAGACAACAAGTTCTAAAGATTTTAAATCTGAATAATCAGTGTTTAATCATGGCATCCAAGAGGAGAATTTCATCAAGGAAGGTTGGGACGGAGCCTGAAAGGTCCAGACAGGCAGAGAGAGGCCAGTTACCAGAAGAAATACTGCAAAACGACGATTACAAATACAAATACAACATTTTATTCAGTAATGTAAGACCTCCGGCCCATTTATACATAATTTACATGTACATAATAAATTAATTGAAGTGACATCATTAACTTTTTGAAGATATTCAAATATATAAATAATTAGTATACGACACATACTTTATGATATATTTAGAGACTAGCTGTTCATCTAAAAGTAATTTTCTGGTTTTAAATGCCTCAATTAGATATATTATCAGTGATTTTACATGTGTTGGTCTACATTCACTCATTATGTGATAAAACAACCTTGTTGGTTATGAATTTGTCCAGACTTCTTGGAAATAAAAAAGATATAATATGAGATATCCATGGAAAAATACATTTCTACATTTAAAAGAGATTATTGATTGATAATAGTTTGACTAAGGTGAATCTCTGATTTGTTGCTGGAGGTTTTGGAGAGATCAATCTAGAAGACGTTGTTTAAAGCACTTTAAAAGTTGACTACAATTTCCAAAACCGTCATTTATCCATACGTACCAAAAACCATACTCATACAACAAATGTTTGATTTTAGATGCCCATGTCTTTCTGTCATTTTCATCTAGCCTTCTTAGCATATGGTAGCATTGTTTAAGACATCTTGTAGTAGGCATTTCTGTAAGTTTTATCCAGTTCTTAATACACTGTCTCATATACGTAACAGTAAGAGGATATCTAGCGCATTCACTTTAGCCTAACACATCGGCAGTATTTTGATGAAGACAACATATGCGTTTACAAAAAGCAATGTGTCTATGGCATGACTATATTCATAACTCAAAATATCGGAATTAAAACAGAGAATAGGTTTTATCATATAATCAAATAGTTTAAAAGCATCTTTCAGATTAAAATATCCAAATTTGTTTATCTATATAATGCTAAAACAAGCTTTTTTTAAGCTTGATTGGCTTGGTGTGTCAACAAAGCCGAGTCGTTAACATGAAACCTAAATATTTATAATAGGATACAGTTTCAACTTCATTGCCATTATAATATCATTTTTGCCTATTTTTGAAAAAAAAACACCATTTCGGACAACTATCATTTTCGTTTTATCTAGATTTAAATGTGCAGGTTTAGTCATGCCTGCTAGTCATGTGGCTGAAACCACCCAAACTCATATTGCAGGAATAACAAATAATATTATAAACTTATATGAATTAGGGAAAATACCATTTTACCATCATGCTGCTGCTATATGATTGATTGAAGGTCTCCATAATGGATTTTCCTTACATAACATAGGACCACGATCTGCACACGCATCACCAAACGTGTCTAGTGCAAAACAGTACCCATCTATCATGAGGGAAAAAACTGAATAAAAAAATTAATCTGGATCGAGTTGCCGGTTCTTACAGTACTATACCATTTCTATCCCTTCTGGTATGTTCTACAGGCCTAGTCGCCAAAAAAGACGGTGACTATCGAATGATTCACCACTTGTCATACCCAGGCAGCCAATATTTTAACGATTGCATTGAGGAAAAACGCTTCACAGTCACATATTCAAATATCGTTCAGACAACCGACCTGATTTTGAAGCTAGGTAAAGGGGCACTCTTATGTAAAACAGATATAAAATCAGCCTTTCGATTACTTCCCATAACCCCATTAGAGTTTGATTAAGTAGGTATAAAATTAAAAAAAACAATATTCTTATAACAAACAATGCTTAATGCCAACAGAATTTCCGTCATTGTGCTCAAATGTCAGGGTCCCTTTAGCTGAAGATAAAACAGTTTAACCAACAACATGTTGAAATGTTTTGGGGATTGAAATGGATCACGGAGAAATGGTCATGCGGCTGAATGAGCAAATACCCAATGTGTCATACAACAGTTGCTTTCGGGATATTCGAATTTTAGCCAGGGTCAAAAATAAAAATAATCATAGAGGCGAAAGAATTTAATCAAACTATATCAATATTGATCTGGCGATTAAATGTCAGACAATTTTTAACAAGCAAGGTAAAACATGATTTGAACAATCTTTTATACAATTATTGGCAAATTCACAAGGAATATGATAATGTTTTTTTATACAGGATGTAATTGTGGAGAGGTAAACTTAAAACGTGTATAACGTTACAAAGGCAATTGAAAACATGAATGCCCCGTCAAGTGACCTGTTCTACATCTTTGTATCGGTATTACATAAGGTTCATGAAAGCAGCGACAATGGGGCTGTTTTTCCTGTTTTGTGTCAGAATTAACATCAACTCTTTCCCACATGCAGACGTTTTCTGAATATGAACGGCATCAAAAGCAGTTTCTTTTGTAGCGAATGCTTTTGCCGAGATGTAATCAATTCGTCTGCTGCAGATTTGTTGAATGTGGGAAAGGGCATATGCAAACGACCCCCGTCAAGCGATTAATGGTTCATCACCGCAATGCGTTCACATGTAGAAATACTGTAATAAATTAGTCGAACTACGTAAACAAATATTTTGCCAGAAGTTCCATTTAAGTGCATACTACATTCGAGCAGACAGTGACGATACTTGTGAGATTGCGAAACAAGCTTATATTAATCACGCTAGGTGTCTAATTCTTCGAGAACTAACCAGTACTTGCGCCGTTTATGTGGAAAGATCCAAAGAGCATAACCCGCTCATCACGGGATTCGAAGCCGGCACCTGTGATACGATAGGCCGACGCTCTATCTCTGTATCATTGTCTTTCACAGGAGAGTTAGATGTTCGCAAACATCGGTCTACATTCTCATCAAGTACATTGTATTATACATACCGCGTCATGCACAATTTTGTTTAGATAATGCAAACAAAGGCGAATTTTATTTATTTAGTAAACATAATTAACAAAGCACTCATTGAATTTCGTAACATTTGTTTTATATTCAGCTTTTCGGAAAAATAATTAAGAGTTTTATTTAAGAAACAATGTCTAATATGAAATGGTTTGCTAAGATAACGAAGTTCTATCTAGCGTTTGCAGCGCAGACTGTTGTTTTTATACTGCTTTACTGGGTTCGAATATCATATAAGGATATTTTTCCTGAATATTTTATTATTAAAGTGTCAATATCAAATATCCTGAATTATGTTTATGATTAGCCGAGCTCCGGTAGCTCAGTCAGTAGCTACGCCATTTCCGACGTTCGACAAAAGGAACTCGTCTATCTCCCATGGACTAATGGTTTATTTGGTGAAGCAGCCAGATGCTTCGAAAGAATGTTGTATGGTGAATGGTGTTAGAAGCCTTGAAATACATTGGGAAGCAACTGGCCGCCGTGATATAACTAAATAAAATTGTTGAATATAGTGTAAAACGTCAATCAATAAATGGATCGGTTTTTTAAAATCATTCTTTTTTTTAAGAGTTATATTAATACAATTTAAACGATTACAACAGATTATGTATTAGCTGTATCTATGTATTAAAAACCGCATGCAGTGTAAATATTCAGAAATGTAAAATATACTAGGCTTACACGTAGACTTGACAATATAAAACGAATGTGTCTAATTATTTACCAAATTATGTTTACTGGCTAGAAAATAAAATATCAAATGTAAGGCAACATATATAAGCCGTCCCGCGGGAAAACCAACATTGTGGACTCTGTGTAAAGTATCGACCCGAATCAGCCTAAGCATGCCGCACAGGCTAACCCCGACAGACACTTTTCGCCTTCTGCGGATTTTTTTTCCAGAAATCATTACTCTATACCTATATCCAACTGAGACGTAATGTGTCGGCCCGGATCAGCCTGCGGAGGCATCATGTTGGTTTTCTGGCGGGACGGCTCATATGGGGTTTCTTCTTTTAACATTTGTATTTTACTTTATTCGTTGGACTCATCTTGATATAGTCAGTAATTGGCTGTTCAAGAATGTGTGGTTGTACACGATACAATGTCAAGTAACCGATGATAAAAAATGGTTACTCATATTCTTATAACATACTATTATATTATTCAATAACACGACTATTATATTATTCAATAACACGACAGAGGTGTTAATATATTTATATTATCGGGCATTACTTCAATATAAATTCCGTAGGATATTTCATCAGAGAATATCGAATATGTCCAAATATACGAAGTCACGTAAAAAGACAACATGCACGTGTTTTAAATGCGACGTTGACACTTGACGCAGGTAAGGTGAAGCCTAATTACTGTCTGGGGCGAAGACATCACCATGCTTTGGTTAATTAACACATTTACTGTACATGCGCGATTCGTTTATATTTGGAACTGTATGGAAAACATAATTTCTACTTTTTTTTCCATAGGAATTCAATTAGATTTCAAGTATGGTGTCTTCTTGATTGTTTCACATTGGGATAAAACCAGCAACACTTTATCTGATTTTAAAATAATTTTTCGAATTACCCTTATACAAATGCGTATGATATACATTCTAGAACAAAGGCCAGGCTCAGGTCAATATGATGAGAAATAACTAGATCTGAATCGTCACTAGTAACTCTATAAGTATACCTGTTATATCACGGCAACAGAACACCTATTCATGATGCCTTTGTAAACACACCATTTACTAGGCTAGGAAATGTGATTTGATAGTTTACAACTTAACACAATTTTTGATATGTATACTAACGTAAACAAAAGTAAATTTATTGGTGTTGTATATGAAAAAGATTATGTCTGTACATGTTGCGGAGTGGAAAGCAAACGTTAGTCGAACTAATGCTATACGTGGTAATGGACGTAACAACTTGAGAACGTATGGTCTATTTAAATTTGACTACGAGGTAGAAAGTTATTGTAAAATATCTCTACCAATTGCTCATAGATCAGCCTTTGCAAAATTCCGATGCGGCGTAGCCCCTCTTATAAATGAGACTGGTCGGTATGAGGGTTTAATTGAGAATGACCGGCTTTGTCCGTTTTGTAGTAACGATAAAGAAGACGAATGTCATGTTATTTTGAAATGTGCTATGTATGAAGATATTAGGAAAGATTCAATACTAAAGGCTGTAAGCCTTGACGCTAATTTTCAATACTTTGATGACTTTAATAAAATGAAATTTCTCTTTTCCAATTATGATTTGATAAGGCTATGAGCCAAAACCTGTTTTAAAATACTACAAGAACGTAAACATATTTTATATAAATAATGTAAATAATTATCTTAAAATGTGATACAAGCTTTTTATATAATGTTGAGAAATCGGTGCTAATCAGGTCATACCAGATCTGATCTGGGATGATAACTGATCTTTTTAGCTTTTTTTTTTTTAAATTGCTGTTCGATATATATAGCGTTTCATTTGAATTTATTTTTCATTTCACGGTTTAAATTATTATTTTAACACATTTTTAGGCCTAGAGTCAAGATTAGCGCCGGTTTCTCAACTTTTGCTTTTACTTTTACTGTGTATATAATGATATACTATACTGCTTGTTTAAATATTATGCATAACAAATTTGCGTTAGATGTATTTATTTTGTGTCAATTAGTTTTATAATTGTAGTCTCTTGTAATTCTAATATTGAATGGCTATGTACATTGTATGTGTTATTGAGATGTTTTATATGTGTGTTTGTACATAGATGAGACTTAAATAAAGATATAATATATGTGTGGCTTTTCTAGGGACACTCCACAGTGACCCCGGCACTACGGACCGCTCTGTTCTAAATCCTCCACGGTAACTACACGGCCACGGCGGATTCCTTCCGTGTCTAAGACATAACTCTACCTATATAAACAATGAATGAGAGGATATATGCCAGGGTAAACCCAATGAACGACACACAATCCACCATGTAACTAATATCCTTCCACGTGATATTATCTTCCGAAATGTGTTCAGGAATGTTAGTGTTATCCCATGCAATCTTCATATCTCCACTCTCTATAGCATGTTCCGCTTCTACTGCTTTGCCAACCATTGAGTCTTCCAAATCTTTATCATTGCTTTTGCAACACTCAAATCGTAATAATTTATATATTGTCTTCAATCGTCTGGGTACTGGTTTTCCCTCATCTTTGTGATACAGATGCAGGTTCAATATTGTGACCAGGGTGATTAAAACGCTTATGATCATATCAATCATTACTTTGTAGGCAATTGACGGCACTGGATCAGAATTTGGTGGTAAAACATCGCTCATAATTGTCATAAACACAGCCACGGCTAGTAAAACAGTGATAGAATAGGATACACGTTCACCGGATTCAGGCACCAATAGGAACACCATCACATTTAGAAAACTCATAAACAATATGGGGGCAACTAGATTAATGATTGTAAAACTTGGCTTACGCTTTAGATGAAATACCATGTGGAAATACGACCAGCTATTGATGATGGATGTTTGTGTTTGTGTTTGTGTGACATCCCAGACTGAATTGCCTGTATACTGTGCCAAGTTTATAGTAGTCCATCCTAGTATAACACCTACGTCAGAGCTACTATATCCCCACATGGCGAACTTCACTTCACATATTTGTGTGTCGAATGGATATTTAGCAACGTCCACGTTGCAGAACGCCAGGATTCTCCCGCCTAAAACAAGCGTCGCCAGACCAGTTTGGTCATAATAAACTCTATGCCATGTCTTTGCCATTGTGTCTGACTCGTCTGTTGTTGTTGTTATAATTAGTTGTGGGACCCAAACACTTTCGTAAGAGATATAAATGCTAGATGTGTCACCATAGTCAGCCGGTGTCCAAGTCATTTTTGAATCGTACCACTGTAGCGCGATAGCCCCCGTGTAGGATAATGCTCCCGTAATTTCATCGAGATCTTGTATAGATCTCACATATGAATACACTGTGACTTTAAGAGTATCGCTCTGATTATTGATGGGTCTCACATCTTTGTTATAACCACTGAGTAGAGCCGTGTGTAGATTCTCCACGTCAGTTATATTGGAACAAGACACACACAATGATCGGTCACTGATTATAATAACGAGTACCGTTATTATAGTATACAACTCCTTTGGAATAAAATGCATGATTATTGACACAGAATATTTATAGTAAATAGGTACAAGATATATATCGCTTTAAAGTTATATAAATTGTCTAAATAGTCTATGTATACATAAAACGCGCTGAACTTTAATGTCACATTTAAGTATCTAATCACAAGATATAACTGTACATGTTTCCTGTTTTAAATTACACGCAATCAATGGATATTGGTTGAACTTGTTTATACCTTCTTCTGTTTACGTTGGTTATTTGACTTATCGTTTGGCTGTATGATCGATTATATACTGAGTTAAAACACGCACACGTGATTAAATACTACGATTGTTTTGTGTTTGTATCTGTAAAGGAATTAGATCCGGGTTTTTCACGTTTCTTTATTCTACTGGCTGTCTTGACTCCGAAAAATATCTACATTTTCATTAATGTCCCAAATATGCATCATCCACTTGATTTTTCTTTCGATCCCCTAAAAATAGAAAATCTTAGAGAATAATTGTTTTTTTCAGTTTAATTTCAAGATAAATTTACATTGAGTGATTAATATAATTGATAAGCAAAAATGCTGATTCGGTAGCAAAAGTATACGGCATAAAAAAGAACAACTTATTTAGCACTGCAAGGTCACAACCAACATATAACGCCCTCTCTATCATATTCGATTACATGATCGTAATAAACACCGTTTTCTATTTATCTAAAAACAATAGTAGCATAGAGTCAGCTCATAAAAAGCACTTAGATTCAAAATATAATTTCCTTCATGCTTAACAGTTCATTTATTGTGTTTATTTTGTAGTTTTCCATTTGGTGAACCTTCCATTTATTTCTGTTTAAAGGTATATGCAGCTAAATAGATACACCATTGATGAGCTCTTGTACTTTGGACTATGTATTCCTCTCCCAAATGCAAAACCTAATATGAAAAAATATATATAGGTCACCGAGATAGATTTTTGTGTAGAGTACTTTCGAAAAACGACGATTTAGTCAACTTTAGTTAAATTTTCGAGCATTTTATTGGAAGTCTAAATAATAACAAATTGGCTTGTATGCATACATTTGTTGTACTTCCAAGTCTTTTCTGGAGCCTGTTCAATTTGGTGCTCTATATATGTGCAACTGGAAAGGCATCAATAATTGTACAGAATACTATATAAATATAAATTTATGAGGCCAAAAAGTCAGACCGGCCACTATATTTGGGCTGCCTTTTGGAGCAATTGTTTCCACTTTTAGGTTAATAAAAAAAAAGACCGTTTCTAATTCAAACCTAAATGAATTATAAACATTTCTCCATATCTTACTGACGTAAAAAGAGCACAAAAAGGATAGGTTTCCATGGGTTTAAATAAATATGCGTTATTGTACAAACCTACCCCCATTATTCAAACATCGGCAGTTTCGGCAAAATATAGTGCATTCATACACAATCAATACATAACAGTACATCATTGTAGGTAAACTCCCTTTAAAATATACAGGTACACTAGATATGTACTTTGGAACAGTATACAGAAATATATATATGTAAAAGACTAACAAATAGTTAAAACTTGCATACTTATTGACCCGTTAGATCACATCATATCGATTTGGCATTTGATGATCACACAAATTTGAAAGTTATCAACATACAACTCAAACAAAAGTGAAACTACTCTACTAACACAAACTGTATGTTCTAATGGGCATCTACAGTCTTAGTCTAAAGGAGATAACTCATGCCTCATTGTCATTGAAACTAAACTGTAGTGTATCTCACACCTAATTAACAACTGACACTTCGTTAATTATCACAAAACCGCCAACTATATGGCCGTAATCTTTAACTTTTTAATTATTTATAAAATACTATTACATCAAAATAAAAGAAATATATATTTTTAAACACAAATTATGCAATAAAAATGTAAAATTTACAAAGATTACATAAACATATACAGGTTATGAATTCACTGGCGCCCGTCAAAGTTGCGCAGCTGTGATGCGCAGTGGCAAATCCCGCGTATGCTTTTAATCTCACCCAGGGTGCACTACTAAGTTCAAGAGACTGAGTAATATAATTTATAATTTTATAAATTTTATAGGTTTTTCTGAAAATACCCCTTTTATTCTTTAGCGTGCTCAGTGTATATCACCGATACACAAGAGACACTTTTTCGCGGAAAGTACCGGTACTTGACCTTAGGTTGCAATGGGTGACACTTAAAGCACCTTAGACAAATCCAGATGTTTGCGTTAAGCTTAACGTTAAAGTGTTGTTATTTTACATTTCTTTAAAAGTACAAGATCTAAGGTTTCCACACTACAGTCATAGTTATATCTTATACTCTTCTTGACACATTGTAAGTTGTAGTTAATGAGTGATACTTATTTTTGTCATTTAAAAACATGAATTTTTGTGGATTTTGATCGATTCATACCTTCTCCATTTTTTTGTTAGATTGACTACAAATTGTGGACACACATTTAATGAATTATGTTTTTTAAAAAATATTAATTGTTTTTGGGGTCATACATTTGGATTTTTCTTTATGAATTGTGTGTACTTTGGGTCTTTTGTTCATTTGTCATATTTACAATTGTGTCTAGCTCAATGCTAAAGTTTTGTTACCTTTACTTTTTGTCTTTTACACTTGCATTGATGGTCAAAGCAGGGGACAGCGAGACATTTAATTACGCGTAATTCTTGTCCTAGTAAACCCTCCCAACAACATTAAGCGAAACACAGGTCTATTTCGGTGAAGACTGGTTCCACTTTCGTGTAAACAATGATAGAAAACTGCGATAACAATACGTCAAGTGCTCCTCCATCGCAAAGATGTTAAGCCACCTTTAAATACCCGCGTTGATGTGCCGTGTAATAATTGTCTGTTTCGTTGTACTATCAAGGTCAATTTTCATTGAATGAGCACTATAATAGATATATCACATAATCACGAGGGCTATTTAGAATATTGTCCTAACAACTGACCGTTGTTAAAATATGTTTAACGTGTCATACGAATACTCTCGATATTGACTTTGACAGTTAAATCTATCAATACACAGATTTATGAAGAAGATTTTATTAGTCGCCGGGCAAAAGCCCGCGACTTCTATTTTTAATAGGTTTTCAAAAATGACATGGGAGGGGGGATTATTATTAGAAAGAAACACATTTAGATGTCTTGAACATATTACAATTGTGTTTGTTTAAAAACACTAAGTAATGACACATCTAAAATGAAATAAATATTCCGATGTTTTAGGTATTTTCAGTTTCTTTATTTTGACTCGCATATATGTTTTTTTGTTTCATTTACGAAGACAAAACAGTCCCTATTAGCTAGACTGGTATACTTTATTTTACACTATATACTACATGTAATCAAAAGGCGATAACTACAAACCTTTACATCGCACAGACTAATTTATTTGTTTACATACTCGCGAATACCAACTGCGTAGATCAATCTCCTTTGCAGAGAGCCGCTCTTTACACTCACTTACAAATAGTAAATCATAGGTGATTTAAAATGTTCATTTGGTTCGAAACAAATGAAGAAAAGAACAAACCGAGATAAAACTGGTTTTAATAGAAAAATTACTTTGAACGAACACTCTCTGCCTATAAAGAGAGTTTCAAGAACGACACCTCTGCGAATAAGAAAGACTCGGGTCTTTCGTACACAATTATTATGTCCTTGACAATTTTAAATGTATCATTTAATTTCCTAAAGGCATATTGCTTCCGATCTGCATATTGTTATGCATCATTGACACAAGGGCGCTCATCATAATAAAATTATAAAACATGAGTAGTTTGTTATTTTCATTTTTAAAAAAGGAAGGAAAGAATTAAAATAAATTAACATGTTGTAGGGCTCAGTTTATGTTCGAAATTAAGTTTAAATTATACAATAATTTCAATGAGATTTAACTGTTTAGTTGATATTATATTTCGAAGGTGGTCTAATTTATAAATATTGGACTACATTTCAACATTTGTTAAAGTATGATATAATTAGGATGCCAAGCTAATATCATTTTGAGAAAAAGAGAAACTCATGTCTTCAGCGATTTAACCCTTATCTCATTGTTTTAAAAGTAGATTGCTGCAAAGGTGTCCACTGTTGACTTTAATAGAGGAAAGGTAAAATGACGTGCTATTGCATACAAATCCTAAATTGTCTGTTTTGTGGTTTTATTGAAAAATAATAAAATTCAAATATTCTGACAAACATCTTGAAAAGTGTATGTGGAATTCATAAATCTTATAATTATTCCTTAATGAAAGCACTGTATACATACTAAGACTAATGATTGGCAAGATTACTCATTTCCATTACTGTTTATGATCAATAATTAGTTGGTTGTGTGTATGGTCAACCTACTTTGGAATGGAGATTGATCATAAACAATGAAAGGCTTCAATTATCATTCACTTCGTTGACAAAACAATGCAAGTTATGATACATTTTCACTTGACCCCACCCCTGATGTTCCAATATGCCCCTCAGTTGATAACTGTTTATTCAACTACTATAATGTTAGTGTTATGCATAACTGCACTATGGATATCCGGCGACATTGATGCGTTGCATCAACTTTCTCTTGTTTATATATTCATATAAACAACGTAAATTTGATGTGAATACATATTATTTATACGAAATCCCTTTAACCCAAACTTAAAATTGAATGTGCAAAAGTTGATAGAAAGTAACAAGTGTGTATTTAAAGGAATAACCGTTTATGTATATATTTCCTTTACTTTCAAATTTAGGTCTATCAATTTGGCGTCAGTATGTATCTGTATTCACTGACGACTCTGTTGAGTATATGCATCACAACCACAATCTCCACTGTCCCGTCCGTACGCATGTAAAATAGACCTTTATGTCACTTTAGACATAATTTGAAAAGTAGCCCTATTGAGGCGGGTGTTTGGGAGTTGTTTCCTGATCAAATAATATAAATGGTGTGTTGATTGTCTGTTTATGTTTGACTAAAGTCGATGCGATAAACGTCACTCGTCCTCTACTTATATTTCGGGTTAATAGTTAATAAGGCGAAGCAAAAAAAACAGGATACACATACACGGAAGATGAACTGGCCGCCGTGATGTGACTGAACACTTGTTGAAAACTGCGTTAAACCCAAATCAAACAATCATATTGTGTTTGTAAACATTAACTGCGTCTATCGGGACACTATTCAACGATAACTGAACAAAGATATATTATCTAATTGTGTTCACATTTACGTAATATCAACTTTAAATGGAATGGTCTATTCTGCTGTCAATAGCTAACATAACAAACAGTACTTTTAATTCAAGGTGTTGAATATTGAATACCTTCCTTTATAAAGAATAAAGCTATCTAAAATCAACTTTCAACTATTAATTTTACATAAAAATACTCATCGTATAAACTTAAGTTAATTCCCTATTATATTATCATTGTTAACAATTATAGAAATTATACTTACGAATCTCGGGTGGAATTATACTTACGAATCTCGGAGAAATTAAGTCCTTTTTTAGTACTTAATCAATCCACGTGAAACACACATTATATAGTAAAACATGTTTAAGTGAGTCACGTTTAAATAACTTAAAGTCGTTACGAAAAGCTAAATAGTTTTGCACTGTCCATGTTCGATAGCCTGTACACGTCTATAATTATTAGGTCTAAAATGACAGATAAAGAGGCTGTTAACCGTTATTAGTGGTGTGTATTTAATAGGTTTCCCGATACGTCGACTCGTTCCTCTTAATAACACATATCACTAATCTATCAAAATTAATGAATCGCTTCGATGAAATCGACAACAAACTATCGAGCATCACAGAAGTACAGACGAAAATTAAAACATCGGTGGATACAATCACAAAACGACTAGATCAAATGGATGGCCGAATGCAGGAAATGGAGGCCGCACAACCCTTCCTCTCAGATAAATACGACACTCTCGTAAACAACAATGACATAAATAACGGCGTTATAAAATTACTACAAAACAACATGAAAGATAACAGGCCAATATCATACTAAATCAAAGCGCCAATGGCACTGTAGTGGCGATCGTATGGAAATAATGTTAGTTTGCCAGAATGTTGTCTTGGTGATTTTTTAGTTACGTTCTGAAATTGGTCATGATGTGTTCAAAATTAGGCCATTCCAAAGTTATGAAAAATCTAGTTTTAGCTCATTAGAATGGCTATTTGTAATCTAAATTGTTCGGGTAATCACATGTTTATCACCAGGTCGCTAGGCCATATTAACATAAAATATTGTTTACACTTTAAAAAAGACTAAATTATCAAGAAAGGAGAGAAAACAGTATCCATTAGTTTGGTGTTTGTTTCAATGATGTCCGATATTAAACAGGTCTGTTCAATTTAGTCCCTTCACATTGCATGATTGAGGGTTGTCAGAGACACATAAACACAGTGTATTTATATGTCTCTGAGGTTGTTAAACCGCTTCGAATAATGTGAGTGCAAAAACAAACAAAAAACATGCTCAAAAAGCACAATTTCACTATTTGTCAAACTGTTCAATTTATAAAAATATAGGCATATATTATAATGCTCGATCTCCAAACTAAATTAGGCTACACTTTCAGCATTGATTGCTAATTGACTCTAGAGCGTGCAGACGTGTATAAATAACGTGTGTACACACTGACATCGTGTGTCCTTTAAACCTTTGTAAACCAGTCTTATCATCTAGACGCTTTCATATATTTAAACAACTACAAAATAAAGCGTTTATAATATTGAGATTTAAGAACACCAGTATCGCGAGCTATTTATAGAACCTTTTGGAATTTCCAGATTTGAGTATCAACAGAGTTATTTGCCGTTATTTGCAAGGCAGAACGCGCAATGATATTTATTATCTGCTCAATCATGACGAAGATAATATTTACATATTTTAACTCTATGTAGATAATGTCTCGATAAAACTCAAATATTAGTAACAATCCGGTACCAAAATAGCACTGACATAATTATTATTAATCACGTCTCTGCATCAATGATGGAACTATAACGGATGTGAGTAAATTAGTTTGCAGTAAGGAAAACAAATATCAACCGATTGTTCAAAACCGACTATGTAAATATTTTTCGTTGTTGTTGTTTCTGTTAGCATTGTGGCGATTGTCAAATCAATCGCCACAAAAAGGATGTGATTGACTTAAAATGTCGCTCTATGAGAGATAATTTAATCTTCTTTGATATTGAGGAAAATAAGGGGTATAATGTACTAGTTACTCACCAGTCAAGTAACGTAGAACCCGTGCTACGACCTTCTGGTCGAAATTTGAATTCCCACGTAGAAACAGAGGATTGTGAGCAGAAAGTGCGTGATTTTTGTGAGCGAGAGCTCAATATTGACGGCCCAGATTCGCGGATAGGTATAGATAGGGCCCATCTCATCGGAAAATTTAACCGCCATAAGACGCGCCCTATTGTGGTAAAGTTTAAAGACACTAAGTCAAAAATGTGTATCAAAAATGTGCTTAGATCAATTGACCTCCGTAAAACACGGTATAATGTCATCGATCATCACCCACAGGAAGTTATAGATCGACGTCGTGAACTCATTCCGATTATAAAAGCAGAAGGCGGTAGAGGGAAAAAAGTAGTATTAGTGAGAGATAAACTGTACATTAACAATAACTTATATATGCCAGCTAATGGCGCACAAACGAGTACCTCAGGATAGGGGTCAGGAGAAAAGTGTTGTGTTTCCATTCTATCATGGAATGTCGAAGGCTTCAAAACCAGTGTCACTGATGAAGATATTGTAAATTTTGTATCAAAATATGATGTTTTATTCTTTTCAGAAACTTGGCAAAAGCAAAATGATGTCCATAAAATTCCTGGGTTTGAATCTATTAATATTCCTCGTAAATTACTACTGAATAATAGATCAAAACGTGGACACGGGGGATAAGCTTATTTTGTAAAACTTACTTAAAGTTGCATTTCTGTAGAAATTCATAAAATAAAATGAGTAAAATAACAATCGTTTTCCCTTATAAACCTTTATGAGGTAATGCTTGATTCTAATTAGACTGTAGTATGAGAAAGCTTTCATATTTTAATTATTTAAATAAAATAGTTTTTTCCCTGCTCGGTAGGTACCGATTAAGGAATTGCAAGACATAACTGGACCGAATCACAACTAAATTATACCTCTAAAGGTTTGGGTCCAATACAAACATTGGGGGGGGGGGGGGATAAATGTATACAAGAATATAGTTATAAAAAATTCATTGAAGCACATATACACAATAAGTTTGTTTATCTAGTGTTAAAGCATTATACAATTATGCTGTTTATGGGATATAGATGATTTCAGGTATGTCATAGAAAACTAACATTCTCTTATTTCCGAATAGTGAAGACCCTGATCATACTGCATACGTACATACTGATCAGGATCTTCATTATTATGAAATAAGGAAAAATAAATCTTGTGACATACCGGAATTCATCTAATAAACTTAAGCACTAGATACAATTATACTTGACCGCCTCGATGGTGTTGTGGTAGAGCGTCCACCTCGGGTACGGGAGGTCACAGGTTTGATCCCTGGCCGGGTCATACCACATTACAAATTATAGTAATGGCTGCCTTCCGTGGCGCTGAAGGTTGCAGGATTAGCATTACGAATAGACTGGATGATGTCAGGATAAATGGACCAGTAGGACTGGTAACTTACCCAGGAAACTCCGTGATATAACATAAAAAATGTTGTAAGCGGCTTTTAACACCAAACAATAAACTTTTACTAACTGTGTAACTTAAGATGATTTTAGAATCTGTGGAAATAAAATGATGCTAGTTTTCTGTGACATACAAAATCATCTTTTTTCCATAAACAGCATTTATATTACTTTTAAAAGCACTAGATAAACATGCTTAGTGTGTATACATTGTATATGCCTCATTGAACTGAGTGTGTTTTTATAACAGTTATGTACATTTTATCTCACCACGATTTGTATATGACACCCTACCTTTACATACGTCTAATATAGTTGTGTTTACGATTCTAAGTGTCATGATGTACATGAATGGGTCCGTTTTTAAAATCCTGAAATCTTGGAGAAAAGTATAATTCGTGATATGTGTGCTCTTGTGTAACACGTTTTGTGGTTAATCCCAAACCCATTCAGCTTCTTATTTTTAGAAATATCGATTTGAACTTTTGTTACATGAATTTCTTCCCTCTGGATAGTGGTTTTAACCGGGAGTGCTTTATTGCCCGTAAAGAATATAGACTATCACATAGAACATATCGTAAAAACAGTTCACATTTTAATGCTAATATTCTACTTATTAAAAAACGTAACTTTAATACAGTAAAAAGGCGCTCGTGCTAATTATAATCAGCGTTTCAGAAATCAAATACAGAAGCTAGCAAAAACGGATTTAAAAGCGTTTTGGAAATAAATAAATAAAATCAGGAAAAATAGGAATGTTACACATAATATACCAAATTCAGATTTTTTCAATCATTTTATGGACGTTTTTTCTTATGATTTGTCATTTCCAACGATAACATTGAAAATGAATTACGTAAAAAAGAACAGAGCATCACATATCTAGAAATGTTAGATTGTGATTTTACTGTTGATGAAGTTAAACGAGCAATTAATACATTGAAATGGGGGAAAAGCGGAGGCGAAGATTTACTGATACCTGAAATGTTTCTAGAATGTAAAGACTCACTATCACCTATACTATGTAAACTATTTAATTGTATGTATAACAACAGTGTATATCCCTCAAACTGGTCTATGGGTGTAATTGTCCCAGTACCAACAAAGGGAGATAATTCGGATGTTAACAATTACAGAGGGATAACCCTAACCAGTATTTTCTCCAAAATGTTATCAATTATGCTAGAAAAGCGTCTTAGGGATTGGGCAGAAATTAATAATGTTATGACTGAGTATCAGTTTGGATTCCGAAGCGGTAAAGGAACGAGTGATTGTCTATTTATATTAAATGCCATAATACAGACTGTCCTGAATGTTGAGAAGAAAAAGCTCTTTTGTGCTTTTGTCGATTTTCGTAAAGCATTTGATACAGTCTATCGAAATGGTCTGTGGTTTAAGTAATAACAACTGGGAGCTTCTTCGAAAATTGTTAATATGTTTAAAGTGATATATACAGATGTCAAGGCCTGTGTAAGATCAGATAACACATTGAGTGACTGTTTCGAATGCTTAAGCGGAGTCAAACAAGGCGAGCCGAGTTCGCCGTTGTTGTTCATTCTTTTCATCAATGATTTCTATGAGAACCTTATTACAAGAAATAACGATTATTTTACCCTGAACAACATTAAGTTATTCCTTTTATTTTTTGCAGACAATGCAGTACTGTTTTCATTGCATTTTCTGGCCTAACTGTCCTTGTGTCGTCTTTAGGTTCCAGGTATGCGTCGGTATTTCTACGTGACAACATAATCTCGCGTGGGTTTTGGAATATCATTGGTACAGGGACTTCAATTGAGCTTCCTGAGTCGGGGGATTTCCGAAGAAGGGGATCGTCTTCGGAATCCATCTCGCTGTCACTTGCAATATCGTCACTCTTAAACAATAACAAATAATAACTATCACTGAAGATGATAAATAGTCCCAAAACAGCACCTTGACCTACGCCATAACTTAATAAGTAAAAGGGCCATAACTCTGTAAAATAACATGCAATTGTTAGACCTTTAGGATATGCACATCTCCTCTTGGCATAGAAGCTTTATGTAACATTTTATTGAATTCCACCTAGTGGTTTGTAAGAAATAGGCCGAACGCGGACTTTGACGACTCTTATGAGAAAGTGCGTATGCATCGACTCCCCCTAGTCTTCACTGCCCACATATGTAACGGGGAGAAATTCCCACCAGACGTCGCTTATAGGTAAAATTACGGAAAATACATCCGCAAGTGAAAGTAGATAATGCTAAACACCGGTTTTGTCCGGGCCCGATTTAGTATGAAATGACGCTAACCATTTTCGCCTGGTGAGTTATTTTTTGCATAATGCATGACCCCCTCATTTTCTTTGCATTGATTTAAAGCTTAGAGGTTACTCTTTTCAATGATATGTGGTTTTCTACATGAGTAACGCTTAGCAAATGTGACAATTGAGGACTGAAACATGAAAAACAAAGAAGGAATTTATTTAGTGTTTTGTAACCTATTAACCCAAATACCTTATAAAAAACATTAATTCTCATCTTGATGCAATGCTCCATGGTTTGATTGATTGGAGTTTAATGCCATTGTAACTATAATTCAGTCATATCACGGCGGCCAGTTCAACCACCTATGTGTTTCTTGGCTTTCTCACACCATTACTCCACACAACAGTCTTTCCAAGCAACTGGGTGCTTTTCCACCATATAAACTGTAGGAAGGCGAATGACGAATGCTCAAGGGTAAACATGGCACCTCTATCAGCCGTTTCCCCGCTTTTTACGCACCTGCAGCAGACAACTTTGTAAACTTTTTGTCAAAATATAGAAAATCTCTATAAATGGAAAAATAATAGTTGAAAAGATTTGAATACATTGTTACAAAAGGAGAAATTGCTGATCTTGAGCAATATCTCATTTTGTCACAATGTTTTTGCAAAAGTTGTCTGCTGCAGATGCGTTGAAATGAGTCTATATGATGGAAACGGTGAAACCATACCGGAACGACTTCACGTAGCGACTTTGATCAGACTACATGTAGTGCAGGACCAGTCTTTGCTCCACTGATTCCGTCTGGAACAGAGGAATATAATGTGTTTATATGTCTCTGGTCTGGAAGGAATGTTGTGTGGAATCCTGATGCGGGAAATCCAGGAAACACGTAGTGACTTTGATCAGACTTCATGTAGTGCACGATTTGTCTTGGACTTCACTAATTCCGTCTGGAAGGAATGTTTTGTGGCTGATTTCGACCCCGCTGATATAAACGAAATCATGTTGAAGGGGGACGACCAAAGACTGTTAAAACAAACTAATATAACTGACAAGACATCGCAAGCTGATTTCGACCCCGCTGATATAAACGAAATCATGTTTAAGGGGGACGACCAAAGACTGTTTAAACAAACCAATATAACTGACATGACATCGCAAGCTGATTTCGACCCCGATTATATAAACGAAATCATGTTGAAGGGGGACGACCAAAGACTGTTTAAACAAACCAATATAACTGACATGACATCGCAATTATAAGCATTGGGATTTATAATCCTCCTGACATTAACTCTAACCAGCATTTCCTTGTTTAATCAATGCTTCATTAAGACGAACCTAGGTGCAGTCACGCAGTCACGCAGTCACGTTGGATTCGGTGTGATCATGCACTCATAAATAGGAATCATTTAACAGAAATATTCCAACGGTATTAACCCTTTTCCCACATACAGCACATCTGCAGCAGACGATTTTGAAAATATGGAAAATCTTTATAATTAGTGTAGGTATAATTACTGAAAAAAGAAAACATTGATGCAAAAAGGAGAAATTGCTCGTTTTGAGCAATTTCTCCGTTTGTCCTAAAAAAAAGTGGAAAACATTGTGGCAAAAGGGAAAATTTCTTCTTTTGTCACGATGTTTTCGAAAGTCGCCTGCTGTAGATGCGTCGAAATGTGTCTATAGGTGGGGAAGGGTTAAAGGTCGGCATTTGGACTTGTACTCAGCACATGATCGCTACAAGACACGTTCATTGCGCTAAGCACGGGATTCGTGTTAAATCGATGTAACTTCATATTGTTACAAGAATGGGTTAACTATATATTGCATGGAATCGTTGATCTAGTAAATGAAACGAACGAGCGGTTTTATCGAAGTAAATTGTTCATTGTGAAAGTTGTTGTCGGCTGTAGAGGCATCAGAAAGCGTCTGTATGCAGCAATAGACCCAGTGTTTCTTTAGACTGTGTGGATATACAAGTTAATATGAACATTTGCTGTATGAACAAGAATCGAGATAGACACAGGGCTCTTGATATGAAGAGTATTCTACTTCCCCCAAATCCTTAAGTGACCCTCAAACCCTTAGCGAGGCGAATAGTTATTGTAATAAATGGGGTCTGGAAGTAAATACTAAAAAAAACACGTTATTATGGTATGTAACAATGGTCGCTTAAGTATTGATCCTAAAAGGGTTTATAACGAAATGAAATTAAATACAGTCACAAATATTACATATTTGGGTGTACATTGTCCTACAATGGGAAGTTCTACATGTCACAGAAAAGGTTATCTGAACAAGCTATGAAAGCTATTTTCGCGTTGTATTCTACATTTGGGCAAATCCCTTTAAAGGTGGGCGAAAAATTGAAATTGTTCGATTCACTTATTTTACCAATGTTGATGTATGGGGTAAATGTATTGGGTCTTCATAAAGTTGACGACGTAGAAAAATTACATTTAAAGTTTTTTAAACAAATTCTTGGTGTGCGGAAACAAACATCATCAGCAGCAGTATACGGAGAAGTTGGAAGATATCCTTTACTTGTATTACGTAAGATAGCAATTATTAGATAATGGAAAAAAATCAAAACATGTCCTAATACGCTTTTATATACTGTTTTTAACATGAAGGATGCACATATTGTAAATACTGTTCATAAAGATATTAACAATTTACTGGATAGTCTCGGTTTATCAAACTGTATATGCAAATGAAATCAGACATTACCAATTCTGACCTTGAAATTATTATCGGGCAAATAAAAGATAGTTACATTCAAAATTGGTTTTCAGATTTAGATAATTCTGCGAAATTACAATGACAAGACTAAGATGTTCATCCCACCATTTATTAATTGAGGAAGGACGATATAATAACATCCCTAGGGAAAATAGAATATGTAAAATGTGCAACTTGAACGTTATTGAAATTACTGCGATTGTTTCCTTTTTTATGGACGCCTGCCAAAAGCTCAGAATGTGTCTGGAAACTACATACATGAATATCCTTTTATACTTATATGTCCTTTGTATCGTCAACTAAGAAACAATTTACTTCCAAAATATTATCATATTTGGCCATCACTGTATAAATCTAAACAACAAATGAAAAATAAATATATTACGAAAACTTAGTAAATACATATACATGGCCAATACTAAACGCGAATCTAAAACAGTACCATAGACGGACAGAAATCCGAAATCCACATTTTATAAAACTATTATATAAGAATGTCAAAAGCTGTTTGTTATTATCATGCACAGCAAAATATTGATTTATTGATTGTTTGGTTTATACGCTGCTTTCAACTATTTATCACGGCGTTTCATGGATACGTTACCAGTACTTCTGGTCTATTTATCCTGACACCGGTCAGTCAGTCGCAGACCTGAGGGCCCAGGATAATACAATACAATATAAATACCTTTATATCTCTCGGTTCTACAAACAATACATGAGGAAGAAATAAATATACATAGTTAACGAGGCGAAAAAAATAAAAAAATAGCGGTTATGTTGACA
>JASEVX010000011.1:15296741-15427478 GCA_031761405.1 Serripes groenlandicus
ACAGACAGACAGACAGACAGACAGACAGACAGACAGACAGACAGACAGACAGACAGACAGACAGACAGACAGACAGACAGACAGACAGACAGACAGACAGACAGACAGACAGACAGACAGACAGACAGACAGACAGACAGACAGACAGACAGACAGACAGACAGACAGACAGACAGACAGACAGTCAGACAGACAGACAGTCAGACAGACAGACAGACAGACAGACAGACAGACAGACAGACAGACAGACAGACAGACAGACAGACAGACAGACAGACAGACAGACAGACAGACAGACAGACAGACAGACAGACAGACAGACAGACAGACAGACAGACAGACAGACAGACAGACAGACAGACAGACAGACAGACAGACAGACAGACAGACAGACAGACAGACAGACAGACAGACAGACAGACAGACAGACAGACAGACAGACAGACAGACAGACAGACAGACAGACAGACAGACAGACAGACAGACAGACAGACAGACAGACAGACAGACAGACAGACAGACAGACAGACACACACACACACACACACATACCGACAGACAGACAGACATACAGACAGACAGACAGACAGACAGAGACAGACAGACAGACAGAGACAGAGAGACAGAGAGACAGAAGAGACAGAGAATGAGACAGGGAGAGCGCATGCACCCTCATTTGCTCATTTTTGGATTTTGGATTCAAAACATAGTCAAATTGTATAATGTTATGTCTGTTAAAATATTAAATGGGGATTAACTCTTTTCGTTTGTTTCTTAAAGAATTGCATTTAAAAAAAAAAAGTGGTATTCGTACCCGTGTCGCTGTTACAGCGAGTGCATGTTCTTTCATTTATAATAGTGTTTGTCCATCTGCCACTGTCTATAGGGAGTCTGTCATTGTTTGTTGGAATCAGCCAGGAGGCTGCTTCCTGTACAAATTTCGGATAAGGAGAATATTTAGACCTGCCAGCATGACCACATATCTTGATTTCTCTTTGTCCTTACTAAGTACATTAATTTAAGGTAATGACTTTTAAAACATCCCTTTTACACTCTATATATATATGTGTGAGATTTACAAAATAAAAACGAAAGACAAAGGCCAGTATATTATTTGAATGTATGTATATTTTTATTAAAGCGAAATTCATACTGTATCTTTTGTTTGTTTGTTTGTTTGGAGTTTAACGCCGCTTTCAACAGCTTTGGTCATATCACGGCGGTCAGTGCACCTACCCATGTTTTCCTGGCATTCCCACACCAGTGCTTACACAACATTCTTTCGAAGCCACTGACTACTTTCTCACATAGATCAGAGGTGAGAGGCAATGGAAAACATCGCCCGAAAGAATGTCGCCGCAACCGGGTATCGAACCCGTGACATCCAGATCACGAGTCAGATACGCTACCAATTGAGCTACCCGGCCGGGCTCCATACTGTATCTAGTCTAAACAGTAAAAACTGAATTGGTTACCTGCCTCAGACGCTGTATTAGTTCGATAGTATGTTAAACCGGGAACCATAAACAAGAGAGGTGCGCGGTAAATCTAATCTGGTTCCTTACATGCTATCATATATTACGCAGTAGTTAGATGAAGAAGTGCAGACGTGAACATATATAAACCACATAATTATCTGTTTCAAGATACATTCTGTCGTCTAGTTGGAATATTAATGTTTATCAAACTTATTCATACGAATCACAAGAAAAAAAATCTTGGTAGTATTTAAAGGAAGGTAATTTGAAGTATATGCACAATTTAACTAAGTGCAGCAAATATTTTTCCCATTTGGTCTGACACCTTTGTCTAATAATACACATGTATAACAATTTAAAGGGAATACAAATATTTAACAAAGTTAAACATTTAAATACATGTTCAACAGCTAACCGTTTCCCACTATAGATTTTAATTTTCACAATTGCCATCGCAAAGTGCAGACATGAACATATACAAACCACAGAAATATCTGTTTCAAAAAATAATTTTGCCGTCTAGTTGAAATTTTAATGTTTAGCAAACTTATTCATACGAATCACAAGAAAAAAATCCTGGTAGGACTTAAAGAGAGGTAATTTGCACAATTTAACTAATTGCAGCAAAGATCTTTCCCATTTGGTCTGACACCTTTGTCTAATAATACACATGTATGACGATTTAAATAAACAATTTAAAGGGTATACAAGAGAAAGTTGATGCAACGCATCAATGTCGCCGGATATCCATAGTGCAGTTATGTATAACACTAACATTATAGTAGTTGAATAAACAGTTATCAACTGAGGGGCATATTGGAACATCAGGGGTGGGGTCAAGTGAAAATGTATCATAACTTGCATTGTTTTGTCAACGAAGTGAATGATAATTGAAGCCTTTCATTGTTTATGATCAATCTCCATTCTAAAGTAGGGTGACCATACACACAACAAACTAATTATTGATCATAAACAGTAATGGAAATGAGTAATCTTGCCAATCATTAGTCTTAGTGTGTATACAGTGCTTTCATTAAGGAATAATTATAAGATTTGTGAATTCCACATACACTTTTCAAGATGTTTGTCAGAATATTTGAATTTTATTATTTTTCAATAAAACCACAAAACAGACAATTTAGGATTTGCATGCAATAGCACGTCATTTTACCTTTCCTATTTTAAAGTCAACAGTGGACGCCTTTGCAGCAATCTACTTTTAAAACAATGAGATAAGGGTTAAATCGCTGAAGACATGAGTTTTCTCTTTTTCTCAAAATGATATTAGCTTAGCATCCTAATTATATCATACTTTAACAAATGTTGAAATGTATTCCAATATTTATAAATTAGACCACCTTCGAAATATAATATCAACTAAACAGTTAAATCTCATTGAAATTGTTGTATAATTTAAACTTAATTTCGAACATAAACTTAGCCCTACAACATGTTAATTTATTTTAATTCTTTCCTTACTTTTTGTATAATGAAAACAACAAACTACTCATGTTTTAAAATTATATTATGATGAGCGCCCTTGTGTCAATGATGCATAACAATATGCAGATCGGCAGCAATATGTCTTCAGGGAATTAAATGACACATTTAAAATTGTCAAGGACGAAATAATTTTGTACGAAAGACCCGATTCTTTCTTATTCGCAGAGGTGTCGTTCTTGAAACTCTCTTTATAGGCAGAGAGTGTTCGTTCAAAGTCATTTTTCCATTAAAACCAGTTTCATCTCGGTTTGTTCTTTTCTTCATTTGTTTCAAACCAAATAAACATTTTAAATCACCTATAATTTACTATTTGTAAGTGAGTGTAAAGAGCGGCTCTCTGCAAAGGAGATTGATCTACGCAGTTGGTATTCGCGAGTCACGCAGGTGCGCGTAAGTAAACAAATTAGACTGCGACGTAAAGGTTTGTAGTTATCGACTTTACATGTAGTATATAGTGTAAAATAAAGTATACCATTCTAGCTAATAGGGACTGTTTTGTCTTCGTAAATAAAACAAAAAAACATAAATGCGAGTCAAAAAAAAAAAAACTGAAAATACCTAAAACATCGGAATATTTATTTCATTTTAAATGTGTGATTAATTAGTGTTTTTAAACAAAGACAATTGTAATATGTTCAAGACATCTAAATGTGTTTCTTTCTAATAATAATCCCCCCTCCCATGTGATTTCAGAAAACCTATTAAAAATAGAAGTCGCGGGCTTCTGCCCGGCGACTAATAAATATTTATCAGAGTTAAACATTTAAATACATGTTCAATAGCTAACCGTTTTCCACATACAACAACCAGTTTGGTAGAGGAAGTTCACGTTCTGCCGGGTTAGCTAGTCTCAATATAAAATCGCAAATATTGGAAATATATACTTATACACAAACTGACGTTTCTAGTTTTAGTACATACAATAACGGGTCATACTGAAATTTACTTTAACATGTTTGGTATATTGAAATGAGTGTTCCTGCGAGATTCCAGTCAACAGCCTTAATATGTTGAAATGTAAATTTGTTTATAAGTTTATAAATTATATATTCATACCTTTACATTAGGGTATCTATAAACAATTAACGAAATGTGTACACATTTATCTCGACTTAAATTTCTTGATGTTGTTACTAATTTAAATAAGTTTTCATTCATATAATTTCAATGTTTGTCAATCTTATTCATACGAATCACAAGGTAAAAATCCTGGAATTGCTTAAAAGGAAGTAATTTGAAGTATACAACAGTCTTTAAAAGGATAAATATATCAGCATATTACCGTCTACAGTTTAAATTGTTCCAATGTTTGTGGATTTAAATGTTCTTTTTTTTATTTCTACGTGTACAACGAAACATTGCGGGTTCTCTTTGACGCTTTGCGTCAAACATTCCTCTTGTTCTGAATTGAAGTAAGTATTTCATTCGGTGGTGGGGGATGTCGATTAAATATAGTTCGTTTTGGGAAGCTGTGACCAGATTCCGCCAACAACTAAGAAGAAATGTATTGCTTTGAATTTACATTGTTAAATATTTTAATAAATGTGTGTAATTTTAAATTATCTGCAGTTGTCCTCTGTAATAAGTTTTGAACAATAAGGGTCAAAACCGTTTACAGGGACCGTGCAGAACCGAGAACCTATCTTGTTTACTTCAGTTTTATTCAATGTCGTCCATTTAAAATATTAGTCCTTGTGGTTAATTAACTGCATGTAGGCAATTTCCTTTTCATTTATTTGACTGAAGGGCGTGGCAGGCGCAAATCAATTCTCTTTTAATATGATGGAAATTATTTCATATATAGGTAAAAAAAATCCCCACCTCCCCCATCTCACAAATATCATGTCATTAAGGTTATGAATTAGTTTCGTTTCAGATTAGTAGACTGTTTTACCGTTTATAGTCACAGCTTCACTACAGAGGGAGTTGTTATTCTGTAATATTGTGGGAATTTATTGGACTTTAAATAGGCAGTGCGGGTCTCCGTCACCAGGGCTCATCTGTTGTTTAAATGTTATAAGTTTTTGGGAAGCTGTGGCCGGATTCCGCCAACAATTAAGAAGAAATGTATTGCTTTGAATTTACATAGTCAAATATTTTAATAAATGTGTGCAAGGCGACACAGTTGACCAAACAAGGTAAGTTTTTCTCTTTTCAATTTCAGCTTGAATCGGTAACGCACATATAAGTCCGAGGGCAGCATCTGTCCCTGACCTAATATGTAATCCCTGCATTTGTTTCAGACATAACCGATGTGATCGTTCTAACTGTCTCGCCTAGTGAGCGACTGTGTTAACTCAAATCCAAAAAGAGCTCTCGGGATAACTATAGATTTGTAAATTCTATAACTTGTTAAAGGATTTAATCCACGCCTGTGTAAACCCTCCTTAATAACCCAACAAATGTACAACGTAACTATCAATGTGTTTTACAGACGTAGTAGAATTTGAGTATTTGCTACAGATTAAACCTAAATGCACAAACTCCTCTTTTTCTTGAATGTCCTGAAACCCAACAGACCAAGCCCGAGAACAACGTGAATATGACGGTTTAGACTCATTAAATGTTACAACGGCACACTTACTAGTATTATACTTGTACCGCTACAGACATGAATATTGGTCGCAAATATTAATCATGCTTTGTAAAGCTTATCTAGATAAAGAGAGAAGGGTCATGTCGTCTGCAAATGACGAGGCAAACAAACTAGACACTTCAACTTGAAACCCTAAATTGCTGTTTACTAGCTGTTCTATAAGGGAATTAATGTAAACAAGATATAATCAAAGCGCTGATAGCACTAATTAGCGAAGTACCTTCATTGATGTTGACGCTGTAACTCTGAAAACCAGCATGACAATGAGCTGTCTTAGGTTCAACACATAAGAAACAAATGAATTCTGTGTTACAAAAAAACAATCCTTAAACACTTTCCCTCATACGGCAATTCTGTAGCAGACGACTTTGAACATATTTTTTACAAAAAATGGAAAATCTCTATATTTGAATGGAAAACATAAGACTAAAAGTTGAAAACAGAGTGTCAAAAGGAGAAATTGCACGTATATTTTCAAACAGCCGTCTGCTGTAGATGCGTCAAAAAGCGCCTATATGAGGGAAAGGGTTAAACTTTCTATGACTAATTTGTGTGTGCAATGCAGATCCTGATCGGAATACGCAGATGCGCTAATTGACCTTAAAGAATAATTTGAGTATCTGTCCATTCGCAGTAAATAATGCAATAACACTGCCTTGGTATTATCATGGATAAGTGTATTGTTGTTGAAACAATTTGACTGTACATGAATGTAACACATTTTACATCTTATTTGCATCAAAATATATGGACTTACCCTTATTGTTGAAAGTGCTACTTTTGATACAAAAAAGGTTATGCAAAATATTATATTATCCTTGTGTATGTTTATCCGAAAGACATTAATTAAACCTTAATTCAAAACAAAAAAGGAATAAAGGAAGAGACCATTTATTCATGCCCTGACCGCTCTCTGAACTTATTGAGCGAGAATCAGTTATATAATCGAGATAGTAACAGGAGACTTCATAACCGTTTATGATATCTGATAGTTTTACAACTTACTTACCCTTTTTCTCTAAACCGAAATTAGAGGCCGGCGAATTGGAACATATCCAAACAAAAATATGGGAATAATAAGTTTAACTGAATAAAGCGGGAAGCGTTGGCACAATGATTTTCAAGTGTTCTGCTTTATTTCCCCTAATACAGGGACAGTGTTATACACTGTCCCTGCCTAATAACATGAACGTAGATAAGTGGTGGAAAATGGTATAAGAATAGCTGTAGAAAAGTGTGTGATATCTTGAATATTGAATTAATTTTCATGCTGCAGGTTTGAGACATTGTGTAAAAGGGAGGAATAAGTCATTTTGAGTAATTGTTACATTTTCTAGAAAAGTTTTCAATATTCACCCGCTTGATTTGTGTTGTATTCTATCATGTAAATGGTGAACACTGACAGTTCATTAATGAAAACGTTCAAAGCCTGCCATTTCAAAGTGTTCCTCTGAGTTTATCAGTTTTCTGTGTATATACATTATGTTATTATAAAACGTTGTTTAAAGTGACTGGGTGACTAGTCTACAGTGTGATAATATTGAATGAAATCAAAAGTATTTGACATTGTACATATTGATAACAATTTGAACTCATTCATGAGGAAGGCGGACTCGGGCAAAAAGGCCTGTCGAAAGTAGTGCGATGCAAATGAAAGCCAATCAAATGAAGTAATCTCAAATCCCTCCGCGGTTGTGTGTGGTTGCAGCTTTAAGTTGGATTTTCGAAAGCAGGCATGCTATGAGCTTTCGGATCGCTTCGCGACCCTTCGCTCAAAAAAGGAAACCAGACCCAACCAGGCTGGGTACCTTGTACAATCGGGAACCAGTCCGAGTAAAATCCGTTGTACATAGCACAGCTGTACATACCTGTATGCATAGAAACAACATATTCTAACGGATGAGAACATATACCTAATTGTTCACGTGCTTTTTTTCAGTCTTTTTGGAACCATTTTGGTAAAATTGTTGGCACAATGTTGTGAATTTCGCAGCTAGTCTGTTGATTACGACTACTAGATTTTCCAAAGCTTTTCTCTGCTGCAGTGATGAAAATTTGTCCTAGAGTGATTACTTTACAATCAATATAATCTTGTTTAATCGTTTCTTGCTGTGTTATGTTTGACAAATCACTTACTAATGATAATACGTCATCAGTGTTTACGTTTATATTAAAATGGCCACTTTTGCTTCTGTCTCAGAATTTTACTTCTGGTATTTCAGGCACTTCTTTTTTTTGCAAGTGCATGAAGGTTTATGACTTATAGTCCAAACAAAGTGATACAGGGCAGTGTATGTCTGATAAAAGAGGGCAAAAATGTTAACGGTCGACTATATGAAACATATTAGTACTAGATTTGAAGTAGTCAATAGTACTAACATTTTTCGATCTCGATATAGTCGTCGCCACTCCAGTACATAGGGTATAGGGGGTTAATTTTTATTCATGTCTCTGATTATACTCTCTTATGATGTCTCCAAAGCAGACCCGACACTTTGCCTTTTAAATCTGACTGGGACAAGAGAGATTTTTATTTAATATAATTTTCCATTTGTTCCGCTGCCGGGATTCGAACCCTCTATGAGCTATCGTCAATAACCCTGATATAGTCGTCGCCAGTCAGATTTACCTTGGTTGTCACACATTAAACGACTTGTTCTAAATGCAGACTTGTGTTTAAATATCGACGCAGCCACGTAGCATGTAGTTCACGAACTGTTCATACAAGTGACACATATTTGAACACTTTGAATTACGCCACGAATGGGTACGTATGTGTTTTTTTATCTAGCACGCACCCCCCACAAGCACTCACTCGAATACTTCCCAATTTGCGTGCAATGGAGTAAAACGGTTTGCGTACAAGCGTCAACAAGAGGCGAAAGGATTTAGTCAAACCATATCAATATTGATCGGACGATTAAATGTCAGACATCGAACAATTTTTATCTAGCTAGTCAAAAGATAATTTGAACAATCTATTATACAATTATTGGAAAATTCACCAAGGAATATACAGGATTTAATTAGGGAGAGGTAAACTTAAAACGTATATAACGTTACAACTGCAATTGAAAACATGAATGCCCCGTCAAGACGTTTTCTGAGCATGAACGGCATCAAAAGCATCTAGAAGTCCGGCTTCAAAAGGAAACCAATCCCATAGTATGTTTTATTTCATATTTCGTAAGCTTTCCCACACACAATAAATCTGCAATAGGCAACTTAAAAACGTCGGGGCGAAAAAAATGGAACATTTCGTAAAAACGAAAGTATAATATTTAAATGGAGTTCAAAGACTTGTGTCAAATTGAGCAATTTCTGCTCTGTCCACAATGTTCTCAACTCTTTAATACAAACAACACAGTTTCTTTTATAGCGAATGCTTTTGCCGAGATGTAATGAATTCGTCTGCTGCAGATTTGTTGAATGTTAGAAAGGGCATATGCAAACGACCCCCGCCAAGCGAGTAATGGTTCATCACCACAATGCGTTCACATAAAGACATTTTGTAATAAATCAGTCGAACATCGTATTAAATTATTTTGCCAGAAGTTCCATTTAATTGCTTAATCCATTCGAGCAGACGGTGACGATACTTGTGAGATTTCGAAACAAGCTTATATTAATTACGCTCGATGTGTGCTTCTTCCAGACCTAAGCAGTACTCGAGCCGTTTATGTGGAAAATCTTAAAGGCATAACCCGCTCATCACAGAACTCGAACCCGGGACCTTTGATACGAGAGGCCGACGCTCTACCTCTGAACCACTGTCTGCTACACGAGTCATCCACATCAAGTACATTGTATGTACAGCGTCATGCATTTTTTTTTTTTAGATTATGCACAAAGGCGAAATCTATCTATTTAGTAATAGACATAAATAACTCAAGTCAAATCAACTCAACTTTATTAGCAATCGGCATGAAAATATGCCTTTGGCCATTTACAAACAACTTTATGTGAAATATAGCAAAGACACAGAGCAATATACATTCATGTACAATAAAAAAAGTAGTCAATACATATTAATATACATGCAATATAACTATCAAACTATCGTTAAGGATTATTAAAGTATTCATTTTGTTCAATACACAATTTTCTAATTTTGAAAGCTTCTTTAATAAATGTAACAAAGCACTCGTTAATTTTCGTAACATTTGTTTTATATTCAGCTTTTCGGAGACAATAATTAAGAGTTTTATTTAAAATACAATGTCAAATATGAAACGGTTTGCCCTAAGATAACGAAGTTCCGTGTAGCTCTGTAAGCAGCGCAGACAGATGTTTTATACTGCTTTACTGGGTTCGAATATCATATAAGGATATTTTTCCTGAATATTCTTTTATTAATGTGTCATGATCCAATATCCTAAATTATGTTTATGAACAGCCGAGCTCCGGTATCTCAGTCAGTAGCGACGCGGGCTGTCAGGTAAGGGCTTGTGAGTACAAACCTTAGATTGTTCAAAATTATTTCCGACGTTCGACAAAAATAACTCGTCTTCCTCTCATGTATGTATTAAACTTTGAAGAATGGGCTTAAGGTATATGTCGCGAAGCAGCAAGTTGCTTCGAAACACTGTTGTGTGGTGTTTTGGTGTAAGAAGTACTGAAACACATGGGGAAGGGAACTGGTCGCCGTGATATGATTGAACAAAAAGTGTGTAAACGTTGTAAAACCTAAATTAATAAAGCTTACACTGAAGTATTCCATGTATCTTTGATTAAAACCACATGCAGTATAAATATTCTGAAATGTAAAATGTAATAGGCTTACACGTAGCCTTGACAATATAGAACGGGTGTGGCTAATTATTTACCAAATTATGTTTACTAACTTGAAAATGAATATATCAAATGTAAGGCAACATATGAGCCGTCCCGCGAGAAAACCAACATTGTGGTATCTACGTAAAGTATCGACCCGGATCAGGCTAAGCATGCCGCGCAGGCTAACCCGGACATACACAGTTCGTCTACTGTGGATTTTCTGTTCCAGGAATCATTACTCTATACCTATATCTACCTGAGACGTAATGTGTCGGCCCGGATTACCTTGCGCAGGCTGATACGGGTCGATGCATTACGCAGAGACAATACTGTTGGTTTGCTCGCGGGACGGCTTATATTGAGTTTCTTCTGTTTACATTTGAATACGGTGTAGTCTGTTGAATGGTAAAGAAGACTGTCGAAGATAACTGGGTTCCAGCTAAAACCTGTTTAGCAATATACATGCATAACTAAATTTCGTATGCATGTCTTGTATTGTACTTTAAACGTTGGGCTCGTCTTAATAATGGTCAGTAACTGACTGTCCAGGAAATTGTGGTTGTACTCAATACAATGTCAAGTCATGAATATACGAATAGAATGAGATTTCAAGCATGGGGTTTTCCTGGTCGGAACAAATCTATCAACAATGTATCTGACTTTAAAATTATTTTTGTTCAAATTACCCTTCATACAAATGCGTTATAATAATAACTCGATCTGAATCCTTACTAGTAACACTATCAGTATATCAGTTATATCATGGCAACAGAACACCTATTCATAATGCCTGGGTAAACAAACCAGTACTAGGCCAGGACATGTGGCTTGCCCAAGGACACTCCAACGTGACCGCCGCGACTACGGATCACCCTTTTCTAAATCCCCCACGCTTACTACTCGAACACGGCGGATTCCTTCCGTGTCTAAGACATAACTCTAAGTATATAAACAATGGCAGAGAGGATATATATCAAGGAAAACCCAATGAACGACACATAGTCCACCATGTAACTAATATCCTTCCACGTGATATTATTTTCCGAAATGTGTTCGGGAATGTTAGTTTTATCCCATGCAATCTTCATATCTCCACTCTCTATAGTATGTTCCGTTTCTTTGAGTCTTCCAAACCTTTATCATTGCTTTTGCAACATTTAAATCGTAATAATGTATATATTGTCTTCAAGCGTCCGGGTACCGGTTTTCCCTCATCTTTGTGATACAGACGCAGGTTCAATATTGTGACCAGGGTGATTAAAACGCTTATGATCATATCAATCATTAATTTGTAGGTAATTGACGGCACTGGATCAGAAGTTGGTGGTAAAACATTGTTCATAATTGTCATAAACACAGCCACGGCTAGTAAAACTGTGATGGAATAAGATACACGTTCACCGGATTCAGGCACCAATAGAAACACCATTAAATTAAGAAAACTCAGTAACAATATGGGGGCAACTAGATTAATGATGGTAAAACTTGACTTACGCTTTAGGTGAAATACCATTTCGAAATACGACCAGCCATCGATGATGGATGTTTGTGTTTCTGTTTTTGTGACATTCCAGACTGAATTTCCTGTATACTGTGCCAAGTTTATAGTAGTCCATCCTAGTATAACACCTACTTCGGATCTACTATATCCCCACATGCCGAACTTCACTTCACATATTTGTGTGTCGAATGGATATTTACCAACGTCCACGTTGCACGACGCCAGGATTCTTCCGCCTAAAACAAGCCTCGCCATACCGGTTTGGTCATAACCAACTTTATGCCATTTCTTTGCCATTGTGTCTGACTCGTCTGTTGTTGTTGTTATAATTAGTTGCGGGACCCAAACACTTTCGTAAGAGATATAAATGCTAGATGTGTCACCATAGTCAGCCGGTGTCCAAGTCATTTTTGAATCGTACCATTGTAACAAAACTGCCCCCGTGTAGGATAATTCTCCCGTAATTTCATCGAGATCTTGTATAGATCTCATATATGAATACACTGTGACGTTAAGAATATCGCCCTGATTATTGATGGGTCTCACATCTTTGTTATAACCAGTAAGTAGAAATGTGTGCAGATTCTCCACGTCAGTTATGTTGGAACAAGACACACATAATGATTGGTCACTGATTATAATAACGAAAAACGTTATAATACTATAGAACTTCTCTGGAATTAAATGCATGCTTATTCACACAGATAATTTTTTAGTAAATAAGCATACGATTTATATCCCTTTAACGTTATATTATTTGTCTAAATAGTCTATGTATACATAAAACGCACTGAACTTTAATGATCTAATTACAAGATATTACTGTTCATGTTTCCGTATTTAAATTACCCTCAATCAATGAAGATATTGGTTGAACTTGTTTATACCTCCTTTTCTATACGTTGGTCATTTTATTTATCGTTTGGCTGTATGATCGATTATATACTTAGTTAAAACACACACGTGATTAGATACTTTGATTAGTTTGTGTTTGTATCTGTAAAGCAATGAGATCCGGGTTTTCACGTTTATTAATTCTTCTGGCTTTTTTGGCTCCTCCCAAAGGTATCTTCATTTGTATTAAAAATATCCCAAATATGCATCATCCACTGGATTTTTCTTTCGATCTCCTAGAAATAGAAAATTTTAGAGAATAATTGGTTGTTTCAAGTTAATTTCAAGATAATATTTCATTTAGTGACCAATAACATTGATAAGACAAAAATGCTGCTTCAGTATCAAAAGTACACGGCATCAATAAGAACGTCTTATTTAACACTGCAAGGTCACAATATATAACACTGTTTTTGTCAAATTCGATCACCACTGTTTTCTATTTCATCTTAACACAATAGTAGCATAGAGTCAGCTCATAAAACGCGCTTAAATTCAATTAATAATATATCTATAGGTGCTACCTATTTACGAAAAAACACTTAAAATTAAACAGCATAATTTGGCAATTACAGTCGATTTTTAAAAGTATTTGACTAGACGGGGGTCGTTGGGTAATTTCTTCTTTTCAGCCCTTTTCTGATGTTACCTGTCGACTACCTTTTAAAACCGGTCTGAAAGGCTGGTACAAATATTGTAGGGGGTCACATTTCTGTTTAATTCTATCCCTAAAACAGACAATTATTCCAGCCCTTTTCTGATGCCACTTGGTGACTACCCTTTTCACCCAATCAATATGTCTTGAACCATTTTGTAGAGGGTCACCCATAGAACATCTTGGAATTCGAAGAAGCGGATTCACAGGAAAACAATTTTTAAAGTTTTGCAATTTCCACTCCATTCTGAAACCGCAGCAAACCAATTTATAGGTATAATATAAATTGTTGAACAATTTTTAATGAGGGTCACCAAAGTAACATTCATGTCAAGTTTGGTTAATATCGCATCAGCAGTTTCAGAGAATATTTGACCGTCTGACGTACGCCGTACAGTGAGTGATCACAATGGAACACCTTGAGCCTTTGGTTTGAAATTGATCTTTAAACAAGAGGGCCATTATGGCCCTAGATCGCTCACCTGAATGATTTCTAATGCAAAACACATCAAGACAATTATTCTGACAAAGATTTAAAATTCAACCTCCAGTTAACAAGATGCTCCTGTATTTGGCCTCTTGACGTATTTTTTGTTTTACTTGATATGACCCATATTCGAACATGGACTAGATATCATCAAGACAATCCTTCTGACAAAGTTTCAACTTGCTCATAGTAGAAATGCGGCCTCCAGAGTTTTAACAACTTTTTCCTTCAATTTGGCCTAGTGACCTAGTTTTTGATCAGGCATGACTCATATTCGACCTTGACCTAGATATTATTCAGAGAAACATTCTGACAAAATTTGAAGATGCTGAAGCAAAATTCGGCTTCTACAGTGTTAACTCGATTTTCCTTCAATTTGTCCTAGTGACCTAGTTTTTAAAAAAGACATGACCAATATTTGAAATAGGGAATACTACATATCATCAAGACAAACATCTGAAAAGGTTTGAACATGCTCAAGTTAGAAATGCAGCATCCAGAGTGTTAACAGGATTTCCTTTCAATTTGGCCTAGTGACCTAGTTTCTGACCCAATATGACCCATATTATTAACTTGTCCAAGATCTGATAGAGATAAATGTTCTGATATATTTTCATGAAGATCTGATGCAAAACGTACCCTGTAGAGTGTTAACAAGGCAATTGTTGACGACGGACAGACGCAGGACATAATGTGCTCACAATTGCTCACATTGAGCACTTCGTTCACAAGTGAGCTGAAAAGTAAAAGTTTAACATTAAAGCTCAAATCTTAACTTTAATTGTTGTAGATATTGTGAAAGTAAATATTTTACACACAAAGCTTTGAAAAATAACCTAATATTTATGATAAAATGGCATAAGTGAAGCATTTATTAACCCAATTTCACATACAAGGAATTTAAAGGTGATTACTAAAATCTTATTTGGAAAATAAAAAATATTCATGATGAGAAATTTATGTGTTCATTTCATTGGATACATCAGAAGTAGTCTGTAAGTGGTTAAGGATTAATCCTTTTCGACATGTAGATGCTTTCCGCCACCTCTGCATAAGAACATTTTTGAAAAAATTGTGACAAAAGGACATATTGTTCATGATGAACAATTTCCCCCTTTATCACAATTTGTTTACTCTATCAAATAATTACACTTTCCTATTAATACATTTTCCAAAATAAAACCAAAATGTTTTCAAAGTGGTTTGCTGCAGATTTGTTCCAGGTTGGAAAGGGTTAAGTAAAGAGAAAGTACTATATGGTATATACATGTATGTACATGTATAATTAACAAGAGGACCATAATGGTCCTATATTGCTCACCTGATTTAGTCAAACTTAAAAAGTTTTCAGTGTTTTTTCCCCTATATGAGTCTATGAAAAACAAGTGACCCCCGGGGAGGGCTCATTTTTGACCCCAGTGCTATAATTTGAACAATCTTGGTAGAGGTCCAATAGATGATGCTACATACCAAATATCTTTTAGACAAGACATTTTTTAAAGTTTTTTCCCTATCTATGTAAAACAAGTGACTAGAGGGAGGGGTCATTTTTTACCCCATGGCTATAATTTGAACAATCTTGGTAGAGGTCCACTAGATGATGCTACATACCAAATATCACAGGCCAGGGCCCTCTACTTTTAGACAAGAATTTGTTTAAAGTTTTTCCCCTAAATGAGTCTATGTAAAACAAGGGACTCCGGGATGGGGTAATTTTTGACCCCAGGGCTATAATTTGAACAATCTTGGTAGAGGTCCACAATGATGCTACATACCAAATATCAAAGGCCTGGGCCTTCTAGTTTTAGACAAGAACATTTTTAAAGTTTCTTCCGCATATGAGTCTATGTAAAACAAGTTACCCCCGTAGAGAGGTCATTTTTGACCCCAGGGCTATTATTTGAACAGGCTTGGTAGAGGTTCACTAGATGATGCTACATACCAAATATCTTTTACACAAGAAGACTTTTTAAGTTTTTTCCCTATATGAGTCTATGTAAAACAAGTGACCCCTGGGGAGGGGTCAATTTTGACCCCAGGGCTATAATTTGAACAATCTAGGTAGAAGTCCACTAGATGTAATGATGCTACATACCAAATATCAAAAGCTTGAGCCTTCTAGTTTGAGACAAGAAGATTTTTAAAGTTTTTCCCCTATCTATGTCAAACAAGTGACCCCTGGGGAGGGGTCATTTTTGACCCCAGGGCTATTATTTGAACAATCTTGGTAGAGGTTTACTTGATGATGCGACATACCAAATATCAAAGGCCTGGGGCCTCTACTTTCAGACAAAAAGATTTTTTAAGTTTTTTCTCTATATGAATCTTTGTAAAACAATAGACCCCAGGGGAGGGGTCATTTTGACCCCAGGGCTATAATTTGAACAATCTTGGTAGAAGTCCACTAGACGATACTACATACCCAATATCAAAGGCCTGGGCCCTATATGAGTCTATGAAAAAGCAAGTGACCCCCCGGAAATTTGAACAATCTTGGTAGAGGTTCACTAGATGATGCTACATCTCCAAATATCAAAGGCATGGGCCTTCTACTTTCAGACAAGAAGATTTTTAAAGTTTTTTCCCTATATGAGTTTATGAAAAAGCAAGTGACCCCCCGGAAATTTGAACAATCTTGGTAGAGGTTCACTAGATGATGCTACATCTCCAAATATCAAAGGCATGGGCCTTCTACTTTCAGACAAGAAGATTTTTTAAGTTTTGGTTAATTTCCCCTTTTTTTGTAGCCGTGGCAACCAAAGTTCTGCATGGAATGGAATTCTTTGAACAAGTTTGAAAGAGATCCACCCAAGGAATATTCCTGTAAAATTATTTTGAATTTGGTTAATTGGTTTAGGAGGAGAAGTCGTTTGTAGGAAAACGTAAACGGACGGACGACGGATGGTGAGCGATCACAAAAGCTCACCTTGCACTTCATGCATAGGTGGGCTAAAAATACTGAAAATCTCAATTAATTTAATAGAGATGAAAACATTGTGGCAAAAGGAGAAATTGCCAATTTTGAGCAATTTCTCCATTTGCAATAATGTTTTCAAAATTTGTCTGCTGCAGAGGCGTCAGAAAGCATCTACATGTAGAAAATGTTTAACCCTTTACCACTAACAGACTACTTCTGATGTAGCGTCTGTATGTGGGAAAGGATAACTAAGAAAGAATCTAAAAATAATTTACATGCACAAAATTTACTTTAATGTAACAGGTTAAATTAAAATGCTCAAAACTTGTAATGCTTGGCTGTGGAAGAGTAGCAGACAACTTCTTGAATAATTGTAGGGAAGGAGAAATTTCTCCTATTAGAAAAAATTCTTCCATCCTTAAAAAGTTTTCTATGGACAGATATTATATTAGGAGATGCATTCCAATTTTTGCTGATAATGATGAATTTCTTCCTTTCCAAAAATATTTTCTTTTCAGGAATAACATCAAATTATCATTTGTCACAATATAAAATGTTTTTTCCCAAAGCTATATGTTCAAGCATGTATAAGTGTTTAACCCTGTCCCACATGCAGATGACTTAAAATGATGAAGTTATAACTTTAATTAACATTATTGTAAAATCAGAAAATCCTGACAAGTAATTTCTCTTTTTTTCATAATGTTTTCTATTGTATACAATTATTACATGGCCTTTGATAGATGTTGCAAAGGTGTTTGCAGAGTTGTTTTCAAATAGGTCTGCTGTAGTCTGATTTATGTGAGAAAATGCTAAATATGCTACAATTTTTTTAAGAATTTGTTTATTTTTCAGTTTATTTGCTTCATGTGTTTAATGATAACAGCTATGATTGGATTTATTTCATATGATTATGAGTCCATGAATAACTAGAACTATCATTGAAGATGATAAATACCCCCAAAACAGCACCTTGATTCAAAATATGGCTTCCGACCGACCAACAAAGGGGCCATAACTCTGTAAAATAACATGCAATTGTAAGGAGATGTTCCTCTTGGTATAGATTATATAAATTTTATTGAATTCCACCCAGTGGTTTGTAAGAAATAGGTGGGACAAAATATGGCTTACTTAATAAGTAAAAGGGCCATAACTCTGTAAAATAACATGCAATTGTAACCCCTTTAGGATATACACATCTCCTCTTGGTATAGAAGCTTCATGTAAAATTTTATTGAATTCCACCCAGTGGTTTGTAAGAAATAGGCCGGACAAAATTTGGCTTACTTAATAAGTAAAAGGGCCATAACTCTGTAAATTAACATGCAATTGTAACCCCTTTAGGATATGCACATCTCCTCTTGGTATAGAAGCTTCATGTAAATTTTTTATTGAATTCCACCCAGTGGTTTGTAAGAAATAGGCTGGACAAAATATGGCTTACTTAATAAGTAAAAGGGCCATAACTCTGTAAAATAACATGCAATTGTAACCCCTTTAGGATATGCACATCTCCTCTTGGTATAGAAGCTTCATGTACAATTTTATTGAATTGCACCCAGTGGTTTGTAAGAAATAGGCCGGACAAAATATGGCTTACTTAACAAGAAAAAGTAACAAAGGGCAATAACTCTGTAATTATGTAAATTAGAGTTATGGTTCTTGTACACTGAACTTCCTCTGATTATGCTCTACCATTGTATGCAGTTTTATTAGATTCCATCTGTTAGTTATAAGTAATTCTCCGGACAAGAAAAAGTAACAAAGGGCAATAACTCTGTATTTAGATTAAATAGAGTTATGGTTTATGTACACTGCACTTCCTCTCAATGTGTTGTATCATCCTATAAAGTTTTATTAAATTCCAATAATTAGTTTTAAAGTTATGCTCCGGACAAGACTCTACGAATATGAAAAAGTAACAAAGGGCAATAACTCTGTAATTATGTAAAGTAGAGTTATGTTTCTTGTACACTGCACTTCCTCTGATTATGCTCTACCATTATATGTAGTTTTATTATATTCAAAGTTATTTTAAAGTTATGCTCCGGACAAGACTCTACAAATAAGAAAAAGTAACAAAGGGCAATTACTCTGTATTTAGATAAAATAGAGTTATGGATCCTGTACACCACACTTCCTCTCAATGTGTTGTATCATCCTATGAAGTTTCGTTCAGATCTTATGTTGCATTGTTAAGATATGGTCCGGACAAAATATGGCTTCCGACCGACCGACGGACTGACCAACCGACCGACACAGTGACTCCTATATACCCCCCCAAAACTTTGTTTTTTGGGGGTATAAAACACGAAACACTTTCAGTGTTAATCAGAATTATCTTTTCTAAAGTGTCCTCTTCAATCATTGATTCTCTGAATACTGCTGTCCTTATAACAATAGTATTTATTCTTTCCAATGACTATTATGCCAAGCTCTGTTTTCACACATTTACCAGCACTACATGAATATGCTCCGACAGTAGCTGTCAGATCCATCAAGTTTCTATTGTCTCTGCGTATGAAAGTTGTTTCCTTCCCTTCATGAAATCTAGAATGTTAGCACAAAAATCACCGGCTATAGTAAAACAACTCACAGCCATGATTTTATCACCCAGCAAAAACTAATTTAGAAATTTCTGAATTCTTAGTAATGTGTATATAAGTGGTCACTAAACGAGGTCCAATGTAGCCTGTGTAGGACAGGTTTGACTCATTATCGCATTCCATGATGGGAATTAACGCCTCTTCATCTTTTTCTGTATCGAGCTGTACAGGGACATTGAGTTCAATTGCCCGTCTTACAAGAGGTATTCTTGCTGGTGTTGTCTACTATTTAAAATAACCCATATCAGGGACAGGAAATTGGTTTTTCTTGCTTGGTCGAACACAAATTAAGTGGCCTGAATATACCTGAAATATAAATAAAAAACATAGCTAGAAACAAATGTTTGTCATTTTGGCACAAGTATAATAAGTTTCCTGTGTGATTACACAACGTTGAATCATATCTTACATAATCAGAAAAATATTAATATCTATCCATTGAAATACCACACTCATGTGAAGTTGGGAACAATTCACAAGCCCCTTGATCAGGCTTGATGGATTTTAATACATAAAGAATGTGACATGAGAGAAATTGTTGATTTACTTATCATATACTCAATTGTTGAAAATAAGTTTCAAATGTAAATAGATATATTACTAATAGACAATTTATAAAAAAGCTTGTCTCCCTCTCTCAATACTCCCTCGAAATAGCAATACACCAGTATTTACACTAGGATTTTGTTAACTGGATCAACCAGTTTAATAATAGCTTTTAATAGCACATGACCTAGTGTTCGGTTAGTTAGTTTAATATGAATACAGCCATGGTCTTTGTCAAAAAATACTTTTCATTTGGTTTTTGCTTCTTAATGTACTGCTGTAGACTCACGCGATAGCTAATTTAGCTATTTTGAACAATTGGTTAGCGGAATCTAGATTACTACCGCCTGTTCACGGACATTGACAAGGTACTTACTCGATGTTTTAATAAGCTTCTGGTGCATTTACCTTAACAATTTACTAAGGCTTTAACCGTTTCCCTCATGTAGACGCTTTCTGACGCCTCTGAAGCAGACAACTTTTGAAATCATAGTGGCAAATGGATAAATTGCTCATGATGAGCAATTTCTCCATTTGTCACAATGATTAAACTCTATTCAATATTCATACTATCATTTTGAGATTTTCCATCTTTCGGACTTGATATCTTCAAAGTCGCTGCAGCTTTATTGTATGTGGGATAGGGTAAATAAAAACAAACAACAGGCTGGGTATGCATTGTGAGCAATGACCATAATATGCATGTATCCGATTCTGAAAAATCTCAAGGCTTTAGTTAATAGGATATTTAAACCAGTACTAACCAGAATTATTTTTTTCTTTTTTGTTGTTGTCTTGTTTATACAAATGGATCCAATTAAACAAAGGGACACAACTTTGGTTAACTATAACAAGTCGGATTCGCTACACTGTGTATTTGCCACAGTACCAAGATTTAATTAAAATGTATCCCACTCTCTTTCACTATATCTTATTGCATAATTCCCAACTGTAATGTAAATGTAGTGTAGTGCAGGTTGTAAAAATAATCAGATGGTTGAAAATGAAAACGTGTTTGAATATTTGTCAGTTCGAAGAATTTGTTGTCCGACAGTCATGATTGAAGATTTTCGCGAAGACTGCCGATATCTCTACAATATAATGTTAGGCCTACTTACCAACACTTTAGACGATACATTGGAGTTGTTTCTATTTAAATATTTCACCAGATACGTCTCAAGTCGTCATTATTCGGGATACAGTAAAATGTAAGGCTTCAAACGGCAATTTTTCGTTGTGTCTGTAAAGCGCTTTACTGTAAATGGCGTGCGTCTAGATCACCTTGATTAGCACGGTACTACTCGGCTATTTTGACAAACTGGAATAAAATATTTCATTCTCAGTTCCACGCATTTTTCGCTTTTTCTTAAAATTGTTAGTTCACACGAAATTACGCAGTTCTTTTATTACCATTAAACAACGATTTAAAATAATTAATGATTGACTAGACGACAATATTTTTCAAACTGTGTTTATACGTCGCACCGGCCGCATTTTAAACATATCCAAAATGGCGGCCCCCATTGAATTTTTCGAGTTTCATTTCAGAAACCTTCATGGGTATTGAAAAAAAAAAAAAAAAAAATCTCACACCTCTTACCTATAAGCGAAAAAAACCATTCATGGTTTTTTTTCGTAATACTCATGGTAATCACTCTTTCGACGATGCTTAACAGTACATAGTTAGATTTAATGTGTTTATTTTGTATTTTCTCGTATTTCTGTTTAATCTCATCTGGGTACACTACTAAGTTCAATAAACTAAATAACACTCAAACATAGTAAACCATACATTTTGAAGAGTATTTCAGTGTAATTCAGTTTTTCTAGTAAACCCTCCCTGACATGAGTTGTTATTTCATATATAGTTTTATTAAACGAGTCAAGGAATGTGTTATTAAGCGAACCTTTGTCTTTCTTTATTCGTTTTCTATCAATATATAACTTTACTAGTCACGTGCATTGGTATGGGTAGGTCGTGGCCATCATCCCTCATACCTTACAATGAAAATGTTATTAGTAGTGTATATAAATTTGTTAATAAATGTGAATTGTTTAATACGCATTGGTAATAGACATACACTTTCTAAGGTTTGTCCATATGGAATTGTATTTAAAGCCGTTTTCAACATAATTATCAATTTATCAATCATATAAGGTATTTATGATCCCTGGGTAAACACACCAGTACTTCTTGCTAGGATACGTGTTTTGACAAAGGACACTCCACCGACAGTTAAATACACAACTTGATACGCTCATTGATTGTACTATTTTATCTGGATATAATCCATTATTATTTCCAAATAATCCACTTATACGCGAGTAATTATCTTATGTAAAACAACGAAATTACAATATAGGCAAATCAGGAGCGTGTTTGCAGATAGTGTAGATTCTGACAATCTTTACTGTTCATCTGTTACTACCGGAAACATTGTTGTGACTCTCCTGAGACATACAAACATTTTGTTCAAGGGTTTATTCTTATTTCTTTACACGCCTTGGTGGAGCAATACATTAACTGATTCGTGGAACTCCGTTTGCAAGTCTGAAAAGGAGTGGTTAAATTGTAAAGTTATGAAAAATACAGAATAGTGGTGTTTCTTGTAAAACACTTGTAGATATTAAATCATTATATACATCTGTTTCCTCTTGTGTTAGGGTTTATAATTTGTACGCCGGCTGTCTATCTAGGGGTTGTGAGTTCGAATCCGGGCTAGGCCAACTTTCTTTCTTACGTTTGACAAAAGTCATTGCGACATGCGTCATTCGTCTTCCACCAATGGGCTAAGTCTATGTGGAAAAGCAGCCAGTTGCTTGGGAAGATTGTTGTGTGGAGTACTGGTGTGCGAAAACCAGGAAACATATGAGTAGGTGAACTGGCCGCCGTGATATGACTGAGAAATTGTTAAAAACGGCGTTAAACCCCAATCAATCAATCAATCAATCATTTGTATACAAACTGGTTTCGTGTGAATTCTGTTTAAGACAAGGCTGTTCATTGTCACCATTGTTGTTTAACCTGTTTATTAATGACCTAACATCACGTATAAAATCTCTTGGTAAAGGAGTCAATATTGATAGTGAAAATGTTAGTAGTTTAATGTATGCTGATGATATTGTGTTAATTGCTGAAAATGAGGAAGATTTGCAGCATATGCTTAATGAGTTAAATAACTGGTGTAATGTTAACAGTATGACCATTAATCAAATACGAGTAACATTGTTCACTTTAGGCCATGTTCTAATTTAGTACCGAATGTTGTGTTTACTTGTGGTACTACTGTTTTAACATATATTGATAAACATGTATATTTTAGCATAACGCTAACTGAACATCTTGACGTTAATGTAACTGCAAACATAGTGGCTCAGAGCGCTGGTCGTGCTTTGGGTTTACTCATTGCTAAATGTAAAAGCCTGGGAGGAATGCCTTATACAGTATTTACTAAACTGTTTGATTCACTTGTTTGGTCTGTTATATCGTATGTAGCTGCAATTTGGGGTGTAAAGTCTTACTCATGCATAAATTCAATTCAGAATAGAGCTATGCGATTTTTCCTTGAAACGGGTAAAATACTTCGACCGCAGCTATTTAAGGTGATATAGGCTGGGCCCCTCCTTTTGTTAAACAGTGGAAGATCACACCAATGGGTACGCAGCATCCATACGCTTGATACCAGATTGAACAAGAGAATATTTGAATGGGCTAAACGTAGAGGAAATAACTATTGTAAGAACTGGGTTTTCACAGTCAAAAAACAATTTGATACTTTACAACTTAACACAATCTTTTATATGTATACTAACGTAAACAAATGTAAATTTATTGGTGTTGTATATGAAAAGATGATGTCTGTACATGTTGCGGAGTGGAAAGCAAACGTTAGTCGAACTAATGCTATACGTGGTAATGGACGTAGCAAATTGAGAACGTATTGTCTATATAAATTTGACTACGAGGTAGAAAGTTATTGTAAAATATCTCTACTAATTGCTCATAGATCAGCCTTTGCAAAGTTCTGATGCGGCGTAGCCCCTCTTAAAATTGAGACTGGTCGGTATGAGGGCTTAGTTGAGAATGACCGGCTTTGTCCGTTTTGTAGTAACGATAAAGAAGATGAATGTTATGTTATTTTGAAATGAGTTATGTTGATTTAATACTTAAGGCTGTAAGCCTAGACGCTAATTTTCAATACTTTGATGACTTTAATAAAATGAAATTTCTCTTTTCCAATTATGATTTGATAAGGCTATGTGCCAAATCCTGTTTTAAAATACTACAAGAACGTAAACATATTTTATATAAAAAATTATCTTAAAATGTGAAACAAACGTTTTTCAGGTCATGCCAGATCTGATTTGGTATGATAACTGATCTTTTAAGCCTTTTTTTAAAAAATGCTTTTCGATATATATAGAGGTGAATTTGAATTTATTTTTCACTTCACAGTTTAAAACATATTTTTAACACATTTTTAGGCCTAGAGTCAAGATTAGCGCCGGTTTCTCAACTTTTACTGTGTATATAATGATATACTATACTGCTTTTTAAAATATTATGCATAAAAAATCTGCGATAGATGTATTTACTTTTGCAATTAGTTTTATAGTTACAGTCTCTTGTAATTATAATATTGAATGGCTATGTACATTGTATGTGTTATTGAGATGTTTTATATGTGTGTTTGTACATAGATGAGACTTAAATAAAGATAATAATACACAGTAACATTTTGCCCAAGGATGTATTCGGCTTTCATTACAAACCGAATGCTAGGTCAGCACTAATCGAAAGATGTCTCTTGATTGGTCGATTCGACTACCATCCGTCGGAGTACCGGGTACGTGAGGACATTCTGAATTATCCCAAGACGCCGTGGATGCACACAGATGGGTTAAGCTAGTTTTATCACAAATAAGATGAGGTTGAATTTCCTTTAATATGACTCAGTCAACCTCTACCAAACAATAGAAGTCCCACGGCCATTGCCGCACTTTCACCAGATTGCATGGATGCTAAACATACCATTAGTCCTCACTTACCGCAATCAGATGCACTTCGACGCATCTGCAGTAGACAACTTTTGAAAGCATTCTGGCAAAAGGAAACATTGATCGAAATTTTATATTCAATAGTTTAGCGACATTCTGTGAAACCCAACTATAAGTCTTGTCTGGATCTGCACAATTCGCAATTCAGTTATACAAGCTTTCTTAAAACTTCAGTAAAGCAGAAAACATTTGAACCGTCCTGCGAGAAAACCAACATTATGGCCTCGGCGCAATCCGATCCTTTCAATCTCAGGGGGATACAGGTGTACAGTAATGATTCCTGAATCAGAAAATCCACAGGAGGCGAAAAGTGTATGTCTGGGTAAGCCTCCACAGTATGCTTAGGCTGATCAGGGTCGATACTTTACGCATAATTCACAATATTAGTTTTCTCGCTGGGCATTATCCCTAGATGGCTTACCAGTGCAAGGCCAGGAAATATATCCTGCTCATAAGCACTTAACCTCGTTAAAACTCGCCCGCCCGCTAATATATGTTCAGAAAAGTATATTGGTCTGATTTTAGTGAAATTTTAAAGCACTCAATCTCACATTCTTATTTAATGATGAATAGGGCTATTTAGAATATTGTCCTAACAATAGACCTTTGTTAAAATGTGTTTAACGTGTCATACGAATACTCTCGATATTTACTTTCACAGTTAAATTTATCGATACACAAAGGTTCAGAATGAAGATTTGATTTATATATTCATATAAACGACGTGAATTTGATGTGAATAAATATTATTTATACGAAATTCCTTTCACCCAAACGGACAATTAAATGTGCATATATGTATAAATTGTCTTTACTTTCAATTAGGCGTCCTTATGTTTCTGTATTCAGTGACGACTCTGCTGAGCACATGCATCACCGCAGTCTCACCATAACCTTCCGTCCGTGTGCATGTTACATTGACGTGTTTGTCACTTTAGACATAAACTTGAACAGAAGCCGCGTTGAGGCAGGTGTTTGGGAATTGTTTCCTGAGCAAATAATATAAATGTTGCGTCTATTGTCTGTTTATGTTAGACGAAAGTTGATGCGACAAACCTTAATCGTTCTTTACTTATGGGCTAATAGTGTATATGGAGAAGCAATAAAACCAGGATACACATACATGGAAGATGAACTGACCACCGTGATATGACTCAAAAGTTGTTGAAAACTCCGTTAAACTTAAATAAGACAATCATATTGTGTTTGTTAACATTACGTGTGTCTATTTGGGACACTGTTTAGTGAATAACTGAACAAAGATAAAGTATCTAAAATCATTAATTGTGTTCTCATTTACGGAAAAATCCACTTTAAGTGGAATGGTCTGTTCTGCTGTCAACCGCTAACATAACAAACAGTACTTTTAATTCAAGGTATAACAATAAAGCAATCTAAAATCAACTTTCAACGATTCATTTCACATGAAAATACTCATCGTACAAACTTGAGTTAATTCCTTGTTCTATTTTCGTTGTTAACAATAATAGGAGTTATACTTAAGAATCTCGTAGAAATTGAGTCCTTATTTAGTATTTTATCAATAAATGCGAAACACACATTATGTAAAGTAAAACATGTTTAAATCAGTCACGTTTAAATAACTTAAACGCAATGAGTCGTTACGAAAATCTATAAAGTACAACTTCAATGTTCGATTGCCTGTACATATCTCAAGTTATTATGTTTAAAGTAGCAGATAAAGATAAAGGGGCTTTAAACCATGATAAGTGTTGTGTATTTAAGGATGGGTTTAATGACACTAGAAAACAATGCTAGTTCAAAGCTTGTGTAAGTTTACAGTTATTATGTTTAGATGACAGATAAAGGGGCTTTTAACTAGGTTTAGTGTTGTGTATTTAAGGACAGGTTTAACATCATGAGAAAACAATGATAGTGAAGAATCATTCGATTAATTAGCATCTATGAATTGCATCAGCTACAATATAGACAACAAGAGCTGTCAAAGAGCAGCGTGCTCATATTTGTTGTGCTTGCCAAGCAGGTTTTCGGAAATCACATGGGAGGGGGGTTATTATTAGATTTTTTTTTTTTTAAATGTCTTGAACATATTACAATTGCGTTTGTTTAATCAAAGTACTGATAGTACTGAAGGTAGAATTGCGATTTTTTTTTTTTAATAAACTTTTAATCAAAATGTCTCAGCGTTGTCTTCTTCAGCAGTTTGACAGAAACAAAGCCTAAATCTGATATTGTGTCAATGTGTTATTTGTCAACTCTATCCCATAAGTTTTTCCTGTGATTTGATGCTGCTAACTCTCATAAAAAAGCACGGAAAGGGACAACTATACTTTCACAACTTTGATTAAATATATTTTCAATTAAATTGTAAAAAATATTTTTCTTGTTTTTTGAAAGTTTTGTCATTATTATTTAAGACGGACATTATATACTAGAATAGCCAACTGACTATCATTTTAAAAAAATGTTTCTTATTTAACCTTTCCCATCTGCAAACGTAATTTTGAAAACATTGATGCAGAAGAAGAAATTGCTCATGACAAGCAATTTCTTCTTTTGCAACAATGTTTTCAAATTTATTCAATGATTACACTTCCAATAATGGTGATTTTCTGTATCTTTGATCAGATTTTTTTTTAATTCGTCTGCTGCAGAGTTTTTATATTTGTGGGGTGGGTTGTGATTTGTTAAAGGGCAAGCAGGATTGGGAATTGAGTGTTGCACTTATCCTAATGAAACTCGCCTGCCTGTGCATGTTTTAGCTTAACTTAACTGTTTAATATTCTTTCCATCACCAACTCAGTCATCTGTTAGTAATCAACTCTATGAACGAAATAATCGCGTCAAAATCTTGAATTGCGTCAAAATCATAACGAACAAACTGTCAACATCAAATGTTGAACTGCGAAATACAAATTTAGACTAAAAGGATGAATCAGTTATGTTGTAACAACCAATATCCGCGGGTCATTTACCTGATTTTTGCCGAAAGAAATGATCGATTTCTTGCAAGATTTATTCGTTCCTTATTCATTCTCCCTATTATAATCAAAGTATTCTAAACGCTTTATAAACAAGCGTTTAGAACTCGGAATCCATCCTCTAACACTATCGACTCATTACATTCATGTATGGTGAGTGTAATGAACGACAACTCTGCGAAGAAGATTGCTCGCAATCGTCGTAATTTAAAGCGCTCAAATGATTTGATGAAATCTTTTTCTTAGAAGTCGGAAATTCAGACGCGGACCTTGTCGAAAGCACCTATCCAAAATGCAAAAATCATCGTTAACCGTTGACTTATTGTCGATTGAACTCATGTTTTTGCGGAAACCTGCTTGTGGTATATATATGTGAAAGGAAAATGACCTTACCTTTTGAAAGCGAATGCATAACTAAAACGACTTTGATGGGCTTCGTTACTAGAAACGAGCACATGTTCTACACGCAACTTTTTCGAAGGAATAGATGGATTGAGAGAAAGAGAATGAAAAGGCTAAGCAATGCATACTATCATTATGAATAAGGACATGAACGAATATGTATGGACTAGCGCCTACAATTTTGTACTAGCCCGATCCTGTATTCCAATGATGTTTACACATTAAGAGACTTTGTAATTTTATTTGGATACCTAGAATAAGTGAATTTATTTTATTTCCAGGGCCACCAAAGATAATGAATATTCATAAATTCTGCTCTTTTTTTTAAATAGGTCTGAAAAACAAACCCATCTTAAACATGGCTTTTAACTGCGTTACAGCTGATTTTCGCATCAAAATAGAACGTATATGAAAAGCCAAATGCAAGTCTAGCAAAACGCTTATTATGTTTATAATCCGGTTAACCGTATGCATATTCATGAATTCTATTCTGATAAACAAACCCTGTCTTTATCATGACGTTGAACTACATGTTAAAGAAGGTTTCGCATCATATAGAGCTTGTATCGAAAATCCACATGCGAGTCAAGCAGAACGTACGTTTACGTGCGGTACTATACGCGCAGTAAAATATGTTTAAAGAGGTTATGCCATTCGCATTAAAAGTCCATTGATTACGTTCTCAACAAAATCAAACAAACGGCTCTTCGTTGAAGAAAGGGTTCAAACTTGATACGAGGCGTTCTCTGATTTTAGGTTGATTTGCTTAAGAATATTCCAAGACAATATACATTCAAATATGATAATTACAATAATACTTGTTATTTTAAATGACAGGCTTGAATAATTGTATATTTTGTTTCTTAATTACTCCATGTTTGCTTTTGTAAGTATTCGTTAATTAGTCAAATAAATTTGCACTATTTGGCGGTGAACGGCATATACATCACGTGACTTCAAAATCCAACATGTAAACTATGGCAAAGCCGCGCATGCGCAGCTCTACCAAAAACACTAAGTTATGACACATCTGAAATGAAATAAATATTTCGATGTTTTAAGTATGTGCAGTTTCTTTATTTTGACTGGCATTTACGTTTTTGTGTTTTATTTACGAAGACAAAACAGTCCCTATTAGCTAGACTGGGATACTTTATTTTCATAAACTATGTAATCAAAAGGCGATAACTACAAACCTTTACGTCGCACAGTCAAATTTGTTTAGATACGCGCACATGCTTGCAGAGACTATCGATATGAAAATCACGTTGAATTCTCCTTTTAATAGATCAGTATCAACATAAACTAGTAACAGAAACAAAAATAAGAAATATTTTGTGAAAATATGTCTCAAATATAAGCCTGTTTATCGGTCGTGAACGTCGAAACGCCTTTTCCAGTTCGTGACCTAGTTTCATATTGCCAAAATGTAAACAAAGCGAAGTAACCGGAAGTAAAATGTAAACTTAGAAAAGTGACTTGTTTATGCAGACAAAAAATGTCGCAAGACAAATTGATATCTTAACGAAACGAGTGCATGTGTCGAATGTAGGAGAAAGAAAGATACTATAGAAATGCTTTTTTCTCTCGAATGCAGTGGAATAAAACATGCACTAAAGCTTTGCCTGACTTTGTATTCACTTTCTTCGATGTCTGACATCTTGAAACGAGGGTCAACATTTCGAAAGAATGCTCAAACACCTTATTACAGATAGTCTATCATAGATAGCTAATATTACACACTTAAATGATTAAATATATGTGATATTAAATGTTTATTTGGCTTGAAACAAATTAAGAGAAGAACAAACTCTGATAAACAATAGATTTAGAAATAAAGAAAATCTGCTCTTTCGCACCCAATTAATTTCATACTTGCCACCTATTAAATAGTAATGGGACTCGCAACTGGCATTTCTCTTGCGCCAAACATATATTGTATGCATCAACGATTTAGATAAACAATTTAGCTGATATGTTGTTTCAAGTGTGGTCTACGTTTTAAACATATGATGATAATTTTTAACATCTGTGAAATATTTATTATAATTATTATTAAAAAGGAGGAAGTTCATGTCTTCAGCAATTTAACCGTTTTCTCAATGTTTTAAGCGTTTAAAGGTTTTCATTGTTGCTTCAGACATGGAAAGGGTTTAATAGCTTTTTATTGCATGTAGATTTAAATCCCAAAATGTATTAATTTGTTGGGGTTTTATTGACAAATACAAAACATCCAAAATCCTGAACACAAGAAATCCTGAAATGTGTAGATCTATGTGGAATTTCAAAAATCCTGGAATTAGTCCTTATGAAAACATTATGTGTATGTTTAGACTAATGAAAGTCAAGAATACATGTGTGTTAAACAATACATCAATGCAGTCTTTTCCGGCGACATTGATGCCTTGCATCAACTTTCTCTTGTTATACTATTTATAAGCAAAGTACTTTATAAGTCGTTAAAGGGTCATACTACTTATAAAACATTCACTGAATTATTCAGTCTTGACTGTTAGTGGAGGTAATTATGGTAAAAAGATAGTGTAAGTGTTTAAGCTATATCTCTAATTGTTTTTGAAAAAACAAAGATTTGGTAACAAAAATTCTAAATGGCAAAAAGTGCTATAATTCTTTAAAAAAATTTGAAAGAGTTATGTACTCTTGTCTGTTGATGGAGGGAATGATGATTAATAAGTATTGTAAGTGTATAACCTATATCTCTAATGGTTTTAAAAAAAAGGTGGGGTGGTACGAAAGACTTAACCACATTTCTAAGTCGAAAAAGGGCAATCATTCTTACAAACACCTTGACAAAACTAAGTAGTCTTGATGTAATAATGATAGTGATCAAGTGTTGTAAGTTTCAAAGCAATATCTCTAATTCTTTTGAAAAAAGGTGAATTGGTACTAAAAACTTGACAGAGTTATGTTCTCTTGTCTGTTGATGGAAGTAGTGATGGTGAACAAGTGTTGTAAGTTTCAAAACAATATCTCTAATTTATTTATTTATTCTAAGTCTAAAAAGGGCCGTAATTCTTAAAAGAACCTTGACAGATGTCTGTACTCTTGTCTGTCGATGGAGGTAATGACGGTAGACAAGTGTTGTAAGTTTCAAAACAATATCTGTAATGGTTTTGAAAAAAACCTGAATTGGTACAAAAAACTGAACCGAAAGTCTAAGTCGGAGAAAGGTCATAATTCTTACAAAAATATTGACAGAGTTATGTTCTCTTGCCTGTTGATGGAGGTAATGACGGTGAATAATTGTTGTAAGTTTTAGAGCAATATCTGTAATGGTTTTGACAAAAAAGTAAATTTGTACAAAAAACTTAACCAAGGTGTGACACCAACGCAGACGCAGACGCAGACGCCGACGCTAACGCTGACGCCATGGGGAGTAGTAAAGCTAGACTTTTCTTCGAAAAGTCGAGCTAAAAACGGCACGGTTAAATTGGTGACATTTTTAAACAATATAAATTTACCGGTAGTCATCATTTTAAATATCTTTCGACATATTATTCTTTTTCTCTGTCTCAAATTGAATTTTATATCGTCATCTTAATTGGACCACTTGGTCTTGATCAAGATTTAAATACCAGATTAGAGGACACATAACTTTCCGTTGTTTCGTAAAAGCTTGATCAAGACCAAGTGGTCGAAAATTTGATAATTAAATAGTTTTAATGATATAAAGTATCATACTTTTTATGTAAGCATTGCTATAAGTATTATTACCACAATGGCTATCTGTCCAAAAGTGGCATAAGTTGCAATTTTTTTAATCATCTAAACAAAAATAAAGTTTACCTGTGTGAATTGGCAGAACCATTCAATTCAATAACGTTATTGATACGTATGATAGTTTGAACTTAATCAACATAAAATTTAGACAACTTGGTCTTTATCAAGATTTAAATACCAGAAAAGACGACACTTAATTTTACGTTGTTTTTTAAATCTTGATAAAGACCAAGTGGTCAAAAATTTGACTAGAAAATGGTACTTTAACGCTCAAAATCAAACAATTAAATTTTAAAACACATTTAAATTGTAAGTATTTTCATCAATGACCGTCTATCCTTAAACTCATAATAAATATATTTATATTTACATTTCTGTACTCTTGTAGGTAAACCCTAATCACGAAATAGTGATATGTGTTAATCTCTAGAAGTCGACGTATCGGAGCATATTGAGATTATAAATCTTAAAACTAAACATTGCTGACCAGTCTATTGTAAAGCTGTTGACAAATTCACAAATTATTACAATATTTCTCTAATGGATTTAATTGGATCAACAAGTTAAAAGTAACATATTTTACGTTATAAAGGCATTGTGTAGTAAATGAGCATGTTTTACGTTATAAAGGCACTGTAGTAAATGTACATTGTATATGTTTTACGTTATAAAATGCACTGTAGTAAATGAACATGTTTTACGTTATAAAGGCACTTTAGTAAATGAATATGTTTGACGTTATAAAGGCACTGTTGTAAATGAACATGTTTTACGTTATAAAGGCACTGTAGTAAAATGAACATGGTTTACGTTATAAAGGCACTGTAGTAAAATGAACATGTTTTACGTTATAAAGGCACTGTAGTAAATGGTTTTGGTTTACATTATAAAGGCACTGTAGTAAATGTTTTACGTTTAAAAGGTATTGTAAATGTTTTACGTTTGAAAAGCATTGTAGTTAATGTTTTACGTTATAAAGGCACTGTCGTAAATATGTTACGTAATAAAGGCTCTGTATTTAATGTTTTACGTTGTAAAGGCACTGTAGTAAATAAACATGGTTTACGTTATAAAGGCACTGTAGTAAACAAACATGTTTAACGTTATAAAGGCACTGTAGTAAATAAAGATGGGTTACGTTATAAAGGCACTATAGTAAATGGTTTACGGTATAACGGCACTGTAGTAAACAAACATGTTTTACACTATAATTGATTGATTGATTGATTGATTGATTGTGGTCTAACGACGTTTTTAACAATTTATCAGTTATATCATGGCGGCCAGTTCACCCAATTATATATTTCCTGGTTTTCTCACACCAGTACTTCACACAACAATCTTTCAAAGCAACGGGCTGCTTTTACACATATACTTAGCCCATTGATGGAAGACGAATGACGCATGTCGCATCGACTTTAGTCAATCGTCACTGTAAAGGCACTGTAGTAAATGTTTTGCGTTATAAATGCAGTGTAGTAAATGTTTTACGGTATAACGTTAATGTAGTAAATAAACATGTTTTACGTTATAAAGGCACTGTAGTAAATAAACATATTTTACGTTATAAAGGCACAGGAGTAAATGTTTTACGTTATAAAGGCCCTGTAGTTAATAAACCTGTTTTACGTGATAAAGGCACTGTAGTAAATAAACCTGTTTTACGTTATAAAGGCACTGTAGTAAATAAACCTGTTTTACGTTATAATAATAATAATAATAATAATAATAATAAAATCTTTATTTAACGAAGGTTGCACATTAAGTAATATAACAAATGAATTGCATATGACTTATCTGCCATGTGGCCTTCAAATAGAAACTACATTTCAATTTGAATAAGGTGAATGTTAGTATGATACTATGATACAATGTACTTAAGATGGTGAATGATAGATGAGAACATGAAATGATAAAACAGTAGGCAGACACAAATGAACTGTTATGTTTGCTTTTATGCAAATATAAACATTGATATTCAACATGTTATTGAATTAAGTTGTTATTGGGATAGGGTCTTATTTTTCTTGTAGTAAGTGATATTTCACTCTATTTTTGAAAGTTTTATTGTTGCTGATATTGCGAATTTCCAATGGTAATTCATTCCAAACACGCATTCCATAGAAGGTAAATGTATTGTTGCCGTAGTTAGTGCGAGGTATATAGGGTAGAGTAAGATCATTGTTTGTTTGTGATCTCAGAGTATACGATTGGTTTTTAGATATTGTTATTACATCATTCATATAGGACGGCGTCATGTTGTTAATTGTTTTATGAATGAGAACCGCAGCATGGTAACGACATCTTTTGTCAAAATTAAGCCAACCCATTGATTGTAGAATACACTCGGAATTTGATCTTTTGGCTTGGTTTAGAACCAGTCTTGCGGCTCGTTTTTGAAGCTTAATAATTTTTATTGCGTTTTTTCTTTGACAAGTACCCCAAATATGGCAACAATAATCAAGCAGTGGTACAATGTAGGCATTGTAGAACATCGTTTTCATGTCAAAAGTGACGAGGTAAGATATTCGTTTAAGCAATGAAATTTTGGTGTTAATATTTTTACTGACTTTCGTCACTTGAGTGTTCCACGAGAGTGTTTGGTCAATATAAATCCCTAATATTTTTTGTTCAGTTACATTGTTTAAAGCTACATTATCTATTGTCAATTTAAGTTTACTTGAAGATTTTATTTTGTTGGCTGTTCCAATAAGCATACATTTCGTTTTCGAGGGATTGATCGCCATGTTGTTAACTTTACACCAATTTCCAATATTGCTCAGTTTTGTTTGCAGCGTGATTTGAATGTCAGATACACTTTTGCCTGATTGATACAATGTTGCGTCGTCGGCATACATATCAATGTTATTGTTTTCACACTCGTAAACAATGTCGTTTATATAAATTAAAAATAGCAGCGGTCCGAGGATCGATCCTTGAGGCACGCCAGATTGTATAAGGAGTTCATCAGATCTGTTGTTTTCTACTACGACACTTTGTTTTCGATTTTTTAAGTAAGAATTAAAAAGTCTTAATGCTGATTCATTAAAATGATAAAGTTTAAGTTTGTGGAGTAAAATTGTATGATCAACTAAATCAAAGGCTTTACGGAGGTCCAGGTACACACTGCCGATGAGTTTTCCTTCGTCTATATCTTTCATCCAAGAATCTATTAACCTTGTCAGTGCTGTAACACAAGAATGGTCTTTTCGGAAACCGGACTGATATTTGTGTATTATATCAGTTTTTTTAAAATATTCATGCATATGATTAGCAATGTGTCTTTCAAAGATTTTTGACAATGTTGGCAATATGGAAATAGGCCGATAGTTTGCCGGGTCTTCACGAGTACCAGATTTAAAGAGAGGAATAACTTTCGCTTGTTTTAATTTATCAGGAAAAGTCCCACTTGCAATACTGTTATTAATGATTGACGTTATACTCGAAATCACTGTATCACCGCAATACTTAATTATTTTTGGACTTATTCCATCAATTCCTGTTGATTTATTAATGTTCAACTTGTTAATTATTAATTTAACTTCATGTGTCGAAATAAATGGAATTTCAAAAATATTGTTTGCAAGTTTTTCGTCAAGCTTTTTTTGTAATTTTACAAATGTGTTTGGTGAAAAATCGGTTAATTTAACTAAGGATGAAATATTCACAAAATATGTATTCAATTCATTAATAATGCGCAAGTCTGTTGTTAGAATTTCAGAGTTTTTCTTTAACGTACGCGGAAGCTGAACAGTTCTAGATTGGTTTAAATTTGAAATATATTTAAGATTTTTCCATAAGTATTTGACGTCTTTATTCTCCTGAATTGCTTTGTTGAAAAAAATTCTTTTATGTCTTTTTATTGTAGCCGTTACCTTATTTCTAAGTATTTTATACTGTTCAAAGTTACCATCCTGATGGAATTTATTGCGTTGAAAAATCATGGACTTATTTTCATCACAAAACCAACCTGGTTGTGTGTCATATTTAATTCGCTTAGTTTTCACTGGTGCTATATCAGATAATACTGTATTAAGTATGTGGTAAAGCAAATTCAGCGCCTCATTTGGATCGCTCAATATCTCAACAGTATGTATTGACAATTGGAGAATTCTTTCTTTGAATACGCTTATATCAAACTGTTTAAAAGATCTGTACTGCATATACTTATGCAAACTTTTTGAAAGCGACATGGTGCTCGTATGTGTAAAACTTATCGGATAATGATCGCTAAGCGACAGCGGTGAAACAAATACTTCATTTATGTTAGTGACGTAACATGATGGTGTATACATATGATCTATTATTTTTTCTGAGTATTTAGTTACACGTGTTGAAGATTCAACAAGTTGCACGAAATCAAATTTTGAAACTAAGTCGACCCATTTAGTGTTATTAAAGTGTTTATCCGTATTTGCAGATAAATAATTAATATTAAAATCGCCAAGTATGTAATATTCCGACCGCGATAAATCGACTCTATCTAGTTGCGCTTCGTATAAATCGATCCAAGTCTGTCCTGCGTTAGGAGGTCGATAAACAAAGTTTAATAAAAACGCTTTACTGTTTGTGTTATTAATCTGAATCCACACGGATTCTATATCATCGTTTTCATATTCTAGACAACGCTTGTACGATAATTTATTTGACATATAAACAATGATACCGCCACCCTTTTTCTTACCGACACGATCTTTTCGTTCAAACGTAAAATAATTAATTTTCAAACAGTTGTCATCGATGTTTTCATGCAAAAACGTTTCGCATAAACCTAGTATATCCGGGGAATTCACGTTAGATAGCATTAATTTAATTTCGTCAAGTTTGGGCATTAAATGACAAATATTCAGATTAGAAATATGAGTACCTTTCTTACTGTATTTAAATGAAGTATTACTATAACAAGTGCTGTGACTGATTGCTGAATCATTTAAGGTCATACTAGGTGGTTGTTGGTGTGTTTTATTTACGAGATCGGTAGAATACGTTTCATGTAAAGGCGTTGTTTTTTCATCACAGTTAATTTTTGTTCTGAGGGCTAGAGTAACATCCTTAGGTCTATGTATGAAATTGCAATTATTCAAAGTACTGCAATGATCTTGTTCTTCACCCGTTATACATACACAGTTTACCTCGTTACACTCAGTACATATATTTTGTAGTGTCCTATATAGATTTACGTTTAAATAGTGCGTGTGTCTGCCGGTTTCGTCCTATTGTCTGTATGCGTTCCCGTAAAGGCACTGTAGTAAATAAACATGTTTTACGTTATAAAGGCACTGTAGTAAATAAACGTAATTTACGTTATAAAGGCACTGTAGTAAATGACTTACGTTATAAAGGCACAGTAGTAAATAAACATGTTTGACGTTATAAAGGCGATATAGTAAATGTTTTGCGTTATAAAGGCACTAAAGTAAATGTTTTACGGTATAACGGCACCGTAGTAAACAAACATGTTTTACAATATAATTGATTGATTGATTGGGGTTTAACGCCGTTTTTAACAATTTATCAGTTATATCATGGCGGCCAGTTCACCTACTCATGCATTTCCTGGTTTTCTCACACCAGTACTTCACACAACAATCTTCCAAAGCAACGGGCTGCTTTTCAACATAGACTTAGCCCATTGGTGGAAGACGAATGACGCATGGCGCATCGACTTTTGTTAATCGTCGGAAAGAAAGTGCCGAGCCGGGATTCGAACTCACAACCCTTGGATTGTAAGCCCACGTCGCAACTGACTGAGCAACCGGGGCTCGGCTTTTTACGCTATAAAGGCACTGCAGTAAATAAAAATGTTTTATGTCATAAAGGCACAGTAGTAAATAAACATGTTTTACGTTATAATGGCACTGTAGTAAATGTTTTACGTTATAAATGCACTGTAGTAAATAAACATGTTTTACGTTATAAAGGCTCTGTAGTAAATAAACATGTTTTACGTTATAAAGGCACTGTAGTAAATAAACATGTTTTACGTTATAAAGGCTCTGTAGTAAATGTTTTACGTTATAAAGGCACTGTAGTAAATAAACATGTTTTACGTTATAAAGGCACTGTAGTAAATAAACATGTTTTACGTTATAAAGGCACTGTAGTAAATGTTCTACGTTATAGAGGCACTGTAGTAAATAAACATGTTTTACGTTATAAAGGCACTGTAGTAAATAAACATGTTTTACGTTATAAAGGCACTGTAGTAAATAAACATGTTTTACGTCATAAAGGCACTGTAGTAAATGAATATCATTCAGATTTAACACTTTCCGACATATATCATATTTGCAGCAGACGACTTTGAAAACATCAACATCGAAATATGGAAAATCTCTATTAACAAAAGCTTAGTTAATGAAAAGCGTTTAAAACATTGTGGAAAATGGAGAACTTTTCAAACAAAGGCTCAAGAGAGCGTATTTATTTTGGAAAGAGCTTAAGAAGCCTTGGTGTAATCAGAGACATATAAAGACGTGTATATGTCTCTGGAGCAATTTTCTATTTGGTTACACTCCCAAAGCATTGTATCAAAACATCGACGGAGATAATATCGTCATAAACGAGTCTAAAATAAGTGAAAATAGGCCACCTAGCATGTAGTTCACCAACTGTTCACGAACGTGACACATAATTACGCCACAAGCACTCACTCGAACACTTCCCAAATTGCGTGCAATGGCGTAAAACAGTTAACGTACAAGCGTCAACCTAGCATAAACATAATAGGCGAAAGGATTTAGTCAAACAATATCAATATTAATCGGACGATTAAATGTCATACATCGGACAAGTTTGATCTAGCCAATCAAAACATGATTTGAACAATCTATGATAGAATTATTGGCAAAGCAACATGATAATGTTTTTTATACAGGATTTAATTGGGGACAGGTCAACTTAAAACGTATATAATATTACAAAGGCAATTGAAAAAACATGAATGCCCCGTCAAGTAAAAATGATCTGTCCTGTATCTCTGTATCGGTATAACATACGGTTCATGGAAGCGCCATCAATTGGGCTGTTTTTCCCGATTTTTTTTTGTCAGAATTAACATTCACTCTTTCCACATGCAGACGTTTTCTGAATATGAACATTATCAAAAGCATTTAGATGACCGGCTTCAAAAGAAAATCAATCCCAATGTATGTTTTATTTCATACTTCGTAAGCTTTCCCATATACAATAAATCTGCAATAGGCAACTTTAAAAACGTCGAAGCGAAAAGAATGGAAAACTTCTGAGAACGAAAGTATAATAATTAAATAGAGTTCAAAAACTTGTGTCAAAATGAGCCATTTCTCCACAATGTTTAAAACATTAATAAACAAAACAATACAGTTTCATTTATAGCGAATGTCACTGTTTTTGCCTAGATGTTTTCAATGTTGTCTGCTGCAGATTTGTGGAATGTGGGAAAGGGTAAATGGAAACGACTTCCGCCAAGCGCTTAATGGTCGTGGGTCATCACCGTAATGCGTTCAAATGTAGAAATATTGTAATAAATCAGTCGAACTACGTATTAAGTTATTTGGCTAGAAGTTCCATTTAATTGGCCGAGCCCCGGTAGTGTAGTCGGTAGCGACGCGGGCCGTCAATCCAGGGTTGAGAGTTCGAATCCCGGCTCAGCCAACTTTCTTTCCGAGGATTAACAAAAGTCAATGCGACATGCTTCATTCCACTTCCAGCAATGGAAAAGCAGCCAGTTGCTGGGAAGATTGTTGCGTGGAGTACTGGTGTGAGAAGACCATGAAATGCATGAGAAGGTTAACTGGCCGCCGTGATATAACTGAGAAATTGTTAAAAACGGCGTTAAACCCCAATCAATCAATCCATTTAATTGCTTAATTACCTCATTCATTCATTTATACATTCATTCATACGTTCGTTCGACCGTCCGTTCATTCATTCATTCACTCACTCATTCAATCATTATATTTCGTTTAGTTTGTTCACTTCAATGTTTATTTGAGACAGAAGTTCCATTTAATTGCTTAATTACCTGTTTATTCATTCATTCATTCATTCATTCATTCATTCATTCAGACACTGTATGATGGATTTTCTTTACCCTTCGTTTCTGTAAAGAGCTCCAGTCATGCGACCAGTTATTTGTAAGATACTTTTCATTACTATTTTCTTGTTTTTCAATTGTTCAGTTCGAGCAGGCGGTCACGATTCTTTTGACTGATTGATTGATTGATTTATTTATTTATTTTTTATTTATTTATTTATTTATTGGTTGATCGATTGATTGATTGATTGATTGATTGATTGATTGATTGATTGATTGATTGATTGATTGGGGTTTAACGCCAATTTCAGCAATCTTTCAGTCATAACACGGCGGCTAGTTCACCTACTGATATGTTACCTGGTTTGCTCACACCAGTACTCCACACAACATACTTTCCCAGCAACTGGCTGCTTTTCCACATATACCGTTAGCCCATTGGTAAAAGGCGAATGACGCTTGTCACGGTGACTTTTGTCAAACGTCGGAAAGAATGTTGGCCGAGCTGGGGTTCGAACTCGCAACCCTGGAATGACAGCCCACGTCACTACAGAGGTGCTCGACGATACTTATTAGACTGTGTGTATCATCAGACGCGCCTGGGCCTTCACTGCTCGTAAGTATAGCAAGACCGCAAATCGCCAGATAAACAGATAAAAGCTTTTATAAATCAATCACGCTCGATGTCTGTTTCCTGGAGACCTAACCGATACTCGCGACGTTGATGTGCAAAAATACCAAAGGCAAAACCCGCTCATCACGGCATTCGAACCTTGGACCTTTGATACGTGATGTCGACGCTCTACCTCTGCACCACTGTCTGCCACAACAGTCTTAATTGTTAACATGTACATCGGCCTACATTCACATCAAGTACATTGTATTATATATACAGCGTCACGCAAAAAAAGAGAGCGTTTAGTATTTAAAATTCTTTTATTTTTGTTTTGCAGCATATTCAACGGTGTTTCAGAATAATCACATATTCTTGATTCACGGGTGACTAACTAGTCCTAGCCTAGAAAATGTGCCTTGCCCATGTGCATTCCCCCATAACTGAAGACACGCGGCCTAAAATCCACTACGTTAACCCCTTGACCATGGTTAGATAATTGATTGATTGATTGTTTGGTTTTTTACGCCACTTTCCATATTTGTTTAAGTTATATCACGGCGTTTCCTAGGTAACATTACTACTGTTCGTTTTATCCTGACAAAATGCTACGAGCAGTGTATGAACGAGTACAGTCATGTGTTCGTTCTAACGGAAGTTGTTCTGAATTTTTCAACAGTTATTCGGGCGTCAAACAAGGCGAGCCGTTGTCGCCTTTTTTGTTCATTTTATTTATAAATGACATGTACGGGAATCTTGTAGTACAAGAAAATGATTCATTTACCATAGATGTACTGAAAATATTTAACCTGTTATTTGCAGACGATACTGTATTGCTAGCTTATACCAGTGGTGGATTACAGAGTTTATTGAACCAACTGAATAACTATTGTGTTAAATGGGTCATTACAGTTAATACCGATAAAACTATTGTAATGGTTTTTAAACAGAGACACCATCCGGTAAATGTTAGTCTTTATTATAATAATGAAATTTTAAAGAATGTAACTAGATTGTCCTGTTTGGGAGTAAACCTCTCTAGTAATGGTAGTTTTTATCAAACCCAGAGAACATTGTCTGACCAAGCACGAAAAGCGATGTTTTCCTTATACTCACTTTTTGATAAGGTTAATTTCGATATCAGGGATAAAATTAAGTTATTTAATAGCATGGTTAATCCTATATTGAGCTATGGATCAGAGGTATACGGATTTCACAAATCTCCTGACGTAGAAAAGGTTCACTTGAAATTCATGAAGAATATTATGGGCTTAAATCGCAATGTAACGAATGCTTGTATCTATGGTGAACTTGGAAGATTCCCTCTGTTTGTTACTAGACAAATCAGAATGATCAAATATTGGTATAAGCTTGGCAAAACTCCGGATTCCCTGATGTATAAACTTATGTATAATTGTAATAACATTGGCTCAAACAATTGTAATACATGGTCTGTTAATGTGAAACAATTGTTATGTGACTTAGGATTTCAATTTTTATGGAACAGTACTGCTGTAAATGATGGTCATATCGCCGCTATAACACAACGAATATATGATCAATATTTACAGCATTATCACAATGGCTTTGAAACGTCTAGCAAACTTGATACATTTTCACTAATAAAAATTGATATTGCATTGGAACCATATATGGTATATGTATCGAACTTCAGATATAGACAGGCATTAAGTAAACTGCGATGTTCAAGCCATTCTTTAGAGATCGAAACCGGTCGACATAACAACACACTACGTACCAGTAGAATATGTAGAAAATGCACAATGAATGTTTTGGAAAATGAATATCACTTTATTCTAGTTTGTCCCTATTATCGAAAATTACGAAATAATATTCTACCTAAATACTATTGTAAATGGCCAACTAGGCAAACGTTGGTACAGCTGCTTAAATGTCAATCTACAATAGTTATGAGCAAGTTGGCTAAATTTACATACACGGCTTTCATTTATCGCCAGAAAGAAAATGTCAATTCTGTATAACATTCCTATCTATATTGTTAAAATTTATTATATTTTTCTCATGTTATATAATATATATATTGCTGTCCGCCTGTAAGGACTATAAAACATTTGTAATGTCTTTCGTCGATAAAAACTTTTGACTTGACTTGACTTGTCTTATAAAGACATACTTCTTAAACCTTTTCCACATCCAATTTAGCAGCGGATATCTATTCAAAACATTGAAGCAAAAGGATGTCATTTGTCCACGACATTTTCAGTTCTTTTCAATAAATATAATACATTTATCAAGATATTCTATAGTTTCGCCCAGACATTGTCAACGTCGTATGATGTAGATTTGTTTTTACGTGGTTAAAGGTTAACTCTTTATCGGGAATCGTATATCTTTTCACACTCTTAACCCTATCCCACATACGACAAAGCTGCAGCAGAAGACTTCAAAATATCTAGGAAAAATTATGAAAAAGGAAAGTGTAATTGTTTAATAGAGCTGTAATCATTGTGGCAAAAGGAAAATCAATAATATTTTGAAACATTTCTCCTGTTACCACAATGTCCGAAAACCGTCTGCTGCTGTAATCATTGTGGCAAAAGGAAAAAAAATGATATCATGAGAAATTTTTCCTGTTACCACAATGGTTCCAAACATCGTCTGCTGCAGAAGGACAGACATTGTTGTTGGAAGAGTGGCGTCAGTCACACGTATTTAGAGTAGTACCGAATAATGTTCATATGCGTTAAATCCTTCCAAATTAACTGGAGGTCAACATCGGACCGCCGGTATTAAGGAGTATAAAACATCGCGATGAAATGCCTAATTATGAGCATATCCACACTTTTCTTAGTGTGTCCCTTTAACAATCCTATTGTTGCCCAGTCGGTAGCAACGCGGGCTGTTAATCCAGGGGTTGTGAGTTCGAATCCCAGCTCGGCTAACATTCTTTCCGACGTTTGACAAAAGTCACTGTGAGAAGCGTCATTCGTCTTTCACCAATGGGCTTACAGTCTATGTGGAAAAGCGGCCAATTGCTTGGAAAGTTTGTTGTGTTGATAACTGGTGTGAGACAGCTGGAAAACACATGAGTAGGTGAGCTGGCTACCGTGATATGACTGAAAAATTGTTGAAAACGGAGTTAAGCCCCAACAAATCCTTTTGTTGCTGTTGCTGTTTCGATTTCGGATACATTTTCACCGAGTAATATGCTGATCCTATTTGAGACTAATGTGACCGTCAAGCACCTAAAATATACTACCGACTCGCTTTAAAACGATTCATGGTATGGAAATGTTCATAAGACAATTACGTTGGAATAATTGAACCGGGCCAACCTCCGAAGGTCCGTTTAAGGGTCACGTGACTCAATTAGAGAACATGTCGCTTTCTCATTATGTTTCTTTCTTTTATATTTTGTTTAACGTTTTTCCGATGTAATTAATGTATATATACAATTAGTACAAACTTAAGATCAGCAAGACTAAGAACATGATATGGGAAAATGGACGTCACAATTCTTACGACTTTTATCAAAGATTGAACTTGTTAAATCATTTAAATACTTAGGAGTACACTTATTTAAAAATGGCAAGTAGACACAGACTCAAAAACGCACAGCCCAACATGCTTCATTCGCGCTACATTTACGATATTTAATCAAATAGAACTGCCTTTCACAGAACGACTTAAGTTATTCGATGCACTTGTTTCTCCAACTCTGAACTACGGGGCCCAGATTTGGGGAATGCATAAATCACTTGATGTAGAAACTATGCATTCCAAATTTTGTAGAAAGATGTTACGTGTTAAAAAATCAACCAACCTCGAAGCTCTATACGGAGAACTAGGAACTATACCAATGTACATTCAAAGAAAAATAATAATGATAAAATATTGGATGAAAATATTATCTCTAAATGAAAATAGTATTCTTTTTAAAACGTACAAAATGTTAAAAACAGATACCGAAAATGGACATACATATAACAATAATAACTGGGCTTACAGCATTAAGCAAATTTTAGATGAATCAGGGTTAATATTATTATGGGAAAATCAATCAAATATAAAAATTGAATTGCAGCCAATCAAGTATTATATTATAAAAACATATTATGCTCTTTCGGTAGCTCTTGAAAAATACTTATAAGTGATTAAAGTACCACACTATAGAACAGCATTAGCAAGATTTAGAACGTCATCGCATACTTTAGCTATAGAACAAGGAAGATTTACGAATAACCCTCGTAGCACTCGAATCTGTAAAATTTGTCATTTTAATCAAATAGAATCAGAATATCATTTCCTTCTTATATGTCCAAAGAACACAGACTTAAGAGTGAACAATTTGAAAAGGTATTATTTCACATGGCCAACGACACAACAATGTATAAATCTCATGTCTGAAACATGTAAAACCACTATAAGCGGATTAAGTAGATTTATTTATGAGGCAATGTTAATCAGAACTTAACATTTATCCACCTACAATCACCACTACTTTGCTCTTCCGAAAATTGTATGTTTTCCTTTACGAAATTCATGTCTTTGTGTTAAACTGTATTTGCTTTAAACATGTATGTATGTTTTATGCAATAAAGCTTAATAATAATAATAAAAATATAACTGTAATTGTAGTTGTATTCAATATGTTATATATCAGTTGTAACTCAGAAAATAGAATCAATAACCTTAATTACTTGTTGGTTCACATGGCTTGCTATTTAATCTGATCCTATTACTGCCGTTTAATAAAGGTAAAAATAGAAGTGTCAAGCACATCACTTTATAGGTAGGTCAAGCCACAGACCCCCGATCTTATACTAATAGTTCAATAGTGTTAACGTAATATTGATTTAACACATTGTATAGAGTCAAGGCTGTTTCGTCTGAAAATAAATATCTATGAATTAAAACAAGAAATATCTCTTGAAAAGATAAACGGCGATCAATATGGAAAACACTAAGAAACGGAACATGCGCATATTATTTGACTTGAATATCAGAAAGGTTCTATGTGTTTACCAAAGGCTAATCGGCCATCTCAATCCAGCTTTAGTTTCTATAAATAGATAATACGCCACATGACTGGAGATTACGCAAGGCTCCCAAGAAGTGTATAAGTTTCAATTTACGATAAATAACTGAAAACTTATCATGTTTCAAAAATGATTAATATTTTGCTCTTAAATATCATATTTGATACGTTTTCACTGATTGTTTTCACTGAAATTTGTTTCTTAATGAAAGTAAATAAAAGTTAGTATGCAGAACATTTCATTTTAAAACTTCATCTCAGTAGTGCCTCTCGTAGGATCGCCAACTTAACTATGAACCAATCAAAACGTTTCATTTCCTTTATTTTTTCGAGATTATTCATTAAATTCAACATTTGATTGGTCTACAATATAGATTATTTGTTTAACATCTAGGTCAAAACTGAGGTTAAACAGCTGTCACCGAAAGAAAGCTTTATCTAACAAATTAAAATGGTCAAATATACAGGTTTTCACTCCAAATAAATCAGGTGTGGATTTGTCTTAAAAAATGGGCGAGCTATAAACTACTTAGAATCGAGGTCGTATCAAGAGACAGGATAGAAATGTGTGTAATTATTAAAAGAGATGACCGTACCTGAGTTGTGAAAATTTGTGGCAAGACCCTTTTGCCTAGAGTATGTATTATTTGTAAATCTGTCTTTCTGTATCTGTATGTATAGTTTGTCTCCTCGTGTGCTGGAGGTTGCGGGTTCAATCCCCAGCCGGTTCATACCAAAGTCTTTAAACATGGTAGAAATAACTCGTTGTGGAAGTTAATCATACTCCGTTTATAAGTGATTGTTTGATTAATTGATTGGGGATAAACGCCGTTTCCAACCTTTTTCAGTCAAATCACGTCGGCCAGTTCAACTACCCCTGTGTTTCCTGAATTTCTCATACCAGTTCTTAATACAGTAGACTTAACAAACAACTGACTTCTTTCCCACATAGACTTTAAGCCAATTTGTGAAAATAGTAGATACTGTTAATATCAGACTGAAATGTTAATAATTGTATACTATTATGTTTGTGTACTAGACACACTTTATAAGCCAGTTTATATTTATTCAAATCAATGCATTACGACCCCTTTTATGCAATGCTTATCGTGCAAAATTACCATTATATACTTTTAGTTTGATACCAAACTATCAAGGTTATTTAATCATAATTATAATAGCTTACACCCTTACTTCAGATATATAGTCGAAGAAATCTATCTAGTAAATACATTATTCTTTGTTAAACATGGTGATGATGATTTATGACGTTGCTTACCCTCGCGCTCTGCAATAATGCCATTTGGCGAGCAATTAAAACATGGTACACTACATTGTGACATATAAAGTGTCTTATCATAACGGTTGATATTTGTAAAATAAGTTAGTATATGTCATTATATTTAAATTCAGTTTGCATATCGGGTCTTGCTTGCATACAAGCATGTTTATATGTATGTATTTATGTACATCTAAACAAGCGTGTATATGTAATGAATTGTATATACCATTATTTTGTTGAATTATTTTGTATGTTTCACTGTTGTATGATTTACTTAACACATGGGTCTTTGACCTTCTGGTGATATTTTGAATAAACTCTCAAAACTCTCTATAACATTTGTCGTATTGACTTTTGTAAATGGCCAAACTTGGGTTCGAACTTGCAACCAATGGATTGACAGCCCGCGTCGCTACCGGCTGAGCTACCGGGGCTCAAAAATTGATGAATATACATTCAAATAGATATATTTCCACAATGGCCAGGATCAGATATATATTGCCAAGTAATAACATATATCCTGTTTTGGGAGTGCTAACTCCATTACTATTCCAAACATGTCTATCCTTGAGTTATTCCCCTTTCAGAACTATTGCGGTTCATGAAAGCAATTAGTTTGAATTATGATAACGAATTGACAAAATGTACATTGATCGTTCGGTTGATTCTGGAGAGATTTCCCGAATAAGAAAATTGTTTTTACTCATATCATTAAAATGAAACCAATTATGAAAGCTAGCATTTATACCTTAACCCTTTCCCACTTGTGGATGCATTTTGGCGCTTTTACAGCAGACTACTTCATGACCAATTTCTCATTTTGCCACTATGATTTCAACTATATGAGCCGTCCCGCGAGAAAACAAACATTACGGCCAGTGCGTAATGTATCGAACCAGATCAGCCTGCGAAGTCCGCGCAGACTGGTCCGGGTCGATACATTCCGTCTCAGGGGTAAAGAGGTATAGAGTAATGATTCCTGAAAAAGTAAATACACTGGATGCGAAAAGTGTCTGCCCGGGTTAGCCTGTGCGACATGCTTAGGCTGATCCGGGTCGATACTTTACGGAGAGTCCACACTGTTGGTTTTATCGCGGGACGGCTCATATCAAGTAAGTATATTTTCATCGGTAGAGATTGTTTATAGTTTGACAAAGATATTTTAAAAGTGAGCTGCTGCTGATTTATTGTCTGTTCAGATAATGAGGGGGTTTAGGGTCTATTTCACAAACATGACAAACCGGAGTTGAAAGATATACATTAGGAGTCTCTGCTAAAGAGTAACAGAATGAACATGATACATTATTAGCTCAGCTGATCTATCCACGTAATCTATAAAGGTATTAAACAAATCAAAAATGGAAAATCTACTGATACAGTTTTTTTTCTTCTTCAGAAGTATATATACATGTGATGTAATAGCATACTAGGAGCATTATTTAATTAAATACCATCTCAGAGATTTTTCGAATCATGGAATGAAAGTGTTATAGTAAATAGTAAATACTTGAGAAAACCAATCTATTGTTTGAAAAACTTCAAATGTGTGAAATTAGTAGTTACATGCAAAATATGTTAAAAGCAATATATGACAATTTGAAAGGCTGTGTTTTTGATAGCGATACTATATCATATTTATTCTCTTGTCCAATTGGTTTGAAACAAACGGTTGTACAATTTTCGCCTCTAATTTGTTCACTGTTTATAAACGATTTAAGGTCATTTATAATACAAGATGATAGTACATTGTTTATCATGCGTTTTAGTGCTCCACTTAATGTTATACATGTTACTTTACGCAGACGACCTGGTCCTATTTACGGAAACAAAAACCCAGCTTCAGCTCGAATTGGCAGCACCATTCAATTCAATCACGTTATTGATTCGTATGATGGTTTGAACTTAATCAACATCAATTAAGAAACAGAACATTTTTTATTTTACGTAATTACTAATGACTAGAAAATAGTACTTTAACGCTCAAAATCAAACAATTAAATTTTAAAATACATTTACGTGTAATGTGTAATTATTCTCATCAATCCGTAAAATCCTTAAGTCTATCCTTAAAATGAAAATAAATATAAGTAATTAATTAAGTAAGTAAATTGTTTATTATTGAGCAATGTGTTACAAAGCATTTATAATATACATTTATTCTTTAACAATTAGTATTAATACCCGGCCCCATGGGCCTATAAGTCACCGAAACATATATATTTCATAATATCATACAAATATACAAGATATATATATATACAACAAAAGTGTGATCGGACGTGCAATTTTTTCGGTCGGATAAACAAATGTAGAAATCATTTAATAATAAATAATCAAATCATCTAATAGAGTAGAGTAATATTTCTGTTTCATATGATCCAAACTTTAGAAATAATTGTAGTAAAAAGTGGATATAGATTTTTACAGGAAATATATCCATTCACCAAAATGATTTCAAAAGTTGTCTGAGGGTATCATCGAAAGATATCTACTTGCGATAAAATGCTTTATATTGACAGTTCTGTAAACTTGAAGGTACTCCCCTAATCTCGGATTAGTGATAGGTCTGTATCCCAACGACGTATCGGAGCACATCATTCCGGCATTTCACTCATGTTATAGTTTTTTAAAAAGAAAAATTGCTGACCAGTAAAGTCTATTATAAAGCTGTTGGCAAATACATGAATAATAACAATATTTCTCTAATGGATTTAATTGGATCAGCAAGTTTAAATAAACATTTTTTACGTTATAAAGGTACTGTATTCAATTAACATGTTTTACGTCATAAAGGCACTGTAGTAAATGAATATCATTCAGATTTAATCTTATTTGCAGCAGACGACTTTGAAATCATCAAGATCGAAATATGAAAAGTCTCTATTTACAAAAGTTTAATTATTGAATGGAGTTTAAAACATTGTGAAAAAGGGGGAACTTTTCAAACAATGGCTCAAGAGCGTATTTATTTGGGAAAAGGCTTAAGAAGCCTTGGTGTAATCAGAGACATATATATGTATATGTCTCTGGAGCAATTTTCTATTTGGTTACACAATTTGGTGTAATCAGAGACATATAAAGACGTTAATATGTCTCGGGTGCAATTTTCAATTTGGTAACACTCCCAAAGCATATATTGTGTCAAAACATCGACGCAGATAAAATCGTCATAAACGACACATTCTTCTGGAATGTGCTGATTTCGATCCAATACGTGATAGATTTTTCAAGGCTCAAAGTATGCGTCGGCTCTTTGAGTCTGTCAAAGCTGAACTTTTATTTTATTTCCTTAGGGAAATTGATATTTTTAATAAGATATGATTATTTCTTAAATCGTGCTTTTGCACATGAATTACTTTTACCTGTTCCACATTTGTTCAGATATTGTTTATCTTTATGTTAAGTATTACATAATAGTGTTTGGCTTGTTTGTCTTAATTCTGTTTTACATTGGCTTACATGTCGTTTTATATTAATGTTAAGTATCGCATACATCATGTTTTATTGTTTTGTCTAATAAACTGGTTAGTTATATTTCAATTTTAATTATATCATCATTTACAATAATTAAATTATTAAGCGCCAACAATGACCTTAGTTGTCGACGGGCCTAAAACACCATTCATTCATTCATTCATTCAGTCATAAACGAGTCTAAAATAAGTGAAAATAGGCCATTTAGGATGTAGTTCACCAACTGTTCACGAACGTGACGCATATTTGACTATTTAAAATTACGCCACGAATTGGCACGCATGTGTTTATTATCTAGCACGCACCCCCACAAGCACTCACTCGAACACTTCCCAAATTTAGTGCAATGGCGTAAAACAGTTTGCGTACAAGCGTCAATCTACGATAAACCTAATAGGCGAAACGATTTAGTCAAACAATATCAATATTGATCGGACGATTAAATGTCTGACATCAAACAATTTTTTATCTAGCCAGTCAAAACATAATTTGAACAATCTATTATACAATGATTGGCAAATTCACCAAGGAATATACAGGATTTAATTAGGGAGAGGTAAACTTAAAACGTGTATAACGTTACAAAGGCAATTGAAAACATGAATACCCCGTCTAGTAAAAGTGACCTGTTCTACATCTTTGTATCGGTATAACATTAAGTTCAAGGAAGCGGCAACAATGGGGCTGTTTTTCCTTTTTTGTGTCAGAATTAACATCAACTCTTTCCCACATGCAGACGTTTTCTGAGCATGAACGGCATCAAAAGCATTTAGAAGAAAGGCTTGAAAAGAAAAATAAATCCCATAGTAGGTTTTATTTAATATTTCGTAATCTTTCCGACACACAATAAATCTGCAATAGGCAACTTTAAAAACGTCGGAGCGAAAAAAATGGAAAATGTCTTAAAACGAAAGTAATATAATTAAATAGAGTTCAAAAACTTGTGTCCAATTGATCAATTTCTGCTTCGTCCACAATGTTCTCAACTCTTTAATACAAAAAATACAGTTTCATTTATAGCGAATGCTTTTGCCGAGATGTAATCAATTCGTCTGCTGCATATTTGTTGAATGTGGGAAAGGGCATATGCAAACGACCCCCGTCAAGCGATTAATGGTTTATCACCCCAATGCGTTCACATGTAGAAATATTGTAATAAATCAGTCGAACTACGTAAACAAATATTTTGCCAGAAGATACATTTAAGTGCATACTTCATTCGAGCAGACGGTGACGATACTTGTGGGGTTGCGAAACAAGCTTATATTAATCACGCTAGGTGTCTGCTTCTTCGATACCTTACCAGTACTTGCGCTGTTTATGTGGAAAGATCCAAAGAGCATAACCCGCTCATCACGAGATTCGAAGCCGGCACCTTTGATACGATAGGCCAACGCTCTATCTCTGTATTATTGTCTTTCACAGGAGAGTTAGTTGTTCGCATGTACACCGTCCTACATTCACATCAAGTACATTGTATTATACATACAGCGTCATGCAACATTTTGTTTAGATAATGCCAATAAAGGCGAATTCTATTTATTTAGTAAACATAATTAACAAAGCACTCGTTAAATTTCGTAACAAAGCACATAGAAGAAAAACAAGGTTCGCCCACTGGCCGCCATGACTTTTCAACGGATCGGAAATATTTTAACAATCTTGGTAGAGGATGCCCCAAAGAACATTTGTGCAAAATAATTTTCAAATCGGGCTAGTACTTTTGGACAAAAAGATTTTTTAAAGTTTTAACAATGCATATATAAGGAAAACAAGCTCCGTCCCCTGGCGACCATGCTTTTTAACGGATGGGAAATATTTGAACAAATCGGGGCAGCACTTTTGGACAAGAAGATTATTTAAGATATGGCAATTTTCACCTTTTCTGATGACGCAGCAACTAAAGTACTACTTGGAATTAAATTATTTGAACAACCTTGAAAAAGGATTACCTAAGGACCATTCCTGTGATTTTTTTTTTTTTGAAATCTGTCTATCGGTCTAGTAGGAGAAGTCATTTGTAGGAAATTGTTAAAAGACGGACAGACGACGACGCCGGACGCCGGTTGGTGAGTGCTCACAAAAGCTCACCTTGCACTACGTGCTTAGGTGAGCTAAAAACAATGTCTGGTATGACACGGTTTGCCCTAAGATAACGAAGTTCCATGTAGCGTTTGCAGCGCAGACTGTTGTTTTAATACTGCTTTACTGGGTTCGAATATCATGTAAGGATATTTTTCCTGAATATTTTTTTATTAGAGTGTCAATATAAAATATCCTGAATTATATTTATGATTAGCCGAGCTCCCGTAGCTCAGTCAGTAGCGACGCCATTTCCGACGTCCGACAAAAAGAATTCGTCCATCTCCCATGGACTAACGGTTTATTTGTGAAGCAACCAGTTGCTTTGAAAGACTGTTGTATGGTGAATGGTGTTAGAAGCCTTGAAATACATGGGGAAGGGAACTGGCCGCCGTGATATAATTAAACAAAATTGTTGAATATAGTGTAAAACGTCAATCAATAAATGGAAAGGTTTTTTTAAAATCATTCTTTTTGTAAAGAGTTATATTAATACAATTTAAACGATTACAACAGATTATGTATTAGCTGTATCTATGTATTAAAACCCACATGCAGTGTAAATATTCAGAAATGTAAAATATACTAGGCTTACACGTAGATTTGACAATATAGAACGGGTGTGGCTAATTATTTACCAAATTATGTTTTCTAACTTAAACATGAAAATATCAAATGTAAGGCAACATATGAGCCGTCCCGCGAGAAAACCAACAGTGTGGACTCTGCGTAATGTGTCGGCCCAGATAAGCCTGCGCAGGCATACTGTTGGCTTTCTCGCGGGATGGCTCATATGGGGATTCTTCTGTCAACATTTGTATTGTGCTTTTAATCGTTGGACACATCTTGATATGGTCAGTAATTGGCTGTTCAGGAATTTGTGGTTGTACATGATACAATGTCAAGTAACCGATGATAACAAATGGTTACTCATATTCTTATAACATACTATTATATTATTCAAGAACACAACAGAGGTCTAAATATATTTATATTATCTGGCATTACTTCAATATTAAATCCACACGGTATTTTATCAGAGAATATCCAGTATGTCCAAATATACGCAGTCACGTAACAAGACAACATGCACGTGTTTTAAATGCGACGTTGACACTTGACACAGGTAAGGTGAAGCCCAATCACCGTCTGGGGCGAAGACAACACTATACTTTGGTTAAGTAACACGCACACTGTACATGCGCGATTCGTTTATATTTGGAACTGTATGGAAAACATAATTTCTACTTTTTTTTCCATACAAATTCATTTAGATTTCAAGTATGGTGTCTTCCTGATTGTTTCACACTTTGAAAAATCCAGCAACACTTTATTTGATTTAAAAATTATTTTTCGAATTACCCTTCATACAAATGCGTATGATATACATTCTAGAACAAAGGCCAGGCTCAGGTCAATATGATGAGAAATAACTAGATCTGAATCGTCACTAGTAACTCTAAAATTATACCTGTTATATCACGGCAACAAAACACCTATTCATGATGCCTTGGTAAACACACCATTACTAGGCTAGGACATGTGGTTTTTTCCTAGGGACACTCCACAGTGACCGCTGCGACTAACGATCACCCTGTTCTAAATCCTCCACGCTCACTACTCGGCCACGGCGGATTCCTTCCGTGTCTAAGACATAACTCTACCTATATATATAATGAATGAGAGGGTATATGCCAGGGTAAACCCAATGAACGAAACATAGTCCACCATGTAACTAATATCCTTCCATGTGATATTATCTTCTGAACTGTGTTCGGGAATGTTAATGTTATCCCATGCAATCTTCATATCTCCACTCTCTATAGCATGTTTCGCTTCTTCTGCTTTGCAAACCTTTGAGTCTTCCAAACCTTCATCATTGCTTTTGCAACACTCAAATCGTAATAATTTATATATTGTCTTCAAGCGTCTGGGTACCGGTTTGCCTTCATTTTTGTGATACAGACGCAGGTTCAATATTGTGACCAGGGTGATTAAAACGCTTATGATCATATCAATCATTAATTTGTAGGTAATTGACGGCACTGGATCAGAATTTGGTGGTAAAACATCGCTCATAATTGTCATAAACACAGCCACGGCTAGTAAAACTGTGATGGAATAAGATACACGTTCACCGGATTCAGGCACCAATAGGAACACCATCACATTTAGAAAACTCATAAACAGTATGGGGGCAACTAGATTAATGATGGTAAAACTTGGCTTACGCTTCAGGTGAAATACCATGTCGAAATACGACCAGTCTTCGATGATTGTTGTTTGTGTTTCTGTTTTTGTGACATCCCAGACTGAATTGCCTGTATACTGTGCCAAGTTTATAGTAGTCCATCCTAGTATAACACCTACGTCAGAGCTACTATATCCCCACATGCCGAACTTCACTTCACATAGTTGTGTGTCGAATGGATATTTATCAACGTCCACGTTGCAGGTCGCCAGAATTCTCCCGCCTAAAACAAGCGTCGCCAGACCGCTTTGGTCATAATAAACTCTATGCCATTTCTTTGCCATTGTGTCTGACTCGTCTGTTGTTGTTGTTATAATTAGTTGCGGGACCCAAACACTTTCGTAGGAGATATAAATGCTAGATGTGTCACCATAGTCAGCCGGTGTCCAAGTCATTTTTGAATCGTACCACTGTAGCATAATAGCGCCTGTGTAGGATAATTCTCCCGTAATTTCATCGAGATCTTGTATAGATCTCACATATGAATACACTGTGACGTTAAGAGTATCGCTCTGATTATTGATGGGTCTCACATCTTTGTTATAACCACTGAGTAGAGCTGTGTGTAGATTCTCCACGTCAGTTATATGGGAACAAGACACACACAATGATCGGTCACTGATTATAATAACGAATAACGTTATTATAGTATACAACTTCTTTGGAATAAAATGCATGATTATTGACACAGAATATTTATAGTAAATAGGTACAAGATATATATCGCTTTAAAGTTATATAAATTGTCTAAATAGTCTATGTATACATAAAACGCGCTGAACTTTATTGTCACATTTAAGTATCTAATCACAAGATATAACTGTACATGTTTCCTGTTTTAAATTACACGCAATCAATGGATATTGGTTGAACTTATGTATACCTTCTTCTGTTTACGTTGGTTATTTGACTTATCGTTTGGCTGTATGCTCGACTATATACTGAGTTAAAACACGCACACGTGATTAAATACTACGATTGTTTTGTGTTTGTATCTGTAAAGGAATTAGATCCGGGGTTTTCACGTTTCTTTATTCTTCTGGCTGTCTTGACTTCCAAAAATATCTACATTTTCATTAATGTCCCAAGTATGCATCATCCACTTGATTTTTCTTTCGATCACCTAAAAATAGAAAATCTTAGAGAATAATTGTTTGTTTCAGTTTAATTTCAAGATAAATTTACATTGAGTGATTAATATAATTGATAAGAAAAAATGCTGATTCTGTAGCAAAAGTATACGGCATAAAAAAGAGCAACTTATTTAACACTGCAAGGTCACAACCAACATATAACGCCCTCTCTATCATATTCGATTACATGATCGTAATAAACACCGTTTTCTATTTATCTAAAAACAATAGTAGTATAGAGTCAGCTCATAAAAAGGACTTAGATTCAAAATATAATTTCCTTCATGCTTAACAGTTCATTGTTAGATTTATTGCGTTTATTTTGTCGTTTTCCATTTGGTGAACCTTTCATTTATTTCTGTCTAAAGGCATATGCTGCTAAATAGATGCACCGTTGATGAGCTCTTGTACTTTGGACTATGTATTCCTCTCCCAAATTCAAAACCTAATATGAAAAAATATATATAGGTCACCGAGATAGATTGTACTTCCAAGTCTTTTCTGAAGCTTATTCCTGTTCAATTGTGTGCTCTATGAATGTGCAGCTGGAAAGGCATCAATAATTGTACAGAATACTATATAAATATAAATTTATGATGCCAAAAAGTCAGACCGGCCACCATATTTGGGCCGCCTTTTGGAGCAATTGTTTCCACTTTTAGGTTAATAAAAAAAAGACCGTTTCTAATTCAAACTAAATGAATTAAAAACATTTCTCTATATCTTACTGACGTAAAAAGAGCCAAAACAGGATAGGTTTCCATGGGTTTAAAAAGATATGCGTTATTGTACAAACCTACCCCCATTATTCAAACATCGGCAGTTTCGGCAAAATATAGCGCATTAATACACAATCAATACATAACAGTACATCATTGTAGGTAAACTCCCATTCAAATATACAGGTACACTAGATATGTACTTTGGAACAGTATACAGAAATATATATTTAAAAGACTAACACATAATTAGAACATATTGATTGACCCGTTAGATCACATCATATCGATTTGGCATTTGATGATCACACACATTTGAAAGTTATCAACATACAACTCAAACAAAAGTGAAACTACTCTACTAACACAAACTGTATGTTCTATGGGCATCTACAGTCTTAGTCTAAAGGAGATAACTCATGCCTCATTGTTATTGAAACTAAACTGTAGTGTATCTCACACCTAATTAACAACTGACTTCGTTAATTATGACAAAACCGCCAACTATATGGTCGTAATCTTTAACTTTTTAATTAGCTATTAATTGTTTAAACACAAATTATGCAATATAAATGAAACATTTACAAAGGTTACATAAACATATACAGGTTATGAATTCACTGGCGCCCGTCAAAGTTGCGCAGCTGTGATGCGCAGTGGCAAATCGCGCATATGCCTCTTATCTCACCCAGGCTGCACTACTAAGTTCAAGAGACTGAGTTGGATACAAGGATTATAATTTATTAAATTATAAATTTATAATTTATAATTTTATAAATTTTATAGGTTTTTCTGAAAATACCCCTTTTATTCTTTAGCGTGCTCAGTGTATATCACCGATACACAAGAGACACTTTTTCGCGGAAAGTACCGGTACTTGACCTTAGGTTGCATGGGTGACACTTAAAGCACCTTAGACAAATCCAGATGTTTGCGTTAAGCTCAACGTTAAAGTTTTGTTATTTTACATTTCTTCAAAAGTACAAGTTCTAAGGTTTTCACACTTCAGTCATAGTTATATATTATACTCTTCTTGACACATTGTAAGTTGTAGCTAATACTTATTTTTGTCATTAAAAACATGAATTTTGGTGGATTTTGATTGATTCATACCTTCTCCATTTTTTGTTAGATTGACTACAAATTGTGGACACACATTTAATGAATTATGTTTTTAAAAATATTAATATCATACATTTGGATTTTCTTCATGAGTTGTGTCTACTTTTGCTCTTTTGGTCATTTGTCATGTTTACACTTGTGTCTAGCTCAATGCTAAAGTTTTGTTACTTTACTTTTTGTCCTTTACACTTGCATTGATAGTCAAAGCAGGGGACAGCGAGACATTTAATTACGCGTAATTCTTGTCCTAGTAACCCTCCCAATAACATTAAGCGAAACACAGGTCTATTTCGGTGAAGATTGGTTCCACTTTCGTGTAAACAATGATAGAAAACCGCGATAACAATACGTCAAGTGCTCCTCCATCGCAAAGATGTTAAGCCACCTTTAAATACCCGCGTTGATGCGCCGTGTAATAATTGTCTGTTTCGTTGTTCTATCAAGATCAATTTTATTGAATGAGCACTATAATAGATATATCACATAATCACGAGGGCTATTTAGAATATTGTCCTAACAATTGACCGTTGTTAAAATATGTTTAACGTGTCATACGAATACTCTCGATATTGACTTTGACAGTTAAATCTATCGATACGCAGATTTATGAAGAAGATTTTATTTATATATTCATATAAACAACGTAATTTTGATGTGAATACATATTATTTATACGAAATCCCTTTAACCCAAACTAAAAAATGGAATGTGCAAAAGTTGATAGAAAGTAACAAGTGTGTATTTAAAGGAATAACCGTTTAAGTATATATTTCCTTTACTTTCAAATTTAGGTCTATCAATTTGGCGTCAGTATGTATCTGTATTCACTGACGACTCTGTTGAGTATATCATCACAACCACAATCTCCACTGTCCCGTCAGTACGCATGTAACATAGACCTTTATGTCACTTTAGACATAATTGGAAAAGTAGCCCTATTGAGGCGGGTGTTTGGGAGTTGTTTCCTGATCAAATAATATAAATGGTGTGTTCATTGTCTATTTATGTTTGACTAAAGTCGATGCACTAAACGTCACTCGTCCTCTACTTATATTTCGGGTTAATAGTTAATTAGGCGAAGCGAAAAAAACAGGATACACATACACGGAAGATGAACTGGCCGCCGTGATGTGACTGAACACTTGTTGAAAACTGCGTTAAACCCAAATCAAACAATCATATAGTGTTTGTAAACATTAACTTCGTCTATCGGGACACTATTCAACGATAACTGAACAAAGATAAATTATCTAATTGTGTTCACATTTACGTAATATCAACTTTAAATGGAATGGTCTATTCTGCTGTCAATAGCTAACATAACAAACAGTACTTTTAATTCAAGGTGTTGAATATTGAATACCTTCCTTTATAAAGAATAAAGCTATCTAAAATCAACTTTCAACGATTAATTTAACATAACAATACTCATCGTATAAACTTAAGTTAATTCCCTATTATATTATCATTGTTATTATACTTACGAATCTCGGAGAAATTAAGTCCTTTTTTAGTACTTAATCAATTCACGTGAAACACACATTATATAGTAAAACATGGTTAAATGAGTCACGTTTAAATAACTTAAAGTCGTTACGAAAAGCTAAATAGTTTTGCACTGTCCATGTTCGATAGCCTGTACACGTCTATAATTATTAGGTCTAAAATGAAAGATAAAGAGGCTGTTAACCGTTATTAGTGGTGTGTATTTAATAGGTTTCCCGATACGTCGACTCGTTCCTCTTAATAACACATATCACTAATCTATCGAAAATAATGAATCGCTTCGATGAAATCGACAACAAACTATCGAGCATCACAGAAGAACAGACGAAAATTAAAACATCGGTGGATACAATAAAAAAAACGACTAGATCAAATGGATGGGCGAATGAAGGAAATGGAGGCCGCACAACCCTTCCTCTCAGATAAATACGACACTCTCGTAAACAACAATGACATAAATAACGGCGATATAAAATTACTACAAAGCAACATGGAAGATAACAGGCCAATATCATACTAAACAAGAGTTGTCGGAGGACAATATAGCTCACCTATCACGGCCATCGTCTATCAAGGCCTACTTCAGAACAGTTATAGCATTAGGTAAAGTCACACAGTATTACCTATTGCAAGATAATACACCTTTTCAATACTTCCATGCAAATGTTAACCAAGTCCATACAGGCCTTTTAAATCTGTAAATTGGTTTATATACGATGTATGCCAATAGTGAACATAATACCGAAGACTTACAGTATCAGTATCAGATAAAACCACACACTATTATTTATTGCAAGATATCACAAATGTTCAATACTTGCATGCAAATCTTAACCTGGCAACCCTGACACCAACGCCATACAAGGTCCCCTATTGATCCTGAATAAGTGTGTGAAGTTTGAAAGCAACAGCATACACAGTGTCTGAGAAAAGGCCTTGCACGCAAAGGTTTGACCAAATTTCTAAGTCCAAAAAGGGGCACAATTCAGTCAAAATCCATTCCAGAGTTATGGGACTTGACATACAAGGTCCCCTAATGATCCTGAATAAGTGTGTGAAGTTTCAAAGCAACAGCATACACAGTGTCTGAGAAAAGGCCTTGCACGCAAAGGTTTGACCAAGCTGGCAACGCGGACGCCAACGCCAACACCAACGCCAACGCCAACGCGGACGCCGGGGTGATAACATAAGCTCCCCTATTTCTTCGAATAGGCGAGCTAAAAAGGATGTGATAGACTTAAAATGTCGCTCTATGAGAGATAATTTAATCTTCTTTGATATTTAGGAAAATAAGGGGTATAATGTACTAGTTACTGACCAGTCATGCAACGTAGAACCCGTGCTACGACCTTCTGGTCGAAATTTGAATTCCCACTTAGAAACAGAGGATTGTGAGCAGAAAGTGCGTGATTTTTGTGAGCGAGAGCTCAATATTGACGGCCCAGATTCGCTGATAGGTATAGATAAGGCCCATCGCATCGGAAAATTTAAATGTGCTTAGATCAATTGACCTCCGTAAAACACGGTATAATGTCACCGATCATCACCCACAGGAAGTTATAGATCGACGTCGTGAAGTCATTCCGATTATGAAAGCAGAACGCGGTAGAGGGAAAAACGTAGTATTAGTGAGAGATAACTGTACATTAACAATAACTTATATATGCCAGCTAATGGCGCACAAACGAGTACCTCAGGATAGGGGTCAGGAGAAAAGTGTTGTGTTTCCATTCTATCATGGAATGTCGAAGGCTTCAAAACCAGTGTCACTGATGAAGATTTTGTAAATTTTGTATCAAAATATGATGTTTTATTCTTTTCAGAAACTTGGTAAAAGCAAAATGATGTCCATAAAATTCCTGGGTTGGAATCTATTAATATTCCTCGTAAATTACTATTGAATAATAGATCAAAACGTGTACACGGGGGATAAGCTTATTTTATAAAACTTACTTAAAGTTGCATTTCTGTAGAAATTCATAAAAAAATTGAGTAAAATAACAATCGTTTTCCCTTATAAACCTTTATGAGGTAATGCTTGATTCTAATTAGACTGTAGTATGAGAAAGCTTTCGTATTTTAATTATTTAAATAAAATAGTTTTTTCCCTGCTCGGTAGGTACCGATTAAGGAATTGCAAGAAATAACTGGACCGAATCACAACTAAATTATACCTCTAAAGGTTTGGGTCCAATACAAACATTGGGGGGGATAAATGTATACAAGAAAATAGTTATAAAAAGTTCATTGAAGCACATATACACAATAAGTGTGTTGTTTATGGGATATAGATGATTTCAGGTATGTCATAGAAAACTAACATTCTCTTATTTCCGAATAGTGAAGACCCTGATCATACTGCATACGTACATACTGATCAGGATCTTCATTATTATGAAATAAGGAAAATTAAATCTTGTGACATACCGGAATTCATCTAATAAACTTAAGCACTAGATACAATTATACTTGACCGCCTCGATGATGTTGTGGTAGAGCGTCCACCTCGGGTACGGGAGGTCACAGGTTTGATCCCTGGCCGGGTCATACCACATTACAAATTGTAGTAATGGCTGCCTTCCGTGGCGCTGAAGGTTGCAGGGATAGCATTACGAATATACTGGATAATGTCAGGATAAATGGACCAGTAGAACTGGTAACTTACCCAGCAAACTCCGTGATATAACATAACAAATGTTGAAAGCGCCTTTTAACACCAAACAATAAACAGTTATAATCAGCGTTTCAGAAATCAAAAACAGAAGCTAGCAAAAACGGATTTAAAAGCGTTTTGGAATGAAATAAATAAAATCAGAAAAAATAATATACCAAATTCAGATTTTTTCAATCATTTTAAAGACGTTTTTTCTTATGATTTGTCATTTTCCAACGATAACATTGAAAATGAATTACGTAAAAAAGAACAGAGCTTCACATATCTAGAAATGTTAGATTGTGATTTTACTGTTGATGAAGTTAAACGAGCAATTAATACATTGAAATGGGGAAAAAGCGGAGGCGAAGATTTATTGATACCTCGGGTTCGATACCCGGTTGCGGCGACATTCTTTCGGGCGATTTTTCCATCGCCTCTCACCTCTGATCTATGTGAGAAAGTAGTCAGTGGCTTCGAAAGAATGTTGTGTAAGTACTGGTGTAGGAAAGCCAGGAAAACATCGGTAGGTGCACTGACCGCCGTGATATGACCAAAGCTGTTGAAAGCGGCGTTAAACTCCAAACAAACAAACAAACAAACAAATACTGATACCTGAAATGTTTCTAGAATGTAAAGACTCACTATCACCTATACTATGTAAACTATTTAATTGTATGTATAACAACAGTGTATATCCCTCAAACTGGTCTATGGGTGTAATTGTCCCAGTACCAACAAAGGGAGATAATTCGGATGTAAACAATTACAGAGGGATAACCCTAACCAGTATTTTCTCCAAAATGTTATCAATTATGCTAGAAAAACGTCTTAGAGATTGGGCAGAAATTAATAATGTTATGACTGAGTATCAGTTTGGATTCCGAAGCGGTAAAGGAACGAGTGATTGTCTATTTATATTAAATGCCATAATACAGACTGTCCTGAATGTTGAGAAGAAAACGCTCTTTTTTGCTTTTGTCGATTTTCGTAAAGCATTTGATACAGTCTATCGAAATGGTCTGCGGTTTAAGTTATTACAACTGGGAGCTTCTTCGAAAATTGTTAATATGTTTAAAGTGATATATACAGATGTCAAGGCCTGTGTAAGATCAGATAACACATTGAGTGACTGTTTCGAATGCTTAAGCGGAGTCAAACAAGGCGAGCTGAGTTCGCCGTTGTTGTTCATTCTTTTCATCAATGATTTCTATGAGAACCTTATTACAAGAAATAACGATTATTTTACCCTGAACATCATTAAGTTATTTCTTTTAATTTTTGCATACGATGCAGTACTGTTTTCATACACTAAACAAGGCTTACAATCCTTATTGGATTCATTGCATAGTTATCGTAATAAATGGGGTAAATACTAAAAAAAACGTTATTATGGTATGTAACAATGGTCGCTCAAGTATTGATCCTGAAAGGGTTTATAACAGAATGAAATTTAATACAGTCACAAATTTTACATATTTGGGTGTTACATTGTCCTACAATGGGAAGTTCTACATGTCACAGAAAAGGTTATCTGAACAAGCTATGAAAGCTATGTTCGCGTTGTATTCTACATTTGGGCAAATCCCTATATAAAGGTGGGCGAAAAATTGAAATTGTTCGATTCACTTATTTTACCAATGTTGATGTATGGGGTAAATGTATCGGGTCTTTATAAAGTTGACGACGTAGAAAAATTACATTTAAAGTTTTTTAAACAAATTCTTTGTGTGCGGAAACAAACACCATCAGCAGCAGTATACGGAGAAGTTGGAAGATATCCTTTACTTGTATTACGTAAGATAGCAATTATTAGAAAATGGAAAAAAATCAAAACATGTCCTAATACGCTTTTATATAATGTTTTTAACATGAAGGATGCACATGGCAATATTGTAAATACTGTTCATAAAGATATTAACAATTTACTGGATAGTCTCGGTTTATCATACTGTATATGCAAATGAAATCAGACATTACCAATTCTGACCTTGAAATAAAAGATAGATTCATTCAAAATTGGTTTTCAGATTTAGATAATTCTGCGAAATTACAATGACAAGACTAAGATGTTCATCCCACCATTTATTAATTGAGGAAGGACGATATAATAACATCCCTAGGGAAAATAGAATATGTAAAATGTGCAACTTGAATGTTATTGAAATTACTGCGATTGTTTCCTTTTTTATGGACGCCTGCCAAAAGCTCAGAATGTGTCTGGAATCTACATAAATGAATATCATTTTATACTTATATGTCCTTTGTATCGTCAACTAAGAATCAATTTACTTCCAAAATATTATCATATTTGGCCATCACTGTATAAATCTAAACAGCAAATGAAAAATAAGTATATTACGAAAACTTAGTAAATACGTATACATGGCCAATACTAAACGCGAATCTAAAACAGTACCATATACGGACAGAAATCCGAAATCCACATTTTATAAAACTATTATATAAGACTGTCCAAAGCTGTTTGTTATTATCATGCACAGCGAAATATTGATTTATTGATTGTTTGGTTTATACGCTGCTTTCAACAATTTATCACGGCGTTTCATGGATACGTTACCAGTACTTCTGGTCTATTTATCCTGACACCGGTCAGTCAGTCGCAACCCTGAGGGCCCAGGATAATACAATACAATATAAATACCTTTATATCTCTCGGTTCTACAAACAATACATGAGGATGAAATAAATATACATAGTTAACGAGGCGAAAAAAATACAGAAATAGCGGTAATGTTGACAAATACGAGAATTGTGAAGGAAAAAAAAGTTAAGTCTTCAATCTTCAATGCACAATTACAATACAATCTAGTATAAGAGCGGTATTTTCATTGCGAAGAAAGGCTCAACAATGTGTATTATATTTTCATGACTCAAAGTTACCACTGTTTCAATAACAGAATGATAGAGAGAGTAAGAAAGACAGAGAGACAGAGACAGAGACAGAGACAGAGACAGAGACAGAGACAGAGACAGAGACAGAGACGGAGACAGAGAGACAGAGAGACAGAGAGACAGACCGACAGACAGAGAGACAGAGAGACAGAGACAGAGAGGGGAGAGACAGACAGACACAGATAGAGAGAGAGACAGAGAGGGAGAGAGACAGACATACAGAGAGACAGAGAGAGAGACAGACAGACAGACAGACAGACAGAGAGAGAGAGAGAGAGAGAGAGAGAGATAGAGAGGAGAGAGAGGAGACAGAGGAGAGAGAGGAGGGAGAGGAGAGAGAGGAGAGAGAGGAGGGAGAGGAGAGAGAGGAGAGAGACAGAGAGAGAGAGAGGAGAGAGAGAGAGAGAGAGAGAGAGACAGAGACAGAGACAGAGACAGAGACAGAGACAGAGACAGAGACAGAGACAGAGACAGAGACAGAGACAGAGACAGAGACAGAGACACAGACAGACAGACAGACAGACAGACAGACAGACAGACAGACAGACAGACAGACAGACAGACAGACAGACAGACAGACAGACAGACAGACACAGAGACACAGAGACACAGAGAGAATGAGAGAATGAGCATGCACGCTCATTTGCTTATTTTTGGATTTTGGATTCAAAACATAGTCAAATTGTATAATGTTATGTCTGTTAAGATATTAAATGGGGATTAACTCTTTTCGTTTGTTACTTAAAGAATGGCATTTTAAAAAAAAGTGGTATTCGTCCCCGTGTCGCTGTTACAGCGACTGCATGTTCTTTCATTTATAATAGTGTTTGTCCATCTGCCACTGTCTATAGGGAGTATGTCATTGTTTGTTGGAATCAGCCAGGAGGATGCTTCCTGTAGAAATTTCGGACAAGGAGAATATTTAGACCTGCCAGCATGACCACATATCTTGATTTCTCTTTGTCCTTACTAAGTACATTAATTTAAGGTAATGAATTTTAAAACATCCCTTTTACACTCTATATATATGTGTGAGATTTACAAAATAAAAACGAAAGACAAAGGCCAGTATATTAATTGAATGTATGTACATTTTTATTTAAGCGAAATTCATACTGTATCTAGTCTAAACAGTTAAACCTGAATTGGTTATCTGCCTCAGACGCTTTATTAGTTCGATAGTATGTTAAACCGGGAACCATAAACAAGAGAGGTGCGCGGTAAATCTAATCTGGTTCCTTACATGCTATCATATATTACGCAGTAGTTAGATGAAGAAGTGCATACGTGAACATATATAAACCACATAATTATCTGTTTCAAGATAAATTCTGTCGTCTAGTTGGAATGTTAATGTTTATCAAACTTATTCATACGAATCACAAGAAAATAAATCTTGGTAGTATTTAAAGGGAGGTAATTTGAAGTATATGCACAATTTAACTAAGTGCAGCAAATATTTTTCCCATTTGGTCTGACACCTTTGTCTAATAATACACATGTATAACAATTTAAAGGGAATACAAATATTTAACAAAGTTAAACATTTAAATACATGTTCAACAGCTACCCGTTTCCCACTATAGATTTTCATTTTCACAATTGCCATCGCAAAGTGCAGACATGAACATATACAAACCACAGAAATATCTGTTTCAAAAATAATTTTGCCGTCTAGTTGAAATTTTAATGTTTATCAAACTGATTCATACGAATCACAAGAAAAAAATCCTTGTAGTACTTAAAGGGAGGTAATTTGCACAATTTAACTAATTGCAGCAAAGATCTTTCCCATTTTGTCTGACACCTTTGTCTAATAATACACATGTATGACGATTTAAATAAACAATTTAAAGGGTATATATATTTATCAGAGTTAATCATTAAAATACATGTTCAATAGCTAACCGTTTTCCACATACAACAACCAGTTTGGTAGAGGAAGTTCACGTTCTGCCGGGTTAGCTAGTCTCAATATAAAATCGCAAATATTGGAAATATATACTTATACACAAACTGACGATTCTAGTTTTAGTACATACAATAACGGGTCATACTGAAATTTGCTTTAACCTGTTTTGTATATTGAAATGAGTGTTCCTGCGAGATTCCAGTCAACAGCCTCAATATGTTGAAATGAAAATTTGTTTATAAGTTTATAAATTATATATTCATACCTTTACATTAGGGTATCTATAAACAATTAACGAAATGTGTACACATGTATCTCGGCTTAAATTTCTTGATGTTGTTACTAATTTAAATAATTTTTCATTCATATAATTTCAATGTTTGTCAATCTTATTCATACGAATCACAAAGTAAAAATCCTGGTTTTGCTTAAAGGGAGGTAATTTGAAGTATACAACAGTCTTCAAAAGGATAAATATATCAGCATATTACCGTCTACAGTTTAAATTGTTCTAATGTTTGTGGATTTAAATGTTCTTTTTTTTTATTTCTACGTGTACAACGAAACATTGCGGGTTCTCTTTGACGCTTTGCGTCAAACATTCCTCTTGTTCTGAATTGAAGTAAGTATTTCATTCAGCGGTGGGGGATGTCAATTTAATATTGTTCGTTTTGGGAAGCTGTGACCAGATTCCGCCAACAACTAAGAAGAAATGTATTGCTTTGAATTTACATTGTCAAATATTTTAATAAATGTGTGTAATTTTAAATTATCTGCAGTTGTCCTCTGTAATAAGTTTTGAACAATAAGGGTCAAAACCGTTTACAGGGACCGTGCAGAACCGAGAACCTATCTTGTTTACTTCAGTTTTATTCATTGTCGTCCATTTAAAATATTATTCCTTGTGGTTAATTAACTGCATGTAGGCAATTTCGTTTTCATTTATTTGACTGAAGAGCGTGGCAGGCGCAAATCAATTCTCTTTGAATATGATGGAAATTATTTCATATATAGGTAAAAAAAATCCCCAACTCCCCCATCTCACAATTATCATGTCATTAAGGTTAAGAATTAGTTTCGTTTCAGATTAGTAGACTGTTTTACCGTTTATAGTCACAGCTTCACTACAGAGGGAGTTGTTATTCTGTAATATTGTGTGAAGTTATTGGACTTTAAATAGGCAGTGCGGGTCTCTGTCACCAGGGCTCATCTGTTGGGAAGTTTTTGGGAAGCTGTGGCCGGATTCCGCCAACAATTAAGAAGAAATGTATTGCTTTGAATTTACATAGTCAAATATTTTAATAAATGTGTGTAATTTTAATTTATCTGCAGTTGTCCTCTGTACATATTGTTCGAAGCCAATTTCTTTTTAAACAGTTCATATGTTAAGTAAGCATCATTTGTTTCTATTGTATTGGACCACGAGTTAAAGAAAAGATCTTTCAATTTTTGTTTCACTGTGAGTTTAACCGATTTGCCATTAGAAAAGGGATTTGTTTATCCAGATGTTCATTAATCCGCATTTAATTAAAATAGTCATTATAAAATTGTTTATACGTTAAATAGTAAAGAATTGTGTTTATTTCGTATAACTTTAGTTCAGTATTGTATACATCTAGTTTCTATTTCAATTGATAAAGGGTTAACACCAGTTTCTCCATACACGATATAATTTGTAGTTATATTTTAGATTTAAAATTTACTTTAAGAATTTTAACAGGACCCTTTCTATGACCTCATTGTTGCCAAACGCCCACAGCTCTCAACTGTAGAGTAAGATGGGTTTTACCGTTTTGTTGAATAATTTTATTTGCTTATCTAGGGGTCAATTAAGTCGTTTAATTGTTTTCTTTAATAAACTGTACGTTGCTCTTGTTGCTTGTTTTGCTATTTCCTGTTTTGTTTTATAGAATGATCCTGATTGACCGAAAATGATACCTGAATACTTGTATTCATTTACAACTTCCATTGGTGAATCATTATATGTAAAGTAATGACTTTTGTTTCTACCTTTAGAAGAAAATACAATTTTAGATGTTGAAATGTTTACAGAGAGTTTCCAATATTTGTGATAAACGTTTATAGCATTATGTAAATCGTCTATAGTATTACTGATAAGGACTATGTCGTCAGCATATAGAAGGGCATCACGCTTGAGAAAAGTATTTATTGTATCTATATCAGAATTGAATAGAGGGAGGCTAATGCCATGAAGTATACCCACATTTTCGAAAAAGTAATTTAGGTCAATTTAGTACAAAGAAAAGATTATTGGGACATGTTCTCACCCTGTCTCAACCAAATCTCGCACGAGAATAAGCACGTGCCGCTAACCCTTACACAATGCTTAATTCCACTGTACATGTTTTTACTCAGGTTAAATAATTTTTCATTTACATTAAAGGCCATGATTTTGGGAAGATCCCCGTGTCTAAAAGATTTTTCTATTTCAGCATGAGTAATTTTGGTGTTTATCATACGGTTATGATTTTTTTTATTTTTATTATTGTCGTCATCAGTAATTAAACGTGATGTTTTATTTTCATTTTGCGAATTAACAAACTTGAAATGCTGTAATAAATCCGTTGGGTTACAGTTAGTGTTTTGAGACGTACTATTGCCATTCAGAATTTTCCAGAATTTCCTGGAGTTATTACTTTTAGGATTTTTTTAATTTTTCGATAGATTTGTTTCCATCTATGTTCGAATATTTTGATAGCACTGTTTTATAATATTATATAATCTTTATTTCCTCCAATATATGAAGATCATACAAAGATGAACACTATAAAAAAAAAAGAAAAAAAAAAAGGAATTTACTTAATAATCGAATAGCTCTTTAAATTACCATACTTATATCAGAGCCAATGCCTATCATCTGATAGAAAAGGTTGAACACATCTGGAGCAAAATAAGTGCACGGAAGAAGAGTGCCCACTTTTCAAAAAGACTTTCACGAAACGAAATTGAATGTATTCCAGCAGGGTCACTATACTACATGTAATATAGTGTACCTGATTCAACCTAGGCGCTCCAAAGCATAAGAATGGCACTATATATATACATGGAGAAACATGCAATAACAGACTGCATATCCCTACACGATACATAGTACAAAACAAAATATTAAATAAATATACAAAATATTGGAGTTTGCATATTTAAATTGACACACTAAGTTCCATAATGTACAGAATTGACAAAGTTGCATATGGTACCTGTAACAAGTCCATGCGTCATGGCGAAACGATGCAACCACATTAAAAAACATGTAGATTTTCCCCTGAATAAGACGTTCTAAATTTGGGTCCAAACCAAACAATGCTAACATACTCCTCTCCGTGTAGAGAGTAAATAAACTCAGACACAGTAAAACCAAATTCTCGATTAATACATTCTTCGAAAAGGAGCTTACAAGTCTGTACACAGTTACAATTAACTAAAATATGCTCTGTTATACAACATGTTATGTTAGTTATTCCACACCTAGAACATGTCGAGTCTGTGGGAGATAGAAAGGCTATCATCTGAGCCACAGAAAAATAGACAGAAAGCATACTTTGATTGTATTTAGCTAAATTCCATACCGGAATAGCTCAAATTCAGGAGCAGTAGTTCTCTCATTCCATTCGTTAAAAAAATAACTTGATATTCTTGTGTTTATATATTTTTCCAAATGCACTTTGACGGAAATCTGCCATGTAAAACATAATCGTGCAAAACATAAAACAGGTCATATTTGTGTAACATATTAATAACGTCTGAAATAAAACCAATATCTAAATAACCATTATAAGATGAACATGGACGCAAGGCGACACAGTTGACCAAACAAGGTAAGTTTTTCTCTTTTCAATTTCAGCTTGAATCGGTAACGCATATATAAGGCCGAGGGCAGCATCTGTCCCTGACCTTAAATGTAATCCCTGCATTTGTTTCAGACATAAGCGATGTGATCGTTCTAACTGTCTCGCCTAGTGAGCGACTGTGTTAACTCAAATCCAAAAAGAGCTCTCGGGATAACTATAGATTTGTAAATTCTATAACTTGTTAAAGGATTTAATCCACGCCTGTGTAAACCCTCCTTAATAACCCAACAAATGTACAACGTAACTATTAATGTGTTTTACAGACGTAGTAGAATTTGAGTATTTGCTACAGATTAAACCTAAATGCACAAACTCCTCTTTTTCTTGAATTTCCTGAAACCCAACAGACCAAGCCCGAGAACAACGTGATTATGACGGTTTAGACTCATTAAATGTTACAACGGCACACTTACTAGTATTATACTTGTACCGCTACAGACATGAATATTGGTAGCAAATATTAATCATGCTTTGTAAAGCTTAACTAGATAAAGAGAGAAGGGTCATGTCGTCTGCAAATGACGAGGCAAACAAACTAGACACTTCAACTTGAAACCCTAAATTGCTGTTTACTAGCGGGAATTAATGTAAACAATATGTAAAAATGGTAACCAGACCCCACCAGGCTGGGTACCTTGTACAATCGGGAACCAGTTTGAGTAAAATCCGTTGTACATAACACAGCTGTACATACCTGTATGCATAGAAATAACAGATTCTAACGGATGAGAACATATACCTAATTGTTCACGTGCTTTTTTTTCGGTCTTTTTGGAACCATTTTGGTAAAATTGTTGAAACAATGTTGTGAATTTCGCAGCTAGTCTGTTGATTACGACTACTAGATTTTCCAAAGTTTTTTTCTGCTGCAGTGATGAACATTTGTCCTAGAGTGATTACTTTACCATCAATATAATCTTGTTGAATCGTTTCTTGCTGTGTTATGTTTGACAAATCACTTACTAATGATAATACGTCATCAGTGTTTACGTTTATATTAAAATGGCCACTTTTGCTTGTGTCTCAGAATTTTACTTCTGGTGTTTCAGGCACTTTTTTGTTGGCAAGTTCATGAAGATTTATGACTTATAGTCCAAACAAAGTGATACAGGGTAGTGTATGTCTGATAAAAGAGGGCAAAATGTTTACACCTGTTGGCGGTCGACTATATGAAACATATTAGTACTAGATTTGAAGTAGTCAATAGTACTAACATTTTTCGATCTCGATATAGTCGTCGCCACTCCAGTACATAGGGTATAGGGGGTTAATTTTTATTCATGTCGTTGATTATACTCTCTTATGATGTCTCCAAAGCAGACCCGACACTTTGCCTTTTAAATCTGACTGGGACAAGAGAGATTTTTATTTAATATAATTTTCCATTTGTTCCGCTGCCGGGATTCGAACCCTCTATGAGCTATCGTCAATAACCCTGATATAGTCGTCGCCAGTCAGATTTACCTTGGTTGTCACACATTAAACGACTTGTTCTAAATGCAGACTTGTGTCCAACTATCGACGCAGCCACGTAGCATGTAGTTCACGAACTGTTCATACAAGTGACACATATTAGAACACTTTGAATTACGCCACGAATGGGTACGTATGTGTTTTTTATCTAGCACGCACCCCCCACAAGCACTCACTCGAATACTTCCCAAATTGCGTGCAATGGAGTAAAACGGTTTGCGTACAAGCGTCAACATACCATATATCTAAGAGGCGAAAGGATTTAGTCAAACCATATCAATATTGATCGGACGATTAAATGTCAGACATCGAACAATTTTTATCTAGCTAGTCAAAAGATAATTTGAACAATCTATTATACAATTATTGGAAAATTCACCAAGGGAATATACAGGATTTAATTAGGGAGAGGTAAACTTAAAACGTATATAACGTTACAACTGCAATTGAAAACATGAATGCCCCGTCAAGACGTTTTCTGAGCATGAACGGCATCAAAAGCATCTAGAAGTATGGCTTCTAAAGGAAACCAATCCCATAGTATGTTTTATTTCATATTTCGTAAGCTTTCCCACACACAATAAATCTGCAATAGGCAACTTTAAAAACGTCGGGGCGAAAAAAATGGAACATTTCTTAAAAACGAAAGTATAATATTTAAATGGAGTTCAAAAACTTGTGTCAAATTGAGCAATTTCTGCTCTGTCCACAATGTTCTCAACTTAACACAGTTTCTTTTATAGCGAATGCTTTTGCCGAGATGTAATCAATTCGTCTGCTGCAGATTTGTTGAATGTGAGAAAGGGCATATGCAAACGACCCCCGTCAAGCGATTAATGGTTCATCACCACAATGCGTTCACATAAAGACATTTTGTAATAAATCAGTCGAACATTGTATTAAATTATTTTGCCAGAAGTTCCATTTAATTGCTTACTCCATTCGAGCAGACGGTGACGATACTTGTGAGATTTCGAAACAAGCTTATATTAATTACGCTCGATGTGTGCTTCTTCCAGACCTAAGCAGTACTCGAGTCGTTTATGTGGAAAATCTTAAAGGCATAACCCGCTCATCACGGAACTCGAACCCGGGACCTTTGATACGAGAGGCCGACGCTCTACCTCTGAACCACTGTCTGCTACACGAGTCATCCACACCAAGTACATTGTATGTACAGCGTCTTGCATTTTTTTTTAGATTATGCACAAAGGCGAAATCTATCTATTTATTAAACATAAATAACTCAAGTCAACTCAACTCAACTTTATTAGCAATCGGCATGAAAACATGCCTTTGGCCATTTACAAACAACTTTAAGTGAAATATGGCAAAGACACAGAGCAATATACATTCATGTACAATAAAAAAAAAAGTAGTCAATACATATTAATATACATGCAATATAACTATCAAACTATCGTTAAGGATTATTAAAGTATTCATTTTGTTCAATACACAATTTTCTAATTTTGAAAGCTTCTTTAATAAATGTAACAAAGCACTCGTTAACTTTTGTAACATTTGTTTTATATTCAGCTTTTCGGAGACAATAATTAAGAGTTTTATTTAAAATACAATGTCAAATATGAAACGGTTTGTCCTAAGATAACGAAGTTCCGTGTAGCTCTGTAAGCAGCGCAGACCGATGTTTTATACTGCTTTACTGGGTTCGAATATCATATAACGATATTTTTCCTGAATATTCTTTTATTAATGTGTCATGATCCAATATCCTTAATTATGGGTATGAACAGCCGAGCTCCGGTATCTCAGTCAGTAGCGACGCGGGCTGTCAGGTAAGGGCTTGTGAATACAAACCCTAGATTGTTCAAAATTATTTCCGACGTTCGACAAAAATAACTCATTTTCCTCTCATGTATGTATTAAACTTTAAAGAATGGGCTTAAGGGATATGTCGCGAAGCAGCCAGTTGCTTCAAAACACTGTTGTGTGGTGGTTTGGTGTTAGAAGTACTGAAACACATGGGGACGGGAACTGGTCGCCGTGATATGATTGAACAAAAAGTGTGTAAACGTTGTAAAACCTCAATTAATAAAGCTTACACTGAAGTGTTTGATGTATCTTTGATTAAAACCATATGCAGTATAAATATTCAGAAATGTAAAATGTACTAGGCTTACACGTAGCCTTGACAATATAGGACGGGTGTGGCTAATTATTTACCAAATTATGTTTTCTAACTTGAAAATGAATATATCAAATGTAAGGCAACATATGAGCCGTCCCGCGAGAAAACCAACATTGTGGACTCTGCGTAATGTGTCGGCCCGGATAAGCCTGCGCAGGCATACCGTTGGCTTTCTCGCGGGATGGCTCATATGGGGATTCTTCTGTCAACATTTGTATTGTACTTTAATCGTTGGACACATCTTAATATGCCGTCCCGCGAGAAAACCAACATTGTGGTTTCTACGTAAAGTATCGACCCGGATCAGGCTTAGCATGCCGCGCAGGCTAACCCGGACATACACAGTTCGCCTACTGTGGATTTTCTGGTCCAGGAATCATTACTCTATACCTATATCTACCTGAGACGTAATGTGTCGGCCCGGATTACCTTGCGCAGGCTGATCCGGGTCGATGCATTACGCAGAGGCAATAATGTTGGTTTGCTCGCGGGACGGCTTATATTGAGTTTCTTCTGTTTACATTTGAATACGGTGTAGTCTGTTGAATGGTAAAGAGGACTGTCGAAGATAACTGGGTTCCAGCTAAAACCTGTTTAGCAATATACATGCATAACTAAATTTCGTATGCATGTCTTGTATTGTACTTTAAACGTTGGGCTCATCTTAATAATGGTCAGTAACTGGCTGTCCAGGAAATTGTGGTTGTACTCAATACAATGTCAAGTCACGAATATACGAATAGAATGAGATTTCAAGTATGGTGTCTTCTTTGTCGTCTCATGTTTGGAACAAATCTATCAACAATGTATCTGACTTTAAAATTATTTTTGTTCAAATTACCCTTCATACAAATGCGTTAAAATAATAACTCGATCTGAATCCTTACTAGTAACACTATCAGTATATCAGTTATATCATGGCAACAGAACACCTATTCATAATGCCTGGGTAAACAAACCAGTACTAGGCCAGGACATGTGGCTTGCCCAAGGAAACTCCACCGTGACCGCCGCGACTACGGATCACCCTTTTCTAAATCCCCCACGCTTACTACTCGAACACGGCGGATTCCTTCCGTGTCTAAGACATAACTCTAAGTATATAAACAATGGCAGAGAGGATATATATCAAGGAAAACCCAATGAACGACACATAGTCCACCATGTAACTAATATCCTTCCACGTGATATTATTTTCCGAAATGTGTTCGGGAATGTTAGTTTTATCCCATGCAATCTTCATATCTCCACTCTCTATAGTATGTTCCGTTTCTTCTGCTTTGCCAATCTTTGAGTCTTCCAAACCTTTATCATTGCTTTTGCAACATTTAAATCGTAATAATGTATATATTGTCTTCAAGCGTCCGGGTACCGGTTTTCCTTCATCTTTGTGATACAGACGCATGTTCAATATTGTGACCAGGGTGATTAAAACGCTTATGATCATATCAATCATTAATTTGTAGGTAATTGACGGCACTGGATCAGAAGTTGGTGGTAAAACATCGTTCATAATTGTCATAAACACAGCCACGGCTAGTAAAACTGTGATGGAATAAGATACACGTTCACCGGATTCGGGCACCAATAGAAACACCATCACATTAAGAAAACTCAGTAACAATATGGGGGCAACTAGATTAATGATGGTAAAACTTGACTTACGCTTTAGGTGAAATACCATTTCGAAATACGACCAGCCATCGATGATGGATGTTTGTGTTTCTGTTTTTGTGACATTCCAGACTGAATTTCCTGTATACTGTGCCAAGTTTATAGTAGTCCATCCTAGTATAACACCTACTTCGGATCTACTATATCCCCACATGCCGAACTTCACTTCACATATTTGTGTGTCGAATGGATATTTACCAACGTCCACGTTGCACGACGCCAGGATTCTTCCGCCTAAAACAAGCCTCGCCATACCGGTTTGGTCATAACTAACTTTATGCCATTTCTTTGCCATTGTGTCTGACGCGTCTGTTGTTGTTGTTATAATTAGTTGCGGGACCCAAACACTTTCGTAAGAGATATAAATGCTAGATGTGTCACCATAGTCAGCCGGTGTCCAAGTCATTTTTGAATCGTACCATTGTAACAAAACTGCCCCCGTGTAGGATAATTCTCCCGTAATTTCATCGAGATCTTGTATAGATCTCACATATGAATACACTGTGACGTTAAGAATATCGCCCTGATTATTAATGGGTCTCACATCTTTGTTATAACCAGTGAGTAGAAATGTGTGCAGATTCTCCACGTCAGTTATGTTGGAACAAGACACACACAATGATCGGTCACTGATTATAATAACGAAAAACGTTATAATAATATAGAACTTCTCTGGAATTAAATGCATGCTTATTCACACAGATTATTTTTTAGTAAATAAGTATACGATTTATATTTAACGTTATATTATTTGTCTAAATAGTCTATGTATACATAAAACGCACTGAACTTTAATGATCTAATTACAAGATATTACTGTTCATGTTTCCGTATTTAAATTACCCTCAATCAATGAAGATATTGGTTGAACTTGTTTATACCTCCTTTTCTATACGTTGGTCATTTTATTTATCGTTTGGCTGTATGATCGATTATATACTTAGTTAAAACACACACGTGATTAGATACTTTGATTAGTTTGTGTTTGTATCTGTAAAGCAATTAGATCCGGGTTTTCACGTTTCTTAATTCTTCTGGCTGTCTTGGCTCCTCCCAAAGGTATCTTCATTTGTATTAAAAATATCCCAAATATGCATCATCCACTGGATTTTTCTTTCGATCTCCTAGAAATAGAAAATCTTAGAGAATAATTGGTTGTTTCAAGTTAATTTCAAGATAATATTTCATTTAGTGACCAATAACATTGATAAGACAAAAATGCTGCTTCAGTATCAAAAGTACACGGCATCAATAAGAACGTCTTATTTAACACTGCAAGGTCACAATATATAACACAGTTTTTGTCAAATTCGATCACATAATCACAATCAACACTGTTTTCTATTTCATCTTAACACAATAGTAGCATAGAGTCAGCTCATAAAACGCGCTTAAATTCAATTAATAATACTCATGGTAATCAATCTTTCGACGATGCTTAACAGTAAATAGTTAGATTTAATGTGTTTATTTTGTATTTTCTCGTATTTCTGTTTAATCTCATCTGGGTATACTACTAAGTTCAATAAACTAAATAACACTAAAACATAGTAAACCATACATTTTGAAGAGTATTTCAGTGTAATTCAGTTTTTCTAGTAAACCCTCCCTGATATGAGTTGTTATTTCATATATAGTTTTATTAAACGAGTCAAGGAATGTGTTATTAAGCGAACCTTTTTCTTTCTTTATTCGTTTTCTATCAATATATAACTTTACTAGTCACGTGCATTGGTCTGGGTAGGTCGTGGCCATCATCCCCTTACAATGAAAATGTTATTAGTAGTGTATATAAATTTGTTAATAAATGTGAATTGTTTAATACGCATTGGTAATAGACATACACTTTCTAAGGTTTTCCATATGGAATTGTATTTAAAGCCGTTTTCAACATAATTATCAATTTATCAATCATATAAGTTATTTATGATCCCTGGGTAAACACACCAGTTCTTCTTGCTAGGATACGTGTTTTGACAAAGGACACTCCACCGACAGTTAAATACACAACTTGATACGCTCATTGATTGTACTTTTTTATCTGGATATAATCCATTATTATTTCCAAATAATCCACTTATACGCGAGTAATTATCTTATGTAAAACAACGAAATTACAATATAGGCAAATCAGGAGCGTGTTTGCAGATAGTGTAGATTCTGACAATCTTTACTGTTCATCTGTCACTACCGGAAACATTGTTGTGACTCTCCTGAGACATACAAACATTTTGTTCAGGGGTTTATTCTTATTTATTTACACGCCTTGGTGGAGCAATACATTAACTGATTCATGGAACTCCGTTTGCAAGTCTGAAAAGGAGTGGTTAAATTGTAAAGTTATGACTCTAAAGAATAACCTTAAGTCTGTTTACTGTCAGGCTAGAAAAAGATTTGATAGAGAGGTTCAACACTCTAAACGTCAACACTGGTATAAATTACAAGATACTATTTTAGATGTGGTAGATAATAACCCAAATCAATTTTGGAAGTCAAATGGTAAAATAGGCATAAATAATACTAAGAGAAGGTCTTTTCCAATGGAGATACTTTTGGATGAGGGTAGCTTGACTTTTAATGTTAGGGATGTTTTAAGTAAATGGAAGAACGACTATAGTAATCTTTATAACTCGTCTATCAATCCATTAATAACTGGTGATAATAATTGAAATATAAATACTAATACAAATTTCGGTTTAGATGAACATATATCTATTTTAGAAGTTAAAACAGCAATTGATAGTGCTAAAAAGGGTAAAGCCGATGGCATAGATAAAATAGCGGTTGATGTTTTAAAAAATGATACTTCTGTTTGCTTGTTTTACATGTTCTTTTTAATGTTTGTTTTAATACAGGTTGTATTCCATTTCTTTGAGGTAAATCCATTATAAATCCTATACCTAAGTCAAGCTCCGCCGACCCCCAAAGACCCATAATATTATAGGGGTAAAGCATTATCATCACCTATGTACAAATTGTATAGTTCTATTATAAATGATCGCCTGACTATTTGGTCTGAAAACAACAATATAATTGTTTTCGAGCAGAACGGTTTTCGCAAAAAAAGGTAGCACAATTGACCAACTTTCATCTCTCACTAACATTATCATCCTCGGAACCTAGGCTATTCATAACATATATGATACCCTGGGCAAATCGGCTAGCGAAACTTCGTAAAGCGTGCACCTCGATTTTCTCCGTAACTACGAGGGGTATATAAAGCTATGTATGTTTAAAGAATTGTGCTACAATTATTAAAAAATAAGAATGTTAAATCACTTGTCCCGATACTTTCCGAACACCCCTCGTACACTGTTATTACTGTACATCGCGTAAAATTTGTAGCATGCAACCAATCAAGCGGCTGGATTTCACCTCATGAATTATTCATGACTACGAAGTTTCGCTAGCCAATTTGCTTAGGGTATCATATATGTTATGAATAGCCTGGGTACCGAGAATGTAACATTATAGACACTAAGAAGAAGCTTAAATGTTCTACATTCTGCGCATTTATCGATTTTAAGAAAGCTTATGATTATTTTAATAGAGACAAGCTTTGGAAAAAATACAGAATAGTGGTGTTTCTTGTAAAATACTTGTAGCTATTAAATCATTATATACATCTGTTTCCTCTTATGTTAGGGTCAATAATTTGTACGCCGGCTGTCTATCCAGGGGTTGTGAGTTCGAATCCCGGCTCGGCCAACTTTCTTTCTTACGTTTGACAAAAGTCATTGCGACATGCGTCATTCGTCTTCCACCAATGGGCTAAGTCTATGTGGAAAAGCAGCCAGTTGCTTGGGAAGATTGTTGTGTGGAGTACTGGTGTGCGAAAACCAGGAAACATATGAGTAGGTGAACTGGCCGCCGTGATATGACTGAGAAATTGTTAAAAACGGCGTTAAACCGCAATCAATCAATCAATCAATAATTTGTATACAAACTGGTTTCGTGTGAATTCTGTTTAAGACAAGGCTGTTCATTGTCACCATTGTTGTTTAACCTGTTTATTAATGACCTAGCATCACGTATAAAATCTCTTGGTAAAGGGGTCAATATTGATAGTGAATGTTAGTATTTTAATGTATGCTGATGATATTGTGTTGATTGCTGAAAATGAGGAAGATTTGCAGCATATGCTTAATGAGTTAAATAACTGGTGTAATATTAACAGTATGACCATTAATCAAATAAGAGTAACATTGTTCACTTTAGGCCATGTTCTGATTTAGTATCGAATGTTGTGTTTACTTGTGGTACTAATGTTTTAACATATATTGATAAACATGTATATTTTGGCTTAACGCTAACTGAACATCTTGACGTTATATTAATGTAACTGCAAACATAGTGGCTCAGAGCGCTGTTCGTGCTTTGGGTTTAGTCATGGCTAAATATAAAAGCCTGGGAGAAATGCCTTATAAAGTATTTACTAAACTGTTTGATTCACTTGTTTGGTCTGTTATATCGTATGGAGCTGCAATTTGGGGTGTAAAGTCTTACTCATGCATAAATTCAATTCAGAATAGAGCTATGCGATTTTTCCTTGAAACGGGTAAAATACACCGACCGCAGCTATTTAAGGAGATATGGGCTGGGCCCCTCCTTTTGTTAAACAGTGGAAGATCACACCAATGGGTACGCAGCATCCATACGCTTGATACCAGATTGAACAAGAGAATATTTGAATGGGCTAAACGTAGAGGAAATAACTATTGTAAGAACTGGGTTTTCACAGTCAAAAAACAATTTGATACTTTACAACTTAACACAATCTTTTATATGTATACTAAAGTAAACAAAAGTAAATTTATTGGTGTTGTATATGAAAAGATGATGTCTGTACATGTTGCGGAGTGGAAAGCAAACGTTAGTCGAACTAATGCTATACGTGGTAATGGACGTAGCAAATTGAGAACGTATTGTCTATATAAATTTGACTACGAGGTAGAAAGTTATTGTAAAATATCTCTACTAATTGCTCATAGATCAGCCTTTGCAAAGTTCCGATGCGGCGTAGCCCCTCTTAAAATTGAGACTGGTCGGTATGAGGGCTTAGTTGAGAATGACCGGCTTTGTCCGTTTTGTAGTAACGATAAAGAAGATGAATGTTATGTTATTTTGAAATGAGCTATGTTGATTTAATACTTAAGGCTATAAGCCTAGACGCTAATTTTCAATACTTTGATGACTTTAATAAAATTAAATTTCTCTTTTCCAATTATGATTTGCTAAGGCTATGTGCCAAATCCTGTTTTAAAATACTACAAGAACGTAAAAATATTTTATATAAAAAATTATCTTAAAATGTGATACAAACGTTTTATATAATGTTGAGAAATCGGTGCTAATCAGGTCATGCCAGATCTGATCTGGTATGATAACTGATCTTTTAAGCCTTTTTTAAAAAAATGCTTTTCGATATATATAGCGGTGAATTTGAATTTATTTTTCACTTCACATTTTAAAACATATGTTTATCACATTTTTAGGCCTAGAGTCAAGATTAGCGCCGGTTTCTCAACTTTTACTGTGTATATAATGATATACTATACTGCTTATTAAAATATTATGCATAAAAAATCTGCGATAGATGTATTTACTTTTGCAATTAGTTTTATAGTTACAGTCTCTTGTAATTATAATATTGAATGGCTATGTACATTGTATGTGTTATTGAGATGTTTTATATGTGTGTTTGTACATAGATGAGACTTAAATAAAGATAATAATACACAGTAACATTTTGCCCAAGGATGTATTCGATTTTCATTACAAACCGATTGCTAGGTCAGCACTAATCGATAGATGTCTCTTGATTGGTCGATTCGACTACCATCCGTCGGAGTACCGGGTACGTGAGGACATTCTGAATTATCCCAAGACGCCGTGGATGCAAACAGAGGGGTTAAGCTAGTTTTATCACAAATATGATGAGGTTGAATTTCCTTGAATATGACTCAGTCAACCTCTACCAAACAATAGAAGTCCCACGGCCATTGCCACACTTTCACCAGATTGCATGGATGCTAAACTTACCATTAGTCCTCACTTATTCCATTCAGACGCACTTCGACGCATCTGCAGTAGACAACTTTTGAAAGCATTCTGGCAAAAGGAAACATTGATCGAAATGTTATATTCAATAGTTGAGCGACATTCTGTGAAACCCAACTGTAAGTCTTATCTGGATCTGCACAATTCGCAATTCAGTTATACAAGGTTTCTTAAAACTTCTGTAAAGCAGAAAACATTTGAACCGTCCTGCGAGAAAACCAACATTATGGCCTCTGCGCAGGCTGATCCATTCAATCTCAGGGGGATATAGGTATACAGTAATGATTCCTGAATCAGAAAATCCACAGGAGGCGAAACGTGTATGTCTGGGTAAGACTCCACAGTATGCTTAAGCTGATCCGGGTCGATACTTTACGCAGAGTTCACAATATTAGTTTTCTCGCTGGGCATTATCCCTAGATGGCTTACCAGTGCAAGGCCATGAAATATATCCTGCTCATAAACACTTAACCTCGTTAAAGCTCGCCCGCCCGCTAATATACGTTCAGAAAAGTATATTGGTCTGATTTTAGTGAAATTTTAAAGCACTCAATCTCTCATTCTTATTTAATTATGAGTAGGGCTATTTAGAATATTGTCCTAACAATAGGCCTTTGTTAAAATGTGTTTAACGTGTCATACGAATCCTCTCGATATTTACTTTCACAGTTAAATTTATCGATACACAAGGGTTCAGAATGAAGATTTTATTTATATATTCATATAAACGACGTGAATTTGATGTGAATCAATATTTATACGAAATCCCTTTTACCCAAACGGACAATTGAATGTGCATTTATGTATATATTTTCTTTACTTTCAACTAGGCGTCCTTATGCATCTATATTCAGTGACGACTCTGCTGAGCACATGCATCACCGCAAGCTCACCATAACCTTCCGTCCGTGTGCATGTTACATAGACGTGTTTGTCACTTTAGACATTAACTTGAACAGAAGCCGCGTTGAGGCAGGTGTTTTGGGAATTGTTTCCTGAGCAAATAATATAAATGTTGCGTCTATTGTCTGTCTATGTTTGACTAAAGTCGATGCGACAAACCTTAATCGTTCTTTACTTATGGACTAATAGTGTATATGGAGAAGCAATACAACCAGGGATACACATGCATGGAAGATGAACTGACCACCGTGATATGACTCAAAAGTTGTTGAAAACTCCGTTAAACTTAAATAAGACAATCATTTTGTGTTTGTTAACATTACGTGTGTCTTTTTTTGGACACTTTTTAGTGAATAACTGAACAAAGATAAAGTATCTAAAATCTAAAATCATTAATTGTGTTCTCATTTACGGAAAAATCCACTTTAAGTGGAATGGTCTGTTTTGCTGTCAACCGCTAACATAACAAACAGTACTTTTAAGTCAAGGTATGAAAATAAAGCAATCTAAAATCAACTTTCAACGATTCATTTCACATGAAAATACTCATCGTATAAACTTGAGTTAATTCCTTGTTTTATTTTCGTTGTTAACACTTATAGGAGTTATACTTAAGAATCTCGTAGAAATTAAGTCCTAATTTAGTATTTTATCAATCAATGCGAAACACACATTATATAAAGTAAAACATGTTTAAATCAGTCACGTTTAAATAACTTAAACGCAATGAGTCGTTACAAAATGTTCAATGTTCGATTGCCTGTACATGTCTTAAGTTGTCACGCCTTGGAGGCACCGCCACAGGATTAAGGTTAAATGAGAAGCATATTTGTCACTGGTAATGCAGTTTGACAGATAAGCGTAACTGAATAATAGTTATTATGCATAAATACATGTTTTGTCTTGATGACAGCAAATTATACATGTAAAGAACCCGGTATCCCGTGATTTAGCTATTGAAAACAAAATAACAGAATTCGTCATAGCTGGGACAAAACAGAAGTATACACCGAGCCTCCGCTTTGTTACGGTAGGATGATGCAACCTTGTCTTGCCACAACCATATGCATTTCTTGTGGCTCAGTCGAGGATGTAGCATCCCGTTATTTTCTCACCTACTGGTGTAGATGGCAAAAAAAAAGCATTATTATGAACTGTAACATTACATAAATCAAGGTTTTACACTAGAACCCGCAGAACCTCCGCTTTGTCACGGTAGGTTTCTGGGATTTAAGAGTCAAATTTCTATTATCAAACACACAGGCAACGGCGCACCAAACAGTGAAGAATGCAAGGAAGTCACAAGGCATTATGAGGAAATTGCTAATGGCTTAATACGAATATACTTCTGATATGCAGAAGATTTCCAACGCCCCAGCCTCTGAATTTGAGTAGCGGTCATGTTTGATAAGTGACCGTGTGTAGCCCCCCCTATTCGTAGGGAGTGACATGTATATAGCTTGGGGTCGAGCTTGCATTTAAGCACGACTTTTCTTAGAACTAATCTGAATTCAGAGACGGTTAGGGGCTTCCCATTAGGATGTTGGAATAGGGGCCCTTGACTTAATACCGAGTAGCGCATATATTTTGCCAATGCTCTAACCGGACATACCGATTTTTGTTGTTGTAATGACAGGGGTATTTTTGCTGTCCTGCCTCCCGAGTGTTTAAAAGATTTGAGACCGATAATTATACCTGACAGATGTGATTGGGAGTGTTCAAATTGAACGTTATCTTTTTGGATCAGATTAGAGTGACCGAGTCGAGATTGAGTTAACTCACCGATCCTGAAAAGGCCGAAGAAGGCTACTAAAATAACAGCCTTGTACAGCGCTACATAGTACTTGGAATCATATAGGGATGGCAGGGTCAACATGATGTTAGTGAGATCTTCGAGACTAAAGGGCAATCTCTTATCTTTTGTTTGATTTCGTCTCATTCCATGTAACAGCTTTTTTATGAGGAATGATTCAGCTGGGTTTGGGAGGTTATTGATTTTGTGAACATAAGCAATAGCTGACATCATGGAAGTGACTGATGATGGACTAAGGTTTCGGTGGTGACACGTTGATATGAATTGAGCTAGACGTGTGGTGGGTATTGGTATGCGACTACATTGGGGATAATGAGTTTGATGGAAAGCCTTATAATGCTTCCAAGCATTCCTGTAGCTATTTAATGTTGATGGAGCAAGTGAATTGTTTAACATAGTGATGACACTGTAGTTTAGGGACTGGTTAGAAGGTGTTCTGGAACTGTTGTAGGGTCTTTTTCCATATAGGGCGCTAATTTTCGGAATTTGGTGACCTGAAGCCGAGAAAGGAGATCTGGTAAAACATTGTGTGTTCCCGCAATATGTTCGGATTTAACTAACACATTATTTTTCATGCAAGTTAATACTAGTCTACGGACTAAGGTCATGATTGAGGGTAACTTAGCCGTCTGTTTGTTAATGATGTGTATGACAGCTATATTATCTGTATGAAGAACAATGCATTTGTTTTTGAGTTTGGACCCCCATACTTCAAGTGCGATTACGATTGGAAAAAGCTCTTTGAAAGTGATACCTTCCCCTTTAAGTGTGTCAGGCCATACCCCATATAACCATGCTTTCTAGAGAATTGCTCCAAAACCCAATGAGCCCGAGGCATCTGTGTGCATATGCAAAGAGTCTGATTCTATCCAACGATGGTCTAAGAGCAAGGCTTTACCGTTGAAATTGTCTGCAAAAAGGGACCAAGCGGATACGTCCCGCCTATGTTCTTTGGTCAGTGTGATATAGTGATTGGGTTTCGATTTATTCTTTGTTAGATCAATGAGTCGACGAAGGAAGGGGCGACCAGGTAGGACCACCTGACAACAGAAATTAAGGTACCCTAAAAGTGATTGAAGTCGCTTTAGGGTCATGGTTCTCTTTTTTGTCCTTAGAAGGACACGAAGTTTTTCTAATTTGTCTTGGGGAAGACGTGCTTCCATGACCAATGAATCTAATTCCAGCCCCATAAAAGTGATAACCGTGCGCGCCGTTTCCGTTTTTTCGTCTTTGATAGGAATGCCCACGTTATTGCAAAATTGCAGAAAGATTTGCAGATTTTGTTGGCAAATTGGGGAATTTGGGGGACCAAGAATGAGGAAATCATCTAATATATGGATCATATGTTGAATACCTAAATGTTTGTGAGAGATATGTTGGATTGCAGAGCTGAAACGCTCGAAAATTGCTGGTGCCGAGGAGCTGCCCATTGGTAGACATGAATCATAGTAGAATTTATTTTGGAATTTGAAACCCAACAGATGATGGTCACCTGGGTGAACCGGAATTATACGAAAGGCTGAATCAATGTCGGTTTTACTTAGCAGTGTCCCAGGTCCTAGTAGCAGGACTTTGCGTATTGCATCATCGAAAGTAGCATAAGAGACTGACGCAAGGTTTTTATCGATGTAAGTGTTCACCGAATTACCCTCAGGGTAACTGAGATGGTGGATAAGACGGTATTGGTTTGGAACTTTCTTTGGAACGAGACCTATGGGACTGATATGCAGAAACGGAAATGGCTTGGAATGAAAGGGACCCTTTACCCGCCCTGCCTCCAGTTCTTTTTGCAGTTTAAGCCTCACTGTGGATGGATTGTCCCGGCAAGATTTCAGGTTTTGGCAGGTAGTATTCGTAAGTGGGCCTGTGTAACCTAATTTGAAACCTTGTTTAAATCCGTTTATTAAATAGAGTGCCAATGGGTAACCCTTGAGGAATTGGGCCAACTGATGAATTTTAACTGGGGTTGTTGGCCCGTTGTGACTTGGTATTAGGTTTTTGGGTTGCATGGAAGGATCCGTTGGCGCCGGATTCTTTCCTGGAAGAGGGGCAGTTGAAGGCGGTATGTTGACCTTTGCAGTAGCCGCAGATATGTGGCATGCTGCATCTTGAGCTACTGCAACCTTGCCTTTTGTTGAAGTTCCAGCAAGTGTTGTCCTGAAATCTCTTTGGTTTATTAAAGCCTTTTCCGGACTGAAAGGCTTTTCCCGCCTGAAAGGGACGGGCATTTGTGCTTTGCTGGCTGAAAGCGGTACATGCCATTAACCAAAATTCCGTGTGGAGCCTATCCCATGGAAGGGGGTTCGATTCTCTGGCCATGCGGAATTGGGAATCGTAGTAGGCAAAGGAAAGGCCCGGTCTGCGTGCAGCAATGTCCCGGACAATTTCCATGTATTTCATTAGTTGCGGCGTTTCCAGTGGGAATTTTGATGAGTAAATCGCAACAAAACGGATGAATGCCGATGGCCATAACTCAATATTAGTTATTTTCCTACTTTTGGTATTGGGCTGAAGGGAAACATTGTTGGACTCGGCATTGAACTGAAGTGAAAAATTATGGTTTTGTTCAGGATTGAGGGCATTTGGCAGTAACATAGATAAATCTATGAATTGGTTGGACCAAATGGCTTTCCGAATTGATGTCTTAATGTGATGGGCGATTGGGGAGCTAATGGGGTCAATGAACGCGTTTGGTGCACCGTTACCTGTAACATTCATTGAATGTGCCATAGGAATGAAATCACTTCCGTTATCACTGTCATCCTCTTCCAAAAGTTCTACTGTGGATGGTGGTTCTACTGTGGATGGTGGGATTGAAATTGTCATAACCCTTGTGTTGGAGAGTTTTTTCGCAGGTTTGTTCTTAAATGTTTGTTCAGTTTCTGAATCCGATGAACTTTCATGTATGATTGATATAGAACTCACGTTCGGTTCCCTCTGTACTGAAGAGGAGGTTGTACACTGACCCGATAGTGTAGAGGAGGTTGTACACTGACCCAATAGTGACGATGAGTCCAAACACTGATTCAATCTTGTGACAGCACTGACAGGCACTGGGATCATACTGCTGGACGTCTTTTGCTTTTTAGGCGGCCCAACCCGACTCTTTGCTTGGCCATTTGCATCACAGCAAGAACATTTACTGATTGTGTTGGTGGAGCGCCTCCTTTTCATCTGAAAAAGGTTAGACAACTGGCTAGATTCGTAATACATGATATGATTTACAATTATAATAATACTCAGGGGTGTACCGCCCTTCCTGGAAATAAAACATAAACCCGAGTGCACCGCACTTGCCGGGACTAAAGCAAAAGTTTTCCCTGAGTGCACCGCACTTGTCTGGAACAACTGGAATTACGCCCCGAGTGCACCGCACTTGCCGGGAACAAATAAATTATACCCTGAGTGCACCGCACTTGCCGGGAACAAGAAAAATTATACCCCGAGTGCACCGCACTTGCCGGGAAAAAGAGAAATTATACCCGAGTGCACCGCACTTACCGGGAACAACTGAAATTATACCAGAGTGCACCGCACTTGCCGGGAGGAAAAATGAGATTTATACTCCCAGTGCACCGCACCATGCTGAAAATAAAATCAGGAATTTAAACCCGAGTGCACCGCACTTCCCAGGAACAAACCAAGTTGTACATATAAAAATAATTAAAATAAAAAATAACTCAACTCCAGCTGAGCACGAATACTATGAGTATTTCAACTGAGCACTGCAATTGAATTTAAACTTTTAAATGGCAGAGTGCACTGCACTAAATCGAGCCTGAACTGAGCGCGCCAATTTTATTTGTAAAATAATTGAGCACCTTGTGCGACCTACTACCGAGTGCACTGCGTGTCTGGAATAATAAAAGTAATTGAAAATCACAGACCATAATGGGCGACGTGAGGAATACAGACTAGTTCATGGAGTAGCTACCCGCACGAAATGCCATTTGCAGCAATACTATGTGAAAATGCATGAAATAGTGCCATTTGCAGCAAACTATTTGAAAATGCATGAAATAATGCAGTGTTCATGCTATCCTTGCTTCTAGCACCTTAACCACAAGCAAATGGGATGTTCCAATTAGCTTTTGAAACAATACAAATGCCTAAAATGTTCTAAATGAGACAAGATTATTTGAAATATACATAACTAATCTATGAATGGATAGTGGATCGTATCGCTGCTACTGTAGCTGCCCGTATGTTAGACAGCAACTTGAATTGACCATCCCTGGAGAGGTGACAACCATCGGCACTGAAATTGTTCGTTTTTGATTCCTGGGTCCAGAATCCTTTCATTCTCCAAAGGAATGCTTGGTTTGGGGAACCGACTCGGCAATCTGGATGCCAGGAGAAGGTTTACGCAATTTACTTTGTCGTTAAACCATTGAATGTCCACTGGGTAACGAGATCTGACTGATGGAACACATCGATGTAGAATTTGGCACACAATCACTTTTGTCACTTGCAGAACTGACAGAGAAAATTCCACAGCCTCGCACAATTTATCAACGATAACTTCCACAGTTAAGTCCTTGTTATAAATGTCATTAGTCCCCACCAGCATAATCAGAATATCTGGCGCAAAGTCTGAAACTACTTCAAATTTCTTGCTCAAAGTTTCGATTGTGGCGCCCGAATAACCGGAGAACTGGACGAGCGGATTCCCCTGCAGACCTAAATTAAATTTAAGTGACGGTTCCTCTCTGATGAATTTCTTCAAACGAGTAACGAAAGAATGTCCAAATAATTGAATCTTCGTGGGCGCCGCCATCTTAGGTTACGTGACGTCAGATATGGGTCAATCACAGAACAAAGGAATCTCAAACACATCCAATTTTAAACAATGCACCGCCGTTGTCACCTCAATTTTCACCACATAACTAAGCTAAACACTACATTGCACAGAAATGCGCAAGTTAATTACCTTTTTGAACCGTAATAACCGAGTTATAGCTTAGAAAATTATTAAATATTTGCAGCCATCTAAAACAAGATGTCGATCCAAATTATTATCCAAGAGTGAAGGAGACTGCAACCGATTGGCCCAAACAGGCCACGTGATTGCAGCTACTTTTTGATTGGCTGTGAAAGTACCCCAGACAGGTGCACCCGATTCTTGTGTCGGGGATAGAATTGTTCCACTAATTAATGGAACAAGGTTATTCATACAATCCAGTAATAGAACAGGTTATTCCTACAATACATAAAACCTTTTATGGTGGCATAAAATAACATAAATCAGTCACGTTTAAATAACTTAAACGCAATGAGTCGTTACAAAATGTTCAATGTTCGATTGCCTGTACATGTCTTAAGTTATTATGTTTAAAGTAGCAGATAAAGATAAAGAGGCTTTAAACCATGATAAGTGTTGTGTATTTAAGGATGGGTTTAATGACACTAGAAAACAATGCTTGTTCAAAGCTTGTGTAAGTTTACAATTATTAAGTTTAGATGACAGATAAAGGGGCTTTTAACTAGTATTAGTGTTGTGTATTTAAGGACAGGTTTAACGTCATGAGAAAACAATGCTAGTGAAGAATCATTCGATTAATTAGCATCCATGAATTGCATCAGCTACAGTTTAGACAACAAGAGCTGTCAGAGGACAGCGTGCTCAATTTGTTCGTGCTTGCAAATAAAACAAAACTTGTTTGGGTGGTACAGAAAACCTAACCAAGTACTTTATCATACTATTTATAAGCAAAGTACTTTATAAGTCGTTAAAGGGTCATACTACTTATAAAAATCATTCACTGAATAATTCAGTATTGGCTGTTGGTGGAGGTAATTATGATAAAAAAGATAGTGTAAATGTTTAAGCTATATCTCTAATTGTTTTGGAAAAAACAAAGATTTGGTAACCATAATTCTAAATGGCAAAGAGTCCTATAATTCATTTAAAAAAACTTGAAAGAGTTATGTACTCTTGTCTGTTGATTGAGAGAATGATGATTAATAAGTATTGTAAGTGTATAACCTATATCTCTAATGGTTTTGAAAAAAGGGGGGGTGGTACGAAAGTCTTAACCACATTTCTAAGTCGAAAAGTGGCAATCATTCTTACAAACACTTTGACAAAACTAAGTAGTCTTGATGTAATAATGATGGTGAACAAGTGTTGTAAGTTTCAAAGCAATATCTCTAATTCTTTTGGAAAAAGGTGAATTGGTACGAAAAACTTAACCAAAATTCTAAGTCGAAAAAGAGCCATAATTCTTACAAAAGCCTTGACATAGTTATGTTCTCTTGTCTGTTGATGGAAGTAGTGATGGTGAACAAGTGTTGTAAGTTTCAAAACAATATCTCTAATGGTTTTGAACAAAAATGTATTGGTACAAAGAACTTAACCAAAATTCTAAGTCGAAAAAGGGCCGTAATTCTTAAAAGAACCTTGACAGATTTCTGTACTCTTGTCTGTCGATGGAAGTAATGATGATAGACAAGTGTTGTAAGTTTCAAAACAATATCTGTAATGGTTTTGAAAAAAAAAAGAATTGGTACAAAAAACTTAACCGAAAGTCTAAGTCGGAGAAAGGTTATAATTCTTACAAAAGCATTGACAGAGTTATGTTCTCTTGCCTGTTGATGGAGGTTATGACGGTGAATTATTGTTGTAAGTTTCAAAGTAATATCTGTTATGGTTTTGACAAAAAAGTAAATTTGTACAAAAATCTTAACCAATGTGTGACACCAACGCAGACGCAGACGCCAACGCTGACGCCAAGGCGAGTAGTATAGCTAGAATTTTCTTCGAAAAGTCGAGCTAAAAACTGCACGGTTAAATTGGTGAATTTTTTAAACAATATAAATTTACCGGTTGTCATCATTTTAAATATCTTTCGACATATTATTCTTTTTCTCTGTCTCAAATTGAATTTGGTATCGTCATCTTAACACTTTTATTTAGTTTCCAGACACATTCTGAGCTATCACAGCCTTAATTTGCACATACGTTAATAGTTCACAGTAGATTTGATTGGAGTTCATAAAAAAGGAAACAATCGCTGAAATGCTGCAGTGGACCTGAAGCTTTTGCTAGATACGAAACACAATAAATTGATGACATTTCAGGTGATTCGTATTAGTATTGCTTACATAAAAAGTATAATACTTTATATCATTAAAACTATTTAATTATCAAATTTGGACCACTTGGTCTTGATCAAGATTTAAATACCAGATTAGAGGACACATAACTTTCCGTTGTTTCGTAAAAGCTTTATCAAGACCAAGTGGTCGAACATTTGATAATTAAATAGTTTTAATGATATAAAGTATTATACTTTTTATGTAAGCATTGCTATAAGTATTATTACCACAATGACTATCTGTCCAAAAGTGGCATAAGTTGCAATCTTTTTAATCATCTAAAAAAAAATAAAGTTTACCTGTCTGAATACGTATGATGGTTTGAACTTAATCAACATAAAGTATCAAGATTTAAATACCAGAAAAGACGACACTTAACTTTACGTTGTTTTTTAAATCTTGATAAAGACCAAGTGGTCGAAAATTTGACTAGAAAATGGTACTTTAACGCTCAAAATAAACAATTAAATTTTAAAACACATTTAAATTGTAATTATTTTCATCAATGACCGTCTATCCTTAAACTCAAAATAAATATATTTATATTTACATTTCTGTACTCTTGTAGGTAACCCCCGAATCCCGGATTAGTGATATGTGTTAATCTCTAGAAGGAAGTCGACGTATCGGAGCATATTGAGATTATAAATCTTAAAACTAAACATTGCTGACCAGTCTATTATAAAGCTGTTGGCAAATTCACAAATAATTACAATATTTCTCTAATGGATTTAATTGGATCAACAAGTTAAAATTAACATATTTTACGTTATAAAGGCATTGTGTAGTAAATAAGCATGTTTTACGTTATAAAGTCACTATAGTAAATGTATATGTTTTACGTTTTAAAATGCACTATAGTAAATGAACATGTTTGACGTTATAAAGGCACTGTAGTTAATGAATATGTTTGACGTTATAAAGGCACAGTTGTAAATGAACATGTTTTACGTTATAAAGGCACTGTAGTAAAATGAACATGTTTTACGTTATAAAGGCACTGTAGTAAATGGTTTTGGTTTACATTATAAAGGCACTGTAGTAAATGTTTTACGTTTTAAAGTCATTGTGAATGTTTTACGTTTTAAAAGCATTGTAGTAAATGTTTTACGTTATAAAGGCACTGTAGTAAATATGTTACGTTATAAAGGCTCTGTATTTAATGTTTTACGTTATAAAGGCACTGTAGTAAATAAACATGGTTTATGTTTTAAAGGCACTGTAGTAAACAAATATGTTTATCGTTATAAAGGCACTGTAGTAAATAAACATGTGTTACGTTATAAAGGCACTATAGTAAATGTTTTACGGTATAACGGCACTGTACTAAACAAACATGTTTTACACTATAATTGATTGATTGATTGATTGATTTTGGTCTAACGACGTTTTTAACAATTTATCAGTTATATCATGGGGGCCAGTTCACCTAATTATGCATTTCCTGGTTTTCTCACACCAGTACTTCACACAAAAATCTACTAAAGCAACGGGCTGCTTTTACACATAGACTTAGCCCATTGGTGGAAGACGAATGACGCATGGCGCATCGACTTTTGTTAATCGTCGGAAAGAAAGTGCCGAGCCAGGATTCGAACGCACAACCCCTGGATTGACAGCCCACGTCGCAACTGACTGAGCTATCGGTGCTCGGCTTTTTACGCTATAAAGGCACTGTAGTAAATAAACATGTTTTACGTTATAAAGGCACTGTAGTAAATAAACATATTTTACGTTATAAAGGCACTGTAGTAAATAAACCTGTTTTACGTTATAAAGGCACTGTAGTAAATAAACATGTTTTACGTTATAAATGCACTGTAGTAAATAAACATGTTTTACGTTATAAAGGCACTGTAGTGAATAAACATGTTTTACGTTATAAAGGCACTGTAGTAAATAAACATGTTTTACGTTATAAAGGCACTGTAGTAAATGATTTAGGTTATAAAGGCACTGTAGTAAATAAACATGTTTTACGTTATAAAGGCACTATAGTAAATATTTTGCGTTATAAAGGCACTAAAGTAAATGTTTTACGGTATAACGGCACTGTCGTAAACAAATATGTTTTACACTATAATTGATTGATTGATTGGGGTTTAACGCCATTTCTAATAATTTATCAGTTATATCATGGCGGCCAGTTCACCTACTCATGCATTTCATGGTTTTTCTCACACCAGTACTTCACATAACAATCTTCCAAAGCAATGGGCTGCTTCTCAACATAGACTTAGCCCATTGGTGGAAGACGAATGACGCATGTCGCATCGACTTTTGTTAATCGTCGGAAACAAAGTGCCGAGCCGGGATTCGAACTCACAACCCTTGGATTGTAAGCCCACGTCGCAACTGACTGAGCAACCGGAGCTCGGCTTTTGACGCTATAAAGGCACTGTAGTAAATAAACATGTTTTACGTCATAAAGGCACTGTAGTAAATAAACATGTTTTACGTTATAAAGGCACTGTAGTAAATAAACATGTTTTACGTTATAAAGGCTCTGTAGTAAATAAACATGTTTTACGTTATAAAGGACTGTAGTAAATAAACATGTTTTACGTTATAAAGGCACTGTAGTAAATGAGCATGTTTTACGTTATAAAGGCACTGTAGTAAATAAACATGTTTTACGTTATAAAGGCACTGTAGTAAACAAACATGTTTTGCGTTATAAAGGCTCTGTAGTAAATAAACATGTTTTACGTTATAAAGGCACTGTAGTAAATAAACATGTTTTTTACGTTATAAAGGCACTGTAGTAAATGTTTTACGTTATAAAGGCACTGTAGTTAATAAACATGTTTTACGTTATAAAGGCACTGTAGTAAATAAACATGTTTTATGTCATAAAGGCACTGTAGTAAATGAATATCATTCAGATTTAACACTTTCCGACATATATCATATTTGCAGCAGACGACTTTGAAAACATCAACATCGAAATATGGAAATTCTCTATTAACAAAAGTTTAGTTAATGAAAAGCGTTTAAAACATTTTGGAAAATGGAGAACTTTTCAAACAAAGGCTCAAGAGAGCGTATTTATTTTGGAAAGGGCTTAAGAAGCCTTTGTGTAATCAGAGACATATAAAGACGTGTATATGTCTCTGGAGCAATTTTCTGTTTGGTTACACTCCCAAACCATTGTATCAAAACATCGACGAAGATAATATCGTCATAAACGAGTCTAAAATAAGTGAAAATAGGCCACCTAGCATGTAGTTCACCAACTGTTCACGAACGTGACACATAATTACGCCACGAATGGGCACGCATGTGTTTATTATCTAGCACGCACCCCCACAAGAACGCGGTCCCACAAGCACTCACTCGAACACTTCCCAAATTGCGTGCAATGGCGTAAAACAGTTTACGTACAAGCGTCAACCTACCATTAACCTAAGAGGCGAAAGGATTTAGTCAAACAATATCAATATTAATCGAACGATTAAATGTCATATATCGGACAAGTTTGATCTAGCCAATCAAAACATGATTTGAACAATCTATGAAAGAATTATTGGCAATTTACAAGGAGCATGATAATGTTTTTTATACAGGATTTAATTGGGGACAGGTCAACTTAAAACGTGTATGATATTACAAAGGCAATTGAAAAAAACATGAATGCCCCGTCAAGTAAAAATGATCTGTACTGTATCTCTGTATCGGTATAACATAAGGTTTATGGAAGCGGCATCAATTGGGCTGTTTTTCCCGATTTTGTTGTTGTCAGAATTAACATTCACTCTTTCCACATGCAGAAGTTTTCTGAATATGAACAGTATCAAAAGCATTTAGATGACAGGCTTCAAAAGAAAATCAATCCCAATGTATGTTGTATTACATTCGTAAGCTTTCCCACGTACAATAAATCTGCAATAGGCAACTTTAAAAACGTCGAAAAGTATGGAAAATTTCTAAGAACGAAAGTATAATAATTAAATAGAGTTCAAAAACTTGTGTCAAAATGAGCCATTTCTCCTTTGTCCACAATGTTTTAAACATTAATAAACAAAACAATATAGTTTCATTTATAGCGAATGTCCATGTTTTTGCCTAGATGTTTTCAATGTTGTCTGCTGCAGATTTGTGGAATGTGGGAAAGGGTAAATGGAAACGACTTCCGCCAAGCGCTTAATGGTCGTGGGTCATCACCGTAATGCGTTCAAATATAGAAATATTGTAATAAATCAGTCGAAATACGTATTAAGTTATTTGGCCAGAAGCTCCATTTAATTGGCCAAGCCATTTTAGCGACGCGGGTTGTCAATCCAGGGGTTGTGAGTTCGATTCCCGGCCCGGCCAACTTTCTTTCCGAGGATTGACAAAAGTCAATGCGACATGCGTCATTCCATTTCCAGCAATGGGCTAAGTCTATGTGGAAAAGCAGCCAGTTGCTTGGGAAGATTGTTGTGTGGAGTACTGGTGTGAGAAAACCATGAAATGCATGAGTAGGTGAACTGGCCGCCCTGATATAACTGAGAAATTGTTAAAAACGGCGTTAAACCCCAATCAATCAATCCATTTAATTGCTTAATTACCTGTTTCATTCATTCATTCATTCATTTGTATATTCATTCATACGTTCGTTCGACCGTCCGTTCATTCATTAATTCACTCACTCATTCAATCATTATATTTCGTTTAGTTTGTTTACTTCAATGTTTATTTGAGACAGAAGTTCCATTTAATTGCTTAATTACCTGTTTCATTCATTCATTCATTCATTCATTCATTCATTCATTCATTCATTCATTCATTCATTCAGACACTGTATGATGGATTTTCTTTACCCTTCGTTTCTGTAAAGAGCTCCAGTCATGCAACCAGTTATTTGTAAGATACTTTTCATTACTATTGTCTTGTTTTCAATTGTTTTACTGTTCAGTTCGAGATTTTTTTTTGTTTTTGTTATGTTTTTATTTATTTATTGGTTGATTGATTGATTGATTGATTGATTGACTTATTGATTGATTGATTGATTGATTGGGGTTTAACGCCAATTTCAGCAATCTTTCAGTCATAACACGGCGGCTAGTTCACCTACTCATATGTTACCTGGTTTGCTCACACCAGTACTCCACACAACATACTTTCCAAGCAACTGGCGGCTTTTCCACATATACCGTTAGCCCATTGGTAAAAGGCGAATGACGCTTGTCACGGTGACTTTTGTCAAACGTCGGAAAGAATGTTGGCCGAGCTGGGGTTCGAACTTGCAACCCTGGAATGACAGCCCACGTCGCTACAGAGGTGCTCGACGATACTTATTAGACTGTGTGTATCATCAGACTCGCCTGGGCCTTCACTGCTCGTAAGTATAGCAAGACCGTAAATCGCCAGATAAACAGATAAAAGCTTTTATAAATCAATCACGCTCGATGTCTGTTTCCTGGAGACCTAACCGATACTCGCGACGTTGATGTGCAAAAATACCAAAGGCATAACCCGCTCATCACGGCATTCGAACCTTGGACCTTTGATACGTGATGTCGACGCTCTACCTCTGCACCACTGTATGCCACAACAGTCTTAATTGTTAACATGTACATCGGCCTACATTCACATCAAGTACATTGTATTATATATACAGCGTCACGCAAAAAAAGAGAGCGTTTAGTATTTAAAAAAAAATTATTTTTGTTTTGCAGCATATTCAACGGTGTTTCAGAATAATCACATATTCTTGATTCACGGGTGACTAACTAGTACTAGCCTAGAAAATGTGCCTTGCCCATGTGCATTCCCCCATAACTGAAGACACGCGGCCTAAAATCCACTACGTTAACCCCTTGACCATGGTTAGATAATTGATTGATTGATTGTTTGGTTTTTTGCGCAACTTTCCATATTTGTTTAAGTTATATCACGGCGTTTCCTAGGTAACATTACTACTGTTCGTTTTATCCTGACAAAATGCTACGAGCAGTGTATGAACGAGTACAGTCATGTGTTCGTTCTAACGGAAGTTAATCTGAATTGTTCAACAGTTATTCGGGCGTCAAACAAGGCGAGCCGTTGTCGCCTTTTTTGATCATTTTATTTATAAATGACATGTACGGGAATCTTGTAGTACAAGAAAATGATTCATTTACCATAGATGTACTGAAAATATTTAACCTGTTATTTGCAGACGATACTGTATTGCTAGCTTATACCAGTGGTGGATTACAGAGTTTATTGAACCAACTGAATAACTATTGTGTTAAATGGGTCATTACAGTTAATATCGATAAAACTATTGTAATGGTTTTTAAACAGCGACACCATCCGGTAAATGTTAGTCTTTATTATAATAATGAAATTTTAAAGAATGTAACTAGATTGTCCTGTTTGGGAGTAAACCTCTCTAGTAATGGTAGTTTTTATCAAACCCAGAGAACATTGTCTGACCAAGCACGAAAAGCGATGTTTTCCTTATACTCACTTTTTGAAAAGGTTAATTTCGATATCAGGGATAAAATTAAGTTATTTAATAGCATGGTTAATCCTATATTGAGCTATGGATCAGAGGTATACGGATTTCACAAATCTCCTGACGTAGAAAGAAAAGGTTCACTTGAAATTCATGAAGAATATTATGGGCTTAAATCGCAATGTAACGAATGCTTGTATCTATGGTGAACTTGGAAGATTCCCTCTGTTTGTTACTAGAAAAATCAGAATTATGAAATATTTGTATAAGCTTGGCAAAACTCCGGATTCCCTGATGTAAATGATGGTCATGTCGCCGCTATAACACAACGAATATATGATCAATATTAACAGCATTATCACAATGACTTTGAAACGTCTAGCAAACTTGATACATTTTCACTAATAAAAATTGATATTGCATTGGAACCATATATGGTATATGTATCGAACTTCAGATATAGACAGGCATTAAGTAAACTGCGATGTTCAAGCCATTCTTTAGAGATCGAAACCGGTCGACATAACAACACACCACGTACCAGTAGAATAAGTAGAAAATGCACGATGAATGTTTTGGAAAATGAATATCACTTTATTCTAGTTTGTCCCTATTATCAAGAATGGCCAACTAGGCACAAGTTTGTACAGCTGCTTAAATGTCAATCTACAATAGTTATGAGCAAGTTGGCTAAATTTACATACACGGCTGCTTTCATTTATCGCCAGAAAGAAAATGACAATTCTGTATAACATTCCTATCTATATTGTTAACATTTATTATATTTTTCTCATGTTATATAATATATATATTGCTGTCCGCCTGTAAGGACTATAAAACATTTGTAATGTTTTTCGTCGATAAAAACGTTTGACTTGACTTGACTTGACTTGTCTTATAAAGAAATACTTCTTAAACCTTTTCCACATCCAAATGCATTGCATTGTGTTAGCAGCGGATATCTATTCAAAACATTGAAGCAATAGGATGTTATTTTTCCACAACATTTTAAGCTCTTTTCAATAAATATAATACATTTATCAAGATATTCTATAGTTTCGCCCAGACATTGTCAAAGTCGTATGATGTAGATTTGTCTTTACATGGTTAAAGGTTAACTCTTTATCGGCAATCGTATATCTTTTCACATTCTTAACCCTATACCACACACGACAAAGCTGCAGCAGACGACTTAAACATATCTAGGAAAGATTATGAAAAAGAAAAGTGTAATTGTTTAATAGAGCTGTAATCATTGTGGCAAAAAGAAAATCAATAATATTATGAAAAATTTCTCCTGTTACCACAATGTCCGAAAACCGTCTGCTGCTGTAATCATTGTGGCAAAAGGAAAACAAATAATATCAAGAGAAATTTTTCCTGTTACCACAATGTTTCCAAAAATTGTCTGCTGCAGAATGACAGACACTGTTGTTGGGAGAGTGGACATCATTCACACGTATTTAGAGCAGTACCGAATAATGTGCATATGCGTTAAATCCTTTCAAATTAGCTGAACGCTGGTATTAAGGAGTATAAAAAATCGCGAGAAAATGCCTAAATATGAGCATATCCACACTTTTCTTAGTGTGCTGGTCCCTTTAACAATCCTATTGTTGCCCAGTCGGTAGCGACGCGGGCTGTTAATCGAGAGGTTGTGATTTCGAATCTCAGCTCGGCTAACATTCTTTCCGACGTTTGACAAAAGTCACTGTGACAAGCGTCATTCGTCTTTCACCAATGGGCTTACAGTCTATGTGGAAAAGCAGCCAATTGCTTGGAAAGTTTGTTGTGTTGATAACTGGTGTGAGACAGCTGGAAAACACATGAGTAGGTGAGCTGGCTACCGTGATATGACTGAAAAATTGTTGAAAACGGAGTTAAGACCCAACAAATCCTATTGTTGCTATTTCGATTTCGGATAAATTTTCACCGAGTAATATGCTGATCCTACTTGAGACTAATGTGACCGTCAAGCACATAAAACGATTCATGGTATGGAAATGTTCATAAGCCAATAACGTTGGAATAATTGAACCGGGCCAACCTCCGAGGGTCCGTTTAAGGGTCACGTGACTCAATTAGAGAACATGTCGCTTTCTCATTATGTTTCTTTCTTTTATATTTTGTTTAACGTTTTTCCGATGTAATTAATGTATATAACTGTAATTGTATTTGTAATCAATATGTTATATATCAGTTGTAACTCAGAAAATATAATCAATAACCTTAATTACTTGTTGGTTCACATGGCTTGCTATTTAATCTGATCCTATTAGTGCGGTTTAATAAAGGTAAATGTAAATGGGTCAAGCACATCACTTTATAGGACTTCGAGTATAATTCTAAAAGGTCAAGCCGCAGACCCTCGATCTTATACTAATAGTTCAATATTGTTAGAGTAATATTGATTTAACACATTGTGTAGAGTCAAGGCTGTTTCGTCTGAAAATAAATATCTATGAATTAAAACAAGAAATATCTTTGGAAAGATAAACGGCGATCAATATGGAAAACACTAAGTAACGGAACATGCGCATTATATTTGATTTGAATATCAGAAAGGTTCTATGTGTTTACCAAAGGCTAATCGGCCATCTCCATCCAGCTTCAGTTTCGATAAATAGATAATACGCCACATGACTGGAGATTACGCGAGGCTCCCAAGAGGTGTGCACGAGAAAGTTGATGCAACGCATCAATTTCGCCGGAAATCCATACTGCAGTTATGCATAACACTAACATTATAGTAGTTGAATAAACAGTTATCAACTGAGGGGCATATTGGAACATGAGGGGTGGGGTCAAGTGAAAATGTGTCATAACTTGCATTGTTTTGTCAACGAAGTGAATAATAATTGAAGCCTTTCATTGTTTATGATCAATCTCCATTCCAAAGAAGGTTGACCATACACACAGCCAACTAATCATTCATCATAAACAGTAATGGAAATGAGTAATCTTGCCAATCATTAGTCTTAGTATGTCTACAATGCTTTCATTAAGGAATAATTATAAGATTTGTGAATTTCACATACACTTTTCAAGACACTTTTTAATATTTATCAATAAAACCACAAAACTAAACAGTTAAATCTCATTGAAATTGTTGTATAATTTTAATTTAATTTCGAACATAAACTGAGCCCTACAACATGTTAATTTATTGTAATTCTTTCCTTCCATTTTTTAATGAAAATAACAAACTACTCCTGTTTTAAAATTACATTATGATGAACGCCCTTGTGTCAATGATGCATAATAATATGCAGATCGGAAGCAATATGCATTTAGGGAATTTAATGACACATTTAAAATTGTCAAGGACGAAATAATGTTGTACGAAAGACCCGATTCGTGACCCACATTCTTCTTCGCAGAGGTGTCGTTCTTGAAACTCTCTTTATAGGCAGATAGCGTTCGTTCAAAGTCATTTTTTCTATTAAAACCAGTTTTATCTCGGTTTTGTTCTTTTCTTCATTTGTTTCGAACCAAATAAAAATTTCAAATCACCTAAAATTTACTATCTGTAAGTGAGTGTAACAAGCGGCTCTCTGCAAAGGAGATTGATCTACACAGTTGGTATTCGCGAGTCACGCGATCAACCGTTTTAGATTAGAAACAGTTCATATTTTAGATATACATGGATAAACATTATAAAATGCATTCTTCACAAATCAAGACATCCCTTTGAACATGAAAATAACATTCAGTAAGTTAAAATTGATATTTTAAAGGAGAATTCGACGTGATTTTTATCTCGATATTGCCACATAACAGTCTGCTGCAAGTCTCATAGAGACTGGTTTGTCTTCGTAAATAAAACCCAAAAAAGGAAATGTGAGTCAAAATAAAGAAACTACAAATACTTAAAACATCGGAATATTTATTAAACGCAACTATAATATGTTCAAGACATTTAAATTTGTTTTTTCTAATCGTAACTCCTCCTATGTGATTTCCGAAAAGCTATTAAAAAACGAAGTCGCGGGCTTCTGCCCAGCGACTAATAAGTTTCGACTGACGATAAGTAACTGAAAACTTATCATGTTTCAAAAATGATCAATATTTTGATCTTAAATATTATATTTCATACGTTTTCACTGATTTTTTTCATTGAAATTTATTTCTTAAGTAAAATAATTAAAAGTTAGTATGCAGTAAACTTCATCTTATTAGTGCCTTTCGTAGGATCTCCAACTTAACTATGAACCAATCAAAACGTTTCATTTCCTTTATTTCTTCGACATTATTCATTAAATACAACATTTGATTGGTCTACAATCTAAATCATTTGTTTAACATCTAGGTCAAAACTGAGGTTAATCAGCTATCGCCGAAAAAAAGCTTTATCTAAATAAAAATAAATGGTCAAATATACACGTTTTCAGTTCAAATAAATCAGGTGTGGATTCGTCTTAAAAAACCGTCGATCTTATAAACTACTTATAATCGAGGTTGTATCAAGAGACAGGATAGAAATGTTTGAAATTATTAAAATGGATGGCCGTACTTGAGTACAGTACATCATGTATTATTTGTAGATCCGTGTTTCTGAATCTGTATGTATAGTTTGTCTCCTCGTGTGCTGGAGGTCGCGGGATCAATCCCCAGCCGGTTAATACCAAAGTCTTTAAACATGGTAGTAATTTAAACAAGTCGTTGTGGAATTTAATCATACTCCGTTTATAAGTGATTGTTTGATGAATTGATTGGGAATTAACGCCGTTGTCAACCTTTTTCAGTCAAATCACGTCGGCCAGTTCACCTACCCCTGTGTTTCCTGATTTTCTCATACCAGTTCTTAATACAGTAGACTTAACAAACAACTGACTTCTTTTCCACATATACTTTAAGCCAATTGGTGAAAGACTTATAACATGTGTCGTATTGACTTTTGTTAATAATGGCAGAATTGAGGTTCGAGCTTGCAACCCATGGACGGACAGCCCGCGTCGCTACCGGCTGAGCTACCAGGGCTCAACAATTGATGAATATGCATTCAAATAGATATATTTTAACAATGGCCAGGATCAGATATATATTGCCAAGTAATAAACATATATCCTGTTTTGGGAGTGCTAACTCCATTACTATTCCAAACATGTCTATCCTAGAGTTAATCCCCTTTCAGAACTATTGCTGTTCATGAAAGCAATAAATGTACAAATATACAAGATATATATATATATATACAACAAAAGTGTGGTCGGACGTGCAATTTTATTCTGTCGTATAAACAAATGTAGAAATCATTTAATAATAAATAATCAAATTATCTAATAGAGTAGAGTAATAATTCTGTTTCATATGATCAAAACCTTAGAAATAATTGTGGGGAAAAGTGGATATAGATTTTTACAGGAAATATATCCATTCAACAAAATCATTTCAAAAGTTGTCTGTGTGTAGCATCGAAAGATATCTACTTATGATAAACTGCTTTATATTTACAGTTCTGTAACCTTGAAGGTACTCCCCTAATCTCGTATTAGTGATAGGTCTGTATCTCAACGACGTATCGGAGCATATCATTCCGGCATTTCACTCATGTTATAGTTTTTTAAAAAGAAAAATTGCTGACCAATAAAGTCTATTATAAAGCTGTTGGCAAATACATGAATAATGACAATATTTCTCTAATGGATTTAATTGGATCAGCAAGTTAAAATAAACATGTTTTACGTTATAAAGGTACTGTATTCAATTAACATGTTTTACGTAAAGACATATATCTTATTTGCAGCATACGACTTTGAAAACATCAAGATCGAAATATGAAAAATCTCTATTTACAAAAGTTTAATAATTGAATGGATTTTAAAACATTGTGAAAAAGGGAAAATATTTCAAACAGAGGCTCAAGAGCGTATTTATTTGGGAAAGGGCTTAAGAAGCCTTGGTGTAATCAGAGACATATAAAGACATTAATATGTCTCGGGTGCAATTTTCAATTTGGTAACACTTCCAAAGCATATATTGTGCCAAAACATCGACGCAGATAATATCGTCATAAACGACACATTCTTCTGGAATGTGCTGATTTCGCTCCAATACGTGATAGATTTTTCAAGGCTCAAAGTATGCGTCGGCTCTTTGAGTCTGTCAAACCTGAACTTTTATTTGATTTTCTTAAGGAAATTGATATTTTTAATAAGATATGATTATTTCTTAAATCGTGCTTTTGCACATGCATTACTTTTACCTGTTCCACATTTGTTCAGATATTGTTTATCTTTATGTTAAGTATTACATAGTAGTGTTTGGCTTGTTTGTCTTAATTCTGTTTTACATTGGCTTACATGTCGTTTTATATTAATGTTAAGTATCGCATACATCATGTTTTATTGTTTTGTCTAATAAACAGGTTAGTTATATTTCAATTTTAATTATATCATCATTTACAGTAAGAATTAAATTATTAAGCGCCAAAAATGACCTTAGTTGTCGACGGGCCTAAAACACCATTCATTCATTCATTCATTTAGTCATAAACGAGTCTAAAATAAGTGAAAATAGGCCACCTAGGATGTAGTTCACCAACTGTTCACGAACGTGACGCATATTTGAACATTTAAAATTACGCCACGAATTGGCACGCATGTGTTTATTATCTAGCACGCACCCCCACAAGCACTCACTCGAACACTTCCCAATTTTAGTGCAATGGCGTAAAACAGTTTGCGTACAAGCGTCAATCTACGATAAACCTAATAGGCGAAACGATTTAGTCAAACAATATCAATATTGATCGGACGATTAAATGTCTGACATCGAACACTTTTTTATCTAGCCAGTCAAAACATAATTTGAACAATCTATTATACAATTATTGGCAAATTCACCAAGGAATATACAGGATTTAATTAAGGAGAGGTAAACTTAAAACGTGTATAACGTTACAAAGGCAATTGAAAACATGAATGCCCCGTCTAGTAAAAGTGACCTGTTCTACATCTTTGTATCGGTATAACATAAAGTTCAAGAAAGCGGCAACAATGGGGCTGTTTTTCCTTTTTTGTGTCAGAATTAACATCAACTCTTTCCCACATGCAGACGTTTTCTGAGCATGAACGTCATCAAAAGCATTTAGAAGAAAGGCTTGAAAAGAATATCAATCCCATAGTAGGTTTTATTTCATATTTCGTAATCTTTCCGACACACAATAAATCTGCAAAAGGCAACTTTAAAAATGTCGGAGAGAAAAAAATGGAAAATGTTTTAAAACGAAAGTAATATAATTAAATAGAGTTCAAAAACTTGTGTGCAATTGATCAATTTCTGCTCCGTCCACAATGTTCTCAACTCTTTAATACAAAAAATATGGTTTCATTTATAGCGAATGCTTTTGCCGAGATGTAATCAATTCGTCTGCTGCATATTTGTTGAATGTGGGAAAGGGCATATGCAAACGACACCCGTCAAGCGATTAATGGTTTATCACCGCAATGCGTTCACATGTAGAAATATTGTAATAAATCAGTCGAACTACGTAAACAAATATTTTGCCAGAAGATACATTTAAGTGCATACTTCATTCGAGCAGACGGTGACGATACTTGTGGGATTGCGAAACAAGCTTATATTAATCACGCTAGGTGTCTGCTTCTTCGATACCTTACCAGTACTTGCGCCGTTTATGTGGAAATATCCAAAGAGCATAACCCGCTCATCACGAGATTCGAAGCCGGCACCTTTGATACGATAGGCCGACGCTCTATCTTTGTATTATTGTATTTCACAGGAGAGTTAGTTGTTCGCATGTACACCGGCCTACATTCACATCAAGTACATTGTATTATACATACAGCGTCATGCAAAATTTTGTTTAGATAATGCCAACAAAGGCGAATTTTATTTATTTAGTAAACATAATTAACAAAGCACTCGTTAAATTTCGTAACAATGCACATATAAAGAAAACAAGCTTCGCCCACTGGCCGCCATGATTTTTCAACGGATCGGAAATATTTGAACAATCTCGGTAGAGGGTGCCCCAAAGAACATTTGTGCAAAATAATTTTCAAATCGGGCTAGTACTTTTGGACAAGAAGATTTTTAAAGTTTTAACAATGCATATATAAGGAAAACAAGCTCCTCCACCTGGCGGCCATGTTTTTTAACGGATGGGAAATATTTGAACAAATCGGGGCAGCACTTTTAGACAAGAAGATTATTTAAGATATGGCAATTTTCACCTTTTCTGAAGACGCAGCAACCAAAGTTCTACTTGGAATTAAATTCTTTGAACAACCTTGAAAGAGGATTTCCGAAGGACCATTCCTGTGATTTTTTTTTAGAAATCTGTCCATTGGTCTAGTAGGAGAAGTCATTTGTAGGAAATTGTTAACAGATGGACAGACGACGACGCCGGACGCCGGTCGGTGAGTGATCACAAAAGCTCACATTGCACTACGTGCTTAGGTGAGCTAAAACCAATGTCTGGTATGACACGGTTTGCCTTAAGATAACGAAGTTCCATGTAGCATTTGCAGCGCAGACTGTTGTTTTAATACTGCTTTACTGGGTTCGAATATCATGTAAGTATATTTTTCCTGAATATTTTTTTATTAAAGTGTCAATATCAAATATCCTGAATTATGTTTATGATTAGCCGAGCTCCGGTAGCTCAGTCAGTAGCGACGCCATTTCCGACGTCCGACAAAAGGAATTCGTCCATCTCCCATGGACTAACGGTTTATTTGTGAAGCAGCCAGTTGCTTCGAAAGACTGTTGTATGGTGAATGGTGTTAGAAGCCTTGAAATACATGGGGAAGGGAACTGGCCGCCGTGACATAATTAAACAATATTGTTGAATATAGTGTAAAACGTCAATCAATAAATGGAACGGTTTTTTAAAATCATTCTTTTTGTAAAGAGTTATATTAATACAATTTAAACGATAACAACAGATTATGTATTAGCTGTATCTATGTATTAAAAACCACATGCAGTGTAAATATTCAGAAATGTAAAATATACTAGGCTTACACGTAGATTTGACAATATAGAACGGGTGTGGCTAATTATTTACCAAATTATGTTTTCTAACTTGAACATGAAAATATCAAATGTAAGGAAACATATGAGCCGGCCCGCGAGAAAACCAACATTGTGGACTCGGCGTAGTGTGTCGGCCCGGATTAGCCTGCGCAGGCATACTGTTGGCTTTCTTCTGGGATGGCTCATATGGGGATTCTTCTGTCAACATTTGTATTGTACTTTAATCGTTGGACACATCTTAATATGGTCAGTAATTGGCTGTTCAGGAATTTGTGGTTGTACATGATACAATGTCAAGTAACCGATGATAACAAATGGTTACTCATATTCTTATAACATACTATTATATTATTCAATAACACAACAGAGGTCTAAATATATTTATATTATCTGGCATTACTTCAATATTAAATCCACACGGTATTTTATCAGAGAATATCCAGTATGTCCAAATATACGCAGTCACGTAACAAGACAACATGCACGTGTTTTAAATGCGACGTTGACATTGGACACAGGTAAGGTGAAGCCCAATCACTGTCTGGGGCGAAGACAACACTATACTTTGGTTAAGTAACACGCACACTGTACATGCGCGATTCGTTTATATTTGGAACTGTATGGAAAACATAATTTCTACTTTTTTTTCATACAAATTCATTAAGATTTCAAGTATGGTGTCTTCCTGATTGTTTCACACTTGGAAAAATCCAGCAACACTTTATTTGATTTAAAAATTATTTTTCGAATTACCCTTCATACAAATGCGTATGATATACATTCTAGAACAAAGGCCAGGCTCAGGCCAATATGATGAGAAATAACTAGATCTGAATCGTCACTAGTAACTCTAAAATTATACCTGTTATATCACGGCAACAGAAGACCTATTCAGGATGCCTGGGTAAATACACCATTACTAGGCTAGGACATGTGGCTATTCTAGGGACACTCCACAGTGACCCCTGCGACTACGGATCACCCTGTTCTAAATTTCCCACGCTAACTACACGGCCACGGCGGATTCCTTCCTTATCTAAGACATAACTCTACCTATATATATAATGAATGAGACGGTATATGCCAGGGTAAACCCAATGAACGAAACATAGTCCACCATGTAACTAATATCCTTCCACGTGATATTATCTTCTGAATTGTGTTCGGGAATGTTAATGTTATCCCATGCAATCTTCATATCTCCACTCTCTATAGCATGTTTCGCTTCTTCTGCTTTGCAAACCGTTGAGTCTTCCAAACCTTTATCATTGCTTTTACAACACTCAAATCGTAATAATTTATATATTGTCTTCAAGCGTCTGGGTACCGGTTTGCCTTCATCTTTGTGATACAGACGCAGGTTCAATATTGTGACCAGGGTGATTAAAACGCTTATGATCATATCAATCATTAATTTGTAGGTAATTGACGGCACTGGATCAGAATTGTGTGGTAAAACATCGCTCATAATTGTCATAAACACAGCCACGGCTAGTAAAACTGTGATGGAATAAGATACACGTTCACCGGATTCAGGCACCAATAGGAACACCATCACATTTAGAAAACTCATAAACAATATGGGGGCAACTAGATTAATGATTGTAAAACTTGGCTTACGCTTTAGATGAAATACCATGTCGAAATACGACCAGCTATCGATGATGGATGTTTGTGTTTCTGTTTGTGTGACATCCCAGACTGAATTGCCTGTATACTGTTCCAAGTTTATAGTAGTCCATCCTAGTATAACACTTACGTCAGAGCTACTATATCCCCACATGCCGAACTTCACTTCACATAGTTGTGTGTCGAATGGATATTTATCAACGTCCACGTTGCACGACGCCAGGATTCTTCCGCCTAAAACAAGCTTCGCCAGACCGTTTTGGTCATAATAAACTTTATGCCATTTCTTTGCCATTGTGTCTGACTCGTCTGTTGTTGTTGTTATAATTAGTTGCGGGACCCAAACACTTTCGTAAGAGATATAAATGCTAGATGTGTCACCATAGTCGGCCGGTGTCCAAGTCATTTTTGAATCGTACCACTGTAGCATAATAGCCCCTGTGTAGGATAATTCTCCCGTAATTTCATCGAGCTCTTGTATAGATCTCACATATGAATACACTGTGACGTTAAGAGTATCGCTCTGATTATTGATGGGTCTCACATCTTTGTTATAACCACTGAGTAGAGCTGTGTGTAGATTCTCCACGTCAGTTATATTGGAACAAGACACACACACTGATCGGTCACTGATCATAATAACGAATAACGTTATAATAGTATACTCCTTTGGAATAAAATGCATGATTATTGACAAAAATATTTATAGTAAATAGGTACAAGATATATATCGCTTTAAAGTTATATAAGTTGTCTAAATAGTCTATGTATACATAATACGCGCTAAACTTTAATGTCACATTTAAGTATCTAATCACAAGATATAACTGTACATGTTTCCTGTTTTAAATTACACGCAATCAATGGATATTGGTTGAACTTATGTATATCTTCTTCTGTTTACGTTGGTTATTTGACTTATCGTTTGGCTGTATGATCGATTTTATACTGAGTTAAAACACGCACACGTGATTAAATACTACGATTGTTTTGTGTTTGTATCTGTAAACAAATTAGATCCGGGTTTTTCACGTTTCTTTATTCTTCTGGCTGTCTTGACTCCCAAAAATATCTACATTTTCATTAATGTCCCAAGTATGCATCATCCACTTGATTTTTCTTTCAATCACCTAAAAGTAGAAAATCTAAGAGAATAATTATTTGTTTCAGTTTAATTTCAAGATAAATTTACATTGAGTGATTAATATAATTGATAAGAAAAAATGCTGATTCGGTAGCAAAAGTATACGGCATAAAAAAGAACAACTTATTTAACATTGCAAGGTCACAACCAACATATAACGCACTCTCTATCATATTCGATTACATGATCGTAATAAACACCGTTTTCTATTTATCTAAAAACAATAGTAGTATAGAGTCAGCTCATAAAAAGGACTTAGATTCAAAATATAATTTCCTTCATGCTTAACAGTTCATTGTTAGATTTATTGCGTTTATTTTGTAGTTTTCCATTTGGTGAAGCTTTCATTTATTTCTGTCTAAAGGCATATGCTGCTAAATAGATACACCGTTTATGAGCTCTTGTTCTTTGGACTATGTATTCCTCTCCCAAATGCAAAACCTAATATGAAAAAATATATATAGGTCACCGAGATAGATTTTTATGTAGAGTACTTTTGAAAAACGACGATTTAGTCAACTTTAGTTAAATTTTCGAGCATCTTATTGGAAGTCTAAATAATAACAAATTGGCTTGTATGCATACATTTTTTGTACTTCCAAGTCTTTCCTGGAACTAATTCCTGTTCAATTTTGTGCTCTATGAATGTGAAGCTGGAAAGGCATCAATAATTGTACAGAATACTATATAAATATAAATTTATGAGGCCAAAAAGTCAGACCGGCCACCATATTTGGGTCGCCTTTTGGAGCAATTGTTTCCACTTTTAGGTTAATAAAAAAAAAAGCCCGTTTCTAATTCAAACTAAATGAATTGTAAACATTTCTCTATATCTTACTGACGTAAAAAGAGCCAAAAAAGGATAGGTTTCCATGGGTTTAAAAAGATATGCGTTATTGTACAAACCTACCCCCATTATTCAAACATCGGCAGTTTCGGCAAAATATTATGCATTCATACACAATCAATACATAACAGTACATCATTGTAGGTAAACTCCCATTCAAAGATACAGGTACACTAGATATGAACTTCGGAACAGTATACAGAAATATATATGTAAAAGACTAACAAATAATTAGAACATATTTATTGACCCGTTAGATCACATCATATCGATTTGGCATTTGATGATCACACACATTTGAAAGTTATCAACATACAACTCAAACAAAAGTGAAACTACTCTAATAACACAAACTATATGTTCTATGAGCATCTACAGTCTTAGTCTAAAGGAGATAACTCATGCCTCATTGTCATTGAAACTAAACTGTAGTGTATCTCACACCTAATTAACAACTGACACTTCGTTAATTATCACAAAACCGCCATCTATATGGCCGTAATCTTTAACTTTTAATTAGTTATTAATAATATTACATCAAAATAAAAAATATATATTTTTTAAACACAAATTATGCAATATAAATGTAAAATTTACAAAGGTTACATAAACATATACAGGTTATGAATTCACTAGCGCCCGTCAAAGTTGCGCAGCTGTGATGCGCAGTGGCAAATTGTGCGTATGCCTTTAATCTCACCCAGGGTGCACTACTAAGTTAAAGAGACTGAGTTGGATACAAGGATTATAATTTTATAAATTTATAATTTATAATTTTATAAATTGTATAGGTTTTTCTGAAAATACCCCTTTTATTCTTTAGTGTGCTCAGTGTATATCACTGATACACAAGAGACACTTTTTCGCGGAAAGTACCGGTACCTTAGGTTGCATGGGAGATACTTAAAGCACCTTATACAAATCCAGATGTTTAAGTTAAGCTCAACGTTAAAGTTTTGACATTTTACATTTCTTCAAAAGTAAAGGTTCTAAGGTTTTCACACTTCAGTCATAGTTATATCTTATACTCTTCTTGACACATTGTAAGTTGTAGCTAATGAGTGATACTTATTTTTGTCATTAAAAACATGAATTTTTGTGGATTTTGATTAATTTATACCTTCTCCATTTTTGGTTAGATTGTCTACAAAGTGTGGACACACATTTAATGAATTATGTTTTTAAAAATATTAATTGTTTTTGGGGTCGTACATTTGGATTTTCTTTATGAATTGTGTCTACTTTTGCTCTTTTGTTCATTTGTCATGTTTACACTTGTGTCTAGCTCAATGCTAAAGTTGTGTTACTTTACTTTTTGTCTTTTTACACTTGCATTGATAGTCAAAGCAGGGGACAGCGAGACATTTAATTACGCGTAATTCTTGTCCTAGTAACCCTCCCAATAACATTAAGCGAAACACAGGTCTATTTCGGTGAAGATTGGTTCCACTTTCGTGTAAACAATGATAGAAAACTGCGATAACAATACGTCAAGTGCTCCTCCATCGCAAAGATGTTAAGCCACCTTTAAATACCCGCGTTGATGCGACGTGTAATAATTGTCTGTTTCGTTGTACTATCAAGATCAATTTTCATTGAATGAGCACTATAATAGATATATCACATAATCACGAGGGCTATTTAGAATATTGTCCTAACAATTGACCGTTGTTAAAATAAGTTTAACGTGTCATACGAATACTCTCGATATTGACTTTGACAGTTAAATCTATCGATACACAGATTTATGAAGAAGATTTTATTTATATATTCATATAAACAACGTAAATTTGATGTGAATACATATTATTTATACGAAATCCCTTTAACCCAAACTTAAAATGGAATGTGCAAAAGTTGATAGAAAGTAACAAGTGTGTATTTAAAGGAATAACCGTTTATGTATATATTTCCTTTACTTTCAAATTTAGGTCTATCAATTTGGCGTCAGTATGTATCTGTATTCACTGACGACTCTGTTGAGTATATCATCACAACCACAATCTCCACTGTCCCGTCCGTACGCATGTAACATAGACCTTTATGTCACTTCAGACATAATTTGAAAAGTAGCCCTATTGAGGCGGGTGTTTGGGAGTTGTTTCCTGATCAAATGATATAAATGGTGTGTTCATTGTCTATTTATGTTTGACTAAAGTCGATGCACTAAACGTCACTTGTCCTCTACTTATATTTCGGGTTAATAGTTAATTAGGCGAAGCAAAAATAACAGGATACACATACACGGAAGATGAACTGGCCGCCGTGATGTGACTTAACACTTGTTAAAAACGGCATTAAACCCAAATCAAACAATCATATTGTGTGTGTAAAAATTAACTGCGTCTATCGGGACACAATTGAACGATAACTGAACAAAGATAAATTATCTAAAATCATTAATTGTGTTCACATTTACGGAAAAATCAACTTCAAATGTAATGGTCAATTCTGCTGACAATAGCTAACATAACAAACAGTACTTTTAATTCAAGCTGTTGAATATTGAATACCTTCCTTTATAAAAAATAAAGCTATCTAAAATCAACTTTCAACGATTAATTTCACATAAAAATACTCATCGTATAAACCTAAGTTAATTCCCTATTATAGTTTCGTTGTTAACAATTATAGAAATTATACTTACGAATCTCGGGTGGAATTATACTTACGAATCTCGGAGAAAATAAATCATTGTTTAGTACTAAATCAATCCATGCGAAACACACATTAAATAGTAAAACATGTTTAAATGAGTAACGTTTATATAACTTAAAGTCGTTACGAAAAGCTAAACAGTTTTGCACTGTCAATGTTCGATAGCCTGTACACGTCTATAATTATTAGGTTTAAAATGACAGATAAAGGGGCTCTTAACCGTTTTAAGTGGTGTGTATTTAATAGGTGTGTTTCCGATACGTCGACTCGTTCCTCTTAATAACACATATCACTAATCTATCGAAAATAATGAATCGCTTCGATGAAATCGACAACAAACTATCGAGCATCACAGAAGTACAGACGAAAATTAAAACATCGGTGGATACAATCACAAAACGACTAGATTAAATGGATGGCCGAAAGAAGGAAATGGAGGCCGCACAACCCTTCCTCTCAGATAAATACGACACTATCGTAAACAACAATGACATAAATAACGGCGATTTTAAATTACTACAAAACAACATGAAAGATAACAGGCCAATATCATACTAAAAAAGGATGAGATTGACTTAAAATGTCGCTCTATGAGAGATAATTTAATCTTTTTTGGTATTGAGGAAAATAAGGGGTATAATGTACTACCCAGCTAACACATAACGTTATTACAACGTTGTGCCAATGTTGTATAAAGGTTATGTTGTTGTACAACGTTGTGGCAACGTTGTGACAACGTTATTGCATATTTTATAATTCTATTTTATGTAAGTTAAAGTTCGTTCACACTTCACAAAGAGCATTCATAACGTGAATGGTAGCATCAGAAATGGTTTCCAATTAAAAAATATTTTTTTAAATTTTGGTTATAAAATAACGTTATTACAACGTTGTATTAACGTTGTGATGAAATATAATTTTTGGCATGATCTCCCAACGTTGTGACAACGTTGTTACAACGTTGTACTAACGTTGTGGTTTTTTAAATTTATAGACATAGTTTCGAATTTAGAATTTTCGATATATTATAAAATTAAGTATAAATAACTATTTTATAAAATTACATATTTGATGTTATGTATATTCCTCTTTCGAAAAATGTGATTTTGATGTCGTACAAGAGAAATTGATTAATTCGAATCTGATACTGTACCTAGCTCTACATGTTAAACGGGCGCCAATTAATTTCCTAAACAAAGAAAAGTATTTTCGCATTTGCATTGCAAAATCGACAGCATTTATAGCGGTTTATTCATCTTTCCAGTACAATAAGCAGACAAAAATCAGGTATATTTTGAGTAATTCTTATTTGAATGAATATCTTTTTTGTTATGTATATTAACACTTGAATGAGTTGTTAGATTTTACCCCACCCACCCATTTAGATGTATATTTACATGTTTTAAACACTATATAATTTTATGTACTAAATCATTATGATAATATAAACTTTTGGAAGGTATTTTTTATTAAAACTTGCTTTTTTAATTTCAGATCTGGTGTGTGATGGCAACTTATTGAAATTATACACACTCAGTGGTGCCGCTGTGTTCACCAGATAATCAGGGAGATAACAGACACTTGGAATAATTATTGATTCAGCTAAACCATATGGTTTCTATGAGTGTAAAGGGTTTAATGAGTGTTAAATAACAACCATTTATTACGATCATAATTCAGTGATTAAACACAGTTTATGTACAGCATCAAAGGATCATTTCAAGACTGTGAAATAGTAGTTGTGGTTTTGTTTTTAAGTTTTAATTATATATAAATCATTTTGTTTGCACATGATAATGAATTATTTGTACACAGTCTTATTGTGCATGATTTATTCTGTAAATTATGTTGCTTATTGTAAAATAAACATTAAAACATGTATTTCATCGTTATACAAGCCTTGTAATAAGTATGGAATGTTGTCTCATAACGTTGTCGCAACGTTTAAAAAACCAAACATTTGAACGTTGTACACAACGTTGTGGGAATGTTGTATTAACGTTGTACACAACGTTGTGGGAATGTTGTGACAACGTTGTCACAACGTTGTGGGAATGTTGTGTCATAACGTTGTCACAACGTTAAAAAAAAACAACATTATAACGTTGTATACAACGTTGTGCACAACGTTATGGCAACGTTGTTGATAACGTTGTCACAACGTTGTCACAACGTTATTGTGTTAGCTGGGTAGTTACTGACCAGTCAGGCAACGTAGAACCCGTGCTACGACCTTCTGGTCGAAATTTGAATTCCCACGTAGAAACAGAGGATTGTGAGCAGAAAGTGCGTGATTTTTGTGAGCGAGAGCTCAATATTGACGGCCCAGATTTGCGGATAGGTATAGATAGGGCCCATCGCATCGGAAAATTTAACCGCCATAAGACGCGCCCTATTGTGGTAAAGTTTAAAGACACGAAGTCAAAAATGTGTATCAAAAATGTGCTTAGATCAATTGACCTCCGTAAAACAAGATATAACGTCACCGATCAGTACCCGCAGGAAGTTATAGATCGACGTCGTGAACTCATTCCGATTATGAAAGCAGAACGCGGTAGAGGGGAAAAAGTAGTATTAGTGAGAGATAAACTGTACATTAACAATAACTTATATATGCCAGCTAGTGGCGCACAAACGAGGACCTCAGGATAGGGGTCAGGGGAAAAGTGTTGTGTTTCCATTCTATCATGGAATGTCGAAGGCTTCAAAACCTGTGTCACTGATGAAGATTTTGTAAATTTTGTATTAAAATATGATGTTTTATTCTTTTCAGAAACTTGGCAAAAGCAAAATGATGTCCATAACATTCCTGGGTATGAATCTATTAATATTCCTCGTAAATTACTACTGAATAATAGATCAAAACGTGGACACGGGGGATAAGCTTATTTTATAAAACTTATTAAGAGTCATTGGTTTAACCGGGAGTGCTTTATTGCCCGTAAAGAATATAGACTATCACATAGAACATATCGTAAAAACAGTTCACATTTTAATGCTAATATTCTACTTAATAAAAAACGTAACTTTAATACAGTAAAAAGGCGCACTCGTGCTAATTATAATCAGCGTCTCAGAAATCAAATACAGAAGCTAGCAAAAACGGATTTAAAAGCGTTTTGGAATGAAATAAATAAAACCAGGAAAAATAGGAATGTTACCTAACATACCAAATTCAGATTGTTTCAATCATTTTAAAGACGTTTCTTCTGATGATTTGTCATTTTCCAACGATAACATTGAAAATGATTTACGTAATAAAGAACAGAGCATCAAATATTTAGAAATGTTAGATTGTGATTTGACTGTTGATGAAGTTAAACGAGCAGTGAATACATTGAAATGTGGGAAAAGCGGAGGCGAAGGTTTACTGATACCTGAAATGTTTATAGAATGTAAAGACTCACTATCACCTATACTATGTAAACTATTTAATTTTATGTATAACAACAGTGTATATCCCTCAAACTGGTCTATGGGTGTAATTGTCCCAGTACCAAAAAAAGGAGATAATTCGGATGTTAACAATTACAGAGGGATAACCCTAACCAGTATTTTTTTCCAAAATATTATCAATTATGATAGAAAAGCGTCTTAGAGATTGGGCAGAAATTAATAATGTTATGACTGAGTATCAGTTTGGATTCCGAAGCGGTAAAGGAACGAGTGATTGTCTATTTATATTAAATGCCATAATACAGACTGTCCTAAATGTTGAGAAGAGAAAGCTCTTTTGTGCTTTTGTCGATTTTCGTAAAGCATTTGATACAGTCTATCAAAATGGTCTGTGGTTTGACTTATTACAACTGGGAGCTTCTTCGAAAATTGTTAATATTTTTAAAGTGATATATACAGATGTCAAGGCCTGTGTAAGATCAGATTACACATTGAGTGACTGTTTCGAATGATTAAGCGGAGTCAAACAAGGCGAGCCGAGTTCGCCGTTGTTGTTCGTTCTTTTCATCAATGATTTCTATGAGAACCTTATTACAAGAAATAACAATTATATTACCCTGAAAAACATTAAGTTATTCCTGTTACTTTTTGCAGACGATGCAATACTTTTTTCATACACTAAAGAAGGCTTACAATCCGTATTGGATTCATTGCATAGTTATTGTAATAAATGGGGTCTGAAAGTAAATACTAATAAAACCGTTATTGTGGTATGTAACAATGGACGCCCAAGTATTGATCCAGAAATGGTTTATAACGGAATGAAATTAAATACAGTCACACATTTTACATATTTGGGTGTTACATTGTCCTACAATGGGAAGTTCTACATGTTACAGAAAAGGTTATCTGAACAAGCTATGAAAGCTATTTTCGCGTTGTATTCTACATTTGGGCAAATCCCTTTAAAGTTGGGCGAACAATTGACACTGTTCGATTCACTTATTTTACCAATTTTGATGTATGGGGTCTTCATAAAGCTGACGACGTAGAAAAGGTACATTTAAAGTTTTTAAAACAAATTCTTGGTGTGCGGAAACAAACACCATCAGCAGCAGTATACGGAGAAGTTGGAAGATATCCTTGTCTTGTATTACGTAAGATAGCAATTATTAGATATTGGAAAAAAATCAAAACATGTCCCAATACGCTTTTATATAATGTTTTTTACATAAAGGATGCACAGGGCAATATTGTAAATACTGTTCATAAAGATATTAACAATTTACTGGATAGTCTCGGTTTATCATATATGCACATGAAATCAGACATTACCAATTCTAGCGTTGAAATTGTTATTGGGCAAATAAAAGATAGTTACATTCAAAACAGATTTTCAGATTTAGATAATTCTTCGAAATTACAATGTTACAGATCTTTTGAAAGCTACTTTGAACACGAAAAATATATCGATTTTGTTAATAACAATAATTACAGAATTACAATGACAAGTCTAAGATGTACATCCTACCATTTATTAATTGAGGAAGGACGATATAATAACATCCCTAGGGAAAATAGAATATGTAAAATGTGCAACTTGAATGTTATTGAAAATGAATATCATTTTATACGTATATGTCCTTTGAATCGTCAACTAAGAATCAATTTACTTCCAAAATATTATCATATTTGGCCATCACTGTATACATTTAAACAACAAATGAATAATGATAAACTAAGTATATTACGAAAACTGAGTAAATACATATATACATGGCCAATACTAAACGCGAATCTAAAACAGTACCATAGATGGATAGAAATCCGAAAAAAGGTGCTGTTTTAAATCCACAAAATAAACAATCTAAGTTTAGTCAACTTATACGCATTAATATTAATTACACTTTTCTCGAATATTATATATCACATGTCAACTATTGAAACTATACTATATGAATTGCTATACAATTGTTTATTATGTATATGTTGCAACAACATGTAAAATGTTATGCAAATAAAGAACTGGAACTTGAACTTGAACTAATCGGGGATTAGGTGGTACCTAAAGGGGTATAGAACTATACACATAAATCAATTTATTTGATTTTTAGGAAGCACGCATTACATGCATTTTAATAAAAAATAACTTTTTAACATTATTAATTAAGTTCAAACTTTAAATTTATCTGAAGGATAGACGGTAATCAGAATAATTACGATTTAAATGCATGTTACAATTTAGTTGTGTTCTTTTAATCGTTAAGGTATTGATTTCTAGTCGTAAGTAATTAGGTTCAAACTGTGAAGGTCTATGTTGAACAAATTAATTAAAAACTGTGCCTTTTAATCTTTTTTCTTTAAAACAAAAATAAACTGTTCTGTTACTTAATTGATGTGAAGACATTTGTCCGACGTGCAGCAATCCTGCCTTTACTTCCCTTAGACAAGATAGAAGACTTCTTGTTCCAGACTCTAGAAGACAGAGACGACGCCGATCTCACAGAACTCACAGAACCATTCACAGACTGCATTACCGAACAATGGGTAGATGGCGACAGACCGATGTTGACCACTTTGGCACACATAGCCCGTGCACTACGAACAACATCGAAGGCTGGAAAAAACTTCCGGTCTAAATTTTAGAAACAGCCATTTCTCTTCGCTCTTCAGAAAATCTGATATTTGGCTATTTCTCGGTATCATGGCATCACAAACAACACCAGAAATGAACGAAAACAACACTACTACTATTAGCAACGGTAAGAGCCCCTCTCATCCCGATGTTTCAGCCTCTAACCGAATCTCAGAACTTGAAGCGGCCACGTCCACGTATAACAATGGCGGACCAGTATTTTCTGATACGGACATGGCGGACATTGATAATTCAGAATGGTCAAAAGTCACGAATAGCAAGAAGAGGTATAGAATAAGTACGGGGGGTGAAAGCCAGACGCATGATAAGCTTGAATATGATGCACTCAGTATGGACGGCAAGCTATCTGCAATATATTCTCAAGTGACTATAAACAATGACAAAATGGCGGCCATCGACAAAAAAGTTGATCAATGTTTACATTTGCACATCCGTGTTGATCAGTTAGAACGTTCTGTTTCAACACAAGACAAGAGACTTAGATTGCTCGAATACAAATCTATAGATATTGAAGCCCGTGGCAGGCGTAATAACCTTATATTCGGCGGATTTGATGAGTCACGTGACGAGGATTGTACAGAAAAAATTCAATCTTTCATTCAGGATAAATTTGACTTAAACTATAGAGTGGCCATTGATCGTGCACATAGATTAGGGAAATTCAAACGGGGTAGTAACAGAGCCATAATTGTCGCCTTCCGTGACTTCACCACTGTGCAGGAAGTGATATTAAAAGCTTATCTTTTAAGAAACACCCCATACAATATTAACAGAGATTATCCGCAAGAAATAACAAATGCGCGCAAAAGTATCTGGGGCGAGTATAAGGATCGCAAACAACAGTGTCCTGATGATAAAATTTCGATTGTTTATCCTGCGAAGACCATTCATAGTGGACGAGTAGTGCGCGACGCCTTCCCGGATTGGTTAGAAATAATGCGAGGAAATCGTGTTGACAAACCGACTACCCGCCAGACGACCAGTGCCAACTCCATTGATAACGTCGCCCGTGGAAATCGTGCACGTAGTATTTCAGTCCAGAGAGACAATACTGTTATACAAACCCAGCTAATCAACACCAATACAAAACCGTCCAACACACAAGATGATGATACGCGACCTAGACGACGACAATCCCAGTCTCCGCAGCAACGGCGCACACCCCGATTTCGTGCACCAGAACGAAACCTAGCACGCGATAGAAGATCGGATTCAGTAACAAGGCAACCATGGACAAACGGAAGTACGCGTCCGGCGGATAGACAAACAAACCCAAACACGAATAGTTAGGACAATCGGGGGAATTCGAAAACTGTAGACAATGAAAATAACTTAAATTGTTTAAAATTCGGTTCTTTAAATGTGAATGGTTTGAAAAATAGACTTAATTATCCTGATTTTGTTGAATTTATAAAAAAACATGATGTTTTCTGTGTGCTTGAAACACATTTAAACGACTCTGATATTGTTGATATTGATGGTTATATATTTTTTGCAAAACATAGGTCACAAGTTTATAAGCGTAAGTCAGGTGGTATTGGTATTTACGTCCGCGAAGATATCGCGCCTTTTGTAAATGTTTTAGAAAATAATACTGAGTATATATTATGGATAAATATCAAAAAAATTATTACACATTTTTCTAACGATATAGTTCTTGGGGCAGTTTATCTCCCACCGGAAAATTCACGTTTTTTAAACGAAGATGAACTTAATTATTTTGAGAATGAAATAACCCGTATGTGCAGTGAACATAATTTTGTATACATGGCCGGAGATGTAAATGCAAGGACCTCTCAAATGAATGATTTTATACCATCTGACCCTTTTTTAAATGACCTCTATGATATTGATTCAGAATCTCAGTCCTTTTTAGAGAAATATACAATACTAGAAAACTTATCAATACCCTTAAATCGGGTTTCAAGCGATCGTAAAACGAACAGTCATGGCATGAAGCTTATTGAGCTGTGTAGAAATAACAATCTCTTTTTACTAAATGGTCGGATTGGAAAAGATAAAACTTTGGGAAGTTTTACATTTAGGGATAAATCAATCATTGATTACGTCTGTGCTACTGCAGATTGTTTCCAGTTTATCTCAGAATTTGAAATTATCGAAACTGACCCCCTATACTCGGATGGTCATAGTGCATTATACTGGTCGTTAGACCTACCGAATATAACTCAATTTCAAAATATAAAACATAATCCAAATCAGAAATACCCAAAGTGGCGTACTGACTCCGCTATAAATTTTAAAAATAATATAGATTTAGAACAACTAGAAGCCATCCAATTACAATTATATACATATCCACAATCAAAAAATACAATAGAACATATAACGAGCGAATTGCAACAGCTATTCGAAAAATCAGCGAAAACAACATTTACATCTCATGTCTCAAATAGTTATAAAAATACAAATAAAACTAATAAACCGTGGTTTGGGCCTAAATGTTATCAAGCAAGAAATACCTATCATAGTGCAAAACAAACCTATCATCGCACACCTTCTCTAGACAATAAAATACTATTAAAAAATGCAAGTAAACAATATAAAAGAACAATGAATTACTTTATTAAGAAAAACAAAGAAAACAATGAAAAAGTATTACGACGTCTTAGTACAAATAATCCTAAGAAATACTGGAAATTTTTAAATAATCTAAAACCTAAAACTAAAGAGGTACCCTCCCCCTCCATAGACGAATTTTATTAACATTTTAAAAATGCAATTTCAAATTCATACATTGAAAACGACCTAGAATTAAATACAGAGCAATTAAATAACTCAAACGAACCCCTTAACATGCCTATCACCGAATCGGAAATAAATAAATGCATTATGAATTTAAAAAATTCAAAAACGCCAAGCCAAACAGATAATATTTTAAATGAATATATAAAAAGTACAAAAAGCTTACTATTACCATTGTATTTGAAATTGTTTAATAGTGTTCTTGACACAGGATTTATTCCAGACACATGGCTTGAAGGCACTATAATTCCAATTTATAAAAATAAGGGGGACCCCAAAGACCCTAATAATTACCGGCCTATAACTATTTTAAGTTGTTTAGGTAAACTCTTTACATCAATATTAAATAATAGATTGACAACATTTTTAGAGGAAAATAATATTCTAAATGAAAATCAAGCTGGTTTCCGAAAACATTATTCTTGCTCTGATCATATATTTACGCTACATGCGCTAATAAATATATTAAAAAGAAGAAAACAGAAACTCTTCGTTGCCTTTATAGATTTTTCCGCTGCATTTGATAAAATCTGGAGATTTGGTCTGTGGACAAAACTTTTACAAATTGACATAAATGGAAAGCTGTTTCAAGTTATCTTTAACATGTATAACAGTATTAAGTCTCGTGTTTCACATAATGGCAATTTATCAGCCCAATTTTTGTCTGAATGCGGGGTTAGACAAGGCGAAAATCTTTCTCCTATACTTTTTTCTATATACTTAAATGATTTACAGACGCACATGCAAAATAATGGTTCCGTTGGCATAGAGTTAGGTGATCTCTTAAATGAAACTATATGGCTTAAACTTCTGCTTTTACTCTATGCGGATGATACCATTATTGTATCTGATTCACAAATAGACTTCCAAAATTCACTTAATTTATTTAACGATTATTGTAATGAGTGGAAATTAAAAGTGAATATGAATAAAACAAAAATAATTATATTTGGCGCGAGAAACACCAGCAATTATTCTTTTACATTAGGTGAAGAAAACATTGAAATAACCGACCGATATCATTACCTTGGAGTTACGTTTTCTAGCAACGGCTCTTTTCTAAATGCTAGGAAACATGTTGTACAACAAGCAACAAAAGCCATGTACCTCCTCTTTAACAAATCTTGCAATGCAGATCTACCAATAGATTTGACTATTAAATTATTTGACCACACAGTCCTCCCAATACTTACGTATGGGTCCGAAATATTTGGATTTGAGAATATTGATATCATAGAAAAGGTTCATAATAACTTTCTTAGAAGAATAACAAAAGCGAGGAAAAGTACACCAATGTATATGATCTACGGCGAGTTAGGAAGACACCCATTATCTATAAATATATATAGCAACATGATCGCTTTCTGGAATCGACTTCTCATATGTAAAGAACAAAAACTATCATTTCAAATATATAAATACATGCTCAATCAAAATAACTTGGAATACAAATGGGTTAACAAAATAAAAGATATTTTAAATTCTGTCGGACGTACAGATTTATGGCTAAATCAACATGAAATCACACAAAATAACATACATAAAAATATAAAGCAATGCCTAGTAGACCAGTATAAACAGTCGTGGAATGCACAGCTAACGCAATCTAATAAGGGTTTAATATATCAAAGTTTTAAAACTGCGCTTGAATTTGAACCATATTTCAAGTTATTATCACTAAAGGAAAGCTTACTCCTTTTTAAATTCAGAAGCTCAAATTTTAAGCTGCCTATTGAAATCGGACGTTGGAATGGTACTTTATTCCAAGAAAGAATATGTACTTTATGTAACCGCGACGAAATCGGTTCTGAACGCCATTATTTGCTCAGCTGTGAATACTTTCTTCAACCGCGTAACTTATATCTTAATAATCTTATCCTGACAGAAAATGAACTATGCTTTAAACAACTACTTTGTTCAAATTCCGAACACGTTTTAAAACCAATTTGCGCATTTCTAAAGGTAGTTTTAAAATCCTTCCGTTAACAGATACCAATGCCGCCCGGCTGTATTTAAATTCATCTTACCTTACAGTGAACCGTTAAAACTTAAACACTAAGTTTAAATTGTTATTCCTATATATTCTACCATTAAGTAAACATCATTAAATAGCGACCATTATCATACTAAACTTTTACTTACCCAATGCATAACTGTTTATATAATCCATTTGAACTTGATATGTATTTGTAAACACATGTCATTCCAGCGAATATTAAGTTCATTGATATTGAACCAGTGTTTGGCTCGTGCTGTATTCATTGAAAATCCAAAGTATACTTTACTATGGAATGTGCACAATACTATTATCAGTATGAAGTCATGTGAATCGCCAAATTGAACATCTGTACCCATGATTAGCACGTGCTCTATTCAACGACGTAGCATAATGTAGTACGCTATTTACTATGGAATGTGTCTCATTGAACATTATGAGTTTTATGATTATAGTATTTGAGTGTTTGTGTATCGACAATCAAGCGTTTCCCCCATAACGCACAACGCAATGAACTGGACATTTGGATACTACAAAAATGTATTCATGTTTATAACTGAACATTTAATTCATAAACATTAACATTACACCGGAATCATTTTTTAAGCATATTAATTGTATTTATAACCCCATATTGTATATTGTATACTTGGGTGTAATAAAGAGTATGTTCTGTTCTGTTCTGTTCTGTTCTGGCACAGCAAACTTAAGAAAAAGACTCAACACTCCCACTGAATCTATTTACAGCCATCAAGATTTTCAAAAACATTCAGAACGCAAATGATATTGGGTTAATACAGAGAGCTGTCGGTTGAACAACTCGCCCTCGTGCAAAGCGCTACTAGACTAAGTATCTTGAAAGAGAGGTATGAAACTGGTGTTTTTGAGTTGATGGCTTATGCGGATTCTGCATTGTATTGAAACTAACAATGACATTTAAGGTGTTCGTGTGATTATATGCTGTTTTCTAATATCTTACTAAATAGTGCTGACAAAGATCAGACTGAATAGTTCGAAAAAAAAGATGTTGTACGTATGTGCAGCCTAATCCTAGATTACACTTTTCTCAAATGTTTTAAATTTCACATTCTTAGAAAATTCTGCATGTATATATTTCTTGATCATAAATGTTTATGCATAAATTATATTTTTAACAAAAAATCAGTTAGTCTCATGTAATTTCCGTGTAGATCTAATTTGAGATTATTTGCAAACGCATCGGAAAATCGTTTATTAATAAATCTTGAGCCCAAAGTAATAGGTATACATATTTACCTGTCACATAATTACCCTCTAATGGTCCCCACGATCCGCTCTACCCATCAGCTAGGGAATAAATTGAGTCCACGTATCGGGAACACACCATTTAAGGTTTAAAGACAGGAGAAAACAATGCTAGTGAAGAATCAATATAAATTTACTGGTAGTAAACACTTTAAATATCTTTCGACATATTATCCGTTTTCTCTGTCTCAAAGTGAATTTTATAAGGTCATCTTAACACTTTTATCCAGTTTCCAGACACATTCTGAGCTTTTGGCTATCGTCCATAAAAAAGGAAACCTTAAGCTTTAACTAAACACGAAACACAATAAATTGATGACATTTCAGCTGAATATCATCGATGACTGGACACTGTGACGAGCAAAATAACATTGTCGTGGACAAACGCTTACTGTCCAAAGAGTCAAAGGTACAATAGCAAGACTTATTTTCGAAATTTATTTATATATTATTACGCAGGTTAACGCTGACACCCATGGATATCCGATAGTCTTCGTAACCATTTGGCAATCTAATCGGTTACGCAGGTTTAAGCCGACACCCACGAATATCCGATAGTCTTCGCTACCATTCGGCAGTCTAATCGGTTATCGCAGGTGATTCTAAACATTTATGCCATGATAGTACAGTAGGTAAAAGCTCGAAGTTAACTCTTCGTGTGTTCGATTCTTTTGCTAGGACAATACTTTTTTTTTTTCAATATCTGAATCTAATATATATGCAACATACATTTGATCTTGTCATTTTGATTTAGTTGCATGTATTTTATTCTTATGGAAACAAAACTATATGGGATGGACCTATTTTGGTTGTACTTTTGCGAAAGAGAATAATTATAAAGTTTTAATTTATTGGATTGATTTTGTTTCATTTCCTGGATTGTTCAGTTCTCTAAGCAACAGTCTTTTCTTCGTGGATCGTTAGCCCTTTAGGGAAAGAGGAATTTCTTCGTGGATCGTTAGCCCTTTAGGGAAAGAGGAATTTCTTCGTGGATCGTTAGCCCTTTAGGGAAAGAGGAATTTCTTTTTGCAAACGTCGGAAATAATGTTGTCAGGGGCGTAGCTTGGCAATAATCAATGTGTAGGCCGTCTCGTGAGAAAATCCACATTGTGGACTATGCGTAAAGTATCGACCCGGATCAGCCTAAGCATGCCACACAGGCCTACCCGGATAGACATTTTTCGCCTCCTGTGGATTTTCTGTTTCAGGAATAACTACTCTATACATCTACCCCCCTAAGACGGAATGTGTCGGCCGGATCAGTCTGCGCGGACAGCGCAGGCTGATCTGGTCGATACATTACGCAGATGTCTATCGCCGCAGCTGCATTTTGGGGCATTTTGAGAAAAGATGTGTAGGCACGTGCCTACAGTGCCTAAAGGGAGCTACGCCCCTGGTTGTCCGAGTTAGAGTTTGAACTCACAACCCCTAGATTGACAGGCAGCTTCACTATCGACTGAGCTACAGGTGATGGTCTTATTTTATAAATCTAATATAATATAAGCCAGGATGGGTTTTCTTTCTATAAACATCTGGGGGAAATCCTTATCCGATATTCGAATCCATTACAGAAATATTAGCAACCATGTAAGCTGATATTTGTCTACACAATTCTAAACAAACAAAAACAAAAACGTCACGTCACGAAAATCAATGTGTGCCAAATTAAATATGTTTGTTAAATAGATAAAATTTCCCCTTTGATTGCATTATTAAAACAGTAAATATACAATCGAACTAGTTCTGGTGTGACATTTTCAAACTGATTGAAATCAAATAAACAGAGAGGCTCGTATACAGTTTATTACAATTATATCAGAACACTTGACTCGACTTTAGGCTTTCATAAAAGGGAAATGTTTAACGTTGCAGCTTAATTTTGAAGTAGTTTCCGATGATATGATATGCAGTAATTTAAGTCGACCATTATTACTGCATATTATATTATCGGAAACTACTTAAAAATGAAATCCAGATGGCTTTGAGAATAATGGGTATGTCCAAATACACCGAATTCACAACAATGCAACGTTAACACTTGCACAAAGTCTGGTTGATTTAATCCCGATTGTCCCACATTTTATAAAACTATTATATAAGAATTTCCAAAGCTGTTTGTTATTATCATGCACAGCGAAATATTGATTTATTGATTTTTGGTTTATACGCTGCTTTCAACAATTTATCAGTCATATCACGGCTTTTCATGGATACGTTACCAGTACTTCTGGTCCATTTATCCTGACACCGGTCAGTCAGTCGCAACCCTGAGCGCCCAGGATAATACAATACAATACAATACAAATACCTTTATTTCTCTCGGTTCAACAAACAGAATACATGAGGATGAAATAAATATACATAGTCAACGAGTCGAAGAAAAGTACAAAAAAAGCGGGGAACTGTTGACAAATACATAGTTAAAATACGAGAATTGTGAAAAGTAAAAGAAAGTTAAGTTTTCAATGCACAATTACAATACACTCTGGTATTTTCATTGCAAAGGCAACACTGTGTACTATATTTTCTTGACTCAAAGTTCTTACAGAAATGAAACGTAAAGTACTTTTGTCATAGACAACTTTTTTCAGAATGCTACAAAGAGAGAGAGAGAGAGAGAGAGAGAGAGAGAGAGAGAGAGAGAGAGAGAGAGAGAGAGAGAGAGAGAGAGAGAGAGAGAGAGAGGAGAGGAGGAGAGAGAGATGATGCCGAGAGGAGATTGAGAGAGAGAGAGAGAGAGAGAGAGAGAGAGAGAGAGTAGAGAGAGAAGAGAGGAGAGAGAGCGAACACACACACACACAGGAGAGACACACCAGAAGATAGAGAGATAGACACATAGAGAGAGATACAGGAAAAGAGGAGAGAGAGAGAGAGAGAGAGTAGAGAGAGATAAGAGACAGACAGAGAGACAGACAGAGAGGAGAGCCAGAGTGAGAGATCGAGGACTGGAGAGAAGAGAGAGAGAGACAGACGAGAGATGAGACAGAGAGAAGAGACAGAGGAGACAGAGTGAGACAGAGAGAGAGAAGAGAGACAGGAGAGGACAGAGACAGACAGACAGAGAGAGAGACAGGGAGACGGAGAGAGGAGACAGAGAGAGAGAGAGGACAGAGAGAGAGAGACAGAGAGACAGAGGAGGAGACAGATGATACAGAGAGACAGAGACAGACAGCGACAGAGCAGAGACAGAGAGGACAGAGACAGAGAGGAGCAGAGACGGAGACCGGGGAGGTGAGGGAGAGGAGAGAGAGAGAGGGAGAGAGAGAGAGAGAGAGAGGGAGAGAGGAGAGAGAGAGAGCGAGAAACAGGAGGAGAGAGACAACAGAGAGAGAGAACAGAGAGAGAGAGAAGAGAGGAGAAAGAGAGAGAGAAAGGAGAGAGAGAAAGAAAGAGAGAGAGAGGAGAGAGAGAGAGAGAGAAGAGAGAGGAGAGAGAAGAGATAGAGAGAGAGTGAGAGAGATGAGAGTAGGAGAGAGATGAAGGAGAGAGAGAGAAGAGAGAGAGGTAGAGAGAGGAGATGTATGGGAGAGAGAGAGAGAGAGAGGAGAGGAGAGAGAGAGCAGAGAGTGACCGTCTGCCGAGCGCTGCCTCGCCGCACCCCCCCCTCCACCTAGCCGTGTGAGTTCATATATTATACTTAGAAATAAATATCAAGCCCATGCACAGAATCAATTTAGCTCCTTTATTGGACTTAGTATTCAAAATATAGTCCTAATGTATAATGTTATGTCAGTTAAGATATTAAATGGGGATTTACTGTTTTCGTTTGTTACTTAAAACATTACGTCCCCGATGTTGCTCTTCATGCGAGTGCATGTCTATTCATTTAAAAGTGTTTGTCCATCTTCCACTTTCTATAGGGGGTCTGTGATTGTTTGTTGGAAGCCGCCAGGTGGCGCTTCCTGTAGGATGCTAGAAATTCGGATAAGGAGGAATTTTTAGACCTGCCAGTTTGACCACATTCTTGATTTCTCTTTGTCCTTACTCGGGTACATTAATTTAAGGTAAGTGACTTTTAAAACATACCGTTTTACAGCTCTATATACATGTGTGAGTTTACAAATTAAAAACAATAGATCAAAAGGCAGTTATTATTGAATGTATTTACATTTTTATTTAAGCGAAATACATACTGTATCTAGTCTAAACAGTAAAACTGAATTGGTTTACCTGCCTCAGACGCTTTATTAGTTCGATAGTATGTTAAACCGGAAACCAAAACAAGAGAGGCTCGCGGTAAATGTAATCTGGTATCTTGCATGCTTCATATATTACGCAGTAATTAGATGAAGAAGTGCAACCATGAACAATATTATAAACCACAGATTATCTGTTTCGAGATAAATTTTGCCGTTAATGTTTATCAAACCTTATTCATACGAATCGCAAGAAAAAAAATACTGGTAGTACTTAAAGGGAGATAATTGTAGATATACGCACAATTAACAAGTACAGCAAATATTTTTCCATTTGGTCTGACACCTTGTCTAATCACATGATGATTTAAATAAACAATTTAAAGGTAAACAATATTTAACAGAGTTAAACATTAAATACAGTTCAACAGCTAACCGTTTCCTAGTTGGAGTTTCTTCCCTATTTCTATGTAAAGGAGTCAGGTACAAACCGAATAATGGCGGACGCGATGGACTATCAGGTAATATCTAAAATTCTTATTTTGTTGATCATCTGGATAATAATTCTTTTTCGTATTAAAAATAAGGGTCGTAAATGAGTCCATGTTTTGATTTATGAGCCTTTGTTCTGGTTTGGAAGAAAATAGTTTGTTGTCGAGTAGCATAGTTTTCAGATAGATGAAAATGTCAATTGAATCCTCGGTACACAGGACTCCTATAGAAATAAAGTGTTTAGCTTTTTGGGATCGTATATCATTAAATGTTCAAACGTTTCCTTTATTATAAGTTTAGTAGTCCAAGATTTAGGCTATATAGGGCTCTGTTTTGAACAATGTACAATAAACATTTAAATGATAACTGTTTACTTTGATCTCTCAATTCACATAATTTCTGAGTTTCTATTGTCAATTAGATCCAGATCAGCATGCAAAG